>CM066291.1:1826360-3026360 GCA_033816765.1 Nothopassalora personata
AGGAAGTCGTTCGTCCGTGGAGCTTCGGATCTGGAGAGCAAGCCGAAGTATAGCAGCCCATCCCGATCACGGGAATGACCGGAATCTGGAGCTAGTCGGCCGAGCGGCAGAAAGGCAAGCTACTCCTCGCCTATACTTGCTTGGTTCGGGCACTGCAAGGCGTATCTTCTATCAGTACAAACTAGGATCGAACGTCAGCGCGCCTTCTGACAACATTTCCTGTCGTATAGACAAGACGCCTTGCTCAAGTGCTAGCAACCTTCATCATCAAAGACTCCAGGACGCGAAACACCAGAAGTCAAGACCTCATCGAAAATGGCCCCCTCAGCAATAACCCAACTGGAGTCCGCCACAGTCCCCATCCAAACCAAGAAAGCAGAAGACATCAAACCCAATGCCGGCGAGAAAAAGAAAACGCCATTAGAAATGATCTCCCAAGGAACCTGCCTCCCCGGCATCCCCCGTGAGTGAACCCCTATAAATATTTCTCAGCATCTTCGCAAACCGTCGAACACGTCCTAACCTTGCAACGCCCCGCTTCTAGAACACGTCTCCTTCGCCGCCCACCGCCAATGGATGCTCGAACACATGGCCATCGCCTTCCGCGTCTTCGCCCGCAAAGGCTACTGCGAAGGCATGGCGGGCCACATTTCCGTCCGCGACCCCGAGAACCCTCACACCTTCTGGACCAACCCGTTGGGCCGTCACTTCGGCCTGCTGAAAGCCTCCGACATGATTCTCGTCGATTACGAGGGGAACGCGATTGGTGGGAATATGAGCAGGCCGGCGAATGCGGCGGGGTTTCTGATTCATAGTGCTGTGCATAAGGCGAGGCCGGATGTGACGGCGGCGTGTCATACGCATAGTCCGGCGGGCAAGGCGTGGAGTGCGTTTGCGAGGCCGTTGGAGATGTTGAATCAGGATGTTACGTATTTTTATGGGGAGGCGCAGGCGGTTTATAAGGTGAGTTCAACATTGGGTGTGAGTGAGGGAGGGAGGGGTATGCTAATGACTGAGGAACAGGATTTCGGTGGTGTTGTCTTTACGGAGGAGGAAGGACTGCGCCTCGCAGCTGCTTTGGGACCGAAGGGCAAGGGTATGATCTTGAGGAACCATGGTTTGCTTACTGTTGGGCAGACGGTGGATGAGGCGGCGTATTTGTATACCCTTATGGAGCGGAGCTGTGAGGTACAGCTGCAAGTTGAAGCTGCGGCGGCGAATGGTATCCCGAAGGTGTATGCGCCCGAGGAGTCGGCCAAGTATACGTTCGAGATGGCCAGTGATCCAGAGGCGTTGTACTGCGAGTTCCAGCCGGACTTGGAGTATGAGGAGGAGATGTGTGGGGGTGCGCACAAAGGATGAATGGATCACGAGAACTTTCTTTTGGCAAGTTGCTCACTTGATGATGACGATGATCAACTGCGCACTATCCTCCACGCTGCTTCCGGCGCATAGCGTACGTGGTCCATTCGAGAGCTGCCCGCGCAACCGGGACTGGTCTGTGTCGGGCATCGCTGTTTCGCGTTGTGTTCTCTGTGATCTTTGGTGCGTTATGTAAGTCGCAGTAATGCTCGCCATGTCTGAGCTATCCATGCAGCACTCCCAGTCTATGCCGCGGCGACCCTGTGCCCATCTATCAACTCCCAACCGCCAGCATCCATATCCAAATCCCACTTCACAAAGATCCCCTGTCATCGCATCAGTAACCCTTCTCCCTACCATCTCCTTTACTCAAACCCACCAACTTCGCTCTCAACCCCTGAATGCTCCCCACACAAGCATTGCTGATCCTATGCAGCGAACTCAGCTTCTTCTGGTCCAGCTCCGCCTCCAGTCGCTGCCTCAGAGCCCACTTCTCCGGACTAGTCCACCACGCCTCACGGTCCACCTCAAGGGCATCAAGCTGGTGGGAGAGCATTCGGAGAAGGTCGAGGAGTGACTCGGGTGGTGTCGCTTTGGGGTCGCCTTGCTGATGTCTTGGTAGCGGGTGTACTCGGTGTGGATGGAGTCAAGGGAAAGCTGAGGTCCTTTGTGTTGGCTTCAACGGGATTCGGCCAGCGCTCCTTCTTGGCGGCTTCTTTGATGGCGCAGATTTGGCACATTGTCGTGGCTACGGGCTATGGTTGTGAGTCGGCGTTGTGTAAAGGAGTTAGTAGTGCGAGGAATGGTATTCATAGTGTGTGCGTGTGCGTGTTTCAGAAGTTGTGAGACTGAAAAATTGGTGATGTTCATGTGAAGCTTGCGCGCCCGCCTCTAATGTATTCACCGTGTAATTGGCGCCACGAGCGTTGCTGCCTGGCTGCCTAACTGTATGTAACGTGTGCAACTGGAAAGGAAATCACCAAGTTTCCGTTCACTCACTCTCATACTACTGCATATAGCGGCCGTGGCATTTCATTTCTTGTGAGGCTCGGTCGCCGCGTCTTAGGATCAATCTTCAAGCCCACATACGCTTCTCGGCGGGCTGGATTGCCCGTGGTGACAGACCAAGTCTTTAAGCCATACTGCTCGAACGTCAGACAGGGCATGTCTCGCCACCACACCGTCACGTCAAAGAAAGTACTCACGTATGCAGCGATGGAATGGACCAGATAGCGTCCAAAGGCGGCGCCATGATCGTCAAGCAGACTCTCAAAGATTAGCTTGTCTTTCTCCAACGCCTGCTGCTCCTTCTCTCGCTTGCGCTCGTCTGACATGGTGCCGTTCCTGCCGACGAACACGATCTCTTCGTCTTCGCTGTCAGGGTCGATCAGACCGTCACTCTCCATCTGTTCCTGCTTCTCGTCCCATTGCTGCACGAAGCCGCGCACTTCCTCTTCGAGATTCTGCAGCAGGCCCTTTGCGCCACGAGACTTCTTCAGCTTGGCTCGCAATTCAGAGGTGACCTTTGCAGCAGCCGCCTCCGCCTTCGAAGCCGGCACTCTCGCCGCTTCGGCTCGTTTTTGACGATCCTTGACCGACTTCGCATACTGCGCATCCCATAGAGGAGCGAGTATGTACGGCACGCGGTGGACAGGGTATGTTGGCTGCACTTGCCAGTCGCTGGGGAGTGGCGGCTCGGCATGGGGGTTGTTCAGCAGGCGATCGTTTTCCCACCGTTGCCGCCGTCTGCTGCCCTCTTTGCCCTTGAGTAATGCTTCACGCCTCTTCTGACTGTCGCGACGGATGGGTTCGCGTCGCTTGTACACGGTGTGTACAGCCTCGATCTTGGGTCGCGGTGGCGCATCCTGCACTGCAGCTGGGCGGTCGTCGAGAGGAATGTCGATGGGGACATGTGTCCCACGAACAGGTCGGGGCGAATCGGCAGAGATGGACGTCGCGCCCAGAGCATCAGCGACCTGGGACACTGAGTCTGCGGCTGTCCATGCTTCGACGCGTTCGATCGAGGTCGCGGGAGTGGCCAAGAGCTCGGGATGAATGGCCATTGCGGGAAGGGAGAGCAGAGGCAGTTGGTGGAACGGAGGGACGTTGACTTGAAGAGGACAAGAAGGAAACAGGCGATACGAAGCGTCAGGGACTCAGGGACCATCGATCTGGTCATGCATCGCATCATTCATAGAGCTATCCATACCCGGCTGTGCGGTCATCGAATCTAGATAGTGCTCGGCCAATCAGGATCACGTACCAAGCAATCACTCATATCGATGACTGGCCTGCAGCCTGCGATGAGCCTTATGAGGTATTTCCATCTGCATAGGACTCCCCGTGCCGTGCAATCAAGGACAGATAGTCGACGACCAGAATGTGGAATCTGACAGAGTGCTGCCTGTTCGGATAGAACTAAGACTATAGAGCGCCCTCCTCATCGAATCGTCTGCGTTATATCTCGCTTTGCTGCTGACGCCCGTCTGCATACCCGGACGTGCATAAGCCCATCACGACCAAGACCATCTCATGTAAAGTTAGCGTTTCACGGCATCGCCACGCGAGTACAATCGCGTCCGCTACTGCGTGTCAGCCATAACTTTTATGCATGCTTTGCGCCGGACATAAAGTGCATTGCTCAGCAGGAGCGCGACTCGTCGTTCCACCACGCCGGATGAGGGCAATAGTGCTCGAGCTGAGCCAGGGACTGATCCTGCGAAGGATGCTCCAAGACAACGTGGATGCAGGTGGAGGTATTGGCACAGGCATTTATTGGGGTGCAATGCTTCCATGTCGGACAGCCGGTCTTGGACATTGGTAATCGACTCGATCCCGTAGCGAGTATTGATCTGTAAGTCGTGCCTGCAAACGAAGCCATGCAAGCGCAGTTTGTGGTATAAAGCAAGCGTGAACGCATGCTAGCTCGACAACCTCACTTCAACTTCAGCATCAAGCAACCCGTCTTCGACCAATACTACCGGCTGAAGCTTCGGTACAACAGCAGCCTGCCTAGACACAAAATGAGCTTTCTTCAAGAGCTACCACGTCCGGTCAAGACATACCACACCGAGACCTATGACCGAATCTCGCCGTCCAAAGCCCAGTTCAAGGGCGAGGGCAAGACTGTGTTGATCACAGGCGGCGCGACAGGTAAGCCCTATCATGCGAGTATCCTGCTAGATTTGCCCGCTAACTTGACCTCGCACAGGCATCGGCCTCTCCATCTCCAAATCCTTCGCAGAAGCAGGCGTCTCCCGCATCATCATCATCTCCCGCTCACCAGGCCCACAGACCGAAGCCAAACAAGCCATCGAGAAGGGCTTCCCCCACACCAAAGTCGAAGGCATCCAAGCCTCCGTGGCCGACCGCAAGCGCATGCAAGAAATCCTCTCCTCCGTCGGACCCATCGACGTCCTCGTCCTCTCCGCCGTAGCCTCCCACAAGCACGTCAGATCCGCCGAAATCGACCCCTCCGACTTCGACGAAACTTTCACCACCAACATCCTCGCCTGCTACTCCATCGTGCGCTCCTACCTCCAGCAACCCGCCCCTGCCTCAAAGACCGTCATCAACGTCTCCTCTGGCTCCGTACACGTCACGCTCCCCGGGCAGGTCGGCTATGGCCCTTCCAAAGCTGCCTTCCTGAATGTCTTGTCTGCGATGGCACAGGAGTATAGTCCGGAGAAGGACGGGGTGAAGCTGATGAGTTTCCATCCGGGGGCGATCTTGACGCCTATGGCGAGGCAGGCGGGGTACGCCGAGGGTGATCTTTCATGGGAGGATGAGAAGTTGCCGGGGAACTTCGCGGTGTGGCTTGCTGGGGAGGAGGCGAGTTGGTTGCATGGGAGGTTTGTGTGGGCGCAGTGGGATGTGGATGAGTTGATCGACTTGAAGGGGAAGGCGGCAGAGGATAAGGGGTTTTTGAAGTTGGGGTTGAAACTTTAGGTGGAAGCTATATCGGCTTGATTCTGAAGAAAGCACCATTGGTGTCGCCTTTCCACGTGCCATAGCTCGGTTATATCATTTTCGATGGCGTAGGCCCTACCATGCACTACGTTCTGCGCTCAAAGTGGTGCAGCGTTATCTCACGTCCTAGACCTTACCTCTATTGTATGAAGGATATTTGACGAGTACAAGCTTCCAGATTGAAACAATAGGGTAGATCAGTAACCACGTGAATTGCCACAGGGTGTAAAACTGTGATATATGGTGTGTGTGCCAAGTCCTGACTAACATGGCCACTAGTCACCTGATTCACAACAACCTCGAATTCCACTCCAGCGAAACATCTTCGATTCACCTGCATCAGTACCAATTCCAGCTCAATTCATCATCGCATTCCGTATCAATCCTAGTTTATGACGTTGCCACTGTTCAAAAGCGAGCCGTAGACCTTCTCGCCTACGAGACTGACTGAATACCTTTACATCCGATTCAAACGCGATGTAAATGCACATTGGCAAGGTTGGAAACGAAGAAAATGTATTGGGCACGGGACCGTGGCTATAGGGAAAACTAGCAAACTGCGATGAGTGCCAATATGTGGCAAGAGATCAAACTGGGATGGGCCTGAGACATACTGCATCTTCCTGTGCCGTCAATATATGCATTGACGGCATGGCGCATACGCATCTTCAGACTCCTGCCCTACACAACGCGGTCAACAAATATCCCTCAATATAGCTCTATTCACGACTGCCATTCTGTAAGTGAATGGTTCTGTAAGTGAATGGCCATCCCAAACCTCACCGGCAAATCCCGTTGCAACGTCCGACACATGCGCCTCGCTTAGCACACAATAGCACTTTTCTTTGTTATTGTCGCAGCAATGGAAGTGTCGAGAAATTACACCTGCCAAAAGTGGTTCCTTTCATCGTCAGTCATAAGACATTCCAAGACACTTTTTCACGATTGGAGAACTTGCGACTGCTCTCAACTAACAACAGGACTCGCATACGAGGAAGAGCCGCCATGGATCCACAGATCGTGGAATCGATCATCTGGGGTCTGGGCTACGGTTTTGCGATTATTTCGGTTTGGGCTGTTGGGGCTCATTGGACTCTTTGGGAGTTTCCGTCGCCGTTAATTCCGCAAGAGGGGAACGACGCGCCACCGAGGGTGCGTGATAGGGGTACGCAGACAGATCCGACACGGGAGGATGGCTCGACTGGTCGAGACGAGCAGCAGAAATCGACAGATCCGCCGGAAGGAGATGTCGCGATTGGCGAAGAGGCAGAACCTAAGTCGATGAGTCCGCAGAACAAGAAGAAAGGCAAGAACCCTGATCGCTTTGGCCACCCGAGTGATCCGACGGACGCCGAGACAATCTCAAGGCTGCAGTACCAAATCATGACGCAGGGCGAGACCCTCAAGGAGCAGGGAGAGGAGCTAGAACGCTGCGAAAATCTCAGGAAGACGGAGCGGCAAAGAAATCGAGACGAAGGAGCCAAATTCAAGGAGAAGATAGCTAAACTCCAGAAGGATCTGGATGAGGCCCATTCTGGCAGCGACAGAACGCCGTATCGGGCTTCAGCTAGGGACGTAAGTGCATTGTCCGAGACGCAGAGGAAACTCGCGACTGCCAATAACAACTTGGAGGCAAAGCAACGGGAACTCCAAAATGTCGGAGCGGAGCTCGGCCGCAAATTGGCAGAGGAGCAGACCAAGCTCAGCGAAGCCGCTACTGCTCGAGATATCGCTCTTGGCGAAACCCGGAACGCGCGAACGCTTGCTAAAACAGCCAGAGAAGAAGAAGCTACCGCTAGGAATAAGCTTAATGCCCTCGAGCAGAGAAAGTCGACAGTCCAGGAAGATCTTACCGCTACCGAAGCTGATGTGGAGAAGAAGCGCAAGTCTCTCGATTCGCTCGACAAAGAGCTGAAGAGGAAGAGGCGCGAGGCTGAGCAAGCGCTCAGTTTGGAGGTGGATGAGCAAAAGCGCGTGCGAACCGCGGCTCATGAGGTGGAGCTCGTCGAGAAGAAGCGGAGGCACTTCATGGTACATGACGACGCCCTCGAGAAGAAGAAGCGAGAAGACTTCAAGAAACATGAGGATGCCTTGAAGGAAAAGAAGAGGACCGACTTTGAGGCTCTCGACAAGGCAGTGGACGACAAGAGACGAGCAGACTTTGCAGAGATCGACAAGCAGTTCAAGAAGAAGCAAGACTTCCTCGGTACGCTTGACAGCGACCTAGAGCAGAGACGGAACGAGATGACTCAGCTCCAGAGAGACATCGAGACCGCCAAGCGACGAGCGAACCAGGAGCTGGAAAATACCAATGCCGCCAAGTCGAGAGTACAAGGAGAGGTCGACTCTGCGAATGCAACTCTGAACGCGACCAGGACATCGATCTCTGAAGCACAGCGGAAGCTTGATGGCTTGAAAGCCGACGCGGAGAAGCAACAGAAAGACTTCGATGCTAAAAAGTCTCGGATCGAAAGTGAATACCTGACAGCATATAAAAGAGCTGACGATCAATTGCAAGGCGTCAAGGATCAGGTAGCAGCGGCCCAGAGGCAGCTTGAAGAGGTGCGTGAACAGGTCCGTCTGCAGCAGCAGCAGTCGGACAATCAGTCCTACAACTACATACCGCTTGCAAACGCAACGCCTGCCTCAAGCGCACAGGACCCGAGCTTTGACAATGCAGGGAACAGTCTCACAGCAAACGGTTTCCGCCCTCATGCCAATACGCAGCAACAAGCACCTCCCAATGGCAGTTTCTTCGGCGATACTGGTTCCAATACACCGCCGTTCGGAATCCCAGGCCAGCATGCTGTACAGGGCACCTCGGTTCAGCCTTCGAGTGGGTCAGAGAGCAATGAAGTGCCGGGGGAGAACTTTCACGGTCACAACGGAATGTCAGGCGTTGAAGAGGACGATGTTATGGACATTGATGACATCGATTCGCGAAATCGTGCTGCGCCCAGCTATGTCGACTCAACCGCGTCGCAGCAGGGACCGGGCGCGTCTGCATCAACTATGGCGCGCCCAACGACTGCTCCGCCACCTTCAGCGCCCTCCGAGATCAAATTCGTTGGGAAGAACTTTGGTATTGGTCACTTGCTGCAGCCAAGCAAGCAATCAAGCACGCCCGTGCCAGCGCAGACTGGGACGAACAACTTCAAGGACTTCCAGTCTCTGAAAGATCGATCAAAGGACGTGAAGCAGGCCGATGCCATAAAGCCTATCTTTGCGCCTATGCCTCCATCGAGGCCACAGCTGACTCCTCGATCTGCTCGACAGGCGCCTCAGGCCACTCTTGTGCCTTCTTGTTCACAATCTACATTCAATTTTGGTGGCACTCCGACATCTTCAGGTCATGTTTTTGGACAGTCGACCCAGGCACGAATCCAGCAACAGCAGCCAAGTCCTCGAGAGGACCATTCGACGGGACAGGATCCAGCACAGGGTGTGAAGTCGTTCGAAGCGCAGCAAAGCGGCAAACGAGCGGTAATCAGACCTAAGGCCAGGCTCCGGCGAGCTGCACCCGCAGATGACGAAGTGAAGGGCTTCCTCAATGGAGAATATGATAAGCCCCTTGAGAAGCTACGCGATCGCTTCCATATCAAGGAAGGCTATGGCTTCGATACCAACTTCCTCGAGCAACTGCGTAGACTAGGATGGGCTGAAAAACCTTTACCTACCAACGAAGAGATCAGCGACTACTTTGGAGACAACGGGGCTGGCGAAGACTTCCTGCCAACCGACGGAACAGTGCGCGAATATTACAGAGGTCGAGGTCAAGAGTCGGTTACTCTGAATGAACTCTGCGAGGAATGGGCCATCGATGAAGTGGATCGGGAAAGACTCCGCTTGCAGGTGCAGAGACTTGGTCTGCTAGCTGTGGACTCCGTAGAGGTCAAGTCCCCGTCAGAGATCGACGACGGTGGGAGAAATCACGACGATCACTCAGATGATCAAGTACCTAATGGAGGCGGAGCTGACGGCGCGGCACAGGGCGATGAAGACGAAGACATGTCCGACGACCATGGATCGCCAAGCCAGCATCCAAACTCTGGGCATAGCGATACGGACAGAAGTGGCCACCCCCACCGAGTTTCTCAAAACGACGATGAACAGTATTCGCCCGCAGTAAGCAGCAACAGTGACGATGCCCTTGAAGGCACCCACTCTGACCACGATGATCTGATGAATATTTTGGATGATGGGAGGGGCGGAGAGAATTTTGACGACTCTACAGAATTCAACGAAGCACTTCCTACAGATGATGAAGTGGAAGCCTATTTCGTCAGCAGGATACAAGAGGTCGAGGGCGACATGCGCGAACTGGTAGTGACAATGTACGAGGTCTGCGAAAATTTCAATATCCCTCCTCAGGATCGCACACGCTGCAACAAGTTCCGTAACGCAATACGCTCAATGAGCTGGCCTGTCCTGCCTACAGACTATGAGGTGCAAGAGTGTCACACGGCGTACGGAACGATGACTACGTTGGAACTCTGCGGAGAATTCGAGATCTTCAGTCATGTCAACCCGGCCCTCTACAAAGTATTCTGTGAACAGCTCCGGAGACTGGAGATACCATGTGACACTACCAGCGAGAAGAGCGACGAAAGCGGTGATGAAGATGATGAGGAGGACGACGACCACGACGAGAGCAGCATACCAAGCGGCAGCCAAGAAAAGTTCAAAGGTGACGACGAAGACCATCGTCCGAACGAGAGTAGCGATGGCGATGACGCCGCTGGCAGTGGAAGTGACGAGGACAAGATCCCATCGTACAAGGACACCAGGGACTCAAGCTCCCGGCGCGACAAGACTGACCACCTCAGTAACAGAAGTCAAAGTCCTGAACTGATTAAGATTGGAGGAAACTCTGTCGCAGAAACATATATCCACAGCCCTTTCAACGGACCAAACCCTTGGGCTGAATATCAGACAAGAAACGCCAACTATGCATCGACGCCATCGGCTCCCGTTGGTGGGTTGTCCTTCGTAGCTCCGAGCACGTCTCCTTATCCCACCCAGCAGCCTCGCACGAGCTTCCATCACGCTGCAACTGGAGTCACATACCATCCGAGCATGCCGACACCATCTCCCAACTACGGCCAGCAGTCCTCACCTTCGCACGTCCTGAAGGGAGGTATGAGTACATCGCCAACATGGAAACCGACAATTCCTAGCACATCTCCCTACCATGGTCAACAGCAGTCTCCGGCATACACTCGGTTTGATGGTGGAAGTACAGCGCAAACATCTGCTCGGACAGTTCCTAGCACATCTCCCTATTATGGTCAGCAGCCTCCCGCGGCGTTCCTTCGAGCGACTCAGGCTGCCAATTATGGAAAATCGAAGGAAGAGGGAAGTGGGATGTAACCGGGCTGGGGACAAGCGGGAAAGCACGAAGAGTGAGTGATGTTGCCAGGTTGCTCAAGCTATGGCGCGGCGCTTACACGGAAGCCTTCGAGCGCGAGAGAATTGTTCAGCTAATGGTAGGATTGGAGAAGCTTTCAGTTGTCGTGCAGGCAACTTGCTACTTCTGGTCTGTGCTGAAAGTAGAGCCGTACAATGATACAAATTCCGACTCGTGTTTTGTAGTGCATTGAAGCTTGCAATCTCAGCCACTCGACAGATTTCCCGGACAGATTCCGTATCGCTGTGAGACCAAGGTACGCTGTCCACCGGACCTCTGTTGAGCGATCAGTACATTGGCATCCTGTAGCCTGATAAGGTTGGTCCATGCATCGGTCTGGCGGCTGGACTTTAGTCATTTGTAAAGCTCACGCACGGGCTTGATTGTAAGTTCTTGAATTCTCGTTTATGGCCGTTGTTGAGGACAATGTTGGCGAGGTTGTGTATCGATGTGGATCGGGATGCTGTCACATCAATGAGGTAGTCCGGCGTCGGCAGGGTGCGGTAGAAACACGGCGGTCGTGAAAGAGCGCAAGGTACGAGGCGAGTGTTCTGGAGAAGGGTTGGGGTTGAAGTCAATCTGCTGGGGCATGCCTGCTATGTGACTTAAAAACATAGGCCGGAGGTCGTCAGAGGGACCGAGATGCACTTTCGTGATATGTCGTGTCCGTTGAAGATGTCAAACATGTCTTCAGTGATTGCTATGCTATAGTGGGCCTCCATCCTCGTCCGTGATGTAGCGGGTGGCGATCATGTTGATGCAACGAGGTCGGTAGTCGACCTGTGCGAATACAATCTTTGCTTAGAGCGTTAGTAGTGATCTCGCAAGCCAGTCTTCAGCCACAGAGCCTTTCAGGCAATGTGGTCGTCTCTCATTGTATTCGACTCGACGTGGCTTGAGCACAGTCAGCGCAGAGGCACATGTCTGTTCTCATGGGTTTGCTCGCCCACGGTGAACGAGATCTCTGGCCATGTTGTACGAACGTGTTCTAGGGGCGTGCCACAATTTAATGGGCTCAGACGGTGGCCTAGGCTTACAAAACCGGCAATTACGCTTATTCGAAATCCTCACTCGCTGCACTCGCTCTTCCTTAACAATAGTATTAACAATAGCAATACTGCTACGACTACTGCTGCGACTCGCTATTGTCGCCTATAATCGTAGCGAGTCGCGGCGGTATTATTACTTCCTCCTACTACGTAGGTAAGCTAGGCTCCTTAATAATAGTAGATAGTAAGTATTAAGGAGCTTACTTTACTTACTATTGTTATATTGTTACTTACTTAGTAATAGCGGCGGGTATATTAACTTCTACTACTATTACTATTTCTTCGACTCTATACTTATTAATATATATAAATCTAACTATAGACGACTTACTTAGCAATATTAGCCTTAGAATAATAATAATAACAATAATAACGATAATAATAGCAATAGCGATAGTAATAGTACACCTAATCCGCGCTTACCCTTATAAACGCGGTTATTACTATAGCTTACGATAGCGTAAGTGCGATTCCGACTCGTTAGGCGTACGTAGGTAGTCTAATAAACCTATAGTGTATACCGATACCCTCGTACTACCGATACTAACGATTTCTACTACGTAAGCGAGTCGATATAGGTATAATAGCTAGGAGACTCGTAGAAGATAGATAAGGGTAGTATAAAGGTTACGAAGAATAATTTACGTAAGTTTAACTAGGCTAGCCGTATTATAGAGACTAAAGAGGGTATATGTCTTATAGTAGACTTACTATACTATATATACTAACTCGTATTAATAGGTAAGCCGGCTTAGACGGACTACGATACGTGTAAGAGAGCTATTATACGCTATATAGTCTTTACTACTAATGCCGATAAGACTTACGCGTATTATAAGCATTACGCGAAGGCTCGCTATAACTCTCGTAAGTTAGTTAAGGAGTCTAGCGAGTCTAGCGAGTCTAGTAATAGTTTATTTAAGGCTATCGAGAGTGTTTTAACTACTAATGTCTACTAACCACCCTATGTAGGCCTGTCCGAGTTGTGGTGGTATAGAGCGGCGCTTATGTAAGTAGAGGTATTTGCCGGTCCCGGGACCGTGAAATTAGGTCACGTAACGAGTAGCGCAGTAGCTAGATAAAATAAGAGGATTGGCGGACCTAAACCCCTATGCCCTCTACTCGAGAGGTATAAATTAAATTGTTGCCTTAATGATACGCTTATAATGCTTAACTGCGTAGTATATATCTTAATAGCTATACTAGGTCCCGCTAGCTTACCTAAATGTCTAATTAAACCTAAATGAAATTGGGGCAAGTTAGACCTAAGGGACCCCCCTCTAAACCTAAGGTCGATATAACTAAACCTAAGGTCGACACAACTAAACCTAAGGTCGACATAACTAAATCTAAGGTTAACATAACTAATTAGTCGTTAATATATCCTCCCCCATTACGAACCTGTCCTTAGGTTCTAAAGCAGTAAGCCCGGGTACTATAGGTAGCGTAGTTAGTCGCTATAAGCTAAGGTAGTCTTATAGCAGCATAGTAGCTTACCCTACTATTTAGCTTAACATATAAGATGTTAGGTAGTCCTAGGGCCTACTAGCGACAGTTTATAAAGATCGAAAGGATCCTTCTAATAGAGACCGTAATAATAACGTTAATAACCGCGACTCGCATCCGTTGCACTATACTAATGCATGCCACGAAACTAGCGAGGGAATTAACAGCTATGTTAGCATCAATCGAGCGGGCTAGATAGTCGAATAACGTAAACGCCACTTATAAGACAAGTAAGCGTTAGTACTAGTAACCTAATAAATCTAAAGACGAGTCTACCGCGTGGCTAGAAGGTAAGTTAAGGGAAGATAAGTAACTATAAGAAACAAGTAAGATCTAAGGACTAGAAGCACCTGTACCCGAAGCATCAGAACTAGAATTAGAACTAGAATTAGAACTAGAATCAGAACTAGAATCAGAACTAGAATTAGAACTAGAATCCTATAGGCTATAGCTATAGCCGGAAATTAACTAGAAACTAGGAGCCTATAAACCCGCACTAACTACTTAGTTCCACTCATTCTTACATAACTCCTTTGTCTAGACCCACTCGTTGTCGTAGCCAACAATAGTCTTACTAGACGCGTCCCTAAGTAGCTAGCTAGTGAAGTTCCTATAGTAGTTGCGGAAGAAGCTCTCATTACGCCCTTCGCTTATAAAGCACATCTACTCGAGAGTAGTAACTAAGCTAAACTACTTATCTATCAATTTTATAGCTCAGACGCGCTAATTATATATCTTCTTATAGAAGAGCTCCGAGTCTAGGCGGACCGTAGCATTAAGCTACCTTCTAGTATTAAGGATGACTTCGTTATCGTTCTAAGACTACAAACCCGCTAGGGCATCGGATAGAGGGCTAATGCTACTAAGGTGTACGGCCGTAGGAAAAGGATAGCCGGGTACTAGGCGTCGATACTTAAACCCTACAGCGCTCTTACTTAGCGTCTTAAAGTTACGATAGAGGTCTATTACCTAGTGTATACTCTAGCTTCTCTAGAGTTTAAGATAGTCGTCGTCGCGGATCTCGACAAAGTAAGGGTTAATCTAACGTAGCGTCTTCTTATGTGCGGCCTACCTTATTAGAACGCCTATAGTGGTTACCCGCATTTACCTAGCGCTTAGGTCCTCTCTAAACTAGCTAATACTGTTCCTACTTAGGTAATTCTAAACCCTAACCAAGAAGAAACGCTTAAATCGGCCGTCTTCTATACTATCGTTAGTCTAGCACTACTAGACAAACTCTCTAGCATTCCCTTACTTATGAAAACCGTGTAAAAACTCCGGCCCACTAGTGCCCTCTAAGTTAAGAGAGTACAGCATGTTAAGCCGGTTACTAGTCTAGTAGTTCTTAATTTCGAGGTTTAAGTCGACCCTAGCATACTGCACTATAGTGTTCGCGTTACCCCCCTAATAAGCCCTATTAAAGCTAAAAATCGTAGGCCTAGGGAAGGAGATAAACCGAGTGCAGTGTTAAGGGTATAGCGCCACTTATAAGAGCTACAGCCCGGGGTCTTGTCGCATAATCTATTAGCTTAGAGAATACTATATGTTCTAGTAGACGCCGCCGTTACTAACCTTATTCAATTCTCGTAGGTGCTATCGGTACACGTCGAATTCTCGACTTATTATTTCTCTAACTGTTTTAACCCGCGGCGCCAGTTTAGCGTTATTATACTAGTATAGTATGTTACTATTAATGTAGGTACCGGTACTATTAAGATCGGCTTAGTTAGCTTTATTAATGCCGAGTTTATCGAGGATCTAGTTATAGTTAGCATAGGTAACGATACTACTCGTAGTACCGACTTTACCTCGAACACGGAGGTAGCTAAGCGGGTTAATAGTCTTCTAACTACGCTTATTAGGGCAAAACCACGACCTATTCTTCACCTTAATAGCTAAAAAACTCTTACCTTTAAAGAGCTAGTCTTAGACCTTAAGCGCGCGCTTATATAGGGTATTAGCGGTAATACCGGGATTCGTAACGAAGTAGAGGGCCTTATAGTAGAAATCTCGAACATGCTAATCGCACATTATAGCGCTAGCCTTACTATCCCTCTTAAGAACGTCCGAGATAGCATATTCGAGCATCTTAAGGCCCGCTATCCGGTGCTTAGGTAGCTAGTTAATACTATCTACATTAATCGAGTTTCTAAACTTAATACTACAGTACCGCTTATTATAGGTGTAGTTAGCGCGCTTAATCCGGAGGGCCTCGTCTTCTTATAGGATCTAATCCTTAAAGACTAATACATCCCTAATTATAGCCGAAGGTAACATAGTAAGTATCGGATTACTATTCTTAGTTAGGGCCGGAGTGGATCGTAGGGTACTAACCGGTGTACCTAGCGGATGTTACGGTTCGGTTCAGGAAGAACCCACAGCCACTCATTCTTCGGGAAGGACCGAAACTGAGCAGGTCAACTTCGCTCAGACTGATCAGCTCAGTGATCAGTTCGCTCAGTCTGCTCAGTGATCAGTCTGCTCAGTGATCAGTCTGCTCAGTGATCAGTCTGCTCAGTGATCAGTCTGCTCAGTGATCAGTCTGCTCAGTCTGATCAGTTACGCCAAGACATGGCACTATATAGACGACGCTTCTTTACGAGTAGATAGGAGCCTCGTGCTCAACTCAAATCAACACTCTTGTGTTAAGTTGCAACCTTGTAGTGAACTCTCGTTCACACTACTTTAGAGACATATCGAGGATCGACACTTCCTAGGCCACCCACGTGACGAGGGACAAGGCCCAACCGCAACAGCGGACTGCCTTCGCGTATAGGTACGCTGTCTAGCGTTCGGTTAGGCGAGGATTAAGTAGGCGTAGTTATGCCCTTACCTATACTCTCGCCTATACGGAGCTACTTAAGTCGGCTCGACTTATGGCCGCCTCTTAATAGGACTATAGGCTAGGTAGAGGCTAGTAGAGTTAGCGTAGTACTCTTTACACGTCCTTTACCTTTACTACCCGGTAGTAGCTAACGTAGCTAAGGCTATTGCTAGCTAGATGGTCTAGGTTAATCTATGCTATCCTCTAGGGACGCGGACTTCTTAGTAATAGTACCCTCTATAAAGTATAGAAGGCCATTCTTATAGACGGCTAGGCGGTGTCTTCTAATAATCTCCCTACTCTTAGCCGACTACGGATTAATGCTACGTGCTTTAGCCTCCCTATTGCACCGGGTAAGATTACTAGGCTCTAAAATTTGCTTGCGATCTATGCCCTTACGGCCGATTATACGCTAGATTAATGCCCTCTAAATTCTACTAATAGCCCTACTATAGTCTAGGTACTTATTAATAAAGGCCGTGAACTAGCGGCGCCCGCTATTAGTACTACAAAGCTCGGAGATGACGCGTCGATTAAGAATCTTATTATCTATCTACTATAGCTAGTAGCGGGTAAGCGTAGCACGAAGAGTCTTCTCTCGGTTACGAATCTCTAAACCGGTCTTACGAATCTTACCGACGATAGGAAACAAGACATCGAGCTTCTTATTACTAAGGAATTTATCCTAGTAGCTCTTACCTATACCGCTCTTAACTTCCTCGAAAAATAGGTTAACCTAGACGGAGTAGTCTTCGAACACCTTCTCGAAGCCCTTATAGAAGTCCTTTAACACCTTAACCCGCTTCTAAGGACTAAGCTCTCGGAACATAACATTAGCGGCGGACTTCGGCGTGTTCGTGTTAGTAAGGACATACTTAACGTTGTCCGGTAGGCGAAGGGACTCGAACAAGGTCTAAGGTAGGCGGGTAAGCCTAGTAATAGTACTAGTGAGCGCTGTGCTCGAGCTAGCCGGGCGTAACGATAGACTAGCTAAAGCTATAATAACTAGGATTCGCTATTAGTGAGATCGTAAGAGCTAGCTATCTCGTAGTGCTACTCTAGAGTGTTAGTAAGCTTTAAAAGCTTAGTATTAGGGTAGGGGCTTTAAAGAAGGTTAAGGTCGTAAAGAGAGAGAGGCTAAAGAACCGTCTAATGTGTGTAGTAGTAGATAGATGTGTTAGTAGCTCTAGTAATAGTATTGGTGTTTAAAGAAAAAGAGAGGAAGTAGTAGGTAGAGAGCTACGCTTAAGTATGCCTCTTAGCGTATGTCCCTATAACCGTTATAAGGCAGTAGCGCCGAGACCGGTCTTATAAGTAGTAAGAGTAGTGCTATTAAGGTTACACTAAAGGTCCGATAACCCTATATGTAACCGAAAACTAGTACTAGTAACCACCTAGGTAAGCATTCGGTAGGGGCATGCTACGCTATCACGTAATCCGATTTACCGGTCCCGGGACCGGTAAATGTAACTCTACTAACTGAGGTCTAACTAAGGTAAGAACACCCTATAAAGTGAAGTCTAGATAACCGAATCGGCTTAATAAACTAAAGGGCATATACAACACATGCCTAAGGGAAGTGAACTCCGTACGCTATTACTAACTAATTAGTTCTTAGCCTCGATCCTACTAAACTGTGAAATTTCGGCTATAGAAAGGTTATAAGGCCTAACCTATAGCTTCTTAGATTCCGGTTTAGGATACGATCCCCTTTCGTTAACTCCTACAGGTAGTACGTCTTCGTCGGCGATAGGCTCGATCTCGTTCAAATTACTACTGTCTTCGCTATTAGCGACTTCTCCCTCCCCTATTACGAGATCGGTCCCATTATCCAAGTTTAGTACTCCTATATTATCCGGGCGAAGCTCTAGAACTAGCTTAAGGTTTTCCCGTGCCTAAACACCCTTTATTAGCGTGCTATTAAGTTCCTTAAGAATATAGGTACTAAATTCCCTAAAGACACTAGACACCCGATATAGACCTTACTATCGGTAACCGATCTTACGTAAGAAGTTATCCTTATATAGCTTATCGAATCTTATAACAAGGTCGCCCTTCTAGAAACTAATAGAGTTAACATTCCGGTAAGAATTAAAGTAGTCCTTACTAAGTTCTCTTAGTCGCTTCCTTCGAGCATGTAGCTCTTCTAAACTAAGGTCTCGAGCCTAGAGTTAACGCGCACGTATAGCAAGTAGGTCCTTAGTCGTTCTTACCGATCCTTATTAGTAATTCGCCCACGTCGGGTGCTTAACCTCAATTGGTAGAATCGTGCAATAGCTATATAGGACCTAAGCTAGCGGTATTCTAGTAGTACGACAGGTCGTGGTCCTATTAGCCTATAACACAGCGGGTACCTATTACTCCTATCCGCGGTATATATTCCTTATAAGCTTTACTAACGCTATAAGAATCGGACGGTGCCTAACCTCGACTAGAGTATTAGACTACGGATAGTACGGTAATATTCGGATCCTTCGAACACTAAGTCCTACGAGTAACCGCTTAACCTTAGCCGTATAAACCGTAGCGTTATTAAGCACAATTTTAGTATAGTAGCCGTGCCTATAGAAGACATCTTCGTATAGAAACTTAGTAACCGTCTTAGAGCTAGGAGGTGCCCTCGTTACTCTAGCCTCGATCTAGTTACTAAGTGCTTCGCGCGCAACTAGGAGGTATCCATTTTTATGCACCTAGACGGGGTCCGAGTACCACTTCTTACTAATGACCTAAGGGCTCGATAAGTGAAGCTTACTAGCGCGCTAGTTACCTTCGCGAAACCTATAGGGAGCATAACTTCGAACCTACGTAGAGACATCGGCGAAGTACCCGTCCTAGTAATACCGATCGGAAATAAGGTTATACACGACCTTAGCGCTACGGTAACCGTGTCTCTCGTGGCACTCTATAACGATCTCCTTCTAAGCCTTATTATCGTTAATTACAAGTTATAACGGTACTCCTCGGCGCTTCTAGAAGAATAGTAATTAGTCTCGGATAAAGAAGTTAACGCTTTTCTTTACTAGCCGCCGGTACTTAGTACGGGTAACACTATTAGGCCGGGTCCTAGTTTCTATAACCTAAGTAAGCTACTAAGAGCCCTTAGAATATTAGTCCCCGAGATGTCGTGTTCTCTAGATTTTAACTAGATAGGTGTCGACCGGCTCCGGGTATCCAAATAGCTTATTATTAATCATCCGGTCGACTTCGTCTTCGTTAGCTTCCCTAGGTTCCTAAGGTGTAGAGGGCCTACGAGACAGGGCATCTAGGCTAGTATGCCTAGCTCCCGTAACGTGCTTTACTTCGAATGTAAACAGCCTAATCTATACGACCCACCGGGCTATTACCGAGTTAGGCAGGTCCGAAGCCGGCCGGTTAAGTTGCTATATAAGTGTCTTAGCATTAACCTTAAGGACAAAATCAACGCTAGTGATATATCTTTAGATCTTCTTAAGCCCCTTAAGGACCCTAAGGCATTCCCGCTTACTAGCATTATATCTAGATTCTAACGCGTTCTAGATTCTATTCCCGTACCGCACCGGGTAACGCCGTCGAGTGCTGTCTATTAATTCTTAAGAAACGATACATCCCTATCTAGTGCCGCTAGCATTAACTAAGATAAAGATAGACCTAGCACTAGGTAAGTAGTAGAGAGTAACTAAGGCTAGAGCCTACATAAGATATCTAGTAACTTCTTCTTTCGAGAACTGCTCATTTTCTATCTAGGTGAACTCGGCGTCCTTCTTTAGTAGCTTGTACATTAGTCGAGCAATAATAACGAACTAGGGAATCTATATCCGGAAGTACATACATAGCCCTACATAGGTGCGGACCTCCTTAATATAGGTAGGCGTAGGCTAATCTAGGATCTTAGCTATAACCTTTAGGTTAGGATAGCGACTATCCGGGCTAGTAACGTACCTAACAATCTTAAGCTTTTCGTATAACTATTAGGATTTGCCTCTAGTAACCACCGTACTAGCTCTTTCTAGGTTAGTAAGAACTAGATCTAGGGAAATAATGTACTTAACGACCTATTTCCTTAATCTAGGCTCTACTTCTACATTCCTATAATCCTTAGTTAGTCCCTTAATACCGATGTTATCGAGAAACGGCTTCGCTCGATGCGAGATATAATTAAGTAGAATCTTTGTTACCGTACGCACGAACTAAGCAACTGAATTAGTAGCTCCTTAAGGTAGAGTCGTGTTGCGTACTAGGCTAAGAGGGGTCATGAAGGCTGTTAAGTCCCGGTAGGACTTATCTAAAGTAATCTAATTATAACCTAAAAACAGGTCTATAAGTGAAGCGACTCGGTACCCGGCAAAATTCTCTAAGAAGCTATCCGTATCCAGTGGAATGTTAGCATCGCGTATAGTAACCTTATTTAGGAGCATAGCTAAGTTAATTAACCGATATAGTACATCGCTTCTAGAGGCATTAACCTTCTTTATAACTAGGAACTAGCTATTAGAATATGCCCCTTATAAGTATTCTAGGATGTTATTCTTAATCCGGGCTCTAATTATGCGTTTAACAATTGCCCTAAGGCTTAGGTACAACCGGATAGGGCGTGCCTACTATAGCCTATAAGGGACCGTATTGATTTTCTAAGGTAGTATAACGTCGTACCTAATTTGCCTTATGTGACTAAAATCCTAAGCAAGGACTGCCTCCCGGTTGTAGAGCATCTTATCGAATAAGGCCCTCTCCATTAGTAATAGCTTAATGCTAACCTTAATTAAGGTAAGTCGTTCTAGAGTAATCCGGCTACCTCGCTCAATACTTAGGAATTTCTTAGTTAAGTACTTCCTATCGAACGGACCTTGTCCTTTAGGCATCTTAGATTCTAGGTATAGTGCCCTACGCTTCCATTCTATATCTCCCTTAACTTATAATTCTAGGCGTTCGTGAACGCTCGCGTCTACTAGCTTCTTCTTATCCGCCTTACGCTTATACATCGTAAAGACCTACGGCATCCTAATGTTAGCTATATGTTAGCCTACCTGTTGCTTCCGTACCTAAGCATTTAATGTAGATTGCCTTAGGATCTCGGAAGGCTAATCCCCTTAAACTAAATAAACGTTAGTAATGGAATCTCCCTTAAACGCGCCTATTCCAATTTCTATAACTCGTTCCTTTACTCTAGCAGTCCTAAGCAATCGTAATAAGTGAGCTAAATGGTTACTAGGCGTTAGAGCCTTGCCGGATTCCTATAGATGCGTCGTGTCGTAGTCGTATCCGTTTTCCTTACTATAGCTATTTACCGGTCCCGGGACCGGTAAATTAAAGTCCGAGGTTCCTCCGAGATAGTGCGAGAACCTTACTAATTTTATTAAATCCGGCTTTAGCAAGTCGGTAGGTTAAGCGCCGTAACTTAACCTACCCTTCCATTTCCTGACGCTTTTAATAGTTCTTAAAGGGTCTTGCACCTATCCGAGCTAACTAGGGTAGTAAACATAACACTTTCACCTTTACGGCTAGCAATAGTCCCCTCCTATAAATCATTATCGTAGTTACGGGCAGTAAGCCGCACCTTACGGGCCTACGGGCGTCCTAGGATTGTTAGTAAGTTTAGATCCGAGGAGATAAATATGTCTACTTAGTAGTAAACCCTAAATACCTAAACATCCAAATTGCCTATAACACCTTTAAACTAGGCCCGCCCTCTAGCACCTCGAAAGGTAAGCTAAGCACTCGACATTACCGGTAAACTAAATCTATAAGCGTTTCTCTAGCCGATGATATTCACCTCGGAACCCTCGTTAATTAGGCACCTAATCTAGTTCTTATTTATCCCGAACTCCGCTACTACCTAAGGACTAGGGACTATAGTAAAGTTGTTAAGGACACTAGAAAGCCCGATTTTCTTAACGTCCTTATATAGCTTAGTAGTAGGGACCGTATCTTTAGAGCAAAGCATAGTTAAATACACTCCGACATACTAGGCCTAACTATCTTCGCGGAAGACCTCCTTATTACACTTAGGTTCATCTTTATAGGTAACTACTTGTCTAGTGCGAACCTTAGGGTCCTTTCCTATAAGACGTCGTACTATAGCGAGCTTCTCCTAAAGAGCGGGGGTGTTAGTAACGCGACCGAAGAGGGTAGCCTCGAATTAGCGACTATATCGAAACTAATCTTAGGCGTTTACATTAGGAAACGTTATCTAGAGGATCTAATTAATCTAGTAGATAATACCCTCTTCTTTTATAACCGGGCCATTACTAGCTAAACTATATTGTCGGACGTAGTTATTAATCCTTATAGTCTTAGCATTCTATATACGCTTCCTTTATGCGAAGGGGGCGTTCACGGGACTAATAGGCATATACTTAGGCAGTCCTTTATTAGCATCGTTCCCTAGTCTATTTACTTAGGTATTATTTCCCCTTCCTAGGGTTACCCTAGATTTAGCTAATAATTGAGTTTCGCTTATTTAAGCACTGACTTCGTTAACTATTTTAACCTCCTACTAGTTAATCTCAGCTTACCGGATCTCCTGTTCCAATTGTAGGCGAACTTTCTTAGTAGCCTTAGCTCGGGCTCGTAGATCCTAGGCTAAGGACCGGGTCCTCGGGTGCGGATTCTTTAGAATGCCTACGGGTACCTTCCCTTTCACTTTATTAGACTACATAGGATAGGTAGATACCTCGTTAAGCTCGCCTAAGTCGACCGCCTACTCCACTTCACTTTCTCCGAATGAGACCTAATATGTACTAGTAGCCTTCTCCGTTTAGCTAGACCGTGCGTCCTAAGGGCTATACTCCATTAAATGCCTAAAGTTAGGAGGGGGCTTAGAATAATTAGGAGGCGTGACCTTTATTACCCTAGTATAGTCCCTACCTATCTATTACTTACGTAGTACGGAAATCTTATACTAGTTATTAAACTCGATTGGCCTATAATGTTCTTCGAGTAGAGGGAGTATATAGAGTAGTTCCGGTTTACTATAGTCCCTCCGAAAGTTAAACTTAGTAGGACGCGGATCGCCTTCTTTCCCTAGATACTACTAGTTGTTCGGGGCGAGGTATACGTAGCCCCGGGATATTAAGGACCTTATCGCCCTACAATTGCTAGCCTAGTGCTTCGAGCTACTACAGTTGTAGTAATAACTATCCATCGCTTTAGACTGTTCGCGATTCTACGATAGGGGACGCTACATTGCGTAAACCTGTAGTTTAGTATCTAGGTCGTGCCTCTCCGGTTACATAGAGCGTTAATTCTCGCTCGGGTAGAAGGCACCCGCGTCCGCGACGCGACCGCGCTAGTATGCACGTATACTTATCTTAGCTACCTTCTAGATTAGGTTATTATTAATAATAGTCCTAGAAGTGGCCTTCTTAAGCGTGTTAATCTTAGGCTTAAGGCGCTGCATTTGCTTTACGACTAAGCGGTATAGCTAAGGTAAAGTAAGAGGGAAATCTGTATGTATAGCTTTCTATCCCTCCTTACTATCTACGATACTAGTAGCTTCATCGAGAATCCTCTAAAAGTCCCTAAACTTCTTAGGTTACTTTAGGTAAAGCCCGTAAGCCTTGTAGACTACTTTCGCGACTCCCTCTAGCAATCCCTAAAGAAGGAGGCGACTCCGGGAGCTATTATCCAAATCCTTAGGTTCAATTAGGTCACTTAAGGATATAAACAGGCGGATGAATTCCTTCACATCTTATTCTTTAGGCCTCTTGCCTTACTACGCCCTAATAATCTCCTTAAGATATTCCCGACTCCCTAATATCGAGTAGGCGTTAAACCTTAAGAACTCTAATAAGAACGCCCTCCTAAAACGTGCCTTGTTAGTAAGCTACCTAGGTAGCCTTATAACTACGCGCCGAATAGTAGTTTCGCAATTGCGCTTAAACCTGCCCTAGAAATTATCCTTCTTAATAGATGCCCGAGGCGGATACTAGTCTATTAGGTCGCTAAACCGCTCCTAGAACTTAGTAGCATTAGTACTATTAAAGAACGGATTCTTAGCACCTCCTAGAGGTAGAAAGCGAGGGCTAGCGTTTTCTATTACTACTGCTAATCGTCTAAAGAGAGTAGTTATAGCATCCATTCCGATTGTGCTGTTTATTCCTACACCTATACCTAATTCAGCGGCGCTAGTTCCGCTTCTCCCTTCTTTACTAGATTTAGGTGTTTCCCCTTCCTCCGATTCCTCTATCCCCTTATAAGGGATAGAATCCCTATAGACCCCTTCCATTTTCGTAGGGTTTATAGGCTGTTTGTAGCCTCTACCTATGTCGGTAAAGGTACTAAGTTTTTCTAGTAATGCAGCCGTATCCATTATTACGTAGTGCTTACTTTAGAATGTGTAGATACTAGTTGTTACTTAATAGGACCTTGTAACCGTGATTGTTACTAAATACCTTAGACCTTGAGTGTTTTCGACCTTAGTCGACCTTAACCGTAAACCTTAACCTTAAACCTTAACCTTGAACCTTAACCTTAAACCTTAACCTCAAGTAATGACCTTAACCGTAAACCTTAGACCTTAAACCGTGATTTTAACCTTATAAACTAGATGCTAATACGCTACCGGGTGTACACTTAATACCCCCCCTCATTAACTACTAAAATAATGTCTACTAACTACCCTATGTAGGCCTATCCGAGTTGTAGTAGTGTGGAGCGGCGCTTATGTAAGTAGAGGTATTTGCCGGTCCCGGAACCGTAAAATCAGGTCACGTGACGAGTAGCGCAGTAGCTAGATAAAATAAGAGGATTAGCGGACCTAAACCCCTATACCCTCTACTCGAGAGGTATGAATTAAATTGTTACCTTAATACTACGCTTACAATGCTTAACTGCGTAGTATATATCTTAATAGCTATACTAGGTCCCGCTAGCTTACCTAAATGTCTAATTAAACCTAAATGAAATTGGGGCAAGTTAGACCTAAGGGACCCCCCTCTAAACCTAAGGTCGACATAACTAAACCTAAGGTCGACATAACTAAACCTAAGGTCGACATAACTAAACCTAAGGTTAACATAACTAATTAGTCGTTAATACTACTTCTAGTAAGGCTAGCGAGGCTAGTAAGGTTATTAAGGCTAGTAAGTCTAGTACTTATCCTACTAATAATATATTAACTTACTTAGCCGCGGTAGAGGATCGTATTTAGTAATTAGAGGGTACTATTAGCCGCTTAATTGAATTTATTAGCGGTCTACTAGGTAGCGAGTTAGTCGCTATATTTCGCTCGCTCTTAGTAATAATATAATATTAAGTAGTCTACCTCCTATCTCTATACTACGAGTCTATACTTCCCTCTACTTTTTCGGTCTTAGCTACCTCGTAGATAGCTCGATAACAAGCCTATTTCTCGGTGCCTTTATACGCTAGTTATCGTTAGGTAGACTCTAAAGTAATAGCTACGAGTCTAGCTACGAGTCTAGCTATAAGTTGTCTAGCTATATAATTACTAAAGTACTAGTTACTACTATAGACTCGCTTAAGGCACTAGTTACTACTAACTCGCTTAAGGTACTAGTTACTACTATAGTCTCGCTTAAGGACTCCTTCTTAATCTCTCTAATTTAACTCGTAGCTAGACTCGTACGCTCTTCCTTTACCTTCTTAACTAATACTTTACTAGCTAATATACTTACTAGCTTATTACCTAAACCTTTCTCTATAAATACTAAATTCTACTATTACGAGGGGGCTCTAAACCCCGTTAGCTACGGAGACGAAGAGTATTAAGGGCTACTAGCTATAAGATTAATATACTCTAGAGACTCGGCGATTAGAGTTATAGTATATCGATATGGTAAGCTATGACTTACTAGACGCTTCTCGCTCTAGCTTACTATACTCGCTAAATAAGAAGTAGCCTAACTCGCTATAGTAGCCTAGCGAGTAATACCCTAATCCGCTAGACGCTTCTCGCTCTAGCTTACTATACTCGCTAAACGAGAAGTAGCCTAACTCGCTATGGTAGCCTAGCGAGCAATGCCCTAATCTACTAGACGTACTATAGTACTCGCTACTATACTCGCTCGCTAGTCCTTAAGCTTACGCTCGTATCGGCGGTCTACGTCCTTTATAAGTTCGCTAAGACTAGCTAAGGACTTATCGCTACTCGGCGAGTCCTCTACTACTCCTTATCTATATAGATTATTTAAGGCTCCGCGACCTTAGTTAACCTAATACGTAACGTTAACTAGTGTAAGGGGCGGGCCCCTGTTTCTTAGTATAGGCTACGCCTATGCGTTCGGATTGCTTTCCGACACCTTTTCTTCGGACAGCGTGTAACTTCCCCTTTCTTCTATATTGAACTTATTATAAACTTTATAGAACTTTAGTATATACGTCGTTTACCCGTAACATTAAGTTCGATCCATTCGAATTAGCTAGGTACCTACTATTAAAGAGACGGGATACGTAATAACGTCGCCGGGTAGCGAGAACCCCGGGACTAGTACCCCGAATGAAAACTTCTAACTTATGCTTTAGTAACTGTACTAGCGATAGGAAGAGATGCAAGCCGAATTAATTATAACGCGCGCCGCTTTAAAAGAATCGGAAGACGCTCGACGTTAGTTAACACCTATAGTCTCGCTACTAGTTTATAATGAGACGACTACTAGTAACCTAATAAGACAGCTACTATAGACGCTAAACGCCGCCGCGCCCTCGCCGCGTACCGGAGAAGAACCGTCGGGTCCTAGAGGCTAGAACCCCCCTTCCTAGGACGGTAAGGTAGAGACATTCCGCGATTACTTCTTAAGGTTAAAGAGCTCTTTTTAGGGTACGATCCGCCCTAAAACCGACGCTCTCTAAGGAGTATTACTAGGATACGATTAACGACACCTTACTAGCGAGAGAGCGTACTAGGATGCGGCACTTCTAGGATAAGGGAGACGGCAAACTTAGGAAGGACCCCGTTACTTTCTTTACGTAACTCGAGAAAGTCTTCGGTAATAGCAACGAGCGCGCTAAGGCCCTAGAGTAGCTTACTAAGATTAAACATATAAACGGTTAACCTTAGTACGATTACTAGATGAAATTCGACGGACTCCTACTAAGCGCCGGCGGAGAGAACTAGAGCGACGACGCGAAGATTAGTTACTTACGTAACACCTTCTCGAACCCCGTTCGGATATACACGGCGGCTATACTAAAAAAGGAGGACTACTACGAGTTTACGGGGGAGGTCGAACGGATTATAACTAACCTCGAGGACACGGACTAGTTTAAAATAGCCTATAAGAGGTAGAAGGACAACAATAAGGACTCTAGTACAACCGCTATAGTTACTACCCGTTCTATTACGAGAGCGGCTAGTAGCTAGGTTAATGCCGACGGTAACACTATTATAGCACTAACCCGGACAAGCGGAGGCCGCCCTAGAAGTCGTAGAGATCGGAAGGAGGATAAAGGGAAGTAGAGAGTAAAATAGGTAGACACCGCGGAGAGGGATCGTAGGCGTTAAGAATAGCTCTACTTCTGCTATAGAGCGAGCGGACATCGAGTAAAGGAATGCCCGTACGCCGTAGCAGTTAATCCTACTAGGATTAACGCGGCCTCGGTCGCGCCGATCCTAGAGGACGACGGGTTTAAGTCGGATCCCGGAGAGATAGGAAAAGACTAGCTCCTAGTTGAAAGCTAGAACTAGGAGATAAAGAAGCACTAGTAAAGGGGTAGAACGTAGTTAAGAGTTCTAAATAGGAATCTTATATATACTAACGTACTCCTAAACGAAAGTTACGGAACGTTTACCCTTATCGATAAAGGATATATGTACTACGCTATAATTAACGGAGACTTAGTAAAAGGCCTCGGTCTCACGTATGTTAGTAACGAGAGCCGCAAGGCTATAGGGTTTACGAAGGCGATACGGAACTCGATCGAAGGAGTAGTCGCCTTCCGCATAGAAATTGCCGGGATCTACTAGGTGGTTTATGCTTATGTCGTGTCTAATCTAGACTTCCCTATAATCCTAGGGAACCCGTAGAAGGCGCATAATTAGATCCGGACCGCGCCTAAAAAGCGCCGGTACTACTATAGCTTAGTAAAGAAATAGGTACCCGAAGGGCGTAACTACGAAGAACATAAGTCGGGTAAGCATTTCGCTACGATTGCCGCGGTAACCGTAGAAGATATTAAGAAAGCCCTTAGTAAGAAGGAGCCGCCTACGCGAGAGGAACTTAAGAAGGGCTTGCCTCTAGAACTTTAGGATATGTTACCGTTGTTTTCTACTAGGGAAGCTAATAAACTAGCTCTATACCGCGGCGACCTTAACTATAAGATCGAGATACGGACGAAAGCCGACGGAAGCCCGGAACTATTGCCCTAGGGACCGCTCTATAGCATGTCGAAGGACGAGCTACTTGTCCTCCGGAAGTCGCTAACGGAGCTATAGCGTAAGGGTTACATTCGCCCTTCTACCTTAGAAGCGGCGGCTCCCGTCTTATTCGTAAAGAAGCCCGGGGGAGGACTTAGGTTCTACTGCGATTATAGAGCACTAAATTCGATTACTAAGTAGGACCGTTACCCGCTTCTATTAATCCCGGAAACCATTTGGAACCTAACGGGCGCTAGATAGATTACGAAGGTTAACGTTATTACCGCATTCTACTACCTTCGGATAGCTCGAGGCGAAGAGTATAAGACGGCTTTTCGAACTAGGTTCGGTCTATAGGAGTGGCTAGTATGTCCGTTCGGTTTATCCGGGGCCCCTATAACATTCTAGCGGTACATTAAAAGTTTATTACGGGACTACCTAGACGACTTTACCTCGGCCTACGCTAACGACGTCGTTATTTACTCCGACGGAACAAAAGAGGACTATTTCTAGAAGGTTCGCATCGTGCTCTAGAAGCTTTAGGACGGAGGCCTTTTCCTAGATCTAGGGAAGTGTAAGTTCGTATAGAAGAAGGTTAAGTACCTCGGGTTTATTATATATGCCGACGGGATAGGAGTAGGACCCGACCCCGAGAAGGTAGCAGTAGTAAAGGACTAGAAGGTACCAGTTACCTAGAAGGAAGTGCGGCGTTTCTTAGGCTTTACGAACTACTACCGGATGTTTATTCTAAACTATTCGAAGCTCGCCGAGCCCTTAACGTCGCTAACCGGTAAGAATAAGGTGTTTTCCTAGGGAGATCGTTAGGCTAATACGTTTAAGTCCCTAAAGGATAAGTACTATAAAGCACTAGTTTTAGCCTACTAGAACCTAGAGCTCCCTACCTTTTTAGAGACGGACTATAGCGGCTTTACGCTTAGAGGCGCCCTCCTATAAGAAAAGGACGGAGTCGTAAAACTAGTAGGATTCTACTCGAAGAAGCTTAATAAGGCTAAGATTAACTACGACATTTACGATAAGGAGATGCTCGCGGTAGTGTCCTATCTTAAGGAATAGGCTCCCGAGTTAAAAACATGTAGGCCCTTTATAATCTAGACGGACTACAAGAACCTAGAATACTTTATAACGAAGAGATAGCTTTCCGAACGGCAGATCCGGTAGGTTAAGGAAGTTATAAAATTCTAGTTTTCACTAGTGTATAGGCCGGGCACCGAGGCGATTGTACCGGACGCCCTTTCTCGAAGGGATTAGGACACACTTAGGTAGGACGATAAGTTATTACGGTATCGTAGGTTTCTTAAACCGGACATCGTAAAGAATTGGCCGGGCTCGAAGGTAGACGCTAGCTCTACTATAAAGGTTTCGTTAGTACGAATCTTAGCTACGCAGTTCGAAGGACTATCCGCCGTAGAAGAGGCGGATTTACCGGGCGCACTACTAGGACCCTTTTAAGACTAAGAGCTAAACGACCTCTAGGAAAGAACTATCGAGAAGGATAGTACGTTCTAAGCGGTACACCGCGCGATTAAGATAGGAGCGCGTTTACTTCCTAGCGAGGTAAAACTTAAGGTGCAAGTAGGTAACTATAACATCGACTATAATAGGTATCTTCGCTACCGCGGTAGGATTTAGGTGCCTAGAGCTCCTAGTTCTACGGAGTCCGACTATAAGGAGGCGGACACAGCGATTCTATAGAACGACACCCTTCGAACTAAGCTAATCTAATCCGTGCACGATTCACCGGTGTACGGCCACCCTAGCCGGGACTCTATAGTATTGATACTAAGTCGCAACTTCTACTAGCCCCTATAGTCTAAGCACGTAAGGCAGTTCTTAAGGAACTATAACTACTGCGGTAGGAATAAGGTGTAGAGAGAATAAAAACACGGCCTCCTATAACCCTTACCGGTCCCCGACCGATTCTTCGAGGAGATCTCGATAGATTTCATGACGGACATACCCGAGTCGTAAGGGAACACTTACCTCTAGGTAATTAAGGATCGACTAAGCAAGACCGTCGTTTTAGAAGCGATGCCTACTATAAAAGCCGAGGACTACGCTAAGAGGTTCTTAGACTACTAGGTGAGATACTATAGCCTCCCTTAAGCTATCACGAGTGACCGGGGTACTAACTAGACGAGTACCTTCTAGAGGACCCTCTGTCGTTTAACCGGTGTAAAATAGAGGCTTAGCTCCGCCTACTACCTATAAACCGACGGAGGCCCGGAACGGTTAAACTAGGAAGTCTAGGCTTACCTTCGTAACTACATTAACTATAAGCAGTCCGACTAGAAACGCTAGCTCCCTACGGCGTAACTTGCTCTAAACGCGCGGTATTACGCTGGGCTAGGAATAAGCCCCTTCTTCGCGGTATACGGATACGAGGCACTATTACCCGTTTAGTTATAACCGGATCTAGAGACCTCTTAGTTAGACGCCGCGTAACGGGCAACGCTATTCGTAGAAAGGATATAAAAGATCACGGACCTATGTTAGGCGAGCATAGCGGAAGCCGCCTAAAAATAGGAGGACTACGCTAACCGGGATAGAAAGCCCGCACTAATCTATCGTGTAAGCGATAAAGTTTAGCTAGACCTACGTAACTATATTACTATACGACTAAAGAAGAGCCTCGACTATAGACACGCGAAGTATACGGTAGTAGAAGTGATCTTACCGTTGTCTATACGCTTATCTAGGATCCCCGACGGGATCTACCCGGTCTTCTATCCTAACTTACTACGACCTATAAGCTAAGACCCCTTACCTAGATAGGAGATTGATAATAAATAGCCGGACCCTATTATAATTTAGTCTTACGAAGAGTAGCAGGTGGAAGAGATCCTTTACGCTAGAACTAAGCTTAGAGGTAGAGGCCGAGTACGCGAAGTCCTAGTAAAATAGACCGGATACTATAAGCCTACATAGGAACCATTAGGGTACCTCGCGGACACAGCGGCCGCGGATAACTTCGAGAGGAAATATAGTAACCTAATAACGCATAACGGACCGAAGGAGGCATAGGATACGAATAGAAGGGGGAAAAGGCGAAAAGGTAAGGATTACTAGGGATTTAGCGTAGACATAGGCGTTTAGGAAAAGGTAGGCGTTCTTTTAGGTTCGGGAGTCTTTTTAGGAGATAGAGAGAAGTGAGAAGGTAGAGGTAAGTTTAAGAGCGTTTTATTTTAGCGGCGTCCGCCGTAAAAGTAGCGGAGCCCGATCCCTTTCGAGATAGCTACATACTATAATAGCCCGGTCGCGGCCCGCGCGAAAGATAAGGGTACCTAAAGGCTAGTTAGTGGAGGCCGAGGCCTAACGCACGCGGCGCTAGCCTAGCTAGAGGTCGCGTAGGGCGCCCCCGGGACTAAGAGGTCGGTTAGCGATAGTTTTGCGACGGGGCCCGTAGTATATACGTCTACCTAAAGGTAAGCTAAGCATTAGCTACAGTGCCTATAACCTTAGTAGCGACCGTACTAGAAGAATCGGTAAGCGCGTATAAAGAGGCAGGGGCCGTAGAAACTTACCGGGAGAGTATACTAGTACGCTAGAGAGGCTTTAAAGCCTTCTAGGCTTTAAGGACGGCGCGGAGCTTAGTACGAGCGTCGTCGCTAAAAGACCGTAAGCCGGTAGGAAAGTCGCGGAGGACGCTAGGGAGGATGCTTACGCGCGGTTCTAGTTAGTAGCGCGGGTCTACTTAGTATAGACGGCGTAGGCGAGCTCCGGCCTAAAACGCGCGGTTAGCGATAATTTTCCTTTAGGGTCCGCGCGGTATATATATGTCCTCGCAATGCTTACGATTAGTGTTATAGGCCTAGTAGGCGCGCGCGGTTGCGCCCTAACGATATTTAGCGGACCCCGATAAGAATGGGACGAGGACCGGTACTTATATACTAGGAGACGTAGTCTACGCTAGTAGAGGCGTAGGGGACGTAGTAGATGCGGCGTTAGGCCATTTTATGCTAGGCTCCGGTTAGAATGTTTCGGTCTCCGTAGGAATTCATTCGGACTCACTTAATGGTATTAATAGGAGATGTAGTAGTGGTAGTTTCTATTTACGGCATACTATTAGTATCTATCGGTACCCGTAGGGAAAATGTCGTCTCCCTAAGCGATAGGCATAGGATGCGCGAATATGCCCCTAAGGCTAGAGACGCTTAGCTAGGGGGAGGGGGAGGGGCGACTTACGCGTACGGTAGGTAATAAGAAAAAGAAAGAAAAAAAAGAGAACGAGAACCTAAAGATATGTTCTAGGCTCCTATTATTTACATGTAACAATAGCTATTGTTACTAGGTGGACAATAGCAAACCTTATACTCACCTAGGTAACAATACTTTATCTCGGCGTCGGCGGGGCTAGACAATAAGGAAGAGAGGCTCGGGCACTTCCTATTACGAGCCTAACAAAAACACCTGGGATAATAGGCTCTAGGGCGGAGCTATAACTAGGGGCGGCGGAGGAGGAAGGGGGGGGTAGTATAAGGGGCGGGCCCCTGTTTCTTAGTATAGGCTACGCCTATGCGTTCGGATTGCTTTCCGACACCTTTTCTTCGGATAGCGTGTAACTTCCCCTTTCTTCCATATCGAACTTATTATAAACTTCATAGAACTTTAGTATATACGTCGTTCACCCGTAATAACTAGTACTTCTTACCTATCCTTTACGTTCTAGACACCCTTAGTATACGGTATGAATATATCCTTAAGATCTTACTCTCGTAGGCTTAATTTACTTAGAAGAATAGGTATATTATCTTTAGTAGCCTTTATAAAGAGGAAGGGCGGTATAGTATAAGGACGTATAAGCTATAAGCCTAGCTTATCCGCGCCTTCTTAAAAGACGAGGTTATAAAGCTAGGTTATTATATCTACTACTTTAGCTAAAGACGACTTATAGTAAGTCTATCGTACGGTAATTTACTACGCGCTAAGGAGCTTATACGGCTAATACTTCTATATCTTAAGGTCCCCCTTACGTTTAATAGTAAACGGTACCTTATATAGCTTAACGGATATTATTAGGCTAGGTCCCCTAGGCGGTTAAGATAGCTTTTCGGCTTTACCCTAGACTAACGAGATAGGAACACTTATACTACGAGCCTTAATAATACTAGTCCGTAGGCCCTAAGTAGCGCTCGATAACGGGTTAATTCTAGTATTACTAAGCTAGTAAATATAAGTCTACTTATTACGAGCGAGTACCTTATTAGTTCGACTATAGCTACTCGCTACGAGTAATATATATAGACCGTATCTAGTAGTACCGTTCGGTTTTAAAGGGGTCTCGGTACTAGGAATCGGTAATAAGGGTAAAGACGGACTCGTTTATTACGGAATAATTCCTATAGACCCTAGAATCATAACGATAAGACGAACACGTAACTCATTCTACCTGAGCGCTTAGACTTAGAGCGATTAGACTGCTTATGCTTAGACTGATTAGACTGCTTATGCTTAGAATAATTAGACTAATTGCCGAGTGTTATGGAATAATTCCTATAGACCCTAGAATTATAACGATAAGACAAACACGTAACTTATCATACCTAAGCGCTTAGACTTAGAGCGATTAGACTACTTATGCTTAGACTAATTAGACTGCTTATGCTTAGAATAATTAGACTAATTACCGAGATCTACGAATCTCCTTTATATTTAAGAACGCTAAGAACCCCTTACAGTTTCGAGGCGTTTAGCTTACTGTTTAATATTACTGTTTAGAATACACTACAACCTAACCTCTACCTTACTACTACTTAGTCTTTATAAGACAAGATAGCTACTGCTTTATTACTCTCCCTCAACTTCTAGGCCCGAGAACAAACCCGATTAAGCTTATCTTCTTAACTTGTAATATTATTAGGTTATACTAAACCTAATAGCTTTAAACGCCCTCTACAATAGGAGACTAATAGAGTGAACGGGGAACACCCGCCCCTAGTAAAGTAAGTAGAGCCTGACGACCTTAGACCGCGAACGATACTATTAATGCCTTAGCTACTTATATAGGTAACGACACCCTTAAGGTTAGCAAGCTAGAATACTACTATAGCGACCGAGATAAGTTCGACACTTAGGTCTCTTAGATAGATATATACTTCTTATTTAACTCTATACCTAAGAACCTTAAGCCTATCTTTACTACTACCTTTTTAAGAGGACGAGCATAATATTAGGTTAAACTATTCCTTAGGAAATACCTAGATAGTAACGGGGAAGACAATACCGACGGAATCTTTAGGTTATATAACTATCTTAAGTATACTATAAAGAGCGTCTTTAGTGTCTCTAATAAGATTGCTACTGCCGTTCGTATTATTTAGCATTTAACCTAGAAGACATCTACTACCGAATATGCTACTAAATTCTAGGAATACGCGTAACTTACCAATTAGGACGACGAAGCACTTTAAATCATATACCGAAGAGGACTAAAGGAGCATGTTAAGGACGAGTTAATAAGGGACGGTCGGAAGATCGATAGCTTAGGCGACCTCGTTGGAGTTACGATTAATCTTAACGATAAGCTCTACGAAAGAGCTATGGAACGACGATACGATTCTAAGGTATCCGGAAAGGCTAGATACATACTAGGCTACGATAACCGTAATAGAGGCTTCTACGACAACTATAATAATAAGCCTAGGGACAAACCGTACTACGGACTATAACTAATAGAGCTCGACGTTACCGAAAAAGGTCGTAAGATTAGGAATAGTAACGGGAATAGAGCATCCCGGAGTTCGAAAGAAACACGAACTTACTACGGATATAGTAAACCTAGCTACCTAGTAAGGGACTGTCGCGGTAAGAATATAGTACGCCGCGAACAGTTTAACATAATACAACCCTAAACTAGTAAATCTAAGAGTAGCGTTAGATCTTAAGGAGATACCGACTATACTCGGAGAGTAGGGGAGAGAGCTAGTAATAGAAGTACGACGCCTCTCCTAGACCCCTTAGAAGGACGAGGAGGATACCATAGGTAGCAAATAGTAGTTATTCTATTTAATATAAAAAACTAGCTACGATAGTTTAATATAATAGCACGAAGAGTCGACTACGAGATCGAATCCGAGTCTCGAAATAGTTATAGAAGCCTTTATTAGCGATTCTATTACTAAGACTCGTGTTAAGTTTACTACGCCGCGAAGTTAGGCGTAGGGTATTAGCCTTAATAACCGAGAGGAACCCTAGGAGCGACGTATAAGTAAAACGCTACGCTCCGAGAAGTAGACATTGACGAATCCTACTTTAACGACGATAGAGCAATAAAGAAAACTAGAACCTAGGATAGAACGGATTGTAGTTACCGGAACTATAGGAAGAAAGTTAAGAAACTACCGGGCTAGATACTATTAAGGAAGACTAGGATCCGGAAGAATTAAGCAAAGAAGATTCCTCTAAAGGAGAAGAGAGCGACACTAACGATAATAACGAACAACTAACCTTTACGATTAATGCACCTAAGAAATTATATAACATAATTATATATCTATAAAGAAGGTACGAAGAATTCCTACCTAAGATAGGCGGACGAAGAATACTATACTCTATTAAGTTTAATAAGATACTCGATAACCTACGAGGCATAGCCTAGGGATACCTACTTATAGAAACAACCGAGAATCTAGTAACCGCTATTATAGAACGACTACAGAATAGGGAGCCGAATAATAAGAACCGGATACCTTATACCGTTAGGAACATTCGTATCGAATAAATTACGTAATGTAGTATAATACGTACGTGTACTCTACTTAGAAACGTAGAAGATCTAGGAACGTTACCGAATATAGGTATAGATATAGAAAGGCTCGCGCTAGGTTTAAGCGGAGGCCTCGAGACACGAAGCATAACGTTCTATATACGAATAGGGAAAAGGATTAACTCCCTAGGAATAAGCGACTAAAGGGAGTTATATAACATAGAAAAGGCTTAAGCATTACTAACGACAATAGTGTTTCGAACTAAAATTATCGTTAACGGGTATAAGATAGATGCTATAATAGATTCCGGAGTAAGCGGGAACTTTACCTCCGAATTATTTATTATAAGACATAGGATTGCTACCTATAAGAAGAAAGAGGGTTATAAGTTAATCGCGGTAGACGGATTATCCTTACCTAGTATAGAGCGCGAGACGATACCGCTACTACTTGCTATCTAACGGTACTACGAGGAGATTATCTTAGATATTACTAATATAGCTAGTTATAACATCGTACTAGGTATGCCTTACTTAAGAAAGTATAACCTAGTAATCGACTAGAGAAGAGGAGTACTTACATTTAGGGAATACGATTGCGTTATCGACATTTAGCCTACGTAGCGGTAGCGTTCGCTAGTAGATAAGGTAAAGAGACAGCTAAATAGGATATAGCTTACGCCGAATAGAAGGATAGAAGAACCACCTTCGACCGGGATAGACACTAGCGTAGGGCCGCCGGGTTACGAAGTTACTAGTAGTAATAGAAGTAACGTACTATCGAAGGATACTAACATCTTAGAGTTAAGTATTCCTAAGGAGTATCGTAAGTAGTCGCGACTCTTTAAAGAGGAAAGAGGCAAGGATGCCTTACCTAAGTACTAACTATAGGATTATAAGATAAACATTTAGCTAGGGAAAGAGCCTCTATAGGGACCCCTATATTAAATGTCTAAGAAAGAGCTATAGACCCTACGAGAATAGCTAAAGGAGAAGCTAGCTAAAGGATAGATAAGAAGATCTACCTTAAGTGTAGGAACTCTATATATGTTTATTCTAAAAGTAAACGGGAAGTTACGACTCGTGCAAGACTATAGGAAGTTAAACGAGATTACGATTAAGAACCAATACCCGCTACCTAACATCGAAGAAGTATAAGATAGATTAACCGGATTAGACTAGTATACGAAGATTAACCTACGAGATGCCTTCTACGCTATACAAATAGCGGAAGGAGAAGAATAGAAACCCGCTTTTAGAATAAGATACGGACTTTACGAATTCTTAGTTATACTAATAGGACTAACTAACGTACCCGCATCCTATTAGGACCTTATTAACGAAACACTTAGAGACCTACTCGACGTATGCGTTATCGCTTACATAGACGATATATTAGTCTACACGAAAGGATCCCTTTAGAATTATATAAAGCAAGTCTAGGACGTATTCGAACGACTTACGCGTTTAGGATTTAAGACAGTACCCGAGAAATGCGAATTCTATAAGGAAGAAGTTAAATTCTTAGGCTTCATCATTAGCACTATAGGGATAACGATCGACCCTATAAAGACATAGTTAATTAGAGAATAGCTAGAACTAAAAACAGTTAAGGACGTACAATTATTCCTTAGACTAGCGAACTACAACCGGAAATTCATTAAGGACTACGTAAAGACAATAGCACTAATAACGATGCTTATAAGAAAAGACGTTACCTAGAAATAGGGAAAGGAACAGATTAAAGCGTTTAAGAAACTTAAGGAACAATGCGCTTTAGCCCCTACGCTTCGACTATTCGATAGTAGTAAGGAAGTCTACATCGAGACCGATACGTCTAATATAGCAATAGGCGCGTGTCTAATATAGACACACGATAGGTAGAGACACCTAGTAGCCTATTACTCCCGGAAAATGACTATAGCGGAACAGAACTAAAATATCTATAATAAAGAGCTTCTAGCCATTATTACTACTATGCAATATTAGAGAGTATATATCGAGGGCCTACCGAAGTTAACGATTCTTTCTAACTATAAGAATCTTACGTACTTTACGACGACGAAAGAACTTACCCGAAGGTAAGCCCGCTCGTCGGAGCTACTAGGATAGTATAAGTTCGAAATTAAATATACTCTAGGACGAGAGAATAGCCGCGCCGACGCGCTAAGCCGAAGAAGCAACTACATAGAAGGAAAAGAACTAGTGCGACATAAAGTACTAAAGACGAACCCCGACGGAAGTCTTAGCGCTAATATAAGAGAATTTAATAACATCGTACGGATATTAGGCGACAAGGACGAACAATTCCCTATATCGTAAGGAAAATACTAGGTACTAAAGGATCGAGAAGAAGAATGTATACGACAGTATTACGACGGACTAACTTATAGACACCCTAGAACTTTAAAGACAATAGACCTAATATAACGCAGTTTCTCATTCCTATAGATAAGACTTAAGGTATTACGCTACATTAAACAATGCGTATACTACTAACGAAACAAGGCTACGAGACATGTAAAATACGGTTACCTACAGTTTAGGACACTACCGACGAAACTATTGGACGAAGTTATAATAGACTTTATTACGAAACTCCTACCGTTAAGAGACTAAGTTACGAAACAACTATACAACATAATACTAGTTATAGTTAATAGACTTATAAAATATGCACACTTTATTCCTACATTAGAGACATATAATATAGAGCAGCTCGGATACCTCGTACTAGATAGACTTATCCGGTACTACGGATTCCCTTAAGCGTTTATAACGGATAGAGATAAGCTATTTATATCGAACTACTAGAAGACGCTTATAGGAACGATCGGAATTAAACACAAGCTATTAATAGCAAATTATCCGGAGATAGACGGATAAACCGAAAGGATAAATTAAACGCTAGAACAATACCTACGACACTATATGAACTATGCATAAGACAACTAGGTTTTATTACTACTAATAGCGTAGATTGCACTAAACAACTATAAATCGGAGACAACTTTAACGACACTATTCTATACGAACTTTAATAAAGATCCTAACCTATTTAGAACACCTAGATCTCACCTATAAGCCGAAAGAGTAATCGTAACGACGGATACTCTTAAGGAAGTGTATAAAGAAACACGTAAGGCGATCGAAGATATATAACAAAAACTGTCTTAACAACGCTAGGACATAAAAAAATGGCACCTCTACTAAAAGAGGGGGATAAGGTCTATCTCCTTATAAAAAACTTAAGAATAAGAAGATAGACTAAGAAACTAGATTACGTTAAGGTCGGACTATTTTTTATCGATAAAGTTATAGGACTAGTTAATTACCGCCTACGACTACTACTAGACGTAAAAATCTACCTAGTCTTCTATATCTCTAAGTTAGAACCCGTAGACGCCGAAACACCCTACTAGGAAAGCTTCTATTTCGAGCTAGAAGTAGAAAACGAATTTAAAGTCAAAAAAATCCTAGATAAGAAAGGTTAGCAATACCTTATTAAGTAGAAAGGATACGACGAATTAGAAAATACCTAGGAACTAAAACAAAACCTATAAAACTGTTAGCAAAAGATCCGACAATACTAAAAATAGGTCCGCCGATATAACTAACGACAATCGATCTCTCGGCCGACGAGCGACTAGGGTAGGAATCGAACCTACGACCTTAAGAGTATAGACAGCTTACGCTCTACTACTAAGCTACCTAGCCGATTAATAAGAATAGGGACATAACTTACAAATAAATACCCTAATAAGTCTCTACCCCTAGGGACTCGCCCTAAGGCTCCGCTCTAGAAAGCGCCGCCTAGTTATTTACGGGCATCTCTAGGATATCCGAGAAAGAAACTAGCGAAGGCGATACCTCTACCCCCAACGCCCGCTTAAGAGACGCTAGCTCCTCGCGCGCCTCTTCCTCCTCGAGCTCCTCTAACTCCTTAGCGACGGTATCGTCGGTACGACGCTTAGCTAATCGTAGCTATTTCCGAAGACGGATCTTACGTATCTTTAGCCGCACCTCCTCCTCTTTAATCCTCTTAAGCTCTAGCTTAAGATTATCGCGCGAATCGCGAAGACGTTCCTACTCTAGACGAGAAAGACGCATATCGCAATCCTTATAGCCTTTTCGAATATAGGCCGAATACTTCCTAGACCGAGAACCTACGATACACTTTACTACTACGCCCGAGGATCGAGACTTCTAATAATTCGTGTATAGAGCTATTTCGATACTAGAAATTTTAGTATCCTAAGCAAGTCGTTAACGGCGTTTATAGGAGGAAGAAGACATAGTTAACTATTACTACAAGAAATAATAACGGCTTAAGAAGCTTCGGGACGAAGCTAGGCTAAGAAGGAGATAGTATTACGGAATGATTCCTATAGACCCTAGAATTATAACGACAAGACGAACACGTAATTTATCCTACCTAAGCGCTTAGACTTAGAGCGATTAGACTGCTTATGCTTAGACTAATTAGACTGCTTATGCTTAGAATAATTAGACTAATTACCGAGATCTACGAATCTCCCTTGTATTTAGGAACGCTAAGAACCCCTTATAGTTTCGAGGCGTTTAACTCACTGTTCAATATTACTGTTTAGAATACACTATAACCTAACCTCTGCCTCACTGCTACTTAATCTTTATAAGACAAGATAGCTACTGCTTTATTACTCTCTCTTAACTTCTTATCGGCCCGAGAATAAACCCGATTAAGCTTGTCTTCTTAACTTGTGATATCATTAGGTTATACTAAACCTAACATCGTTACGGACTCGCTAGGCTCGATAAAGGCTAGGTTAGGTATACTACATTTACTATACCTTAGTAGATAGCCGTAGACCTCGCTATAAACTAGAGAAGTCTTTACTAAGTTATATATATAAAGATCGTCCTAAGTTAGAGCTAATATAATATTAGAAGTAGTAGGAAAAGACTCGTAGGAAAAAGGACGTAGACTCGTTACTATATAACCTATAATAGCTTACCGGCTTAAGCGAATAAGTCTATTATTTGTTCCGTTAGCTCTAATCCGTTAAGGTAAGTAGGCGGTATATACTTAGCGAGTCCCCCTCTACCTCGGAGATACTACGTAGTCTCGTTTCGTAGATACTAATAGGCGTAGATATATAATTTCTTAGGGCCTAGGCTAGGGCCGGCCTCGCTACCGTCTAGTATTAATAGATAGCTAGTAGTAGTAAGCTTCTTATTAACCTACTCTAGCGTTAGAGGCGGTAAGTATATAGTAAGGTCTATAAGGTATTAGCTATAGGATTTATAGACTTAGTTAAGTAGTAGTAGTAGCGAGTCTATACTTAAGCTATAGCGAGTCCTTCCTTAGCTAAGCTAGGAGTCGTAGCTATAGTAGCGCTAGACTCGCTACTACTAATCGACTCGCTTCTTCTACTAGCGAAGCTCCTCGTCCTTAGGGTTAAGTAGATACCTATATAGTCGTGCTCCTTTTAACTCTAGGTAGTTATATAGGATATCCGGTATACCGTTAATATACGATTCTAGGTTATAACGACGGATACGATAGCAGTTCTACTCGTTAACGAACGATAATATAATACTTCGAAGGATTAGAATATAGATAGTAGCAAATACTATCCTATCTACGGCTAGTACTTCCTTAAAGAGTCCTATTATAATATACTAATTAAAGAGGTCTCTCTAGTAATTAAATATAGCCTTAGTACCCTCGCCCTACTAGTATTTAATAGTTTAATTGCCCTTACTTAAGGTATACTAGAAGGCCTTATCTAACGTAAGTAGATTACTAGCGAGTCGCTCTCGGACTCGTAGCTAAGTATTAGCTAGTATAGGCGTCTCAACGCCCTAATTAGATCGTACGTAATTTAGTACCCTACTAGCGTAATATATTACTATAATATATTAAGTAAATATAGAGAACTTTATCTTCGCTATAGGCCCTATATAGTACTAGATAACCTACCGAGAGTAGACGTTAATATAAGTATAGATCTATATCTTAAAGCGCTTATATTTTAGAAAGATATCGATTAACTAGACGTCGTTAGAACCTTCTACTTTTAGCCTCGTATACCGCGGTATTATAGGGTCTCGTATTATAGGATTACGAGAGATAAAAGGGATAGGATTAATTGTACGAGCGAGTATCTTAATACGGTCGCTAATAAAGTTAGCAAGTCTAGTCTACGAGTCTATAGACACCGAGTCTATCCTACCGTCTAATAATATAATAACTCTTACGTAGCTCTCTTACTAGCTTACGATAGCCCTAGTCTTACTAATCGCTACTACTTATAACTTCCTAAAGGACTCGCTATATCTTAGGCTCTATAGTTAGAGCTTATTCTTTACTAAGACTACGCTTTAATCTAATACCTCTTCGTAGCTCTTAATACTAGCGAAGGGTAAGGTCGAATCCATTAAGGCGGAGGATAGTATAAGACTCGCTATCGTCGAGGCTATATTTCTAGAATAGTTCCTTAACTCGCTAGCGTAGCTCGGCGTAGCGAGCCTAATTATAAGCCTAATTATCCTCGCGAGTCCCTCGCTACTCTACGAGTTACTAGTAGAGGGTCCGTTCGCTAATTCAAATACCGTAGAGATTAAAGAGGTTATCTCGAATAGCTACCTATATAAATCTAGCGGTAGTCTATAGCTCGATATCGATACGAAAGGGCTCTAGATCGATCGCTAGACGTAGCATTGTATATAGCGACTGTAATAATAGACAAATAGCGAGTCTATAAGATAAATAGCGAGTCTATAAGACAAATAGCGAGTCTATAATAATAAGGATAGAGGATTGCGAATTTTGAATACGGGTATTTGCCGGTTTTGTAAGCCTAGGCCACTGCCCTTACCATCAAATTTTGCTTAAATGCTCTGCCAACGTCAAGATGGACGATCGATTGCGTGATATCGTTCTTTCACCTTTTGACCTTTGCCCAAACACGCTAGATTGTACGGAGGTGCGGCACTGGGAGAGATCAAGCATCGAAATGCGATATTCACCTTAGAAGCGGAGGCTGCACTGCAGCAACTGGCTGGTAAAGACTCTTCAAGGCGCCTGAGGCCGAGCACAGACGAGTTCCTCCCATCCCCAATATGACCCACTGTCCTACATTTGGGGCCCTCTCTTCCAAGGGCGAAGCATACTTCTCCACAGCAAGGAAGATTTACAGGTCACTGAGAATGCATACCCAGCACTGCGCAAGTTTCGGTAGAAAGACTTCACGAGGACACTATGGATCGATGCGCTATGCATCAATCAGAATAATCTCCGCGAACGCGTCCAGCAGGTCCAGATGATGGGTCGGATATGCGAGCGAGCGGCACAGTGCCTAATCTGCTTAGGGGAGGTGCCTGAATCTGATCACGAGATCAACCACAACGGCAGCTTACGTCCAAGCGATGAGAAAGATGACACGGCGTCGCTCGAAGCGCGGGACTGGCTGTTCTGGAACACGCCAGTGGAGGTGGGAGAGGCCACAGCAGAAACAGCTCAATTGCAGCCTCAAAGTGTCGAGGGCACTGATTTCTCCCGCCGCCTCTGACTTCTACGAGACTGCAAAGAACCTATGGGCTTTGGCGTCGACACCGAGGCTTACTTCAATTTCTCCATCAACGCATCTAGTACAATGAAGCTCAAGCCAGCGACCAGCCAGACCGCAATCGCCGCGGCCTTTGATCTATGGAGCAAAGCAGCATGCCTGCCAATGAAGCTACGCCCGCAGGCTTCGTTCAGTCACATGGAAGTCTCGCGATACTGGCAGCACACTCTGTTCTCATCTTGCGACCCAGCTTTCTTCACGACCGCTGACGGGCTCCCGTATCTCGATCCGAGTGCAATCAAAGTGGGCAACACCATCGCATTGTTCAATGGGAGTCGACTGCCGTTTGTGCTGATGCATGCTTGGGAGATGTGGTCGTTTCGTGAGCTCGCGTATATACATGCAATGATGTACGACGAGCTGAAACAGCTCGAACAAAGCGAAGCTTTTGTTGAGGAAGAATTTGGACTCTGCTAAGACCTGATGCAGGAGAGTCCTCCTCCTCCTTCACGGAAACGCGCGTGGTGAGTATGCATGCTCGCGCGCACGGCCGAGAGGCAGCAGAGAGCAGGCATGCAACTACCGCAGCTGTTCGTTCTCGCGACGCACGATAATGCAGCCCTACCATACGCAGCTGAGTTAGCGGAAGTCCGTCGTCATGCCCAACACATCCTAGCGGAGTCGGAAGTACTTCAAACTTGCGGCGTAGCTGTCTATGCCAAGTGGCGAATTATTACAGACTGTCCATCGTCTGTCACTGCACTCCGGCTGTGACTTCCCGGACCTCGAAGTACCGTAGTGTGCGGTCGCTCACAAAAAGCCGTTGGCGCGTAACAAGTGACATTCGCCACCAATGCCAAGCGCTGCCTACTGCAAGCCATGACAAGGTCATTCTCCTCGGTGAAGGCACTTCTGCCACTCTGCGAGTACTTCGACAAGATTACTCAACACCGAGTGGCCGGCGAGGCCGTCGTCATAGTCGTGGTGTGTAACACTCTGATAAAAGTTGTCAGGTATCGCGACGTTAGTGAATGTTGCCTGCGACAGTACAGACAGACCAGTCTGGACTGTGCACACCTCCACCTTTTACCCCAGAGGCTTCACCCAAGAAGGAAGTAAGCTTAAGAATAAGATTGGCCGCAGGGAAAGATTCTGCTGTCGCCAAGCGACGAAAGTTCCTGCTTTGCCGCGCAGGAGGACAGTCCGACAGGACGACCAGGACCATTCCCGCCGGCTGATTACTATTTGCAATCCACGCATTTCTCTCGGTGCAACGTGACCGCAGATCTCGCGTCATTCTAAGCCACATCAAGCCAAGATGCGTAGGTTCGTAGATGAACGGCAACCGCTTTATCCTTACGCCTTGCTGTTCTTGGCATGAGATCGAAACTCAAGCCGACTTCACTCCCCACTAGTCTGCTCAGAAGACTCCAGCCTCTCCGCAAACTTCTCCATTGTGCTTGCGGCACTTCCAGCTGCCTAGGCGTGGCGTCGCCAGGTACATACTGGATAGCCATTCAGAATTGCTTGAAGTGGCAAGGCTTGTCGAAACAAGCATGCAGTAGTCGGCATTTAGAGTAATGGTAGTAAACGACGATCGACCCCCGGAAGAAGGGCCCACTGAACGTGTGAAGCGTCGTATAAAGATGGGCTGCAGTCTCTGCAAATCCACTTGAGCTTTACTTTTCCAAGGATCACAGTCAAACGCCATCATGTTCACCAAACTCAGCACCGCAGTCGGGCTCCTTGAGAGCTCATCTCTTCTTGTCTCGGCATTCCCTCACATTGCCCAGCAAGTCGCAGAGCAGCGCAAGCGTAAGCATCATCGATTACACCAACAAGCGTGTTTGTGTCTGACACATAGTAGGCCAAAGCCTTCCAGCGGTACCTTTCCCAGAGTTCCCGGGTAGCCCAACACACGCTTTGTACAACAAGTTCGACCCTGCGGCCCAGCTTGTGTCAACCTCTGGCGAGCACGAGTGGCGCGCCCCTGGTCCCGGTGACATTCGCGGACCATGTGCTGGACTTAACGCTGCTGCCAACCAGTAAGTCAAGAACAAGTCGCTTGAAGTCCAACAATCCTGACGACTCCTTAGTGGCTACCTCCCACGCGATGGAATCGCCGACTCTGCTTCGATCAATAGCGGTCTTTGGGAGGCGTTCGGCTTGGACCACACCGCCACCATCTTCCTCCAGACAGCCACTATGTTCTTCGACGGCGACCCATTGTCCGGCAGATGGAGCATCGGACCCCACTCCGACAAGACCAACTCTCTCGGTGTAGTTGGTGACATTCTTGGTAACCAGACCGGTATCTGTGCATATGGTCACTTGAAGACAGAGTAAGCACACAAACAGTAGCCATAGTGCAACATCTGAGACATACTCAGCGCGCATGGCGTTTGTCCTCCCTTTCTGAGACATCCAGGCTAACCCACCTGCCCTTTAGGGGAGATGCGTCCATTACTCGTGGTGACTGGCTCGCCCCAACAGACAACAGCAACTGCGCATCCTACCCACAGTTCGCACAGGAGCTGCTCGACCTTGCAAAGGCTCGAACTGGCGGCAACATCACTCCTCAGGTTCTTGCTGAGCACCAGTACAACCGCAAGCAACACTCGATCGCCACCAACCCCAACTACTTCTCTCCAGCATACGCAGGTGTTGCTTTCACCTTCGGCGCCCACATGTTCGCCTACGAGCTCCTCGCCAACCACTCTGCTGAGAACCCACGTGGCTTCCTTACACCAGAGGTCTTCGAGTCGTTCTTCGCCTACACCCGCGATGCCAACAACAACCTTGTTTTCACTTACGGCCACGAGAGGATCCCAGACAATTGGTACCGCCGTGCCGATGAAGATGCTTGGACTCTCGCCGATATTGGCATCTCCACCGCACAACAGTGCGCATCCTATCCGTCCAACTGCCAAGTCGGTGGTAACACCGGGGAGGTCAACAGCTTCAGCGGTGTGAATGCCGGCGATATTTCTGGCGGCTTCCTCAACAGCTTCGAGGACCTTTCCGACCCGGATCGCGCCATGTGCTTCATTGCCCAGGCGATCCAGGCCGATGTCCCCAGCTTCTTGGACAATGTTTTCACCGGCGTGGCTCTTCAGAAGGTTCAGGCCATGATCCCAACGACTCTCATTCCAGCTATCTCGCCATTCATGCTCACGTGCCCTAACCTGCCACCAGGCAAGAGTGTGCTGTCTTACGGTTCTGCATACCCAGGTGTACAGGCCAAGCAGCAGGGAACAAGGAACCCATACAAAAAGATGTGAGGTGGACGATTAGTTGGCAGCTTGTAATGAAGTTATGGACATGTCGATATGACAACAATTTCCAGTAACCATTATTTCTTTCGTTAATATCACTGTCTTGTCCTCGCAACCTCGCAGCTCGGCGTCTGACGGTCGGGCCGATGCTTTGATCCACTCGTCAAGTGCCCTATTTCGCAAAGTGCGTCGATATTGGTGTAGTCATCTTATCAAACGAGGTGTAGTTTATGAAGTTGTTACTATTGCTAAAGGAGTCGTTACTTTATCAAATAGTGCGTAGCTTATGTAGGTTACTATCGCTGCTATAGGTAATTACACTGCTTAGTAGCATGTAAACGGGCATTTTAGCAGTAGCTAAATAGACTAAAGCATTACAATTATCGCGCATCCGGTACTATCGCTATACAAATTAAGATAACCGAGATAACCGCTATTACCGTCCTACCTTACGCCTTCCTACTACCCTTTCCTCTACCTCTAGGCTAAGCTCTAGCCCTACTCTCCCTCCCCTTCGCAATACGTCGCTTAGCTATTACGACTACTGGCTGCTGCCTTAGCTGTAGCCTTGCGTTGTCGCTTAGTAGCAGGACCTGCTAGTAGTATAGGCGGCTTGCTAGCTCGAGGAAATGCGGAGCAACCTACTGTAATCTAATCTAATCTACCTAGGAACGCTAGGCACGGCTATATAGCAGTGGCAAGATATACGATATTTGGGTTGGTAAAACACCTTGGTGAAAAACGAGATAATTTATGAATTAAGGGACTTGACCAGATGACCGTAACACCGAGGCATCGTGAGACTGTCACTTCATGATTTCTACGACATCAACTTGACATTGAACAGTATTTGAACGCTGTCACGATTGCGACATGACGACCGCAGGAACGCCTCGACCATTCCGCATCTCCATTCCCGATTCGAAGATACACAGCCTGAATGCAAAGCTTGCGGCTGCAACACTTCCAGGTAAGTACTCGCCAACGTTTATTTGCTACATATCACATATTCTCATGACGATGTAGATGAAGTCAATCATGCAGACTGGTCAATGGGAGCTCCGCTCGCAGACGTCAAACGGCTCACGCAGTACTGGCAACGCGACTTCTCTTGGCGTTGTGTCGAAGAACAGCTGAACAGCTACGCTCAGTTCACATCGCAGATAGAATTGCCGAACTTCGAAGAGCTAGAGATCCATTTCATACATCAACGTTCTCAACGCGCCAATGCTATTCCGTTATTGTTCATTCACGGCTGGCAAGTAGATTGAAGGATTTTCGATACCTTCCCACATCTTAAACATTCGCTGACCTTGACCCTTTTGCCCTTAGGCCAGGCTCCTACTACGAAGTACTGAAGCTTCTCCCCCTGCTAACCGACTCCAAAGACCCCAACATCCCCTCTTTCCATGTCGTGGCACCGAATCTACCAGGTTATGCATGGTCCCAGTACCCAACGTCGAAGAATGGCTTCGGTCTAGAACAACACGCGCAAGTCCTTCACGGTGTGATGCAAGCATGCGGCTACGACTCCACCGGCTACATCGCCCAAGGAGGTGACTGGGGAGGCTTCCTGTCCCGTTTACTATCACACCTATATCCGGCAAGCGTCAAAGCAGTCCACACCAACTTCCCCGTCCACGCCTTTCCCAAGCCCTGGAAGAATCCAATCATCTTCGCACAAGCGCTTGCAGACATCGCACTCTCTACCAAGACGCGGGCAGATCTCTCCCATACACAAAAATACTTCGCCGAAGGCGACGGATACCTCAAACTCCAGGACACAAAGTGTCAAACTCTCGCCTACAGCTTGACAGATTCTCCCACAGGGCTGATGGCGTGGATATACGAGAAGCTGCACGACTGGAGTGACGACTACCCACGGACAGAGGAGGAAGTTTGCACTTGGGTTTCAATCTATGCTTTCTCCCGTGCAGGACCTGCTGCGAGTACGAGGATATACTGGGAGTCTAATCATCCTGTTGGCGAAGGGGCTGTAAGTAGAATGGATGTGATCAATATGTATGTTCCAGATGTACCGCTGGCGTTGGCATATTTTCCGCAGGAGCTGGCGAGGTTGCCGAAGTGTTGGGCTTGGAGTAATGGGCCTGTTGTGCAGCAGAGTACGTTCGATGTGGGTGGTCATTTTGCTGCGTTTGAGGTACCGGGGTTACTTGCTGGAGATTTGAGGAAGTTGTTTGGGAAGGGTGGAGCTTGCGAAGGGGTTGTTCAAGGTCAGAAAGGGTTTTGAGAGTCGGTAATGGGATATTCTGCTAGAGCAATGAAGGATTAAGTGGCAATACGAGAAATAGCGGAAGACACTCACCATCACGTTTCACCCCTGCGCAACCTTGCCACTTTCGTGTCCTTTCATCTCAGCAATGATACTATCCGCCCCGGCAGTCGCGAAGCACATCGCCATCAATGTCGGATTCCAAGCCACGCCCGTCGGAATTACATTGCATTGCACCTATCAACACAAACATCCTCCGTGCCCCACCCAGAATTTGCCATTCTTGTCACAAACGGCTCGTCCTGTGGATCAGCGCCAGCCTTTGTAGTGCTATTGATATGCAAAGCACTGATATGCAAAGCACTGATATGCAAAGCACTGATATGCAAAGCACTGATATGCAAAGCACTGATATGCAAAGCACTGATATGCAAAGCACTCCCCAGCACTAAGACCTTTGGCTCAGCAAAAGGCGAGAACCCACCAAATTGGCTGGCAGCATTGCACATATATCGGCAATGATCTGATGCGTCCGTTCGGCGTATAAGGTATAGTAGGCTCGATAGTTATCTCTTTATACCCTTCGCCTAGCTTAATAAGTTCTGCGGTATTATCGCGTCGAATTGCCCTAAATTTTTCGCCTGTCTCTCTCTCGACGTCTTGCTTCTAGGAGCTAAATTCCTTATAGACCTCGCTCTTATAGGTAGTAAGGCGGATCTAGGTTTTTCGGGAGTAATCGTCCGTATTAGTAAGTATATAACGGCGTCCCCCTATAGAAGAATACTTATACGGGCCCTAAAAATCGATAAATATCCGTTCTAGTACTTTTGTAGCCTTTTTCGCTTCTTGCCTACTTTGTCTACGTATAGACTTAGTTAAGGCACAAGTCGGGCAAGCCTTATTAGTCCTCGATAGGTCCGGTAATCCTCCTAGAACTTTAGGGGCTTTTAGGAGTCTTTCCTCCCCCGGGTGTCCTAGACGGCGATGCCAAAGGTCGGTTTGGCTATCTAAGGCAGATTATAGCATTTCAATCTTCCCAGCTGCGCAGGGCTCCGATGCACCTGTCTGTGAGGGCCATATGTAGATGCGTTGTTGAGTCGGTAGGGGCTTATATTGCAGCGTGCAGTGCCGTCAGATATCAGGGTATCTCTATTGTTATTTTCAGGTGGCGACAGGCTGGACATTGTAGGTAGGGGCAAAATACTTGTTGGATATCCCATCAACCGGATCATGGGAGCAAATTTGCTTAATCAGATCACCGCTTCGCCCTAGTCCTCGCAGTCGTACGCGTAGGCTTGACGACCTCCTGCTCACTTGAGTCGTCTTCTTCGCTGTAATCGACCGTCGCGGCAAAGTACTGACTTCTAACCGGCGTGACTTTCTTCGCAGCTCGAGAACCTTTCGCTCCATCTGCAGGACTCTTCTTGGCTTGTGGCGTAACGATTACTTGAGGAGAGGCACGATCGCCGTCTACCTCACTTTCTTCGTCAGGCTCAGACAGAGCTGACTCACTGTTATCTTCGTCCTCAGTCGGTGGTGTTGGAGCAGTTTTCCGTGCCCTTCGCTTGCGCTGGCCCTCGGATATTGGTGCGGCCTTCGTCTTTTTGGCGGTGCTCGAAGCGGCCGACTTCCCGGGAGCTTTCGTCTTTGAATTTGACTTGGAGGGTGGCGGTACATCTAGGTCCATCGCCTCTTCATCGCCGTCAGTGTCGCCTTCATCTTGTTCAGAAGACTGCGCTTGAGCCTTATGCAGAGACTGCAAAGACATCGGCGTGATTGGTGCGTGATGTGAGTCAACTGGCTCTTCAGAGACCTGCATATCTTCCGGATCTTTCTCAAACAGGAAGCCACCGTCTTGATTGTCCTGCTGAAGGTCCTCCTCTTCACCATCCTCTTCATCGGCCATGAAACCACCGCCACCGTGCTGGGCCCGATGCTGCGGCACCTCTTCCTCATCATGCCCAGGCTGAAAGAAGCCTCCTGCACCAGCGTCTTCTCTCTGCGGCGCTGTAGCAAATGCAGACTTCTTCTCCTTCCTTGCAAAAGGATTCGTGGCATCCGGGTCAGCGCCATCCATAGTATACTCCGCCTTCATGCGATCGATGATGCGCAAACCCATCAGCATCTTGCGCCACCAATGAAGTGCCGCTGTTGTTCGCTTCGTGTCCTCTTTTCGCTGCTGCTCTGCTCGCATCTCGCGCCATGCCTCTCTCACCGCGGCAGCGTTCTCTTTCGCCACGACGACGCCAGTCAGCACAGGCACTGCGCGTTGCTTGCCGAATTCGAAGCCCGTACATGCTTCAGCATAGTCAATCTGGAGCTTGCGGCAGATCTTCGCGGAGCCCTTCAACGGCAAGTGAACAGCACCTTCGGGGACCATGGTCTTGACGTAGACATCCATGTTACCGAAGGCATTCTTGGGAATGACACCGTTCTCGATGGGAGGTGGTATAATCCAATCTGTCTGATCCCAACTGTAAAGGCCTTGCTGCAGCTTTTCACCATGCTCTTGAAGATGTTCTTCCATCTCGCGCTTTCGGGTGAGGGTGACGCCACGGACAGGGACATGCTTCAAGGGCTGTTCGGAGGCCTTGATCGCTCGACCTTCTTTGTGCCACGTCTCAACAGTCTTGCAGACTACGACGTCCTGACGGCGGAAAACCGGATACTCCGTAGTCTCTTTGCCCTTGGTCTTGGCTATAAATGTCTTGACGGGCTCGGCATCTGGAAGAATAGCTTCTTCACGGCGGAGGTGTTGCTCGAGCACGAACTCGGCGGACTGCTTGTACCACTGCAAGCTCTCCTTCTCGACCTCCTTCTCTTCCTTCGCTGGCTTGAATGGCCTGAGGTCAGTCTGCTCTTCAAGATCATCTGCTGCAGTGCGCTTCTTCTGCGGCCGATCATAGGTTGACATGACAGTGCGGAACCAGTCATAGTTTTCGTACTTCTTGACTTTACCGCGTTTGTTGTACACCGGCACCTTCTCTGCCGGCATGCGCGTTCCTTTCGTCTTGCCAGGTAGCTGGTGTTTCTTGAGGTAGCGTACCGTCACATCCTTGGCAGAGCCATCTGCTGCAAACGCTATGGTGTAGCACATCACCTGCTTAGCCTTGTCCGCGCCTCTGCCTCTCGGCTCGAAGGTCTGCAGAAGTTCATCGTTCGATGCGATGGTCGAGAGCACAATTGGATCTACTGGTATAAACTTGTTCGTAGCTGGCGAACACACCTCAGTCCAGTATGTAGGGAAAGCCAGATCTCGGTCATACTTGCGTGTCGGGACTTTCGGCCTCGCAGGGGTGACATCGATGACTGAATGATCATCACTATCATCTTCCTCGGGAATAGCTTCAGACTCAGCTTCTGAAGGCGGCTCTGATAACGGACTATCTGAGTCGTCCAAGCTGATGGGGTCTCCCTGGTTGCCACGCAAAGACTTTCGAGCAGGCTTCGTTGACTTCGACTCGTTAACGTTTGGTTTTGTCCTCGAGGTTGACTTCTTGGTCGAAGGCTTTGCCGGCTTCTCGTCAGCCTCGGACGTAGCAGCTTCTTTCTCAGCCTTCTTATCCTTCCTCGTCTTCTTCGGATCCGCTTCCTCTAACTTGCTCCAACCAATGCCGGCAGGTTGCAGATTCGAGACCATCCGTGCCTCTAAGCCAAGTCCTCGCAGTAACGCACCGAACAACTGGCCTCCGACATCTCTTGATCCTTCGCAGCTCTGGGCCAGCTTGCGGAATGCCTGTAGGTTCTCGATCCGTTCTCCGTGATCGTCAGCGTCGTTGCGGTTCTGATCCCAGTCTTTGATCTCCTCTCGAAGACGCTTCAATGGCATATATCCCAGCTTCCGAAACGCTGGCGCCGTCACAGTGAATCTCTTGCGCCAGTATGCGGTCAAGACCTTCAGCAGTCTCAGCAGCGGATCACCAGCACTCAGATTCGGCACACCCTGCTCTGAGTGCTGCGCTTCGTGTCCCCAATCTCTTGCTTTGCTCGCATCCTTCCCTCCCTTTCGACCTTTCCGCCTGTTCTTCGCAGCAGCTTCCTTCTTCTTCGCCTCCAACTCCTCTTTACTCAGCGTTCCCATCGCCTCTTTCCAGCGTGTGACTTCCCGCTTGACGCCATCCGTTAGACCATCAACCAACGTCTTCTGCACCTCCTGGTCGTTCAACCACGAATTGCGAACGGTATTGTGCCACATGAGCGACTGAACATGCAGCTGATGCGTCAAAATCCGTATCTGTCGTTCCCTCTTCGAAGGTCCTTTCTTGCCCGTCGCAAGCGATACTAGAGGATCCTCATACGTCCCATCGTCCTTCATCGAGACTGAAATGTCACCAATCTCTGGCTCAGGTTTCGACTCTGACGCATTCGATGGGCCTGCACCGGTAGCATCTTCCCAATCCATCCCATCTTCACTCTCGTCATCGGCCTCTTCCTTAGCTACGGGCGAAGTCTTGCGCTTCTTTGCGGATGGTGCATCCTCGACATCCTCGAACTCATCGCTGTCGAGATCGCTCGATTGGTCCTCGTCGCTGTCGCCGTCCAGCAACTTCTTCGTCTCCTCAACCGATCGCACTGGCTTCTGTGGTGTGTCCGCTGCTTCAAATAGGGTAGCTTTGCCCCGTTTCGTAGCAGGCTTCGCCGTTGCTTGACGCTTATTCGGTGGCGTCGGTGCTGGCGAATGCTCGCGTTTGCGGAACCCGACGGGTGGCATCGTGAGAATTGGGACGTTCTATAGAGCTGTAGGTGGAGACTCGTACATTGACATTCTACCAGAACGGAGAAATGTGCACACTCTCAGTACGCTACGCGATAAAGACATGAGACGCGAGTCGTACGTACCTGACGCTAGCATGTGATGACGCCATCTCGCATCTGCACGGATCCCGGTCCCTGTGAGATCTGCCGATTCGTTCTGCGCCAATCGTTCTTCATTCACTCACATATGTGCTATATCATATGTCTGTTCATACCCCTGTCATACGATGCTCATATTGATCTGCTCCCGAGCTCACGATTGTTTGACCTGTGGTGAGATATCGCGACCGACATGTACAGATATCTTCCCTGACTTGATCATTTCATGCCTGTGCAAGCTTCGCTGTTCGCACGCGGCAGTCACACATGCACTGATTATCTCCCAACACATTGCCAGTCTCTACACAAGCGAGGGAAAGGGAACGGACTCTGAGATGGCATGCTGTCGGCGTCCCGTGTCTCTACCCAGAACACTACCCCAACACTAGACATTCTGAGTGTGGAAATGAATGAGATCACTCAATAGGTCATGCTACGACATCATTTCTACCTCGTGCTGTTCTACAATCACGAGACAGGTCGAACCAATGCACCAATTTGATAAAGTTACATGTTGTATCTTCCGTGCTGCCGTCTCTTGTACTATCATATGCAATGGAGACTGCCTCTTTTCACCAGAAACTTCATCTCTTGCCTGGGTTCCCACTTTCTACGCGGAACGCTACCAAGGGCATCTACTGAGCACTGCTCCTAGTAGTGCGCTTGTTGATCTCCTCTTTCGCAGCGTCGGTGCCAGATGCGACGGCATTGGCGACCTCCTCCTTGGTCTTCTGTGCCTGCTTCTTAGCTTGCTCAGCCTTGGCCTTGACTTCGTCTTGGCTTGGGGCGGCTGCGGAACCGGCACCGAACAGAAGGACGAGAATGGCGACGAGACCGAGACCGAGGGTGGCAGCAACCTCTGGGACGAACTTGACGGCGTCGATCGGGTTCTTCTGGGCGAGCTCGATGAAGAGAGCGGTCTTCTCCTTGACGTAGAGGACTGGGTCGTCCTTGAAGACAAGGTCCGATGGCGACTTCTTTGACTTGTCCTTGGATGGCTTGCTGATGTTCTCAGCCTCCTCCTCCTTTGGCTTCTTGATATCGAAGGTCTCCTTGCGGAAAGCGTTGGCGTCGTCGATGGAGTGGCCGATGTAGATGTTGTCGAAAAGGATGTTTTCGTTCATGGACCACAGCTCGAAGCCGATCTAGACAGCACGTCAGCAAATGCGGTCCATGTGCCAGTGTATACGATACTTACAGCGCCTATTGGCTCAAATTTCGCTGGAGTCTTATCCTCGAAAAACGCTGGGTTGGCAATCTTGCGGGGTGCCCACTCACCCTTGTAGGCTGGGTTGTCGATGAGAGGTGCGCTCCACTTGCCCTTGTACGCTGGGTTCTTGATCTTTGGCTTCTCCCATGGACCACAACCAGAGACCTCGTCACACTTGGGGTTGGAAACTTGTGGTGCGACCCAGTCACCATCCTCCTCGTCGTCCCAGTCCTCTGGCTTCTCAGCGGCTGGGTCTGGGATGGTGAGGGGTTCGTTCTCGAGCCAGTCGTCGGGCTTGGTGGCCTTCTCGTCAACGATCTCATATGGTGCGTCCTCATCCCAGTCTTCTGGCTTCTTGGCCGCTGGGTCGCGGATCTGCTTCTCGTCAACCCAGTCCTCCGGCTTCTTGTCCTTGGGGTCGTCAATCTCCTTCGGTGGGTTGACTGGTGGAGTGAAGTCCTCGAGGAGGGAGCCATTCTTGGAAGACTCGTTGTTGATGAGGAGCTCAAAGGTCTGGTCTGGCTTGACAATGAGGGTGTACAGGTTGGTGAGCTTGTCGACCTTGGCGGATGGGGCGTTGTTCATGTGCTTCTCCTCGTACTCGCCAGTGACTGGGTTCTTGTGACGGAAGATGAAGTGGACCTTGTTCGTGCTACCACACTTGTCGGGACCGAACATGATGATGTATGGCGAGGCGTTGGTGAACTCGTCCGACTTGAGGGCGGCGTTGTCCTGGAGCAGCTTCATGTAGGCACCTCCACACTCGAGGAAGTTCTGGAGCTTGACCTCATACTGGATGACAAGGGTCTTGCCCTTGTTGTTGATGGGCTTGTCGAACTTGGCGGAGATGGCGTGGTGAGCGGCCTTGTCCTTGAGCACAAGACCCTTGTCGCCCTTGATGCCCTTAGCGACAACTGGCTCCTCGACGGCCCATGTGCCAACGTATTGCCACTCTTCCTCAGTGTTCTTCTTCTTTGCGTGCGAGACCTTCCATCGGCTGTCCCAGTCGTCGGTAAACTGCTCGAGAAATGGAGCTTTCAGTGATGTGGGCTATTGGGCATGTTAGCATGTGTGAGCTGGGCATCGCAGTGATGTGGTGGGCGCGTACTGTGAACTCTGAGAGGCTTGCGTCGAGCGAGGCGCTGGCGTCTGCCTTCTTAGCATCGTCTTGAGCGTATACGGAGGCTGCGCAACCGAGTGCGAGAAGTGAAGCGGCACGCATGTTTGACAGCAAGACAGTGGGGGTTGTTGGTATGCTGCCTTGCCTGCGAGGGATGCGAGGTGTCAGTAGAGAGAGACGAGGAGGGCGAAACAAATTTCAGACGGCGTGCACAGCTTAAATCAAGTTCCAGAGGGTGGAGGAGCTACGTACTATATGCGCATTTGCTTTGGACACTTGTTCGATCAGCACCTTCCTCCTCGGATGTGCTCAAGCATTGACCACCCCCGGCGCGCCGTCCCGCCAGTGATACAGTGTATACATAGAACTAGCCACCGTGGCCATTCACTATTTCAACCGCAGGTAAAAATAGCCCGTCTGCGAGCACGAATGGGGAGAAGTGGTCATATAGACGTCCACGGCCATGTCGCCCCCACAATGCTCATCATCATACGCTCTCGAACAAGCATCGACCACTTGTATGTTTCACAGGAACTGTAGCAAATGGGATGGTGCATATCTGGGGAGGTAGGTATACTATACTGTACACATCTTGGCAAGGGCGCAATTCAGATGCTCGTGCTTGTGTACCGTACCATCCGTGTTCGTAACGATCATGCCCAATATCTACTACACAAAACTGCGTCTGTCTCCAGTAATAAGCTGAGCTGCCATGCCCTCGAGTCTTTCGGCGTCCTCCTAGAACTGTGCTTGCTTCGATGCCACCTTAACACCCTTTGCCTCCATACCTGTCTTAAAGGCGTCTTTCAGGTCTGCCGGCGCTGCACTCGGCTTGACTTTCTCCTCTTTGACGTCCTCCCGTTCTGTAAGATTATTCGCCAACATTTGCTCAACCATCTGCTCGCCCGCTTTCTCGGCTTCTGTGCTCTCAGCAGCAGAAGCGCCCTCACCAGCAACACGTTCATCAAGCGCCAGCTTCGACTCTCCGAGAGCATGAATCTGCTCCTCGATCGTGCCTCTCGTCACAAGTCGCACGACTTCGACTTCCCTCGTTTGCCCAACACGATGTGCTCGGTTCTCGGCTTGGATATCGTCCTGGGGGTTGAAGCCCGAGTCGAAGATGATCACCTTGTTTGCAACAGCCAAGTTGATACCTGCACCTCCGGCTTTGGTCGAAAGCATGAAGATTGTGATAGACTCATCGTCGTAAAATTGATCGATCATGTCCTGCCGCTCACTCATCTTGGTCGAACCGTCAAGCCGCATGAACTTGATCTTAAGCTCTTCAAGCACGGCTTCGAGGATGTCCATCAAGCTCGTGAATTGGGAGAAGACCAGGACACGGTCACCGTTCTTGTGGAACTTAGTGACAAGCTCCTCAAACTTCTTGACTTTGCCGGCGTCCATCCACTCCTTCTTCTTCAGAGCAAACTTCTTCCTCATGACATCGCGCTCGTAGCAGAACTTGTGCAACCCGAAGTCGCCACCCTTGATCGCTTGCCCACCAGTGCCAGTGCCATCGATATAGGATCTGATCTTGTCAGGCGGGTTGCCACCGAATTCATCAGACTTTGCCAAAGCCGCGACCATCTTGTCGAGCTTCTTGTCATCGTAAATGCGACGAGCCAGAAGAGGGTGGATTGCGGCCTTGCGCAAAGACATGATAACATTGGACGACTCTCGAGCAGCGACCTTGACCGCACCGGTAGCCTTCTGCCGGTAAAATTCCATGGCATCTGCTTGAAGATCCTCGTAGTATTTGCCTTGAGAGTCAGTCATGTCGCAATATTCCACGCGACAGTGCTTGGCCGGCAGATCCAGGACTTGAGCCTTCTTCCGTCGAAGGATGAACGGTGTCATCATGGTCCTTGCTCTGGCGATGCGCTCGTTTGACAGCAGCGCTGCACTAGCAGTATCTTTAGTGCTGGCTTTATGCTTGAAGATGTACTCCAGATCCTCTCGCTTCTCCAAGAACAAGTCAGGCATGATGAACGCCAAGATGGCCACAAGCTCCTGCAGATTGTTCTGCAAAGGTGTGCCGGTAAGAAGGACCTTGAAGTCAGCCGGGATCCTGAGCAGCTGTTGATATCTCTGCGACTTAGGGTTGCGCAGCGCATGAGCTTCATCGTACACGCAGACAGCGAATGGACCCACTCGGCGAAGGAAAGAGTTGTCATCTTTGGCCACCGTCATGTCGTAGGTGGTTACAATGACATCCAACTTGTCCCAGTTTTGCTCAATGTCATATTGAATGCTTGCACGCTCTGCTTGAAGTCCATAGTAGGCTTGCACATTCAGGCTCGGCGCGAATCGTTCAAACTCGCGAAGCCAGTTCTCCAGAGTTGAACCAGGGACGATGATCAGATGCACCCCATCAACCTTCTTCAGCTGAAGATGTGATAGAAAACCGATGATCTGACAAGTTTTGCCAAGACCCATGTCGTCGGCCAGGATGCACGACAGTTCACTCTTGTGCAAGAGAGCCAACCAGTTCAGGCCCACCAATTGGTAGTCTTTCATCTTGAGTTCCTGGTTCATGTTCGATGGCTGTCCAATGAAACCGCCCTTTGGCTTGTTCTGAGATGGCTTCTGGTCGGCAGCGTTGTCGTCCGGTGCAACAGAGCTCGAAGGCGTGCCGATACCAGAGTCATGCACCTCGTCAAGGTTCATGACTTGCAGCTCCCCGCCAGAATCGCCCACTTCCCAACCTCGCAGAGCCTCTTGCACTGGCCGTGCAATCCTCTCACATTCAACGACGAGCTCATCGATGGCATCGTAACCTGTCATGACCTCCGTGCAGTCTTCTACGAGCTTCTCACCGAGATTCCTGGTCTTTTTTGACTTTTTGCCAGCCTTGGTCAAGGTCGCTTGCACTACTGCACGCACCTCATCCAGGTCACTGAAGGGCCTGTTCTCCAGCACAAATTTGATCGACTCCTCTTGCTGTCCAGACAGCTCTGCAAGCTCGTGTGCAGTGGCCTCATTGATCAGCTTCAGTAGACGTTGAGCTCGGATTTCTTCAACACCAGCCTGCAAGTCCTCTCGCGTGCTGGGCTTGGTGGATCTTTGTGGCTCGCGGTCACTTTCACTATCGACGCCAGAGTCGTCGCCTTGAGGGTCATCATCATCGTCATCATCAATCGTGATGACTTTTCTCTTGCCCAGTCGTTGACGCCGTTGTAGAGGATTATCAGGTAGCGCAGGTGGCGAGGATGGTGGACTGCTGAAAACGGTAGCCTTGTTGCGGTTGATGATTCGGCCTTTCCTTGGCTGCACGTCTTCATCACTGTCGGACTCGGAGTCAACCTTGTTCTGCACGGCTGACTGTCGTCGATATTTCTCGGCAATGGTCCGGGCGGGTGCCTTGACAGTCTGTTTAGCTAGAGGTCGTGGAGGTTGCGAAGACTGCGAGTATGACTGCGACACCGATTGCGCCACGCCCTTGCGCTGAATTGGGCTCGGCGCTAACTCATCAATCTCGTGCTCTGCATCACGCTCGCTAGCCTCTTCCTGCTCGGCGAGCCAAGTCAACGCGTCGTTCACGTTGCCCTTTTTCTTGGTCAGCGCCTCCATGCAGCGGGTAAGGCTGCAGTGGGGGTAGATGCTCTGAATCTCCTTGACCCTGTTCCTCAAATTCCAGTCCTGTATATCATTGAGCGATCTGTAGACGAATGGCGACCCTGTCGGTGACGAAGAAGATATCGGGATTGCCCTGGCCGGACCAGGCTGCCTTGGCGGTGCTTGTGGTCTCGGCGCCCTAGAAGTGCTCCCGTATGCGCTTGCCATGTCATGCGCAGGTTGCGAGGGCTTGTAGCTGAAACTGCCGAGAAGATTTAAAAACTCATTAGGCTTAGGTCCGTTCGGCTGCTGCGGCTGTGGTCGATAGCTCGATTGTGGCGACTCTCTTATACGCTGGCCTGGCGACGAGTCGAGTCCTCTTCCCGCCTGCTTGAAGTTCGTAGGCCGAATGTTGCTGCTGAAGCCTTGTGTCTCCGCCTCGTCGTCGCTGTGCTGTACTGGAGGGTCCTCGTCACTGTCAATGTTCACGGTCTCCGGTCGGGACTGCACGCCATTGGGTCTGCGAAATGCTGTGCCTGGCGGAGCCATTGACATTGCGAGCACACCGCCGGGCTTCGAGAAGGATGCGCGCGCTATAGGCTCGATGTACTGCGGCTTCGGCTCTGGTCGCATCGGCGACGACCTCTCGACCTGGACCTCATCACTCCTCCACTTGAGCGGCTGTGTAGGCTGGGTGGTGTGTCGGTTGACAGGCAGTGTCTGCGTCGGCTGTGTGACATATGGTTGGGGACTTTGCGCGAAACCGAGGTCGGCGTGTAATTGCGACGACGAGTATCCAATCTTCCTCTTCGGCGGTAGTGGGAGTGTGGTAGCGGTCTCGTACTCGTCCGGGTTGATATCGTCCCCAATATCATCATTCGAGTCCCACGCCTTTCCCTGCGACGGCCGCTGCGAATTCAGTCGGCGCTTCTTATTCGGTGTATCGTCGACGATCGGATCGTGTCGGTCAGCCATCTCAGTCCCGTCGCGCTAATGTCAGTCGTGTCGATATGCAATGCGGCTGGCTATGAGGTCGGCAGTGATGCGCTGAACAGCGTGTAGTGGTATAATGCTTGAGCCAAAACGTGATTATACCCGCAACCAGTATCGTACACAATCTCCGAAACTCCTAATGCAACAAAGCGCCGCCGGAAGTGGACAAAGGTGTGGTGTGGGAGAAGTGTAATGTACCTTGGGACGTGGTCGTGGTGAGAAATCGACTTCCTTCAGATGCCAGCCACACCCTGGCTACCTCCACTTTACCCGCTTCGCACATGCGCCTAAAGCAATCTCCATATCAACAGCAACTGGGTCAACAAAGAAGACATGGCTACCAGACGACTAGCAAGCCAAGAGAAGACGCACCTGGATCAGGACGAGACAAAGAGCGGCGCAAAATCGAATATATCGCCAGCTGTGCCAACGTAAGTCGAACATGGCCCCATATGCATACATACACCGTCTGTACGAGCCGCAACTGCGCAATCGTAGCGCACGTACAGTAGACATCACAAAAGTCCTCTTCCACAACGCAACCATGTACAAACTCGATCCGCTCTTGCCACCCGACTAACAATCTCGCCAGCTCCGTAATCTTCAAACTCCTCTTCTTCACCCTCGCCATGATAACCGCCCCAATCAGCTCCTACTTCCTCACCGTCAACACAATCTTCAAAGGCAACTCGACCTACGCCGGGGGCCTCGCCGCTTTGATTGCAAACTTCGTCCTAATCGGCTACGTAATAGTCGCTTTCGCCGACGACAAGGCCGAGCGCGAGCAAGCCGAAGAAACCTCTGACGAAAAGAAGTTACGATGAGGAATCGTGGCTTTCTGTTTTCACGTGAACTTACTGTTGGGCGCGGTGCCAGACTGCGGACGTCACGTCGTCGATGTTGCGATCGGGATGTGTTGGTGGAATACGATGGTGGCCGAGTATTGGAGGTATGGCGCTGGCTGTTTCCTAAGCGCGTGGATTTGTGACCTTGACAGGTTTCGCGGCGGTCTGTAGTGTGAAGGCAAGACGAGTGAAGATCGAGTGAAATGCGTCCACATGCATCTCGTGGAGGTCTGAGTGATCAATCAAGCAAGCTCAGTGCGCAATTTCAGTGCTGCGAGCGATGGAGGTGACCATGACGCGACGGGCACAAGGTGTATCATATACCAAGCTGTTCTCGCCGTGTATGGCCTGGCTAGCCGGCACGGTAGGCCAAAATGCTACCACTGCCGCGACTATTCAAGCTGCTCTTCTCATCTCCTCATAGCTTTCATAACCAAGTCACGGTAGAATCCAGCTCCATTTCTTATTCTTCTTCTTTTTCATCCAACGACGCCCTCTCCTCACTTCTCCACAGGAACGCCGCAATAGCACTTGGAGCTCCGGCATCGTTATGCCTGGCTTGATCATCAACCTCATCAAACATTATGTATTATGTGCATCAGACGAAATGCAGCATTATACCCGGGCTTATAGCGTTGCGCCAAGCTCAACCTTGCCCTGACAAGATGTATGCCCACCTAATTCTTCTTACCAAATCGGCGACCTAGCCAGCTCTTTCTCTTCTCCGGTTCGGGTCGCTTGGTGGATGGCAGCTGTGTGATCGGATCGCCAGAGTTGCCAAGTGGGATCGGTCGTCGAGAGGATGGTGGTGGCTGGACAGCGGGCGCACGACCTGGGTATGCTCCAACTTCTTCTGGAATGCCTCCTTGGAAGCCGCCGGGTCTGTATCCATTTGGTCCATACCCGTTGTTCGTATGATACTCTGGAGACTTCTGCGACGCTGGGCCCCTTTCAACGGGGCTGTTCTCACTGCTTGGATTGGTCTCGTTTGCCCATGGTCCGGTGCTGTCAGAGCCGTTCGTGTAGCCCGTTGCAACAGTGTCTTGCGAGTACTGATGGCCATGCTGTAGTGGGTATGGTCGACCACTGTTCGTCATCGCTTCGGAAGACATGCGCTGCGCATACTGGCCTCGTGGAGGTCCACCGGCATAACCTCCTCGTTGACCTCCGTAGTAGCCACCGTTCGCAGGTCGATTCGAGTGAGATCCGCCTTCGTAGCCTATTGATGCAGATATGCGGTTGGCGACTGATTGTCGTTTGTTGCAGTTGTTGTTGCGGATGATATACTCACCATAAGCGCTGTTTCCATTGCTAGCATGCTGATTGCCGTTGTTCTGCTCGTATGAATCTACAAATGTGTAAGCATACCATGAGATCCATTGCGGTCAATGCGGTCGACTCACCGGCACGCTGGTGGTTAGAGCGCCGTCTGTAGCCGCTGTCTATGGCTTTCTCGAACGAACGAATGGTGTCGAGTGGTCGCTCAAGACGTGGTCGCGTTGGGTTGGACAAGTCAGGATCGGCTGGATATTGCATGTCAATTGACTTGTTCCAACACGTTCGAAGGTTTCCCGCGCTTACTGATGATATTTCCGTGAACATCCTTGTGCTGCACAGTACGCAACGGCGCGATGGTGCTCTCTTCCAAGATGGCCTGGGCTGGAGGTACGACCGCCGAATTAGCAACGATATCCCTGGTCATGTGCGCGGTCGACACCATTTCGTGCGTATGTATCGCAACGAAGGAATGCGATGTTGTCGGCCAGAGAAACAAAACTAGGAGAATGATAGCGTACCACTAGGTTGAAGTTCGCTCAATGCCTGGTTAGGATTTGCTTTGCTGCCGCCCTTCCAGAAACTGTCCCGGCGTGCTTTATCGGCCGGGTTCTCTGCCAAGTCTTTCTTGCTGCTAGACCCGCCACTCTTATCCGAGCGGAACGAGAAGCCTCGCGACCTTGCCGACTGCGCAGAAGGAGACTGCGGGCCTGGTGGAACGCCATATGGCTGTGTCTGGTGTGCCATGCTCGCCATTTGCTGACTTTTGATGGGTGATGCGCCGAATCAGTGGGTATCCGCCAATCTATCGCGCTGCGCTACAGAAAAGGACGGGGGAAGTGGTTGGTTCGTGCGCGAACAGTTTGTGGGTCTGAACGAGCGAGCGGCGGAGACACGTCCTGGTGGGGGCGGTGATGCCAGCGGTGGTAAGAATTGAGAGATTGCAATGCGAGACTGTCTAGCAATGCTGCTGAAAAGATCGAAGCGGTGGAGGTGAGAAGTAATAGTGGAAGTGGAAGTCAGGCCACGGACGAGTGTGCGTTGCGTCGCGTATGTACACGCGGTCAACGGGGTACGTGCGTTACCCGTCGTGGCTGTGCACGGATGGCAAGTGCAGTAGCGTTCTCGCATGTACCGAATGTTCTACTACTATGTATGTACCTCCAGCTTATTATCGTCATCATCATCAGTGATGAAGCGATTCACATGTTCGAACAATGCTGGTGCCACTTCATGGAATGCGGCTGTCTGCATTCAGCACCCGCAACCGTGCGGAGAATCTCCCCTTCCGGCACCTACGAAATGGGTGGAGTAATGCAGTGATAGCATAAGGTAGCGCTCGAGCAATGGCATGCTTCCAGTAGATCACGATGTTGTCTTTGTCGCTGCACCTGCACTCCCACCGCTGCTTGCCCTCAGACACGACGTGTCCATTGGAAACCCTGCTACTGCAGTAGTGGTCTGGCCTGGCAAGAACTCTGTCTCCCGCGGCGGACTGAGCGACTTTCCGTGGCCGAACACCACCAACCACGCCTTATGCGAGCACTTCCGGCCTACGTCGGGGAGCCTCGTCGGCACGTTCCACGAGCTCTCCGAAACGCTCTGACAGGGGTCTTATGTTTCATATTCGTCCGCGGAAGGTCTTCCTGCATGCAGACACCCCATGATAACACTGATGACATCGGCGGTTCGCATGGAAACGCTGGTCAGCAAGACCAGGGCATTGTCGCCCACCTATCACTGCTAGGTGCCTGAACCCGTCTCCCGGAAGTCATGGAAAACCATCCATTCCTGCCGGACTCAGCTCCGAGTCGACATCGCCTACAGGCGTGTTGGCTGGAAGATGTATCCATGTGCCGTTCCCAACCGACACTGCCCACTGCCGGTCGGTTTTCTGGTTGCGAGTCCTGGGTGAACGTGTCAACCTGCGGACAGCAAAATAGAAACTAGCCCCCACTCCCGCTCCCTCCGTAGCCTTGTCGCAATCTCGTAAGTTTTACTCCCTCTTCGAGATAACAATACTAGTAACGATGCCCGAACATTAGAATACTCCTACGAAGAGCGAAGTCCGCGGCGCGAAGAAAATGCTCGACTTTTTAGCCGCCGAGGGAAAATATAACGAGCCGCAAAAACTCGAAACCGTAGGAAAGCTATTCGGTACCCGTAAAGGACAAGTTTCGAAGACGCTTTCTTCGAAAGAACGACGTACTTTCGCGCCGAACGAAGAGCCTCGCGGCGGTTACCGCGGCGACGACGTATTACGTCTAGGACAAGAACAAATAGACGACGCCGTCGACGCTATCGAGAAGAACGAGTACGAAGGACACGACCTCGATTACGGCTCTCTACGCTACGAAGCGAATCTCCCGGACGTCGACGATAGGACTATAAGACGCGCGCTACGGAAAGAGAATATAGGGCGATATATAGCGCGTACGGAGGAAGAACTCGACGACGGACACGCCGTAGCGCGAGTAGCCTTCGCAAAAAAACTACTCGCCGAACGCCCGAATAAAGAAGACTATCGAAATATACTCTTTACGGACGAGTTCTATTTCGGACAAGGCTACGAAGAGAATAGACATTATATCTTTCGACGCGTAGGGACTCGTAACCGTCGAGAATGTATTCGCCGTATTTCGAAGCGAGCGAAAGGCGTAAAAGGACGAAGGAAAGGCCCGAAAAGAGACCCGATACCGCGAAACGACGAAGAATCGAAGGACGTACATTTTTTCGTTATAACCGGCTATAATCTAGGCGTCCGATACTACGAGTATACGCCGCGGAATATAAACGGTAAAATGTCTAGCGAGTAATATATCGAAGAATTCCTTAAACCGGTTATTCTACCGCTTCTTAAAGAGCGTCCGGGATCTATTATCGAAGAGGACGTCGATAGTTCGTATACTTCGGCGAAGACTACGGCGTTTAAAAAGGCAAACGGTATACCGTATTATATAAACGCTCGTACTTCGCCGGACTTCTCGGTCGTCGAAACAATAGCGGGTATAACGAAGAATAAGTTTCGAAAGTACGCGCGGTTTACGAGAGAGGACGTACGGGCGGAGGCGATACGGAGTTTCGAGGAAATTACGGATAAACAAGTAAACAATAGCGTAGATAGTATGCCCGGACGTCTAAAAGCGTGTTTAGATAACGAAGGTCAAAAGACGTAATACTAAACGTTGTTTGTTGTCGTATTGTCGTTGTTTAAAGTGCGGAGTGTCTAAAAATCTTAGTTTCCATTTTGCTGTCCGCAGGTTGCGTGTGTACGCTTCAAGTCGAGAAGACAGAATACTGTACACACAGCGGTTCTGCGAAATCCGAGCCGAAGTACGAAATGCATATAATTAGAAGATCGACAAGCATTGCCTGGCCTAACACGTGGGTACAGTGGCATTATGTCTTATTAGCCAAAGCGCACCTACTTTCCAAAGTTTCAAAAGGCTTCGTACCTCAGCGACCATCAATCCACAATGCGAAGACGGCCCATAGGTGGCCCCATTCATTGTCGATTACAGCAGAAAGAGGTCTGTGCAGAGAGCGCGATGAAAACCACGCTTCTCCGGTCGCGATCTCTTTGCGTCCTTCATCTAACTTTGAAGCAGACGACAGGCTGCGTTGCAATGCACGCGTTTGCCCATTGCTGCTGCTGCTGCCAAGCAAGCGAGCAATCGAAGACGTATGCAGCGTGGGCCGTGGGCCTTTCGCTGCACAGCAGCTACCCGCACAGGATAGGCTCGCTGCTACGCTTTGCACACGCCCCAAACAGTCTTATTGTGCAGTGTGAAGAGCGACGATGCCAAATTATAATTCCCGACAGCATTTGCAGACGGTGACCTACCCGCAGCAGTTCCCCCATGCCGCCTATCGTTGTCCGTGATCAATTCTTCGTGTCTAAGCTTTCACGGGTGAAGTTCAGCGTGACCTACCGCGCACTGAAAAAGCTGAGGCTCAAGAGACACGACTTTCCTTGTCAATGATACCAGTGGAACATGGTACATGACTGTGGTTCATGAGGTCGTTGACGCTTCCCGGATTGACCAACCTGCGCCGGTTTACCAAATCAATCCCGCGGCTCGAACGCCCTTCTTTGATGTGGATCCTGGCTCTTACTGCATCTTGCACCGAAGCTGACTCCTGCGCAGCTGCGGTATGGAGCTCTCCCTGTTGCTGATGCCCTAACTCTGTCTGCTGGACGCTTCGCGATGTGTCATGCATGAGCATCGCACTCTTCTGCGTGCTGGCACACTCCTCTGACTTCTGTTCTGTTCAGTCTGAGGATCGAACCATTCGTTCATACATGTCGGCTCATTGACAGTCCAGCCCCTGTTATCGCTGGGGCTTGTGACATCGTTCATTTGGCCTTGTTGTATTCACCGGTCGCTCGGTCTCCTCGGCGTGGAATATGTGTCGTCCTTCGCGCCTGGAGCTGCTCCAACATGTGCAGTAGTTGTATTGCTGTGGAATAGTGGTGTCTCTGTTGCACAGTGGTGTGGTCGTCTCCTTGTTGCAGCTGCAGTCTTGACTTCTCAGAACAATTTGTTCTTTGCTGTAGCGACTACACAGTCTGGGCAGCCCGGTCGTGGTGCGACTTGACGCTGTGACTATATGGTTGTTCCTCATTGGTTCGTGCCAGTGACCACAGGCCGTGAGGCACTCGCTGACTGCCAAGACCCGCCCGAACGCATTCCCTCGTGCTGATCGGCTATAGTACGTGGTTGGCCATCTGCATATATCCCCACTTAGGGACGGCTGTTGAACATGGCTTGATTATTGGTATCCCGTGGGGTCGATTCGAAGAACAGATGCTCTCTACTATATGGCTGCTGTAGGTAAGAGTCCTGCGCGTTCGACATTCTTGACGAGCATGTCGACATAGGACTGACGGGCCCCGGTAGTCCGAACTGACTCGTCTGAACATCTTCCTCGGTAGGCTGATAACTATACGCATTCGGATCGTTGTCCTGCTGCAGGTATCGCGTCTCGTTGCTCATCGGTGGATACCGCCAAGGAGTCGGTCGGTGTGATGTAACGGTCGGACTCGGATCGTTGTTACTCATGTTGGTTAGACTCTGCGAATTCGTCCAGGAGGCTGCTTGAGGTATTGTCGTCGGTCCCGGGACGTGTTGCACATTCTTGTCGTTCGATGTGGGTGCAAACATGTCCGAGACAGAAGCTGCGGCCGGTGTAGGCGGCGTGTTAGGTAGACTTGAGGCTGTCCCTTGTGGCTTCGCTTGGATGTGTTCGTACGCTGCATCGACCGTATAGCCAATTCGTAGATAGACCAGTAACTCCACGGCCTCGGAATCACTTCCATGCTGCAAGACTTCCATGACAGCATTCGCTCGCTCAAGACCTTCTTTGTAGCCAGCGAGCAGTGCGAGCTCGTTATTGAGGTGTTGTCGCTTGGTGATACCCTCCGCCGATACATCGAAGTTACACTGGGTGCCACGCGCCCGGCAACGAGAGCATTCAGGATGTTGTCCAGAACACTAAGTTTTTGTTGCCTGTCAGCAGGTCTTCGTGTCGACCACAAGAGTAAGAGTGCCTGAGTAGATGTCTTGGTAGGTACGGAAAGGGGCTGCGAGGACAGACCTTCACCTTGGAAGCACGACAAGCGACGCATGCATTGGCGACCTGCGTGCGTCTCGGACTCTTCAGACCGATCGTCTTCTTCGAGACCATCCCGAGCGGGCCCGTCTTCGGATTTGGTAGACTGAGACGAGTAAGCCCCTAGTCAGGTATCAGCAGTTGTGGACGAGGCTGCTTCTGAGCGAGGTCTGTGTATCGATGGTCTGTAGTTAATGGCAAGTGGATGGACAATCGTGGATCCGTTAGCGCTGTATTGAGTCGATAGCAGACGATGTGGTCATTTGTGGCCTCTTTGCCAATGGCCGTGGTTTGTCCAATGTTGGTGGAGGAGTGTCGACGAGGCCCGGGTCTATCGCCGAATAAGTCTGAGCCAGCCCCGGAGCAAATGACCGCCTCCATCAGGACCCACAAATCTGCATGAATATTGCCTGCGGAGATGTCCCTCTCCATCTTGTCACACTACATGACACTCCTACACATCTCCAACAGCGTGCTCGCTACGAGCTCTGACCTTTTGCGGGATGCAGCCAGCTCGATTCGATGCTGAGAGGCAGATGAGAGAGACACAGGTTCGAAAACGCATCGTGATCGACATGTTGCTTTCTCTGAGACTTATGTCCTCCATGCGGGAGAAGCGATCGACACGTGATACTTAATGGTTCGCATCTCGCAGCGCTCGAAGCTGATCGGACGATGTGCGGTCTCCGCCAGAAATGACCGCCAGCAGCAATTCGAGCGCCGACGACGATAGACACGATCGAATGCGGTTCTCTACTCTGGCGACATGATGGAACAGATACTCCGGGCATACCACTCTGTAATGGTGCGCGCGAGTGTGGCATCTTCAGGGTTGGTGAGGGCAAAGAAGCATGTGCTCACCCGTGAGTGAGTGGTGGGATTAGGGCGCGCAAGCATGTCGTCTTGTCACGATCATACTGACTTGGTGTCCAGTATAACATCTTGCAGACTTAGTGCGCTCGAAGGCCCGCCTTCAGCGATCAGTCCGAGATTTGGGACGACAGTTCTCCCTTTAACGACGCCCCGAATACTTCAGCGCGGAGGCGCTTAGTACAGGAGTCGACCAAGAAACGATCCTCACTGCAGATGGCCGTCATAACTTGCAAACCACCGAATCAGCACTCAATTCGCAGCGTATGCAGCACCGATCATCACTCTATGAGAATCTGCTGGCCTTTGCTTGTCGTCCCAGATGCTCTGGCTACCCCCTAAACGGCATGAACGCTCCATCGTCTCGTCAGCACATACTGCTAGTAGATGTGGCCAGGCAGACCAGGCGTCTGATGCATGGCTTGGAGGCGGCTTGGTCAGCGCGCTGAAAACGCGGATCGGGGCAGTAGAAGGAACGATATGACGACTCGAAATGGACACCATGGAGCGCGAGTGGCCCAGGATGAATTGCGTGCCCTGGTAGGACATGATCTTGGTGGAAGTGCTGCCACATCGCACCGGGACTCCGGCCGCGACGGTGCTGTTTAGGGCATCAGTCTAGAGCTCCCAGTCCTTCATGGAGGCGACGTTGAGTATGCATAAGGTCGTCGTCGTCGTCGTCGTCGTCGTCGTCGCTCAAAGGTTCCTTGTTCGTATGTTCTTATCTTGAAGAGTTGACCTAGTACCAGGGTGTCGATGGTGCGGTGGTAGCCGCCAGACGAGGCTCAGGTTGTGCGCATCTTGAGTTTCAGACTCCTCTCCGCCTGCCAGTCAGGATATGTATGTCTTTTGCACCAATTTTCCGGAAATGGAGCTCAGCATAAAACTGCCAAGCTTGGAACAGAGTAGCCCGAAGAATTCGTAGCTGCCATCTGGGGTCTGGGCTCCCGTCAGCAAAGCGGGATGCTGCCTTGTCACCTTGAATTGCTCGATGCCTTCTCTGATCCGCTACTACAGCTCGATTGCGCGTGTGCATATTGCATGTCCCTGCGCATCCTCACGCCACCGTCATACGCCCCATCTTGTGTCTTGTGCAACAAGCTGCTCACCTTTTGCACCCACCAGTCGGAAGGTCTGCCGCAGCCGGCGAAAGTGCTCTCCCATTATCATCAGAGTGCAGAGCAGGACACGCATGTGCACTTTGATGAGACACGGCAGTCGGCGTTGATTCGTTCGCGTGTCCAGCTCCCCGACAACCATTCTGTCCATCACCCCGACTCGTCATATATCGACTTCTTCTTCTCATCCTCCTGCCAGCGATCCTTACCATTCCACTGCTACTGCTATCTAATGCCAGAGCAGGGCGCTCCATCAGCGCTGCATCTGCCTACCGCAAGTGAACGATCCATCACGTGCGACAGTTGTTGTGAGGCTGAAGCTGTACGTGAACACGATGCTTTGAGCCATCGACGCCGTGCTCAATTCCTTCCTTTACAACGTGGCGTCCGTTCGAGATTGTTGGCCGCAGGTGCGTCGTTGGCCCTGGCCCACGCCATGGGACCGACGATAGTCATCCCGTGACCACACGAGCCCCAATGGGACAGCCATAGGAGCGTCTGTGATGAGGTTCTGAAAATAATACATGTAATGTCAAATCCTGTGTGGCTCGAGCACGAGGCGGCGTCATCCTAGCGCGTGGTAGCTTCGACCCCTCTAAGGGAGAGGCGGTCTAACACAGTAAACAATTCACCTCGTGCCCGTCATACGCAACATCGCACCTGTCGAGGACATCGGCACAGCAAGAAGCATGGAAGAGATAGCCCCCGAGTACGACGTCGTGGTGCTGGGCACCGGTCTGACAGAATGCATCCTGTCCGGCGTGGAGTCCGTCAAGGGCAAGAAGGTGCTGCACATGGACCGTAACGACCACTACGGCGGCGAGGCAGCCTCGGTCAACCTGGAGGCCATGTTCAAGAGGTACGGCAACTTCGAGAAGGGCACCGAGCCTTGGAAGAAGTACGGACGGTCGAACGACTGGAACATCGACTTGGTGCCGAAGCTGCTGATGAGCAACGGCGAGCTCACCAACATCCTCGTCTCCACCGATGTCACCCGCTATATCGAGTTCAAGCAGATCGCTGGCAGCTTTGTCCAGCAGGGAAGTGGACCCAAAGCAACGGTGGCCAAAGTGCCCAGTGACGCTGGCGAGGCACTGAAGAGTCCCCTGATGGGCATCTTCGAGAAGAGGAGAGCAAAGAACTTCTTGCAATGGGTGGGCAGCTTCGACGAGAACGACCCGAGCACACACAATGGTACGAGTCTCGGTCGATAGGTGGGTACTGAGGCAGGAGAACTTGGAGACTGATGGACAGCAGGCATGAACCTCTCGCAAACGACCATGAAGCAAGTGTACGACAAGTACGGCCTCGAGGCGACCACTCGCGACTTCGTCGGCCACAGCATGGCGCTCTACACCACCGACGACTACATCAACGCCAAGGGAGCAGCCAAGGACTGCATCGAGCGCATCCGCCTCTACGTCAACAGCATGGCTCGCTACGGCAAGAGCCCTTACATCTACCCACTATACGGTCTAGGCGAGCTTCCACAGGGCTTCGCGCGTCTGAGTGCCATCTACGGCGGTACATACATGCTCAATACCAACATTGATGAGGTCAAGTACGAGAATGGCAAGGTGTCGGGCATCCGCGCGACCATGAAGGAGAGAGGCGAGGAAGGTGAAGGCATGAAGTTCGAGACCAAGTGCAAGAAGATCATCGCAGATCCCTCCTACTTCCCAGACAAGGTGCGAGTGGTGGGACACTACGTCAAGGCCATCTGCATCTTGAACCACCCAATCGACAAGACCGACAACGCCGACTCGCTGCAGCTGATCATTCCACAGTCCCAGGTCGGCAGGAAGCATGGTGAGATGCCTGGCGTCACAGCGTTGTGCTCACTTCCACTGACTGCCCTCCACAGACATCTACATTGCCATGGTATCCTCGAACCACAATGTCTGCCCAAAGGGCTACTACATCGCCATCGTCAGCACTGTCGCCGAGACCTCCGCGAACCACCATCTCGAGCTACAGCCAGGTCTCGAACGTCTCGGCAAGATTGAGGAGCAATTCATGGGTCCGCCAATCCCCATCTACGAGCCCGTGGATGACGGCACCAATGACAACATCTTCATCAGCAAGAGCTACGACGCCAGCTCGCACTTCGAGACCATGACCGATGACGTCCGTGATTTGTACAAGCGAGCAGAAGGCGAGCCTCTGGTGGTAGAGGGATTGAAGGACGGCCAGAACCTTGTCGGCGGCGAGGAGTAAGGAGTGGGCCAGGATACGAATCGTTGCGAGTTGATACGCAGGCAGTTTGAGCCCGTGATGCACCAGCAGGATACCACAAATCAGTAAGCTGGGATGAGACTATGCGATAACGAGCAGGCGAAGGTGTTGCTAGAATGGACAGTGCTCGAGATGCTGATTACAAAGAAGTAGTCTCACACCGACGCGCAATAGATCAGTGCCGGCACATGACATTTGCCAGTGTCTTGGTGGCTCAATTCTCTCACATCTGCCAACGTGCTACAGCGTAGATCTTACCATCTGGATATCGACGGAGAATGGACCGCAGGAACCTCTCCGGAACATTGTCATGAAATACATCGATGGTCACATCTTCGGAGATCTGATAAGAAGTGTCCAGGTATCTGCTAGGCTTACCACTCCTGCGACTTGGGTAGGAAGAGGCTGTGTATTCGCCACTTTCGGTCGTTGCGGCACTGCCAGTCTCGGATATGTCTGGGCTTTGGTTGCCGGCGCCAGAACTACGCAGACTCCCGACATCGCCTGCACTGGCGTCCAGGAAGACCACGCCCGCCGTACCCATCGCTTGTCTTATGATACCTGCAGCCCGCTTGTGTAACACCTTTCGAGACCGTGCTTTCCCGAAGGATATTAGGATGATATCGAGTATCATGCACGTTGAACCGTGTACGACGGAATGGTCAGGTTTCGGGCTGACGAGCAGTCTGTATTCGGATAATGATAGGTCGAGATCCTTGTCGAACTTCCGTGGGTATTGGTATAATGGCAGGATCTTGCCCCTTCGCTTTGATTGAAGACGTTTGATTGCGCCAGAAGTCGGTGTCCCGTGCGCTGGACAGGCGCTCACTGTTGGTAGCGTTTTTCAACGCGTGGATACGGTGGAATGCACCAAGCTTGGACGTCTCGCTGTCTTGCCGCTTGGCTAGCGCGTCAGGTTCACTACCCTCTGGGAGATCTATCTCAGCGATAGAGCCTTTGCCTCCACGAACCGAGACAATCCTTGGACCATGCGAGTACCTCTCCATTGGGCAGCCTCGTTTCGCTTCATTTCTATGTGCTTCACGATGCTTGTGCCTACGTCCCGTATGAACTTGAGTTCGTTCTGCGTGAGTCCTTTCAAGCGTCTTATCGAACAAAGATATCAAAGCACGCTTGACGTTCAGTCGAAGCACAACTAGCTGAGCAAAAGCGGTCAAAGACACATCCCGAGATGAGGCTGTGATCTCCTTGGCGCGTAGGCCACGCATACCTACCCAGGACAACTTCGCCATACCTGTGCACACCTTAGTCGCTCTACAATCTTTCAACAACGATCGCAGAAGCACCTCCGCCACCGTTGCAGATACCAGCACATCCGATCTTGCCCTTCTTCTCCTTCAAGGCACCGAGGAGCGTGGCAACAATGCGAGCACCAGATGCACCTAACGGGTGACCCAATGCGACAGCGCCGCCGTGAAGGTTGACTTTGTCCTCGGTGATACCCAAGAGCTTCATGTTCGCCAGCGCGACAACGGAGAATGCCTCGTTGATCTCGAACGCATCGACTTGGTCCTGGCTGATGCCAGCGTGCTTCAGCGCCTTGGGAATGGCAAGGGCTGGAGCGGTGGTGAATTTGCTTGGGTTCTGTGCAGCATCTCCCCAACCTAGGATTTTCGCGAGAGGCTTGAGGTTGTTCTTCTTGACGTATTCTTCACTGGCAAGAACGACCGCAGCGGCACCATCCGAAAGTGGGGAAGCATTGGCAGGCGTGACGGTGCCACCTTCCTTCTTGAACGCAGGTCGCAGCTTCCTCGTGGCTTCCTCATTGAACTTGTTGGGCTCGTCATCCTTGTCGACAGTGATGTCTGGCTTGCCTCTGGTGCCCTTGATAACCACAGGTGCGATCTCTTCCGCAAACCAACCGCTCTCTTGTGCATGTCGTGCCTTCTTGTAGCTGCGGATGCAGTACTCATCCTGCTCTTCTCTGCCAAATCCGTGGTCCTCGGCGCACTCTTCACCTTGCAGGCCCATGTGCTCATTCTTGTAAACGTCGGTGAGACCGTCCTTGAGTACACCGTCCACAAGTGTCTGGTCTCCGAACTTTGCTCCGTTTCTGAGCGACTGAAGGTAGTGTGGAACGTTGCTCATGCTCTCTGTTCCACCCGCAACAACGACGTCTGCCTCACCAGTAAGGATTGTAGCTGCTCCCAAAGCGATGGCCTTGATCGATGAGGCACACACTTTGTTTATGGTCGTGGCCTCTGTCGACTCGGGAAGACCAGCGTAGATGGCACATTGTCGTGCTGGGTTCTGGCCGAGGTTTGCTGAAAGTACATTTCCGAAGAAGACCTCCTGTACTTCGGCTGGCTTGATAGCGGCGCGCTCGACTGCAGATTTGATTGCATGAGATCCAAGCTGAATAGCACTTTGAGAGGCCAAAGAGTTCTGGAAAGCTCCCACCGGGGTGCGAATCGCGGAGAGGATGTAGACCGGTGCAGGAGGCGCCATTTCCGCGCGATACGTCGTTATTCTGAGTGGCGATGGTGCTTCAGTACTAGCTCGCACTGTCGTGAAGTTGTTAGAACGAACGGTGGCGTGCGGACAGACGTTTCCTTTATTCAGCAGATCGTCAGTCAACAAAAAATGGTCAACAATATGTACCTGAGGGTACGATTTTTGGGGCTAATCCTTGCTCTCGCGTGGGGCTTATCTGATCGCGGTGCTTTAGCGAATTGCAGGCGGTGAAACTACTACTGTATTCTGCCGCGTCTTCGAAAAAGTGCACCGCGAAGCTTTGAAGCACGAGTCGCGTCCGTGAGGCTGTTCCCACTAGCAGTCCCTCCTTCCACCATCACACTCCTCGAGGGACCGCCACACAAGATGGACGACCTCTACGACGAGTTCGGCAACTTCATCGGCGAGCCAGAGGAGGACAGCCAGGAGGACGAGACGACGGAATACGATGGCGCACAGTATCTGGACGACGACGAGTCGCAAGCGGGTGCGGCCGCGCCTGCCGGCCAGGAGATGATGGACATAGACGATGAGGGTCCGTCGAATGCGGTGGTGCTGCACGAAGACAAGCAGTACTATCCCTCCGCCTCGCAGATATACGGGCCCGATGTCGAAACACTGGTGCAAGAAGAGGACACGCAGACGCTGCAACAGCCCATCATTGCGCCTGTCGAGCACAAGAAGTTTACCGTCGAGGAAGAGGATCTGCCGCCTGTGTACTTTGACCGCGCTTTCATGAGCGACTTGATGAGCTTTCCCGCACAAATACGAAATATTGCGTTGTGCGGCCATTTGCACCACGGAAAGACGAGCTTCATGGACACGCTGGTTGACCAGACTCACGATACATCCAAGTTCTGGGAGGGCAAGACTGGCAAGGCGCGGGACGAGCTGATGCGATACACTGACACACATATCTTGGAGCGGGAACGAGGACTATCGCTCAAGGCCAGCCCCATGAGTTTGCTGCTGCAAGGCACGCGAGGAAAGAGTCACCTGGTCAATATCATTGACACTCCTGGCCACGTCAATTTCGCAGATGAGGTCGCTGCCTCATTGCGACTGGCAGACGGTGTTGTGCTGGTAGTGGATGTAGTGGAAGGTGTCCAAGTACAAACTGAGCTTGCCATCAAGCATTCTGTGCTTGCTGGCCTTCCATTGGTACTTCTGATCAACAAGATGGACCGGCTAATCCTCGAGTTGAAGCTACCACCTACTGATGCATACTTCAAGCTGAAGCATGTAGTCGAAGAGGTCAATACCTACATCGAGAACACCATGCCAGGCCAAGGCGAGAAGTTTCGCGTCAGTCCAGAGAAAGGCAACGTCGCATTCGCATGCAGCACCATGGGGTGGTCGTTCACCTTGCCGTCTTTCGCACGCTTGTATGCCGAAACCTACCAAAGTACACAGTTCGACGTCACTGAGTTCAGCAAAAGGATGTGGGGCGACATCTACTTCAATCCAGCATCGAGAAAATTCACTCGAAAGGCTGTGGAAGAGCGTGCCAAGAGGAGTTTCGTGCACTTCGTGCTGGAGCCGATATACAAGCTTTACTCGAGCACTTTGTCAGAGTCTCCAGACGACCTCAAGAAGACACTGCACGGCCTCGGCATATCTTTGAAACCCAGCCAACTCAAAGCCAACGCGAAGGATCTTTTGAAGATGGTCTGCCAGCGATTCTTCGGTCCGGCTGCAGGGTTTGTCGACATGGTGGTACAGCACATTCCATCGCCAGTGGCGGGGGCGAAGCAGAAGCTTGAGAATTACTATACTGGGCCGCTCGACTCAAAGACCGCTATCTCAATGCTGGACTGCGACCCAGATGGACCGTTGGTCGTTCACGTCGCCAAGCTCCTGACGACCCAGGATGCCAAAAGCTTCCATTCATTCGGCCGTGTAATGTCTGGAACAGCGAGACCTGGTCAACAAGTCAGAGTGCTAGGCGAGAGCTACAGCATAGATGATGACGAGGATATGGTCAACGCAACCATCGAAAGCGTGGCCATCGCTGAAAGTCGTTACAACGTGCCTGTCTCTGGCATGCCTGCTGGCAACTTTGTCCTCCTCAGCGGCGTTGACAACTCGATTATGAAGACTGCTACGATAGTCTCGACCAAACTCCCCGACGAGGAAGACGCATACATCTTCAAGCCTATCACGCACTTCTTCGAGAGCGTGTTCAAGGTGGCAGTGGAGCCAATCAACCCTTCAGAGCTGCCAAAAATGCTTGACGGCCTTCGAAAAATCAATAAATCGTATCCACTTATCACAACCAAGGTCGAAGAAAGCGGCGAACACGTTGTGCTTGGTACTGGCGAGCTATACATGGACTGCGTGCTTCACGACTTGCGCAAACTGTACGCACAAATGGAGATCAAGGTTTCTGATCCTGTTACAAGATTCTGCGAGACTTGCGTTGATCAAAGCGCTATGAAGTGCTACGCACTGACACCGAACAAGAAGAACAAGCTCACGTTCGTTGCGGAACCATTGGACGATGGCATTGCACAAGACATTGAGTCCGGCAAAGTCAGCATCAAAGACCCTGTTCGCAAGGTCGGCAAGTTCTTCGAGGACAACTATGGCTACGACATCCTTGCCAGCCGTAACATCTGGGCTTTCGGACCGGACGACTCGAGTCCAAACATCTTGCAAAACGACACTCTACCATCTGATGTTGATCAGAAGCTGCTTCGAAGCGTAAAAGACACTATTCGACAGGGCTTCGCATGGGGGACACGAGAAGGCCCGCTGTGTGAGGAGCCAATTCGGAATGTCAAGTTCAAGATTACAGATGTTGAGCTGGCCTCCGAGGCAACCTTCCGAGGTGGTGGCCAAATCATACCGACCGCACGACGGGCATGTTATAGCTCTTTCCTCATGGCTGGGCCAAGACTGATGGAGCCAATGTACAGCTGCAACATGCTTGGACCGGCCACTGCTGTTTCATCGCTATACACAGTCCTCGCACGCCGACGAGGTCATGTCCTGAGTGACGCACCCGTGCCCGGCACTCCGCTGTACTCAGTCAAGGGCTTAATTCCGGTCATTGACAGTTTCGGCTTTGAGACTGATTTGAGGATCCATACTCAAGGACAAGCGACTGTGTCGTTAGTCTTCGATCGATGGAATATCGTGCCTGGAGATCCGCTGGACAAAACCATCAAGCTGCGGGCACTAGAGCCGGCCTCTGCGCAAGCGACCGCCAGAGACTTCGTGCTGAAGACCAGGAGGAGAAAGGGTCTCAGTGAAGACGTTACTGTGAGCAAATACGTCGAGCCTGAGATTATGAGGCAGCTGAGGGAGACGGGTATGCTGGATGGTGCGTGAAAGAACGGTACATGGTTGCAGGAGACAAGGGTCTAACAGGCACGGCACGACATCCCCGGCTCGGGAAAGCAGTGGAACGCCGCTGTCGCGCCACAGCGTTGGGCATGATCAAATGCCACGGCTTCCTCGTAATCGACTGGCTTCGCTTGCTCCATAGGCTGGAGAGGCTAAGGGTAGTACTTCGGACACGGCATACCGAGCAAGGTCCCGGCAGATGCCAACCCATGTCTCAAGCGGCAAGTAAGGCAAAGCCATGTGCGACAAGACGTCGAATCAGTTGCTCCAGGCCCGCTTCAATGCAGAGGTCCTCAATGAGTGACGATCCAGAACCGGTCAAGTAGCGACTGCGAGCGGTGCGAACGGTCAATGGTGAGGCCGTGGAGGCGGCCACCCTGGCCAGTCCCACGGACCGCGCCTCGGGAATCTTGCAAAAGGAAGACAAATAGTAGCGTAGTGAAGACAAAATGCCAATGAGAGCAGCTACCGCCGGAAATTACCTGGCTCCTACATAGATACAATGTATATGATCCATGGCCAAAGGCCGCACAGAGCTTCCGACCATTCGGATGAGTGCTATATCATCCATTCGCATCATTGTCATCATCGTCATCGACTGTCTGTGTACACACGACATATAACGCCAGCACGGAGCTTTCTCTAACTTCATGAGACCTGAACAGATGCTCCTCAACGTAGAAGTGGTGACGCAGAACAGTCTTGGGAGAGCATATAGTACTCGTTCCCTCTTCGTGTGCCATACACTAGATTGGCAGCAATAGGCAGGGTTACGCCCGAGGATCTATTCGCGCGAGTAAGTGTTGCAGTGTTTTAGTTCATCCGAGTGTTAGTATGGTCGGAGCAACAACGTCAAGAGCAAGAAGATAAGTGAGTAAAAGATAGACAGCTCAGAACAAGACACGGTTCTGTCGACATAGCGACAGTCCGATATGTTATGCTAGTGCTTAGTGATTATCCGTAGGTTCTATCCGTTGAATTGTAATTCAGGTCGAAACGGCAAGCACCGCCGTCGTGTACACTTGCCCGGGACAATGCGTACGCCCCGTATCGACCTTTTTCTCGATAGGGTAAGTGTTCGCTGTCAAGAGACACATTCTCTAGTGTCGAAGGACATGAGTGCCAATGATGTTCACTCTGATCTGGGTGCGGAAGTCGTTTGAAATAGGATCGGGAAGAAATTATCGCGAAAAGGTAACAGGGTCGCGATTGTAGTTGCAACGCTGGTGTCGAATGTCCGCGTAGGTTCTGTTGTATTTAGGTATTTGACGAGTACAAGCTTCCAGATTGAAACGATAGGGTGGATTAGTAACCCTTATGAATTGCCACGAGGTGTGAGACTATCTAGCTATAGAAAACAGTGTAATATAGTATGTGTGTGCTAAGTCCTGACTAACATAGACCTTGGTTACCTGATTTATAACACTCCCCCTTTAGACTAACTACTATAAAGACAGTCTAATCAACTTAATATTACCTATATTGCTGTATTAGTCTCGAACACCTTTACTAGTTCTAGATACTAGGTTTCTACTATAAGCAAGCATATACTAAGGATAGTGATCTTGTTAGATTTGTATGTGCAAGAGACCTACTCTTAGAAGACATACTTAGGCCTATCTTTCCGCTTTTAGAAGTGAACAGAAGGTTCTCTCGGCTTAAGAAGGTCTAGCTAGGCAGTAACGCACAAACCTCGTAGGTACGCATAAAAGAAGCTAGTTCTTTACTAAATAACTCTCTCTACTTTATACTACTTTACACCTCTCTTCCTCCCTTTTTAGACTACTACATACACTTACACACCCTAACAACTACTACACACCTATTCTTAAAGCTTTTTAAGAAGCTTTTAGTAAGGTATGCTATATATATAATAGTGTTTTGAGGGTATTGCTAACTTATAAGTAGCATTATAGTAGATGTTGTTAAGTAGACTCCTATAAACTAGTTTAGTAGTACTAGCAATGTCTTTAGTGGTGGATCTAGCTCTAGTAACGATTAAGATCCTAATAAGCGTCCTCCTAGTAATGGTAGAAAGGGTCTACCTACATCTAGTAGGATCTCTAAGCGTGAGACCCTTATTAAGGCACTTAGACTAGTTAAGTAGATTATCGAGAGTAGGCGTAAGATTACTAAGAAGAATATAACCTTATAGCTTACTATAGCATCCCTTAAGATTGCCTTCTATAAGAAGAAGCTTCTAACTACTAAGGGTAGTATTACTAATCTACCGAACTAGGGTTGGATTAACGCGGCTACCTAGGATTTTAATTATATAATAGTCGACCCTTAAGGTCGTATTTCTAACACTATTACTATAAACCTTAATAGTAGTTAGAACTACCTTCCTACCTTATAGGCTTCCGCTATAGACTATCTTGTTTAGCACTTCGGTAGCGCCTATAACCGCTGTAAGGAGAGATCTAACCTTCCCTTTTCTAGTTACTATACTATTCTAGGATAGTTTAAGGGCTGCTATACTAACTACGCTCTTAATAATCATTACGACAAGTGTAGCTTCTTCTCTCTACGGACCCTATAGTAGAGTACCGCTAGTCTATCTAGAACCTACTAGCAGCCTAGTGTAGGTTATACTCGCTCCGCTAGTGCTGTATTCTAGGGTAGTGCATAGTATAGTCGATCTCCTCCTATTATACGTAGTAGTCCTCTACGTAAGGGCTTCCTATCTCTAGTTCTATACTCTCCTAGCATAAGTACCTCTAGATATAGTCTTTAGATGCTACCTACCTAGCTTATTCCTAGCGATGTAGACTAGCGCCTAAGCATCCCTAGGGCTCCTAGTAATAGTTCTAGAACTGTCCTCCTAGAGCTTCGCCTCCTATTCTCTAACTCCCTCTCTTAGGATAAGGTTACTACCTTAATTCGTTAGTTCCTATAGCGCTTAGGCACTAATAATAACTTTTAGGAGGGTGCTATATTAAACTCGACTTCCTATAAGAGGGGTTCTAGAGGCTCTAGTAGTTTTAGTAGTAAGTAGTAGTCTAGATAGTGTACTTGTATTAGGTCTTAGTGATTTAGTTAGGGCTGAAGGATAAAATGGCCGTTATAAGCAAGGGCGGTCTACTTCTCTATTTCCTTTTGTTTTAATACTATAGCTCCCCTAAATTAGAGTCTATAATAATGAACTAGATCTTGCCTTAAAAGGCGGTTCTAAAGCAGGCCTCTCTACAGTCTAGTTACATAAGCATAGCAAGATATACGATACCCTAAATAAATCTAGCGCTTAAGGCTAATAAATAAAGACTTTCCTCTACTATCTCTAAACAAATGAGATATTGTTTTATAAATACTTGTAAACAAATGAAGGTCTTACTATGTACAAATGAAAGTGTAGTTAGTCTCTAGAAGCCTCCCTTAGAGAATGTAGTTTAGTAACTTTAGCTTTATGAGCCAATCTGCAAGCTACTATATAGTAGGGATATACTTAACTATAATTAAGCCTTCTTTATAAACATGTCTACAAAAGTGGTTCCTTAGTCTAATATGCTTAGTTCTTCTATAGTTAGTGTAATCTCTAACTAGCTTAATAGTAGACTAGTTGTCTATAAAGATCTTAAAGGCTTAAGCTTTGTAGTTGGTTATTTTCTAGGTTTTATAGAGTAGATTTCTTAACAACATTACTTCCCTACAGCATTTAGTTAAGGCTACATACTCTACTTTAGTGCTTAATAGCACTATCTCCTTCTATAGGTTAGATTTCTAGATAATAGGACTTCTAGCCATTTTAACTAGGAGTCCTAAGGTGGATCTACCTATTGGATCTCTAGAGAAATTAGAGTCTATGTAGATCTCTAGCTTTAGGGATTGTGTTTTTCTAAAGATTAGGCACTTGTTAATTGTTCTAGCAATGTATCTCTAAACATGCTTTGCTGTAGCAATATGTTCTACTAAAGGATTAGCTAAGAATTTGGCTAAGTGGTTTATTGCATAGGAGATATCTAGCCTAGTCTAGTTAGCTAGGTACTAGAGTTTCCTAATTAATGTGTTAAACAGATTGTAATCCTATATGTTACATTGCTCTTCATAAGCTTTATATAGGCGGTTAAGGGGATACTTAACACTTTTTACTAAGTCTAGGCTATGTTTCTAAAGTTTCTCTAAAGTATAGTACTTTTAGGAGACATAGAGATCTCTATTCTTTTTACTCTTTAGTTGCATGCCTAGGAAAAGGTTAGTGTTAACAGTTTTAATAGAGTACTTATTCTTTAGTCTAGCAATAAACCCCTTAATCTTCTAATTACTATCGCTAAAGATCTAAAAGTCATCTATATATAGGAGAACTAAAAGATTCTCCCCCTAAAAAAGACATGCATTAGAATTAAGTCTCTTTAGGCCTAATTCTTCTAGAGCTTCCTTAGCATTATAGTACTAGAGGTTTGTAGCTTGTTTCAATCTATATAGTCCCTTCTTAATTTCTAGGACTTTGTTAGATGGATCTTTCTTAATAAGTTCTACCCCTTCTAGTAGTTTAATGTATAAAGGTCTGTTAATATTAGGGTTTATAAATGCTGTTTTAACATTAATCTGTCTCCTCTTCTAGCTAAGAACTGTGTATAGGGCTAGGAGAATCCTACTTGTTAGTAGCCTTAGGGTTAGAGCAAAGGTTTTAATATAGTCTATCCCTTACTTTTAAGTAAACACCTTTGCTACCTATCTAGCTCTACGCTTCTTAATGGACCTATTAGGAAGATACTTGTAGTACAGGACCTATTTTCCTATAAGCAGTTTCCTACCCTTAGGGACTTTCTATAATGGGATCTATATAACACATTCTATATCTTCTAAGGAGTTAAATTCCTTTCTAATTGCCCTAATCTATTTAGCTCTATTAGGTCTATTTAATGCTTTAGTTAGGGTAGTAGGATCTATAAGCTTCCCCTTCTTTATATTATCTATAGCTATTGCAGCGAATACTTTCTCAAGTTTACTGTAATTATAATAAGATCTGTTCTGTCTTAAACTTCTCCTAGTTGGCTTAGGATAGACCTTAGCTTATTCAGTCTTTATAGGCTTATAAGTCCTATCTCTCTTCCTCTTACTAATGTGTAGGGTAGGGTAGAATAGTATTATAGCCTAATTAGAGTCTTCTTACATAGCTAGGGCTATGTCTTCTTAGTATGGTTCTTTAGACTATAAAGTCTAAGGCTTATGCTCTATAGGGGATTGTTCCTAGAGCTAGGTGTACTCTATAGGAGATTGTTCCTAGAGCTAGGTATACTCTATAGGAGATTATTCCTGGAGCTAGGTGTGCTCTATAGGAGACTGTCCCTAGAGCTAGGGGGATGTGTCTCTAAATAGTAGACGTGAATCTTCTATCCTATGCTCCCCCTAAGACTAACCTTAGTTAGGGGAGTCTTGTTACGAAGCCTTTTATGTTTTAGGTTACTCACTATGCTGCTACAGCTCCCCCTCTAGCTGCATAGCTCCCCTTAAAGGTTTATAGGGTTAGTAACTCGCTTCTAGCTCGTGTAGCCCTTTATAAGGCATATAAATACCTTTATAGTAAGGGTCCTTAGGGTTATTATAGGGGTGTCTAAGGAAGGTGATCTCGTTATCTAGGACAGCATGCTTATTACTAGTAGTAAGCTAGGAGCTCTTAACAGTCTACCCTATCTACTCCCCCTAAGCGACCTACTTACCTATAGGGATTTAGTATTGCGAGTTCTACAAGAAATCTTTATTAAAAGTTACATAGGGGGAATAGGTCATCTTAAAGACCTATTTTCCCTTCTCCTACCATAGCTTCTATAGTAGGTAGTTAGTTAATAAACTACCCTAGAATTCTATATGCTACTATATGTCTGCCCTTATAGAGAACTTTTTAGACTTAGTGTAATTGTCGTTATGTTTATATGCTTTATATCTAAACCTCCTTACATTCCTTAAGTCTATCTCTTTAATATTAATGCCTAGGTCCTTCTTAAAGTTAATCTATAGTACATTTTTTATTGTTAAGTTAAAGAGGCGGTTCGTAATATAGCATGCAAAATCCATAGCCTAGGGCTAGAGGTTCTATAGTAAGCTAGAGTCTACAAGCATAGCTCTAGCCTTGTTAATAATAACTTTGTTAGAAGCTTTAGCAATTCCGTTCTACTTAGGTGTGTATAGTGATGCAAAATCCTATCTAATTCCTTTATGTTAGGTATGTGTTCTAAGTTCAATGTTGTTAAATTCCCTACTACTATCTAAGAACTAGATCTTAGGTTTCTTCTTATAGTGGTTCTACATTATAGTAAACTAAGTCTTTCATTGCTGTTAGAGTATTACTTTTCTTTAGAAGTGGCAAGTACTATCTTATCCTAGTTTTAGCATACGTAAGCATAAGGCAATATACGTAACTATTATAAGAGAGTAGAGTAATTAGACTAACTAGGTTAGCATGGATTTTATCTAATGCCTCTAGTATAGGTCTCCTAGGGATTCTTAAAACAACTCTTTATAACCTTATAAGCTTACAAGTCTTATAGTGCCCTAACTCTATAGTATTAACATCTTCTAGGCCCTTAACTGCTTCTTTTGTAGTATTAAGTAATGTGCTCCTAATATGCCTAAGCCTTTAATGCTATCTAACTATGTTAGTTCTTAGCTTAGTAAATATAAGAGCAGTAAGTCCTTTTAGTACTAATCTGTCTTTATCCTTCCTAGAACCCCTCTTTACCCTAAGGTTCCTAAAGACAATAACATTTTTTATTATCTTAACTAAGCCTACCGGCTTGTCCTTCTAGAACAGCATTTTAGATAGTCTATCTAGGTAAACTCTATGTTTCTTATATAGGAGTGTTACGGTTCTGATCTGGGGCTGAAGGAAGCTAACCAATTAGACCTCTACAATTGGTGGGCGCTTCCGCCCGAGAAGTGCTCTCTCACTCGTAGGAATAAAACCAAGGAACCGAGAGAGCAACTGAAGTGATCTCCTTGATCTCGTTGATCTCGGTGATCTCGAGAGAGCATGGAGAGCATGGAGAGCACGGAGAGCAAACGCTCTATCTCCTTTGTATTTAGGAACGCTAGAAACCCTTATAGTTCTAATGCGTTCAACTCATGTTACTATCTCACTGATTGGAATACAACTCTTATTCCTATCATTCATCTTCGCTTAGCTTGCTTCAGCCTCTCTAAAGAATAATACCGCCACGTGACTTGACTTATCTCTCTTTTGAGACTAGCCCTGGAACGAGATGTTACGGTTCTGATCTGGGGCTGAAGGAAGCTAACCAATCAGACCTCCACAATTGGTGGGCGCTTCCGCCCGAGAAGTGCTCTCTCACCCGCAGGAATAAAACCAAGGAACCGAGAGAGCAACTGAAGTGATCTCCTTGATCTCGTTGATCTCGGTGATCTCGAGAGAGCATGGAGAGCATGGAGAGCACGGAGAGCAAACGCTCTATCTCCTTTGTATTTAGGAACGCTAGAAACCCTTATGGTTCTGATGCGTTCAACTCATGTTACTATCTCACTGATTGGAATACAACTCTTATTCCTATCATTTATCTTCGCTCAGCTTGCTTCAGCCTCTCCAAAGAATAATACCGCCACGTGACTTGACTTATCTCTCTTTTGAGACTAGCCCTGGAACGAGACAATAACACGAGACAATAACAAGGAGTTCTGTAGAGATTAGTGTTGCATCTAACTCTAGTAAGTAAAGCATATTACGAAGGAGGAGGGTGGTCTCTTAACTAAGATAGTTCTTTATAACCTACTCTAATTCTCCTTTAGTTGTAAGAGATCCTTACCTAACGGCCTATAAGAAGCATATAGGCCTTAGTCTTAGCCTAACATTCTAAAGGTCTATAAGATTATTGTAGATATAGAAGAATGTGCCTATGTTATAGACTTTGTCTATTAATATTAGGTTTAATGCGGCAGCTACTATCCTTCCTATATACACTAGTTATATAACTGTAACAGCTACTCTAGACCTCCTATATAGTTATCTCTAGTCCCTATTACTATTAGAGCTGTGCTCCTAATTAGATAATAAGTCTAACTAGTTATTAATTGCTATAGCAATCCTCTTCCTAGGGGATTTACTGCCCTTTACCTTCTTTACCCTGTCCTTTAGGGTGTCTTTACCCTTCTTAGACCTGTTCCTAGGATTCTTCTCTAGATGCTACTTATAGCAGTTCGCGTTAGTGTGCTTATATAAGCACTGTATGCACTGCTTATTATTATTCTTGCTTAAGAATGCTCTAACAAAGCTATTGCTAGGCTTGTGGGTAGTAGGTACTTACTCCTTCCTAAGAGTTATAAACATTCTCTCTAGGGTAGTTAATTCTAGGGGATTGTTATGTCTCTATGTCCTAAGCTATTCGACATAGTTTAGACCTTTAACAAAGTATAATCTATAGATGCTATCTAGGAGGATAAAAAAGGATTTAAGCCTTAACTTGTTATTAACTAGGGAAGATCTAATAAATTGCTCTATAGTAGTCTTATTATTATTTACCTATGCTTAAAAGTCTTTATAGTACTTTAATATATTAGGTCTTGTAGCATCTAGTTTAATGTGCCTAACTGCCTTTAGAGTGTTATATAGATCAATTGTTATAACTAGCTTATATGTTGCCTTAATTAAATTATACAATTCCTTAGCTAACTTGTCTATATCTCTAAAGTTTAGCCTTAGGGTAGAATCTAATCTAGCTATAATAATGCTATATGCTTGTATGTCCTCTTTCTTCTATCGCTTATAGGCAGCTTTATATCCTACACTACTAGTAATGTCCTCAGGGGCTTTATTCTAGGCAGTCTTATCTTAGATATTCTTAGTTACATCTTAGGGTTGATTATAAGCTGCCCTATTTAGAGCGTACTTTAGGTTAACCTAGTCTAGATTATAGATCACGTATCTAACTAGATCCTTCTCTAGTAGTGCGCTAATTAGCATAGATTTCTATACCTAGAACTGCACGCCTTTCCTAAGTACCTAGTTGTCCTTAGCGGATCTTACTAGGTTGCTAGAGGTGTTTATAAGGGGCAGCCTAGTAGCTAACCCCTACATGTGGCCTTACATGTGACATGCGGTCGCGACCGGCTGCTAAGCCGCACGTAACACGCATGAGTACACCTTACGACGCGCGATGCGTCTTGAACAAAAGGTAAGAATTAGTTTATCTACGACTAGTAGGTCGTGGGCGTGCTATACATTACGACATCCCCTTAACAGTTCTAATTCTTCTCTTCGTTGCAATCTATACACGCTATAGAGTCCGAACGCGACGATAGTAGCGCTACGCCTACGGCTCCCCTAAGCCCTAGGGCCTAGCAATAAGCGAGGCGTGCAGCCTTAGTCGTAAGGAGGGATGCCCTTCGGGTAGAGGTTAAGGAGAAGGAGATATAGAGGGAGATTAAACAGTTGGAGATCTTACGGGACGTAAGCGTACCGCCGGCGGACCCTTAGGGCGAATCCGGCGGAGAACTATCCCCTACTCCCCCTCCCCCTCCTCTATCTATAGTAACTAACGATAATATCGCAGCTCGAGGCGCGGTCGCATCGCATGCGACACGTTTGCGTCTTAAAGAACCTACGCCTTTTAGAGGGGACTCGATTAAGAAAGCACGGGTATTCCTAAGGGAGCTCTCTCTTATCTTTACCCTCTTAGGCGGCACGTATGCGACGAACGAGTTAAAGGTCCAATATAGGGTTATGTACCTAAGCGGAGAGGCAAGTGAGCGATAGCACGCTAACTATAGCGTCCTTAACCTTAAAGGGTATATATACTAGGACTTTAAGGAGTTCTATCGAGACGCATGCGGTAATCCTATAAACCGCGTGCTTAACGTAATGTTAGAGTATAAGGCGGTGAAACAGAAGGACAACTAGATAGTGCGTTAGTTTACGACTAAGCTAGATGTTATAGAGGATTAGTTAGGGGACTATACGGAGGCGCAACGCGTGCGACATATGCTCGCTAAGCTTACGCCTAGCCTACGGTCCGTAATCGTTAAGTTTTATAACATCCTAATAACTAGAGAGGAACTAGTAATCCTAGCTTCGCGTATTGAAAGCACGGAGCGTAGTAGCGGAGGGCACGACCGCGGGTAGTATAGTCGCCGTAGGCGAGAGACTAAGGGCGACTAAGGGCGAAGCGATCGTAGCTCGAAGCAGTAGAAGCATAGTTAGGCGTCGCGCGACCCGGGTGCGAGTTACTAGCGGGACGCCGGCGGATCGTCTATAACCTTCGATAGGACTAAAGCGGAGTGCTATAGATGCTATAAGAAGGGTTATATTAAGACGGATTGCCCGAATAGGCACCTATAGAAGGACCGTGGCGCGTAAGCGGTTCGTAGGGTAGACGCTACGAAGGCTCTAACTAAGAAGGGTAGCGACTAGGGAAAAGGTAGAGGACTAGAAGTAGGTCGCTCCTAAGTCCGAGTTTTCCTAAAGTCGACCCCTTAAGGCGAGTGGATGTATGTCTATCGTAGCGACTAGGGAAAAGGTAGAGGACTATAAGTAGGTCGCTCCTAAGTCCGAGTTTTCCTAAAGTCGACCCCTTAAGGCGAGTAGATACGTGTCTAGCGCGTCACTTGCGAGGCGTAGTCGAGACTCGTAAGGGCTTTCGCGAGGCTACGTTTCTCCTAGATAACTATGCGGATCTTAGCCTAGTGTCGTATGAGTATGTACTCCGACATTAAATGCAACCCATTAATAGGGTAAGGCTACCGAAGTTAGAGTCGTATGCGCATAACCTAGGGTATTACTACGGCGCCTTTACGGTTCGGCTACGACTCGCTAATAACGCGGGAGTAGAGCGCGTAAGTAACGCTACCTACTACGCGGTGCCTATAGGTAGGCTATTAGTAATTTTAGGTAGACCCTAGCGGCATCGTAATCGGATAGTGAAGGCCGATAAGGATAACTAGTAGTACTATAGTGTAGAGACGCCTACGGTTTAGTAGCGTAACGTACGCGAGTTCCTTAAGGATCTCGAGAGCTTAAAGTAGGTTTATGCGATAAGTGTTCGGGCTATTACTATAGTAGTACCTAAAGGAGAGGGCCCCTCGTAGCCTAAAGAATTTGTAGACTTCCGAGATGTATACGCACCTAATAAGTAGGCGAAGCATAAGATGCCCGACGGGGTTAAGTATACGATTAATCTCGTTAAAGGAAAGAAACCCCCTTTTAAGCCGCTGTACTACTAGTCCTTAACTAAGTTAGAGGCCTTAAAGGAGTACCTTGCGCAAGTAATAGAGAAGGGGTGGATTAGGCGGTCCGTAAGCGAGGCGGGTGCGCCTATCCTATTCGTACTAAAGAAGAATAGCACTCTTAGGCTCTATGTTAATTACAGAGGCCTAAATGAGATTACAGTAAAGAACCGATACCCCCTGCCCCTAATTAGCGAGACGCTAGATAGGCTATTAGGTTCTAGGTTCTTCACTATAATCGATTTAAAGGACGCCTACTATCGTATCCCTATTAAGCGAGGCGATAAGTAGAAGACTGCGTTTCGCACGCGATACGGACACTACGAGTACCTAGTAATACCGTTCGGGTTAACTAACGCACCGGTAACCTTTTAAGGGTATATTAATAAGGCGCTAACCGGCTTAGTTAATAACATTTACGTAGTCTACCTAGATGATATCCTTATCTATAGCGAGACGCGTGAGGTACACGTACGAGCCGTACGCGCGGTGCTAGAGAGGCTATAAAAGTTTGCCCTATTCGCAAACCCTAAGAAGTGTCACTTCTTCTAGGAGAGTGTAGAGTTCCTTAGGTTTGTCGTAAGCGCCGTAGGCGTATCGATAGATAGGAGCAGGGTAGCCGCTATCGAGGAATAGCCTACACCTACGACCTTTTATAAGGTATAGTCCTTCCTTCGGTTTTATAACTTCTACCGGCGTTTTATAGAAGGATACTTAAGGGTCTATAAGCCCCTAACGGACCTGCTAAAGGGATCTAAGGACGGTAAGAAGCACGGCCCTCTTACGTGGACCTTAAGCGAAGAGTAGGCGTTTCGATAGCTTAAGGCCGGATTCTTAGGTGCACTAATACTTAGGTACTTCGATCCTACGCTACGCACGCGAGTCGAGACGGATGCCTTAGGTTTCGCGATCGTAGGTATTATACCCTAATTGTTTAGTGCTAAGTAGCATCCCATCGCGTTCTATTTACGTAAGATAATACTAGCTAAGTACAACTACGAGACGCACGATTAGGAGCTACTTATAGTAGTTAAGGCTTTTAAGCATTAGAGGCTATACTTGGAGGGCGCTACGCATGCGGTACGAGTGCTAGTCGACTACGCTAACCTATAGGGCTTCATAATAGTAAAGTAGCTAAATGGGCGGTAAGCTCGATAGGCTACGTTCCTACAGTCTTTTAATTTTATAGTAGAGCATCGGCCGGGTAAGACTAACCTAGCCGACGCGCCTTCGAGACGTAGTAACTACGTAGCTATAACGTAACAAACTTCGAACTTGCTACCTACCTTATAAAGTAAGCTATCTTTCTAGAAGGAGTCTCTAGAAGGGACAAGCGAGCCGACGGTAAAGCGCGTGCTTGCTACCTACGAGGCGATGTAGGGCGACATAGGCGCGGCGATAGTAGTGCGGAGAGGTGACCTTCCCTATTAAGATAAGCCGTCTTTACTAGTAGCAGTGTGCGCTATAGTAATATAGGGTTAAGCTTACAGCTCGACGGGTAAGTTAATCCCACTCTTAATAAAGATCGCGTAGTAGTAAGACGACTAGTGTGTCGCATACTTAGCGTAGGCGCTAAGCGCGAGAGACGCTAAGGGATAGTATATAAAGGATAACCTTATGTACTACGGAGACGCGATCGTAGTACCTAGGGATCACGCAATTAGGTCGCATCTAATTTGCATACACTACGACGACGTCCTCGCGGGTCACTTTAGAAGGACTAAGACTAAAGAGCTATTACGACGTAATTATTAGTGGGACTCACTTAGTACGGACGTGAAACAATACGTCCAAGCCTACAGAACCTACTAGGGTTCGAAGGCGAGGCGCCATCGACCCTACGGCGAGCTACAACCGCTTCCTAGACCGGAGCGACCGTAGTAGGAAATTACTATAGATTTTATTACGGACCTACCTCTAAGCACGCGAGCCGGTTACGTATATAATGCGATCCTAGTAATAGTCGATCGCTACTTAAAAATGAGCTTATACATCCCGACGACGAAGACTTACACAGCCGTAGAGCTTACGAGGCTCCTACGAGACGAAGTCGTACGACACTATAGTGTCCCGTTAGGCATAGTAAGCGACCGAGGTCCGGTCTTTACTAGTTAGTTTTAGAGTGACTTCTACTTCGAGGCGCGTGTAAAGCGTAAGCTATCTACGGCCTTTTACCCTTAGACTAACGGCTAAACTAAGAGGGTAAACTAAACCCTCGAATAATACCTTCGTTGTTACTACAGTAACAATTAAACTAAGTAGGCTAAGTAGCTTATAGTTGCTAAATTCGTAGCTAATAATAGCATCTACCTAACACTACGGATAAGTCCGTTCGAAATAGCGCACGGTTAGCGACCTAAGATTGCCCCTACACTAACTGGATCTCGAGACGAGACCTAGGGGGGGGAAGTACTAGTAGCGGTAACAGCTGCGAGTCGTATACGAAAACTACGCGCTACACTCGAGGAGCGATGGAAGGCTGTAGCAGAAAGCTAGGCTCGCTACTATAATAAGACCTACTAAGCTAAGACCTACCGCGTAGGTAACTTAGTCCTATTATTAACGAAGAACCTTAAGTTAGCAGTGCTAAAGAAGAAGATAGGTCCGAAGTTTATCGGCCTATACCGCATTACGGACGCTATCGGTTCGTAGGCGTACCGCCTAGCGCTACTAGCCGACTTAAGGCTCTATAACGTCTTCTATGTCTCTCTCCTCGAGCTGTATATCGGTAGCGATAAGGATAGACCCGTACCCCCTCTAGCTAATAAGGACGGAGAGTATAAGGTAGAGGTAGTGCTAGATAGGCGTAAGCGTAAGGGTAAGCTACAGTATCTAGTCTAGTGGAAGGACTAGCTAGAAGAGTATAATAGCTAGGAACCGGCGGAGGGCCTCGCGAATGCGGATCGTATAGTAGCCAACTATAAGGCGTTAAGGAGAAGTAAATAAGACTAGCACTAGAGCATAAACAAAACTTTTCTTAACTATAAACAAAACAAAAGCTAAAGAGTAGCGCGCCTACTAGGGGCTACGTAGAGTAGTAGTAGGCGAGGAGCCCGCGAGCAGCGTGTAAGGCGAGCGCCTCAGTTGTCGTTACGTAGTAACTTAGGTAAGAATGCCTAGTCGGCAGCGGTGGTGTCGATGTTCTACGCCTATAGGAACTGGGACTACGGTTAGTAGGGTACACGTAGGCGAGGAACATACGACTTACGGCGCGGCCGAGTTCGAATAGCCTATTAAGGGCGCGGTTCTACTCCTACTAGAGCGCGAGGGCTTCGGCGGCGGGGGCGGCGGCAGTAGTAGCGGCGGCGGCGGAGGCACGTATGCGGGTCTCCCCGGCACGCTTATACTTATAGGTATTAAACTGCCTAATGGCCTATAGGAAGGGTTAGCTGAAGTATAGGGGACGTACTAGAGCCCTCTCCCGCGAGTAGTAGTCGACTCGTACGAGCGAAGCAGCGACTTACCTCCTTAATGTCGTTGCCTAGCTAGGCATATAGGCGGATCTGCTCTACTAGCTCCTACTGCTAGAGGTCTCTAGGCGCCTAGCCTATTATAGCCGTAAGGAAGTCGCGCTAGGACCGCGCGGCGCGTAGGCGGCTTACTAGCGAGGCGATGGCGTGGCTAGTGTTAGGCACGTAGCTATGTTTACTACGCCTATAGCGGCTACACTTCTTTAGGAGCTCGCCGGTAGTAATACTATTATAGTTATCGGCCTCGTCTAGTAAGTAGTTAGTATACGAATCGTAGGCGACACGCGTAGAGACTTACCCCTAACGAAGTACGGGAGGCACCGTATATACATGTTAATTCTCTACGAGAGCTTAGTAGCTAGCGAGGGCGTTAGTAGCTACGAGGGTGATACTAGTCGCTTGCGACTACTAGGCGTTCTAGAGGCGTCGCGCACTAGAGCCGCCTAGCGGCGCTCGTCTTCTACGGCGCTAGTAGTGCTATCGCTACTAGTGCTACTAGAGGAGGCGGAGCGGCTAGAGAATAGCGGCGAGGAGGGCACGGTAGACATAATAATAATAATAATGCTAGCGAGGCGCTTGCGATAATAGTGCGGTGCGGGTGCGTAGTAGTAGTGTGGCGAAGGTAATAAGCTAGGGAGCGTACTAAGAAAGGGCTAGGTTAGGCTAGAGTTTTATACCCCTAACTAGCTACGTCGGCATAGTAACTAAGCCTTACTCACCTACACCTATATAACGACACGCACGCAACCCATATATGGGCCGTATAGCAACTATAGTTCTAGAAGTACATAGGAGCCTCTACGTAGCAACTAGCGAGCTAAGGACAGCTCGCACGGGAGGGGAGGCAATTGTAAGGGGCAGCCTAGTAGCTAACCCCTACATGTGGCCTTACATGTAACATACGGTCGCGACCGGCTACTAAGCCGCACGTGACACGCATAAGTACACCTTGCGACGCGCGATGCGTCTTAAACAAAAGGCAAGAATTAGTTCATCTACGACTAGCAGGTCGTAGGCGTGCTATACATTGCGACATCCCCTTAACAGTGTTGTTTCTAAACTCTATACCTAGTCTAGCTCTTTTAGATGCTATACTACGGTACTAGTGCTTAGTGCTGATCTCCTACAGTAGTTCTTAAATCGATTAGGTAGTTGTCCGTAAAACAAATGTAGGGTCGAGTCCACTAGTAAGGTAAGCTAATCCTTAATGGAGCTTCGATAACGATTTAGGTTTCAAATTGGATAGGTAGAGGAGCACTCGGGCTTATAACCTGTTGTATTTAGGTATTTGACGAGTATAAGCTTCTAGATTGAAACGATAGGGTGGATTAGTAACCCTTATAAATTGCTACGAGGTGTGAGACTATCTAGCTACAGAAAACAGTGTGATATAGTGTGTGTGTGCTAAGTCCTGACTAACATGGACCTTGGTTACCTGATTCACAACAGGTTCTTTCCGTCCATGTCTCAAAGAGGGAAGTGTACTGTGCCAAGAGTGACATTCTCTAGTGTCGAAAGGGAAGAATGCCAGTGAGTGGACGTGTAGCCAGCAGGCGGGACGAGGAGTCAATGGTTGGATTCTGTAAAGAGAAGGTGCACGGTAACGTTCCTTGAAGGAGCATGTGTAGCCGGTAGGTTGATCGGGTACGGCGAAAAGCAAGGTATGATCACTGTTTGGAGACCCTGCTTCAGCCTCTTTTGGATTCAGGTGCAACACTGGCCATCGTCCCATTTAGGAAAATGGACGTGGCGAAAGACTGACACTCCTTAGCGGCGAGGACGAAACTGCCAATGGAAAACACTGGATGAAAAAGTAGGATCAAGTCGTGGGCCTTTTCGTTGTGTCGAACCTGATTACCCAATGGAATTGGCGTGTTGTGTGGTTCATCGAGGTTCAACACCGATAGAGATAGCTTACACATCCCTGTCCGCGCTGTGTATGCCTAATCGAGAAGGATGTATTTACTGCTAAGCGTGTACTACCTCGTGTAGCGTCCCTCGTTGGTAAAGTACCTACGTCGCTCCCTTCTTAAACTTAGTTATGCTACGTCCTCTACGCATATAGACACGTGTATACAAGATAGTGAAAAAGATACAGGGGGAACAACATCTCCAATGTTCACTAAAAGGATAAAGCGTGGGAACAGGGGATGTCCCAACTATAGTATGTCTAGGGTTGTAGCATAGCACAGCTGTGACAGTCTAGGCGCAGCTTATCCGAGAGGGTGTACGTATCGAGTAGCGAGCCTGGGCTACGGTGTCACGAGGGCAAGCTGTAAGTACATTTCCTGAATAGGTGCGTGGACGAATGCCGGGACTGACATTTTGTAGCGTCGACGACGGAAGAACCAATCGTGGTGTTTGTCCTGGCGACTGACGTGTGCACATCCCCAGACACCTTGGATGGGAAGATACATTTGCTAAATGAGGTAAGTCATGATGCACCGGCTGCAGGATCTAGTCTCCACGCTCCAGCTCAATACAGGAAGTGGATAACACGAATAAGTGATATCTCTTAGCATAGGGCACGATACCTCCAATGGAATTTTTTCGGTGTTCAAGGATATATTTCGGCGTGAGAGTTATCACCGCTGAGGCTTACCACATGGAGGAAGTGTTCATGGAAGTCTATCCGAGGTTTCGCACCGCTCTCACCTAAGCTTCGACACGTTATGGTATTGATTAGAAGGCTGATTCTTTGGTTGAATCATTCACTTGCTTAGGCTTATATATTGATTGGTTGAAGAACCGGTTCATGTGTCTATCTAAGGCTGTATGTGCTTAAAAAGAACAGGTGTAAGTGAATGACTAATCTAGCCACGTGAATTAAGCTTAAGCTTTGAGCCTAAGCTTAATTGCGCTGGATCGTGACACACCCCCTTAGCTCGCGCAGCTTATAGGTAGATAAGCTAATTTCTATGTAATCATATAATCTCGTAGGCTCGTACGCGCCTATAGGGCTCCCCTCCCCTTTACCTCTTATAACGTTAGTACTCTTATGTATGTTACTTTAGCTTTCTTTATAAGCTACTATAGTAGGCTACTAAGTTTACTATATTTAGGTAAGACTACGTGCCTAATCTTACCTCCTACTATTTTTACTAAATTCTTATATTATCGCTATATATAATTAACCTATATATTAGGTCGTAATTAATATAAGGTATTAGTAGGGTAGCTAAGGTAATTATAAGGGGATTACGTAACGGGCTCGGGTTATGTAACATTAGTAAAGGGTTATATACCCGTACTGTCCTTAGTCGCTAACCGCGGACACTATATCTTTTAGTTAGGTTAGGTAAGGTATAAAGTACGGGACATTACTCTTATAGTAGTCCTATTATATAGATTACTTTAGTATATAACTACTCTACCTATAAAGACATAAGGCTTATAGGTTTAAATTAAGGGGTTTATTCTATTCTATTCTATTATTTATTATCCGCTCTAATTATCAAACTTAATTACTATATCTATAGTAGCTAGTATATATAAGTCTAGGGTTATTCCTATTATATAACTAAGTACTTACTACTTATAGTAAGATAGATATTCTAGCTTACTATAGACTTTGTATTATATAGTATAAGGTAGTAGTTAGTATACTAGTAATACTAGGCTATACTATACGGGTTTGTCCTATTATAAAATAATTCCTACGGACCCTAGAGTTATAGCTACTAAATGTACACGTAACTAATCCTACCTAAGCGCTTAGGCTCGGGGCAGTTAGACTACTTATACTTAGACTAATTAGACAACTCGTACTTAGACTAATTAGACTAATTATAGAGATTAACGAATCTCCTTTATATTTAGTAACGTAAAGAAACCGTTATAGCTTCGGCGCGTTTACCTTACTATTTAGTATTACTATTTAGAATATACTATAACCTAACCTCTACCTTACCGCTACTTAGTGTTTATAAGATAAGATAGCTACTACTTTACTACTCTCTCTTAACTTCCTATTAGCCCGAGAATAAACCCGATTAAGCTTATCTTCTTAACTTATAATATTATTAGGTTATACTAAACCTAATAGCTTTAAACGCCCTCTACGATAGGAGACTAATAGAGTAACCGGGGAATACCCGCCCCTATTAAAGTAAGTAGAGCCTAACGACCTTAGACCGTAAACGATACTATTAATTAATATCTTAGCTACCTATATAGATAACGATGCCCTTAAGGTTAGTAAGCTAGAAGACTTCTATAGTAATAGAGATAAGTTCAATACTTAGGTCTCTTAGATAGATATATACTTCTTATTTAACTCTATAGCTAAGAAACTTAAGCCTATCTTTACTACTACCTTTTTAAGAGGACGAGTATAGTATTAGGTTAAACCCTTCCTTAGGACTTACCTAGATAGTAACGGTACCAATAATATAAATAGAATCTTTACGTCTTATAGTTACCTTAAGGGTATAATAAAGAGCGTCTTTAGTATCTCTAATAAGGCCGCTACTACTATATACGTTATCTAGTACCTAACCTAGAAGACATCTACCGCTAACTACGCTACTAATTCTAGGAATACGCCTAGCTTACCGATTTAGACGATAAAGCACTTTAGGTTATATATTAAAGAGGACTAAAGGAGTATATTAAGGATAAGTTAATAAGGGACGGTTAAAGGATTAATAACTTAGGATCCTTAGTTAAAATTATAATTAATCTTAATAATAAGCTCTACAAAAGAGCTATAGAACGACGATACGTATAGGGGTAGCCCCTAGCTAACCCTTATATATAATATACGGCTATATCCGGCTTAGTAAGCTATACGTAATACGTATACGTATACTAAGCGACGCGTATAGCGTCTATAGAAGAAGGTAAGTTTTAGTTTATCTACGATTAGAAGATCGTAGGCGTACTATATATTACGATATCCCCTTATAGTCCTTATAGTTCTAAAACTTCCCCTCGTTATAATCTATATACGCTATAGAGCCCAATCGTAACGCGCGTAACGGCGAGTTACCTACGCCCCCCCCCTAAGCCTAAGAGTATAGTAGTAGGCGCGTCGTATAGCCCTAGTTACGAGAAGAGAGGCCTTAAGGGCTACGATTAAAGAGTAGAAGATATAGCGGGAGATTAAGCGGTTAGAGATCTTATACGCTATAAGTAGACTACCTCTAAAGTATATAGGAGGACTAGCTAGAGAAGATTACTTCCCTACTATACCCCCCGCCTCTACCTCTATAGCTACTAATAATAATATTATAGTACGAGGCGCGGCCGTAGCGTGTATAACTCGACCGCGTCTAAAAGAGCTAACGCCTTTTAAAGGAGATGTAATAAAGAAGGTAAGGGTATTCCTTAGGGAGCTCTTACTTATCTTTGCCCTCTTAGGTACTATATATAAGACGGACGAGTTAAAGGTCTTATATGGGGTCATATACCTTAGTAGAGAGGTAAGTAAGCGATAGTACGCTAACTATAGCGTCTTTAACCTCGTAGGGTATACCTACTAGGACTTTAAGGAGTTCTATTAAAATCTATACGGCTGTTGCGGTTGGGCCTTGTCCCTCGTCACGTGGGTGGCCTAGGAAGTGTCGATCCTCGATATGTCTCTAAAGTAGTGTGAACGAGAGTTCACTACAAGGTTGCAACTTAACACAAGAGTGTTGATTTGAGTTGAGCACGAGGCTCCTATCTACTCGTAAAGAAGCGTCGTCTATATAGTGCCATGTCTTAGCGTAACTGATCAGACTGAGCAGACTGATCACTGAGCAGACTGATCACTGAGCAGACTGAGCGAACTGATCACTGAGCTGATCAGTCTGAGCGAAGTCGACCTGCTCAGTTTCGGTCCTTCCCGAAGAATGAGTGGCTGTGGGTTCTTCCTGAACCGAACCGTAACAACGGCGATCCTATAAATTACGTACTTAATGTTATATTAGAGTACGAGGTTACAAAATAGAACGATAACTAGATAGTATAATAGTTTACGACTAAGTTAGATATTATAGAGGACTAGTGTTACGGAATGATTCCTATAGACCCTAGAATTATAATAACGAGACGAGCACGTAACTTATCCTACCTAAGCGCTTAGACTTAGAGCAATTAGACTACTTATGCTTAGACTAATTAGACCGCTTATGCTTAGACTAATTAGACTAATTACCGAGATCTACGAATCTCCTTTATATTTAGGAACGCTAAGAATCCCTTATGGTTTCGATACGCTTAACTTACTGTTTAATATTACTGTTTAGAATACACTATAACCTAACCTCTACCTTACTGCTACTTAGTCTTTATAAGATAAGACAGCTACTGCTTTATTACTTTCCCTCGACTTCCTATTGACCCGAGAATAAACCCGATTAAGCTTATCTTCTTAACTTGTAATATTATTAGGTTATACTAAACCTAATAGCTTTAAGCGCCCTCTATAATAGGAGACCGATAGAGTAAACGGGGAACACCCGCCCCTAGTAAAGTAAGTAGAGCCCGACGACCTTAGACCGCGAACGATGCTATTAATGCCTTAGCTACTTATATAGGTAACGATACCCTTAAGGTTAGTAAGCTAGAATACTACTATAGCGACCGAGACAAGTTTAACACTTAGGTCTCTTAGATAGATATGTACTTTTTATTTAACTCTATGCCTAAGAACCTTAAGCCTATCTTTACTACTACCTTCTTAAGAGGACGAGCATAGCATTAGGTTAAACTATTCCTTAGGAAATACCTAGACAGTAACGGAGAAGATAATGCCAACGGAATCTTTAGGTTATATAACTATCTTAAGCATACTATAAAGAGCGTCTTTAGTGTCTCTAATAAGATTGCTACTATTAAGTTAAGACCTTATAGGATACGTAGTTAGTAGCGGAGTAGAGTAAGAGATTAATCTTTAACTAGCTAATAGCTATAGGGCATGTAGCAATATATTAGGAACCAATGCGTTAATTGTGTTAGATGTCTATCTAAGCTAAAGGGGAGAGAAGGTGTCTTCCGATAAGCTAAGTTATCGTAGATGCCTTAGGCTATTAGATCATAACCTATAACGGCCTATGGCCGCACGACGAGTGAACTTGGCGCGTCACGTGACCGGGCCCGGGCCGACCCGCGTGCCTCGGCTTATATATCTACTTCGCGCACCTCGCGCTCCTCTTAGATACCTTGTCTAATAACTTCGTACTACCTAAGTAGGTGCCCTTATACTTTGTTAGACCTTTCTTTTCCGTAGATAAGCTACGAAGGATCTACGAAGGGTAGATTAAGTCCGATAAACGCGATAAGCGCGTTAAGCCTACCGATAGTACGACTCTAAGAAAAAGTGCAATAGATAAACGCACTTAAGTTAAGTTACTAAGTACGACGACCTATCGTGCTTAAGTTAAGTTAACCCTAAGTTAATAAGTTAATAAGATAGTACGCGGTAACGGCGGCCGCTAGTTACTACTAGCGCTACGACTAGCGGTCTAACGCGAGTCGGTGCTCAACACATAGACTTAAGGTCGCAATGCGACGTAAGAACAAGAATAAGAACGCCTTTAGTAAAAGATAATTAACCTCGGTAAACCAGTTACCGAACTATAGGCGTACCTTAACCTAAGCGACTTCCTACACGACGACGAGATTATCGAGGAGGAGGGTAAGGAGGCTATAGTAGTAGTAGACTACATAGACGACGTAGTAATAGATAAAGGTAAAGAGGGAAATAAAGAGGTATAAGTCGCGAAGACCTATCGAGTAACACTTAAGTCGCTAACCTAACTCGATATCGCTACTTTCGAGAAGTTGTACGGTAGCGACGTGTCTACACCTCCCGCAATCCACTTTATCCTACGCCGTAGCGAAGAGAAGTACCGCAACGTCTCTAAACTCGCCGAGCTATTATATAAGAGCTATTACGAGAATTAAGAGTATAGAGATAAGTTATAGAAGGAGCTTAACGATACGAAGAAGTAAGTAGTAGATCTAGATAAGCTACTTAAGACGTTAAACGCTTAGTAAAACGACCTCCGTAAGGACTTAGCTAAGGTCGTAGTAGAACGCGACACTACTATTAATAACCTTAACCTAGTTACCTAAGTACGCGATACGGCGTCGTTAGAGCGTAATATAGCCGTTATAGAACGTAACACCGCCGTTACTAAACGCAACTCTACTACTTAAGATCTTAGTGCTACTTAGATCGAGCTAGCTGCCCTTAAAGCACTACTAGTCCCTATAGACGCTAAGAAGTCCTATGCATAGGCGAAGTAAGCTATAATCTAGGTTAAGGAACGCGAAGCCCGCATTAAAGAACTTTAGCGCGAAGTAGATAACTACGAGGAGGTAGTTACCAATTACGAGTATAACCTCTAAGCCCTACGTAACGCATACGCTAAGGAACTCGAAGCTACTAAACAGCGCGGCCGTACCGAAGAGAGAGGCAAGGACCGCCGATCTTCACTATTAAGATCCATCTTACGCCGCCGCGTAGGACGAGAGCTATCGCCTCCTAAGGACAAGGATCGGGCTAGTAGGTAGCCTAGCGGAGGAGACTTATCCGATAAGTTAAGTAAAGAGGTTATTAAGAAGGACAGGGCTAGTAAGTAGCGTAAGAGTAGGAAGCCGAGATATAATCCGGACAGTAGTAATAGTAGTAGTAGCGACGAGTCCTCCGAGGACGGCCGCCGTACTCGCCGCCGCAAGTCTAAGAAGACTAAGATCGACTTTAACGACATCCTAGACATCGACGAGTTACTCGATCGCCTATAGAAGATAGACCGAAGCGTAGATAGCCCTAAGTAGAAGTTCTAAGGCGACCTTAGTAAGGAAGGCGACCTAAAGGGACTATTACTCGAGAAGTAGCTTAGCGTACTAGAGACTAAGCTCGCCGCTACTAGCTTCCGCGATAAGGACGCTATACTTAAATTTATACTGGATTATACCGATAGAGGTACCTAGGCGTTACTTAACCCGAAGGTTCCGTCTATCGTAGGTATTATAAGTAGGAGCGAGCGCCTATACTTATTGGTTAATAAGACAATAAAGTCCCTAATCGAGTAGTACGGCGATCGTAACCTAGTCGGCCGGGCTCGCGATTACATGTTAGTACTAAAGCAGCTAGAAGAGAGCTCTAAGGACTCCTTTGCCGAGCTCTACCGTAAGTAGCGCCGCTATACTAACCTTATACGCATGTCCGGCGAAGACGCTATAGACAATCTTATACGTAAACTTAACTATCGCTATCTAATCCGCTATTAGTAAGCTAACCCTAAGACCCTTACCGACGTAGTCGACGCCCTATTTAAGGCTAAGGAGGATTTTAAGATCGCCGAGACTCTTTACCTAAAGAAGAAGCCTTCGGCTAAGAAGGACGATAAGGATAAGGATAAGGACAAGTCTAACGGTACTCTACTAACCGGCGGCTCTAGTAGCGGATCGAAGCGTAAGGTCGACCGCCTCCTATAGGATACCCGCCTAGCTAAATTTAAGAACCTCCTACTCCTCGATAACGCCGAGACCGAGCGCTACATAAAGGAGCGGTTATGTAAGAAGTGCCGTAAGCTAGGTTATAAGCTAACCGATAAGGAGTGTAAGCTCTAGGCCTACTAGATGCTACCGCGCCCGACCTAGTCGGAAAAAGCATAGTCTACTCGTTAAGCGTAACAACTAGTAGATTAGATACGAACATGTTAACGGGACATAAGGCTCTAGGAATTGACCTTAGGATATTATCCTATTCCTTACGAATAGTGCACGTAGAACACAATCCCGTTATTAGTTTATACCTAGTAGTACTATATAAGGCAAATGGAAAGAATGTATTCTCGTTTCTTAATATCGGAGCAAACTCTACCTACGTTAACATCGTATATACGCAAAAGAATAATTTACTACTTACTAAGCTAGATAGCCTATTAGTACTAGGCCTAGCTAATATATCTACGGCGAAGGAACTAATTAAATACCGGACTGAGTTTACCCTAGATATCGACGGCCATACTAAAGAGATTATAGGCTAGCTAACTAACCTTAAGTACGATATCGTACTAGGACGACCTTAGCACGACAAGTACTAGCTAGGACTATACTACGAGTCCGGTACTATAACCTTAGACTCGGAACATTGTAGGGAACACTACCTCGAACACGACGGACTAGCTTAGGTTTAGTCTATTAACGACTAGAACTAAGCCCCTATCCTTACACGATAGGTACACGAGGAACTCCTTACTACCTACCAATTAGCTTCGGTAGAAGAAGATAATAAAGGAGACCTTACGTAGTAGCATACCCGATTACTACTTCCGGCTAATAGAGAACTAACCATTAAGCGTATAACTTCTTGCGGACCTAGACTCGTGCGCCGAGCTACGAAGCGACGCAAGGAAAAGGAAGCTAAAGTAGCCGCCGCCGAAGCTACAGTAGAGGAAGCGGGAGACAGGCCTAAGAAGCCTATCGACCTTAAGGAAGTTAATACGGACTACTTTATACGACTCGCTAAGTAGAAGGGCGCACAAGTCTACTTAATGTACGTATATAACCCGAAGGTAGAGTAGTAGCGATCGGGCGACTCGCTAGCCGTATACGCTATAACCGCGCATAACATAAGGCTAGTCGTAGGCGGTAACTGTAAGATGCTCTTAGACGATAAGACTATCTAGCGGCTCGACGTACAAGTAGCCGCCTTTATGCTAGTATATAACCGAACCGCGCTATTACTTCGATTATGTAAGATGTATACTAAATTAGACGTAGCAAAGTTTATAAAGATTAACAACGAATAGATTAATCTAAAAGACTATCTACTACCTACCTATTACGAGTATGTAGACTGCTTCTCTAAGAAGGCGTCCGAGGAGCTACTACCTTATCGACCTAGTATCGACTATAAAATTAAGCTTAAGCTAGGAGCCGTGCCGCCGTTTAAGAGACCGTACCGCATGTCTAAATAGAAAGACGAGGTCATTAAGCACTGGACCGATGAGTAGCTCGCGTAAGGTAAGATCTAGAGGAATAAAGGACGTGCGGATACAGCATCTCCCGTCCTTATCGTAAAGAAGCCCGGAGGTAGGCTAAGGGTATGCGTGGACTATAGGGCACTTAACGCTCTTACTATTAAGTTAAGATACCCTATCCCGTTAATACAAGACACTCTAAACCGTATTACGGGCAAGAAGTAGTTTACTAAGCTAGACGTAATCGTAGCCTTTAACCGTATACGTATTACTAAGGGACACGAATAGATAACTACCTTTACTACCCGATACGGGCAGTTCGAGTGCCTCGTAATGCCCTTCGGATTATGTAACGCGCTAGGAACGTTCTAAGTATACGTAAATAACACATTAAGAGAGTTCTTAGACGACTTCGCCTTAGTATACTTAGACGACATCCTAATCTTTAGCGATACGCTTAAAGAGCACATCGAGCACGTTAAGAAAGTACTCGGTAGATGTAGGGATACTAGGTTATAACTAGACATTAAGAAATGCGAGTTCTATACCTAATCTACTAAATACCTTAGCCTTATCATCGGTAAGGATGGAATCTCTATGTACCTAGAGAAAGTTAGAGCAGTGTAGGAGTGGGAGACTCCTCGTAACGTGACCGACGTGTTAGCATTTGACGGCTTCGCTAGGTTCTACCGGCAATTCATTAAGAACTACAGTAAGATAACGTTACCACTTACCCGTCTTACTAAGAAAGACGTACCATAGCAATAGACGCTAGAGTGTTAAGTAGCGTTCGACGGGCTTAAGAAAGCATTTACGGACGTAGAAGGAGAGATACTAGCAGTTTTTTAGTATAGACTAGAGACGGTTCTCGAGACCGACGCTTTAGATTTCGTTACCGTAGTAGTACTCTCCTAGCGTCACAATGGCATCTTAAGACCGGTAGCCTACCTATCGAAGAAGATGTCGCCCTAAGAGTACAACTACGATATCTACGATAAGAAGCTCCTAGCTATAGTTAAGGCCTTCGAGGAATGGCGGCTAGAGTTAGTAGCGGGCGACATTAATTGCGTAGACAGCGATTGCGAGAACTTCCTCGCTAACCTAAGCGGTAAACCGGTGCTAGTCTACTTAGATTATAAGAACCTCGAGTACTTTATAATAACGAAGGAGCTTAATAGACGCTAAGTACGGTAGGTAGAGTTCCTATTACAGTTCCACTTTAAGATTATCTATCGACTAGGTGTCTAAGGAGGCAAACCCGACAGCCTTACACGGCGCTCGTAAAATGTAATACGTAAGGGAGAGGGAGAGAACGACCTACGGCACACTTAGTAAAACCGAGTGCTCCTACGGCCCGAACTCTTTATACTAAAGCTATTAGCTAGATGAGTTCTTCATCTCGTAGCGTCCGAAGTAACAGGTGTCGTAGACGAAGACCTGTAACGCGACATCCGCAAATTGTATAAATAATAAGAGCTATAAGAGGTACTATAGTAGCTAGTAGCCGGAGACAAGGTTAAAATGCTCTATCGTTATAAGATTAACCCGAAACTAGCTATATCTATCGAAGGTATAATCTACGTTAAGAATAGAGAAGGAGGCTACAGCCTATACGTCCTAGAGCCACCGGAGGATAACGAAGAGAATATAGTCTACGTACGGATTGTGAAGCATTTCTACGACGCTCCCGTAGTAGGCTATCTAGGTAAGACTAAGACTAACACCTTACTAAAGCGCTACTATATCTAGCTAGGCATAACCCGCTTTATCCACGAGTTCTATAAAGGATGCACGACTTGTACGAATGTAAACCCGGTATAGGATGCCGAACACGGGTTACTAGCCCCGTTACTAGTACTATTCGACACATAGGATAACATCGCGATAGACTTCGTAGTCGAACTACCCGAAGGCTACTATAGTACCGATAGACAAAAGTATAAGAACATTCTTACGGTAACGGATCGCCTAGATAAGGAGCGGCATCTAATCCCAGTCTTAAATATAACCGCGGAGTACATTGCGTTCATCTACCTTAAGCACGTGTTTAGCCGCTATAGTCTACTAAAGTCGATCGTTATAGATAGAGGACCCTAATGGCTTTCCGTATTCTAGAAGCGACTCTACTAATTACTAGGTATTAAGCGTAAGCTATCGATAGGCTATTACCCTTAGACTAATAGATAGAGCGAGATTACGAATAAGGGAATAGAGAAGTACCTACGCACGTATATTAACTACGCATAGGATAACTAGCCCGACTAGCTACCATTAGTAGAGTTCACTACTAACGACTACGTCTTAGAGACAACCGGTTTCTCCCTATTTATAGTAACAATTAGTAAGAACCCGAGATACTCTAATGTAGAAGTTATGCTACCGCTAGAGCTTATGCTACATAAGTAGCGTCTAGATGCGGAATTAGTAACCGCTTTCGGGACTCGTATAAACGAGATAAGAGCCGCGTTACGCGACGCTATGTAGATAGCATAAGATACGTAAGCCGAATACGCTAACCGGCGTAGGACTATAGCGCTAGTATACTAACTAGGCGACATAGTGTACATTAGTACTAAGAACTAGCACACTACGCGACTATCTAAGAAGCTAGACTATAAGTACGTAGGACCCTATCCTATTAAGGAAGTACTACTACGCGACACGTACCGAGTCGCGTTACTAGACTCCTTAAGTAATCTATACGACGGTTTCTACGCTAATTACCTACGGCTAGGTTATAATCTAGTTATAGGGCAAGTCGTCCCTCCACCTCCGCTAATTAAGGTAGAAAACGAAGATAGATCGCACTAGGAGTAGTATGTAGAGAAAGTCGTAGATTCGTATAGGTCCCTACCGCCCGATCGAGTACTAGTTAGAGGAAAGATCCCGATATATAAGTACTGCGTAAAGTGGGTAGGTAACAATAAGCTAACTTAGGAGCCCGTAGAGACTATGATTATAACAGTAGCCGCCTCTATCGCTAACTTCTATTATAACTACCCTACGGCCCCTAGACTAGCCGGCTTTACACTACCGCTAGGATAGATAGCTAATAAGGAAGCACTATCTAATGACGCGGGCGTAAACCTTAGCGCTACGATGATTACGTCTAACCTAGTAACTATAGGAGGGCTACGTAAGTATATTCTCTCGTAGGGGCCTATAGTACTTATAGTAGAAGATAACGGCTCGCATAAAGATAATAACCCGCTAGGCATAGCGCCTACGAAGGTAACCGATAACTAGTAAGGTACGAGCGACACACGAAATAGACATTATACTTCCCTTAATACGGTAACTACGAAGGTACTACTAACTTAAGTTAGTATCGGACCCCGTAGCTCTTTAGTAACCTAAGTAATAGCCGATGTAACGGACTCTCTTACGGAGTTCGCTTACCGTTGTAGCTAGCGCAACATATCCTATATAGGCTAAGTTAGCTACCGAGATAGAGCGACGGAAGCGTAGAGCGCGGGCCTAGATAACGATACGACAAATAATGAGACTAATATGGAGGATAACGAAGCATTTACACATGCTTATAGCAGGTTAATAAATAATACGGTGCACCGGAGTAACCGTTTTAAAAGGGGGGGGGGTAGTGTAACGGCCTATAGCCGTACGACGAGTGAACGTAGCGCGTTACGTAACCGGGCCCGGGCCGACCCGCGTGCCTTGGCTTGTATATCTACTTCGCGCACCTCGCGCTCCTCTTAGATACCTTGTCTAATAACTTCGTACTACCTAAGTAGGTGCCCTTATATAACCTAACTATTAGCTCCCCTTAAGATGCTACATCTTAATACTCCTACTTATCTTATATAGGAGGTTATAGTCTACTCTTCTCCTATTAGTAGTATTTAGACCTCTATAATAGGTTAAGCTAGCTTATAAACCTCTAGAAGTATAGACTAGTCTTTAGCTTTATAAACCTATCTATAACTATCTTAGATGTTAGGGTATACTTAATAGTAATAAGCCTTCTCTACTAAAGTTTCCTAACAGCATTGTAGGCAATGTTAATATACTTTAACTTATTATGAACATGTGCATCCCTTACTAGGGTAAGGGTAGCTTAGTTGTTACCTCTTAATTAGACTAGTCTTAAGCTTAACATAGTCTCCTAGTTTCTAGTAATCCTTAGTTAATAGGAACAGTCTCCTACTAACTCTAGATAGTCTATCTCCCTTAGTAGTGAAGCTAGGAATTGGGATTGCTTTATATATGCATTTATAGCCATGTATTTAGCTTCTATTATAGATGTTGCTATAGACTTTTGCTTCTTGCTTATCTAGGAGACTAGTACCCTATAGAGGAAGAAGACATACCTAAGGATAGAGACTCTATCTACTTTGTCTATTGCATAATTAGAGTTATAGTATCTAACTAGGCATCCTTCTCTATACCTAGAGAAGATAAGGCTAAGATTAGGATATAACCTTAGATATCTTATAATCTTCTTTAAAGCCTCTATGTAGTGGGTGGATAGGTTACTTATAAATAAGCTTATCCTTCCTAGGGCAAAAGCAATGTCTAGCCTTGTAATTGTTACTAGCTACATCTATGTACTATTAATACTCTAGTACTCTACCTTGTTATACCTCTTATCTATGTGGCTTAAAGGTTTAAGAGCCTTATAGCTGTCTATAGGTAAGTGTGTAGGTGCTGCCTTCTTGTAGTTTATCCCTATCTTAGTAAGGTTGTCCCTAATAAAGTGTCCCTAGTTAAGTTTTAGGATTCCTCTCCTCCTATCCCTTATAACTCTTATACTAAGGATCTTTTTAGGTTTACTAAGATCTTTAATCTTAAAGACTTTGCTAAGTTCTCTTTTAAACTAGAGAACATCTATTAACTTTAGTGTAGCAATTAGAATGTCATCTATATATGTAAGAATTATAATCTCTTTTTCCTTATAAATAAGTAGGCATGGATCTACCTCTAACTATGTGAATCTAATCTCTCTAAGCTTTAACACATAGAGTTAATTCTAATCTCTAGCTACTTACTTAAGTCTATATAAGCTTTTAAGGATCTTAAACACTATGTTTAGTAGAAGCTTAACTCCTAGTAGTAGTAACATAAAGATGTCTTTATAGAGGGTGCTTTCTATGAACCTATTGTTTACATCCACTTAGTAAAGATAGAGATCCTTCTTGTATATAATAGCTATAAATACCCTAAGGGTGTCCTATCTAACTATAGGCGCAAATGTCTCTATAAAGTTAATACTAAACTTCTGTAAAAAGCCCCTTATAACTAGCCTAGCCTTAAACTTTTCAATGGCTCCACTAATGCTTCTTTTAACATTAAAGACCTATCTTAACGTAACTAAGTTTACTCCTTTTAGTAGAATAGCATTCTCCTAGGTATTATTACTCTATAGAGCATCTAGCTCCTTCTAGATTGCTTCCTTCTAAAGGTGTCCCTATTTCTTATTATTTATAGCATCCTTATAGGACTTTAGAATTAGGATCTCTTACTTATATATAATAACTTCTATAGTTGCTATAAAGGCTATCTCCTTAACTTCTTCTAGGAATTCACTATCCTATAGTACTAAATCATCCACTAATTGCATAGCTATAAAGAAAGCTTAGTAGTAAGTAGCAAGGTTCTCTAAGAGGTCTATTGCTTCTCCTACTTTAGTAGCTAGTTTAGGTATAGGGACTATAGATCTTAGGGCTTTCTATTTCTATTTATAGCCCTTAACATTATAGTTAGCCCTCCTCTTACTAAGGGATAATCTAAGAGTAGTTACTTGTGTCCTAGTGACATTCTTTTCCTAGAGATCTAGTAAGCTTATCTTAATTAGCTTATCGATTTTCTGAAATTCCCCTACATTCTTTAGAGGCTAGGGAAGTTATATAAACAGCTTTCTTAGCTAGGCTGTTACTAGGCTGCTCTGCTAAATAATTGAATAGTGAATAGGTTGCTCTAAGGATATGTCCTTCCTTAGCCTCCCTAAGGGTCTCCTAGCTAGTGCATTGCTTAATAGATTCAATTTTGTAACATTAAGATCTATATTACCTCTAGGTTAGTCCTTAAAGAAGTCTGTATATATGTGTTGTTTAATAGCTTTTATGTCTAGTTCCTAAAAGAGCTAGGCCTTAGCTATGTTTTTAACGTATCTAATACATACTACTTCTTTACCTCTATTTATTAGTTTATTACTTCTTGCCTATTAAGGCTAGGATCTTGTGTCTATATAGATAATAGCTTTGCATCCCTAAACCTTTAAATAGTTAATAGTTAGCTTAATACTATTAAAGGCTTTATCTAGTGAAACCTTAAACCTATTATAGTCTAGACTATTTAGTAGTTTATTCCTTATGTAGGTTTAGGCTTCTAGTGCTTTAGGCTAGAATTTAATTAGCATCTTAGCCTCTTTAAGCATTGCCCTTATAGAGTCTTCTAAGGTTTGTATTAACCTTTTAACTAGTCCATTTTAGAGCGAGTTATATACCTTAGTATGCTCTAGCCTAATTCCTAAATCCTTCTCCTACTGCTTAACTAATGTAATAAGTTCCCTTACATTATTAAGCCTAACTGCTTTTAACTACGCTAATGATTTCCTCTCTACCTTAATCTTCTAGTTCTAGAGAGCAACTAGAGCATCTTCTCTTTTCTTAAGAGGACAGGTCTACTTTTTCTAGAGAAGTTGTTAACAATCTTAAGCTAGTATTTGAACCCTAGCCTTAATGTTAGTAGTGAACTACATATGTTAATAGATACAAGGGCAAGTCTTTTAGGTCTTCTCTTAGTAACTTTACCTTTGTACTTCTTTATCTTTGCTATTAAACACACTCTACACTAGTAGAAGCCATCCCTAGAAATAGGAATAGGTTCTTTTAAGTCTATTACCTTATAAAGATTCTAGAGCAAGTTCTTCCTAAAGTGTGCAAATCTTCTATACTAAAGCTCCTACTGTTTTAGGTTAGTCTCTAATTTAGCAGTTATAAAGGCATTCTCTATTAGTAGTGCACATAATAAGTAATGTGCCCTTTTTTATAGTAGAGGAGAAATCTCATTAATAAATGGAACCCCCCTAAGGAGCCTTATCTAGACAACAGTTTAGCTAGAGGGGGATATAAGAGAAAATGAAGGAGGTTAGACACTAAACTGCTTACTAAACTAGTTCTAAGAAACTAGGTTTACCCCTAGCTTAGGTATAAGTAGAACATCTTCTAAAACAACTTTCCTATTAGATCTCCTACTTATCTCTACAGTCCTAATATAAGTGGCTAATAAATGCCCACCTCCTACTTTGATCTATTTCTTCTTTATTAAGGGAGTTATAGATCTAAAGAGACAGTTCTAGTTAGTTATATAGGATAAAGCATAAGAATTAAGTAACTACTCTAATAAGGGGAACTTGCCTTAGACTTCTATAGTTAAGTAAGCCACTTTATTATACTTATTATTATTAGACATTATCTTCTAGGATAAGTTGCATAAGTTAGGTAGCTCTTAGGTAGAGAAATCTTTCCTAGTCTTCCTCATTTTAGAGGAAGGAGACTAGGCCTAGTTCTTCTAGAGTGACAGCATGTTAGAGCTAAGTTTCTTTACTATTTTCTTAAGTTCCTCTATAGAGGACTTCTCTCTTAGTGTTCTTCTTAAAGATAGTAGTAGAGATCTTCTCTTCTTAACATATGTTACATTCTAGGAGGATAGTACTTAGGAATGAGATCTAAGGACCTTCTTTACCTTAGAGAGACTAGGGCAGTCCTTAATAAGATAGTCCTTCTTATAGAGAAGGCAGGAAAGTGATCTTGCCTAACCTAAGGGCCTAACCTAGGTAGCTACTATACTATACTTAGCCTTAGAGGGATTCAATCTAGCCTCTTAAGCCTTAAGGATCTTTAAGGTCCTTTTATAATCTATCTTTAGCTAAGCTATAATAGTATCCCTAGCTATATAGTAGTTAGGTAGTAGTGAGCTTAAAAGCTAGGTTATTCTTATATTAGCTTTCCTATAGTGCTGGCCCTCTAGGTTAACATTAGCAATCCTCCTTCTAAGAGACACTAGGTGTGCCTATACAGATCTAATAGTAAACTCTTTACTCATCTTAAAGTTCATAAACTGTTTTGTAAGCTTATATACATAGGTTAGCAACACCTAGCTATACTTGTTCTAGAGATGTACCTATATCTTAGTAGCTTTTCTAGATTCGCAAGAGCCCTTAAGCTTAAATTTATCTTCTTCTATAATCCTACTTAGGATACTAAAGCTGCAAGCTGCATTTTGTTTTGTCTATGTTAGTGTATTAAGAATCTCTTTAATCTCAGTCTCTTCCTAGAGTTTTAGGTTCTTGCCCTTAATGTTGTTAAATAACACTTCTAATAGGTTATCAATTGCAAAGAATGCTAACTAGCTCTCTATCTTATATCTCTAAAGGTTGAACTATCTCTTCTAGTTGTCTCTCCTAAGAATTGGGATTTTAGTTCCCTTCTCTTCTCCTTTCTCTTAGTGTAAATCTATAATAAATTGAATGTAATGAAACAAGGTATATATACTTTAAAGTCGTAGCTTAGGTCCTGCTAAGGCTTTTAGTGTAGAATAGTAAGGTTCGTAGGTATAGATACTAAGGCCTACTTAGTAGGGTAAAGAAAGAGCGGTGTAGTCTCGGAGCTAGGACACAGGTCTGTTTCTCCTAGTAGAGTTCCAAATAACTTACTTAAAGTCCTTCTTAATAGTATCTCGATGCAGTTCTACCTATAGAGTGTCTTTAAGGTATTGGCTTATAGTAAGCCGTATAGAGTCCTTTTCTAGATTACCTATTACTTAGTATTAAACCAAGCTCCTTAATAGGACAGATAGGGTAGACTTCTACTTCCTAGATGTTTTCTACTATAATAGCAAGGGATATAAGTAACCTGTACTGATATAGGTTGCTCTTACTCCTGCACAAACCCGGGCTTATAACCTATTAAGTTAAGACCTTATAGGATACGTAGTTAGTAGCGGAGTAGAGTAAGAGATCAATCTTCAACTAGCTAACAGCTACAGGGCATACAGCAATATATTAGGAACCAATGCGTTAATTGTGTTGGATGTCTATCTAAGCTAAAGGGGAGAGAAGGTGTCTTCCGATAAGCTAAGTTATCGTGGATACCTTAGGCTATTAGATTATAACCTAACTGTTAGCTCCCCTTAAGATGCTACATCTTAACAGCTACTACCGTTTATGTTATTTAGCATTTAACCTAGAAGACATCTACTACCGAATATACTACTAAATTCTAGGAATACGCGTAACTTACTAATTAGGACGACGAAGCACTTTAAGTTATATACTAAAGAGGACTAAAGAAGTATATTAAGGACGAGTTAATAAGGGACGGTCGGAAGATCGATAGCTTAGGCGACCTCGTTAGAGTTACGATTAATCTTAACGATAAGCTCTACGAGAGAGCTATAGAACGACGATACGACTCTAAGATATCCGGAAAGGCTAGATATATACTAGGCTACAACAATCGTAATAGAGGCTTCTACGACAACTATAATAATAAGCTTAGGAATAAACCGTACTACGGACTATAGCTAATAGAACTCGACGTTACCGAGAAAGGTCGTAAGATTAGGAACAGTAATAGGAATAGAGCATCCCGGAGTTCGAAAGAAATACGAACTTACTATAGATATAGTAAACCTAGCTAGCTAGTAAGGGACTGCCGTAGTAAGAATATAGTACGCCGCAAACAGTTTAATATAATGTAACCTCGAACTAGTAAATCTAAGAGTAGCGTTAGATCTCGAGGAGATACCGACTATACTCGGAGAGTAGGGGAGAGAGCTAGTAATAGAAGTACGACACCTCTCCTAGACCCCTTAGAAAGACGAGGAGGATACTATAGGTAGTAAATAGTAGTTATTCTATTTAATGCGAAGAACTAACTACGACAGTTTAATATAATAGTACGAAGAGTCGACTACGAGATCGAATCCAAATCTCGAAATAGTTATAGAAGCCTTTATTAGCGATTCTATTACTAAGACTCGTGTTAGGTTTACTACGCCGCAAAATTAGGCGTAGGGTATTAGCCTTAGTAACTAAGAGGAACCCTAGGAGTAACGTATAGGCAAAACGCTACGCTCCGAGAAGTAGATATCGATAAATCCTACTTTAATGACGATAGAAGCAACAAGGAAAACTAGGACCTAGAATAGAACGGATCGTAGTTACCGGAACTATAGGAAGAAAGTTAAGAAACTACCGGGCTAGATACTATCGAGGAAGACTAGGATCCGGAAGAATTAAGCGAAGAAGATTCCTCCGAAGAAGAAGAGAGCGACACTAACGACGATAATAAACAACTAACCTTTACGATTAATACACCTAAGAAACTATACAATATAATCGTACACCTATAAAGAAGGCACGAAGAATTCCTACCTAAGATAGACGGACGAAGAATGCTATACTCTATTAAGTTTAATAAGACACTCGACGCCCTACGAGGTATAGCCTAGGGATACCTACTTATAGAAACAACCGAGAATCTAGCAACCGCTATTATAGAACGACTACCGATAGGAAGCTAAATAACAGGTACCGGATACCTTATACCGTTAGGAATATTTATATTAAACGAATTGCAAAACATAGTATAGTACGTACGCGCACTCTACTTAGAAACGTAGAAGATCTAGGAACGTTACTAAATATAGGTACGGATATAGAAAGGCTCGCGCTAGGTTTAAGCGGAGGCCTCGAGACACGAAGTACGACGTTCTATATACGAATAGGGAAAAGGATTAACTCCCTAGGAATAAGCGACCGAAGGGAGTTATATAATATAGAAAAGGCTTAAGCATTACTAACGATAATAGTGTTTTAAACTAAGATTATCGTTAACGGGTATAAGATAGATGCTATAATAGATTCCGGAGTAAGCGGGAACTTTACCTCCGAATTATTTATTATAAGACATAGGATCGCTACCTATAAGAAGAAAGAGGGTTATAAATTAATCGCGGTAGACGGATTATCCTTACCTAGTATAGAGCGCGAGACGATACCGCTACGACTTGCTATCTAACGGCACTACAAGGAGATTATCTTAGATATTACTAATATAGCTAGTTATAACATCGTACTAGGTATACCTTAGTTAAGAAAGTATAACCTAGTAATCGACTAGAGAAGAGGAGTACTTACATTTAGGGAATGCGACTACGTTATTAACATTTAGCCTACGTAGCGGTAGCGTTCGCTAGTAGATAAGGTAAAGAGATAGCTAAATAAGATACAGCTTACGCTAAATAGAAGGATAGAAGAACTACCTTCGACCGGGATAGACACTAGCGTAGGGCCGCCGGGTTACGAAGTTACTAGTAGTAATAGAAGTAACGCACTATCGAAGAATACTAACATCTTAGAGTTAAGTATTCCTAAGGAGTATCGTAAGTAGTCGCGACTCTTTAAAGAGGAAAGAGGTAAGGATGCCTTACCTAAGTACTAACTATAGGATTATAAGATAAACATTTAGCTAGGGAAAGAGCCTCTATAGGGACCCCTATATTAAATGTCTAAGAAAGAGCTATAGACCCTACGAGAATAGCTAAAGGAGAAGCTAGCTAAGGGATAGATAAGAAGATCCACCTTAAGTATAGGAACTCTATATATATTCGTTCTAAAAGTAAACGGGAAGTTACGACTCGTATAAGACTATAGGAAGTTAAACGAGATTACGATTAAGAACCGATACCCGCTACCTAACATCGAAGAAGTATAAGATAGATTAACCGGATCGGACTAGTACACGAAGATTAACCTACGAGATGCCTTCTACGCTATACGAATAGCGGAAGGAGAAGAATAGAAAACCGCTTTTAGAATAAGATACGGACTTTACGAATTCTTAGTTATACTAATAGGATTAACTAACGCACCCGCATCCTATTAAGACCTTATTAACGAGACACTTAGAGACCTACTCAATATATACGTTATCGCTTATATAGACGATATATTAGTCTACACGAAAGGATCCCTTTAGAATTACATAAAACAAGTCTAGGACGTATTCGAACGACTTACGCGTTTAGGATTTAAGACAGCACCCGAGAAATACGAATTCTATAAGAAAGAAGTTAAATTCTTAGGCTTTATTATTAGCACTATAGGGATAACGATCGACCCTACGAAAACATAGTTAATTAGAGAATAGCTAGAACTAAAAACAGTTAAGGACGTATAATTATTCCTTAGACTAGCGAACTATAACCGGAAATTTATTAAGGACTACGTAAAGACAGTAGCACTAACAACGATACTTACGAGAAAAGACGTTACCTAGAAATAGGGAAAGAAATAGACTAAAGCGTTTTAGAAACTTAAGGAACAATACCCTTTAGCCCCTACGCTTCGACTATTTAATAGTAGTAAGGAAGTCTACGTCGAGACCGATACGTCTAATATAGTAATAGGCGCGTGTCTAATATAGATACACGATAGGTAGAGACACCTAGTAGACTATTACTCCCGGAAAATGACTATAGCGGAATAGAACTACGACATCTATAATAAAGAGCTTCTAGCTATTATTGCTACTATATAATATTAGAGAGTATATATCGAGGGCCTACTAAAGTTAACGATTCTTTCTAACTATAAGAATCTTACGTACTTTACGACGACAAAAGAACTTACCCGAAGGTAAGCCCGCTAGTCGGAGCTACTAGGATAGTATAAGTTCGAAATTAAATATACTCTAAGACGAGAGAATAGCCGCGCCGACGCGCTAAGCTAAAGAAGCGACTATATAGAAGGAAAAGAACTAGTGCAACATAAGATACTAAAGACAAACCCCGACGGAAGTCTTAGTACTAATACTAGAGAATTTAACAACATCGTACGGATATTAGGCGATAAGGACGAACAATTCCCTATATCGCAAGGGAAATACTAAGTACTAAAGAATCGAGAAGAAGAATGTATACAATAACATTACGATAGACTAACTTACGGACACCCTAGAACTTTAAAGATAATAGACCTAATATAGCGTAGCTTCTTACTCCCGTAGATAAGACTTAAGGTGTTACGCTATATTAAATAATACGTACACTACTAACGATGTAAGGGGCAGCCTAGTGGCTAACCCCTACATATAGCCTTGTATGTAACATGCGGTCGCGACCGGCTGCTAAGCCGCACGTAACACGCATAAGTACACCTTACGACGCGCGATGCGTCTTGAATAAAAGGCAAGAATTAGTTCATCTACGACTAGTAGGTCGTGGGCGTGCTATACATTGCGACATCCCCTTAACAGTTCTAATTCTTCTCTTCGTTGCAATCTATACACGCTATAGAGTCCGAACGCGACGACAGTAGCGCTACGCCTACGGCTCCCCTAAGCCCTATGTTACGGTTTGATTCGTGGAGAACTCACAGCCACTCACTAAGCGAGGAGAGCAAAGAAACTTGCGGGACGGAGAGCAAGAGATCAAGAGATCGAGAGAGCAAGAGATCAAGAGATCAAGAGAGCAAGAGAACAAGAGATCAAGAGAGCAAGAGAGAGCAGGACAGATCACGCCAAGACATGGCACTATATAGGCGACGCTCTTTTGCAAGTAGATAGGAGCCTCGTGCTCAACTCATTTTAAGTATACACCATATACTGTTTGGAACCACTACCTTCATAACTGATTGAGACATCCCTGCAAAGATCCAAGCCCGAGTTGTGATAACGTACAGCGGTTCCTAACACCCTAGGGCCTAGTAATAAGCGAGGCGTGCAGCCTTAGTCGTAAGGAGGGATGCCCTTCGGGTAGAGGTTAAGGAGAAGGAGATATAGAGGGAGATTGAACAGTTAGAGATCTTATAGGACGCAAGCGTGCCGCCGGCGGACCCTTAGGGCAAATCCGGCGGAGAACTATCCCCTACTCCCCCTCCCCCTCCTCTATCTATAGTAACTAACGATAATATCGTAGCTCGAAGCGCGGTCGTATCGCACGCGATACGTTCGCGTCTTAAAGAACCTACGCCTTTTAGAGGGGACTCGATTAAGAAAGCACGGGTATTCCTAAGGGAGCTCTCTCTTATCTTTACCCTCTTAGGCGGCACGTATGCGACGAACGAGTCAAAGGTCCTATATAGGGTTATGTACCTAAGCGGAGAGGTAAGTAAGCGATAGCACGCTAACTATAGCGTCCTTAACCTTAAAGGGTATACATACTAGGACTTTAAGGAGTTCTATCGAGACGCATACGGTGATCCTATAAACCGCGTGCTTAACGTAATGTTAGAGTATAAGGCGGTAAAACAGAAGGATAACTAGACAGTGCGTTAGTTTACGACTAAGCTAGATGTTATAGAGGATTAGTTAGGGGACTATACGGAGGCGTAACGCGTGCGACATATGCTCGCTAAGCTTACGCCTAGCCTACGGTCCGCAATCGTTAAGTTTTATAACATCCTAACAACTAGAGAGGAACTAGTAATCCTAGCTTCGCGCATTAAAAGCACGGAGCGTAGCAGCGGAGGGCACGACCGCGGGCAGCATAGTCGCCGTAGGCGAGAGACTAAGGGCGACTAAGGGCGAAGCGATCGTAGCTCGAAGCAGTAGAAGTATAGTTAGGCGTCGCGCGACCCGGGTACGAGTTACTAGCGGGACGCCGGCGGATCGTCTATAACCTTCGATAGGACTAAAGCGGAGTACTATGGATGCTATAAGAAGGGTCATATTAAGACGGATTGCCCGAATAGGCACCTATAGAAGGACCGTAGCGCGTAAGCGGTTCGTAGGGTAGACGCTACGAAGGCTCTAACTAAGAAGGGCAGCGACTAGGGAAAAGGTAGAGGACTAGAAGTAGGTCGCTCCTAAGTCCGAGTTTTCCTAAAGTCAACCCCTTAAGGCGAGTAGATATGTGTCTATCGTAGCGACTAGGGAAAAGGTAGAGGACTATAAGTGGGTCGCTCCTAAGTCCGAGTTTTCCTAAAGTCGACCCCTTAAGGCGAGTAGATGCGTGTCTAGCGCGTTACTTACGAGGCGTAGTCGAGACTCGTGAGGGCTTTTACAAGGCTACGTTTCTCCTAGATAACTATACGGATCTTAGCCTAGTGTCGTATAAGTATGTACTCCGACATTAAATGCAACCCATTAATAGGGCAAGGCTACCGAAGTTAGAGTCGTATGCGCATAACCTAGGGTATTGCTACGGCGCCTTTACGGTTCGGCTACGACTCGCTAATAACGCGGGAGTAGAGCGCGTGAGTGACGCTATCTACTACGCGGTACCTATAGGTAGGCCATTAGTGATTTTAGGTAGACCCTAGCGGCATCGTAATCGGATAGTGAAGGCCGATAAGGATAACTAGTAGTACTACGGTGTAGAGACGCCTACGGTTTAGTAGCGTGACGCACGCGAGTTCCTTAAGGATCTCGAGAGCTTAAAGCAGATTTATACGATAAGTGTTCGGGCTATTACTATAGTAGTACCTAAAGGAGAGGGCCCCTCGTAGCCTAAAGAATTTGTAGACTTCCGAGATATATACGCACCTAATGAGTAGGCGAAGCGCAAGATGCCCGACGGGGTTAAGCATACGATTGATCTCGTTAAAGGAAAGAAACCCCCTTTTAAGCCGCTGTACTACTAGTCCTTAACTAAGTTAGAGGCCTTGAAGGAGTACCTTACGTAAGTAATAGAGAAGGGGTGGATTAGGCGGTCCGTAAGCGAGGCGGGTACGCCTATCCTGTTCGTGCTAAAGAAGAATGGTACTCTTAGGCTCTATGTTAATGTTACGGATCAGTTCTACGAGGTAGAAAGAATCCAGCACCGGAGAACCAATGACGGTGTGGGCCCGTGGGGGACACGTCAGAGGTCACGTGAGTCCGGACGACCAGACGACCGGACGACCGGTCGACCTGGTCGAACGGTCGAACACGACGCCAAGACATGGCACTATATAGACGACGCTCCTTAGCGAGTAGATAGGAGCTTCGTGCTCAACTCATTTCAAGTATACACCATATACTGTTTGGAACCACTACCTTCTTAACGAGTCAGAGACATCACTGTAAAGATCCAAGCCCAGTTGGGATAACGTACAGCGGTTCCTAACAGTTAATTATAGAGGCCTAAATGAGATTATAGTAAAGAACCGATACCCCCTGCCCCTAATTAGCGAGACGCTAGATAGGCTGTTAGGTTCTAGGTTCTTCACTACAATCGATTTAAAGGACGCCTACTATCGTATCCCTATTAAGCGAGGCGATAAGTGGAAGACTGCGTTTCGCACGCGATACGGACACTACGAGTACCTAGTAATGCCGTTCGGGTTAACTAACGTACCGGCAACCTTTTAAGGGTATATTAACAAGGCGCTAACCGGCTTAGTTAATGACATTTGCGTAGTCTACCTAGATAATATCCTTATCTATAGCGAGACGCGTAAGGTACACGTGCGAGCCGTACGCGCGGTACTAGAGAGGCTACGAAAGTTTGCCCTATTCGCAAACCCTAAGAAGTGTTACTTCTTCTAGGAGAGTATAGAGTTCCTTAGGTTTGTCGTAAGCGCCGTAGGCGTGTCAATAGATAGGAGTAGGGTAGCCGCTATCGAGGAATAGCCTACACCTACGACCTTTTATGAGGTCTAGTCCTTCCTTAGGTTTTGTAACTTCTACCGGCGTTTTATAGAAGGATACTCAAGGGTCTATAAGCCCCTAACGGACCTACTAAAGGGATCTAAGGACGGTAAGAAGTACGGCCCTCTTACGTGGACCTTAAGCGAAGAGTAGGCGTTTCGATAGCTTAAGGCCGGATTCTTAGGTGCACTAATACTTAGGCACTTCGATCCTACGCTACGTACGCGAGTCGAGACGGATGCCTTAGGTTTCGCGATCGTAGGTATTATATCCTAATTGTTTAGTACTAAGTAGCATCCTATCGCGTTCTATTTACGTAAGATAATACTAGCTAAGTGCAACTACGAGACGCACGATTAGGAGCTACTTACAGTAGTTAAGGCTTTTAAGCATTAGAGGCTATACTTAGAGGGCGCTACGTATACGGTGCGAGTGCTAGTCGACTACGCTAACCTATAGGGCTTTATAACAGTAAAGCAGCTAAATAGGCGGTAAGCTCGATAGGCTACGTTCCTATAGTCTTTTAATTTTATAGTAGAGTATCGGCCGGGTAAGACTAACCTAGCCGACGCGCCTTCGAGACGTAGTAACTACGTAGCTATAACGTAACAAACTTCGAACTTGCTACCTACCTTATAAAGTAAGCTATCTTTCTAGAAGGAGTCTCTAGAAGGGACAAGCGAGCCGACGGTAAAGCGCGTGCTTACTACCTACGAGGCGATATAGGGCGACATAGGCGCGGCGATAGTAGTGCGGAGAGGTAACCTTCCCTATTAAGATAAGCCGTCTTTACTAGCAGTAGTATGCGCTACAGTAACATAGGGTTAAGCTTATAGCTCGACGGGTAAGTTAATCCTACTCTTAATAAAGATCGCGTAGTAGTAAGACGACTAGTATGTCGCATACTTAGCGTAGGCGCTAAGCGCGAGGGACGCTAAGGGATAGCATATAAAGGATAACCTTATGTACTGCGGAGACGCGATCGTGGTACCTAGGGATTACGTAATCAGGTCGCATCTAATTCGCATGCACTACGACGACGTCCTCGCGGGTTACTTTAGAAGGACTAAGACTAAAGAGCTATTACGACGTAATTATTAGTAGGACTCACTTAGCACGGACGTGAAACAATACGTCTAAGCCTATAGAACCTACTAGGGTTCGAAGGCGAGGCGCTATCGACCCTACGGCGAGCTATAACCGCTTCCTAGACCGGAGCGACCGTAGTAGGAAATTACTATAGATTTTATTACGGACCTACCTCTAAGTACGCGAGCCGGTTGCGTGTATAACGCGATCCTAGTAATAGTCGATCGCTACTTAAAAATGAGCTTATACATCCCGACGACGAAGACTTGCATAGCCGTAGAGCTTACGAGGCTCCTACGAGACGAAGTCGTGCGACACTATAGTATCCCGTTAGGCATAGTAAGCGACCGAGGTCCGGTCTTTACTAGTTAGTTTTAGAGTAACTTCTACTTCGAGGCGCGTGTAAAGCGTAAGCTATCTACGGCCTTTCACCCTTAGACTAACGGCTAAACTAAGAGGGCAAACTAAACCCTCGAACAATACCTTCGTTATTACTATAGTGACAATTAAACTGAGTGGGCTAAGTAGCTTATAGTTACTAAATTCGTAGCTAATAACAGTATCTACCTAACACTACGGATAAGTCCGTTCGAAATAGCGCACGGTTAGCGACCTAAGATTACCCCTACACTAACTGGATCTCGAGACGAGACCTAGGGGGGGAAGTACTAGTAGCGGTAATAGCTACGAGTCGTATACGAAAACTACGCGCTACACTCGAGGAGCGATAGAAGGCTATAGTAGAAAGCTAGGCTCGCTACTATAACAAGACCTACTAAGCTAAGACCTACCGCGTAGGTGACTTAGTCCTATTGTTAACGAAGAACCTCAAGTTAGTAGTGCTAAAGAAGAAGATAGGTCCGAAGTTTATCGGCCTATACCGCATTACGGACGCTGTCGGTTTGTAGGCGTACCGCCTAGCGCTACTAGCCGACTTAAGGCTCTATAATGTCTTCTATGTCTCTCTCCTCGAGCCGTATATCGGTAGCGATAAGGATGGACCCGTACCCCCTCTAGCTAATAAGGACGGAGAGTATAAGGTAGAGGTAGTACTAGATAGGCGTAAGCGTAAGGGTAAGCTGCAGTATCTAGTCTAGTGGAAGGACTAGCTAGAGGAGTATAATAGCTAGGAACCGGCGGAGGGCCTCGCGAATGCGGATCGCATAGTAGCCGACTATAAGGCGTTAAGGAGAAGTAAATAAGACTAGTACTAGAGCATAAACAAAACTTTTCTTAACTAGAAACAAAACAAAAGCTAAAGAGTAGCGCGCCTACTAGGGGCTACGTAGAGTAGTAGTAGGCGAGGAGCCCGCGAGTAGCGTGTAAGGCGAGCGCCTTAGTTGTCGTCACGTAGTAACTTAGGTAAGAATGCCTAGTCGGCGGCGGTAGTGTCGATATTCTACGCCTATAGGAACTGGGACTACGGTTAGTAGGGTACACGTAGGCGAGGAACATACGACTTACGGCGCGGCCGAGTTCGAATAGCCTATTAAGGGCGCGGTTCTGCTCCTACTAGAGCGCGAGGGCTTCGGCGGCGGGGGCGGCGGCAGTAGTAGCGGCGGCGGCGGAGGTACGTATACGGGTCTCCCCGGCACGCTTATGCTTATAGGCATTGAACTGCCTAATAGCCTATAGGAAGGGTTAGCCGAAGCATAGGGGACGCACTAGAGCCCTCCTCCGCGAGTAGTAGTCGACTCGCACGAGCGAAGTAGCGACTTACCTCCTTAATGTCGTTACCTAGCTAGGCACATAGGCGGATCTGCTCTACTAGCTCCTACTACTAGAGGTCTGTAGGCGCCTAGCCTATTATAGCCGTAAGGAAGTCGCGCTAGGACCGCGCGGCGCGTAGGCGGCTCACTAGCGAGGCGATAGCGTAGCTAGTATTAGGTACGTAGCTATGTTTACTGCGCCTACAGCGGCTACACTTCTTTAGGAGCTCGCCGGTAGTAACACTATTACAGTCATCGGCCTCGTCTAGCAAGTAGTTAGCATGCGAATCGTAGGCGACGCGCGTAGAGACTTACCCCTAACGAAGTACGGGAGGTACCGTATGTATATGTTAATTCTCTACGAGAGCTTAGTAGCTAGCGAGGGCGTTAGTAGCTACGAGGGTAATGCTAGTCGCTTGCGACCACTAGGCGTTCTAGGGGCGTCGCGCACTAGAGCCGCCTAGCGGCGCTCGTCTTCTACGGCGCTAGTAGTACTATCGCTACTAGTACTACTAGAGGAGGCGGAGCGGCTAGAGAATGGCGGCGAGGAGGGCACGGTAGACATAATGATAATGATAATGCTAGCGAGGCGCTTACGATAATAGTGCGGTGCGGGTGCGTAGTAGTAGTGTAGCGAAGGTAATGAGCTAGGGAGCGTACTAAGAAAGGGCTAGGTTAGGCTAGAGTTTTATGCCCCTAACTAGCTACGTCGGTATAGCAACTAAGCCTCACTCACCTATACCTATATAACGACACGTACGTAACCCGTATATGGGCCGTATAGCAACTATAGTTCTAGAAGTCCATAGGAGCCTCTACGTAGCAACTAGCGAGCTAAGGACAGCTCGCACGGGAGGGGAGGCAATTGTAAGGGGCAGCCTAGTAGCTAACCCCTACATGTAGCCTTACATGTAACATGCGGTCGCGACCGGCTACTAAGCCGCACGTGACACGCATGAGTACACCTTACGACGCGCAATGCGTCTTGAACAAAAGGCAAGAATTAGTTTATCTACGACTAGCAGGTCGTGGGCGTGCTATATATTGCGACATCCCCTTAACAAACGAAATAAGGCTACGAGACATATAAAATACGGTTACCTATAGTTTAGGATACTACCGACAAAACTATAGGACGAAGTTACAATAGACTTTATTACGAAACTCCTACCGTTAAGGGATTAAGTTACGAAATAACTATACGACATAATACTAGTTATAGTTAATAGACTTACGAAATACGCACACTTTATTCCTATATTAGAAACATACAATGTAGAGTAGCTCGGATACCTCGTACTAGATAGACTTATCCGATACTACGGATTCCCTTAAGCGTTTATAACGGACAGGGATAAGCTATTTACATTAAACTACTAGAAGACGCTTATAGGAACAATCGGAATTAAACATAAGCTATTAATAGCATATTATCCGGAGATAGACGGATAAACCGAAAGAACGAACTAAACGCTAGAACAATACCTACGACACTATATTAACTACGTATAAGACAACTAGGTTTTATTACTACTAATAGCGTAGATTGTACTAAACAACTATAAATTAGAGACAACTTTAACGACACTATTCTATATAAACTTTAGTAAAGATCCTAACCTATTCGGAACACCTAGATCCTACCTATAAGCTAAAAGAGCAATTGTAACGACGGATACTCTTAAGGAAGTATATAAAGAAACACGTAAGGCGATTAAAGATGCATAATATAAACTGTCTTAATAACGGCAAGACACGAGAAAAATGCTACCTCTACTAAAAGAGGGGGATAAGGTCTATCTTCTTATAAAAAACTTAAGAATAAGAAGATAGATTAAGAAACTAGATTATGTTAAGTTCGGACTATTTTCTATCGATAAAGTGATAGGACTAGTTAACTACCGTCTACGACTACTACCCGACGCTAAAATCCACCTAGTCTTCTATATTTCTAAGTTAGAACTAGCGGACGCCGAAACACCTTACTAAGAGAGCTTATATTTCGAGCCGGAAGTAGAGAACGAATTCGAAGTTAGAAGAATCCTAGATAGAAGAGGTTAGCGATACCTTATTAAGTAGAAAGGATACGACGAATTAGAAAATACCTAGGAACTAAAAGAACACCTACAGAACTGTTAGTAAAGGATCTAGGAGTACTAAAAACGTACTAGTAGATCGACCTCCGCTAGAGACTAATCTACTAGAAAGCAGTTAAAGTAGGAATCGAACCTACGACCTTAGGATACCTTTAACGAACCTTCGCCTAAGGGTAAGGAGAATTTATTAACACATAGGTTATACCCCGACGCTCTAACTACTAAGCTACATAACCGGTTTTAATAAGGGAAACGGAGAACTTATACGAACATATCCCCTACGAAGAACTAGAGAAGTTAACCGCGTTATTAACAAAGTCGATCGAGGACTATATAGTAGGAGATAGACTAACGGTCGCGTCTATAGTAGGACAATTGACGTCCTTAATTTCTCCGGAGACCTCTATTTCGGCCTCTAGACACTACGCCTTCTTACGCGCGCGCTCCTCCGCTTAGCGAAGTATCGCTTTATCCCGCATTAACCGCGCTAACACCTCCGCTAAATCCTCTTTATCCTTCTCGACCTTCTTCCGATACCCGTTACGAGTCTTATCTAGCGATTCCTAGGACAAGTTTACGCATTTCCGCCCGCGACGAACGTATTCGGAGTAGCGAAGCCGAAAGTTTCCCTCTATAGTAATATAGGAAAGACCGTTCTAGAAACAATAATCGTAGGCTAGATCGACGGGACGACCGTACTCGTTTATTTCTTTAGTAAGCCGGAGGCGGTTTTTAGAAGAAGAAGAAGACATCGTTAATAGCTCGATACGAAGGGATATTATATTATCTTATATAAGCTTCGAGACGAAGCTAGACTAGAAGGGGGATAGTATTACGGTTCGGACATAGCTATAACGGTACGCATAGCTATTAGCTAAGAGGCATTACGTACGCTATACGAGATTACTTACTTACTAGTAACCTAGTAATTCGAGATTACTTACTTACTAGTAACCGAGTAATTACGGCTAAGACTAGCAATGTCTCCTTTATATTTAGGAACGCTAAGAATCTCTTATAGTTTCGATACGTTTAACTTACTATTTAATATTACTATTTAGAATACACTATAATATAACCTCTACCTTACTACTACTTAGTCTTTATAAGATAAGACAGCTACTACTTTATTACTTTCCCTCGACTTCCTATCGACCCGAGAATAAACCCGATTAAGCTTGTCTTCTTAACTTGTAATATTATTAGGTTATACTAAACCTAATATAGACTCCGGAGCTCCCTACCTTTTTAGAGACGGACTATAGCGGCTTTACGCTTAGAGGCGCCCTCCTATAAGAAAAGGACGGAGTCGTAAAACTAGTAGGATTCTACTCGAAGAAACTTAATAAGGCTAAGATTAACTACGACATTTACGATAAGGAGATACTCGCGGTAGTGTCTTGTCTTAAGGAATAGGCTCCCGAGTTAAAAACATATAGACCCTTTATAATCTAGACGGACTATAAGAACCTAGAATACTTTATAACGAAGAGATAGCTTTCTAAACGGTAGATCCGGTAGGTTAAGGAAGTTGTAGAATTCTAGTTTTCACTAGTATATAGGCCGGGCACCGAGGCGATTATGCCGGACGCCCTTTCTCGAAGGGGGTAGGACACGCTTAGGTAGGACGATAAGTTATTACGGTACCGTAGGTTTCTTAAACCGGACATCGTAAAGAATTAGCCGGGCTTAAAGGGGGGAAGCGAGGTAGTAGTAGACGCTAGCTCTACTATAAAGGTTTCGTTAGTACAAATCTTAGCTACGTAGTTCGAAGGACTATCCGCCGTAGAAGAGGCGGATTTACCGGGCGCACTACTAGGACCCTTCTAAGACTAAGAGCTAAACGACCTCTAGGAAAGAACGATCGAGAAGAATAGTACATTCTAAGCGGTACACCGCGCAATTAAGGTAGGAGCGCGTTTACTTCCTAGCGAGGTAAAACTTAAGGTATAAGTAGGTAACTATAGTATCGACCGTAACGGGTATCTTCGCTACCGCGGTAGGATTTAGGTACCTAGAGCTCCTAGTTCTACGGAGTCCGACTATAAGGAGGCGGACATAGCGATCCTATAGAACGACACCCTTCGAACTAAGCTAATCTAATCCGTACACGATTTACCGGTATACGGCTACCCTAGCCGGGACTCTATAGTATCGATACTAAGTCGTAACTTCTACTAGCCCCTATAGTCTAAGCACGTAAGGTAGTTTTTAAGGAACTATAACTACTACGGTAGGAATAATGTATAGAGGGAATAAAAACACGGCCTCCTATAACCCTTACCGGTCCCCGACCGATTCTTCTAGGAGATCTCGATAGATTTTATAACGGACATACCCGAGTCGTAAAGGAATACTTACCTCTAGGTAATTAAGGATCGACTAAGCAAGACCGTCGTTTTAGAAGCGATGTCTACTATAAAGGCCGAGGACTACGCTAAAAGGTTCTTAGACTACTAGGTAAGATACTATAGCCTACCTTAAGCTATTACGAGTAACCGGGGTACTAACTAGACGAGCACCTTCTAGAGGACCTTCTATCGTTTAACCGGTGTAAAATAGAGGCTTAGCTCCGCTTACTACCTATAAACCGACGGAGGCCCGTAACGATTAAACTAGGAAGTCTAGGCTTACCTTCGTAACTATATTAACTATAAGCAGTCCGACTAGAAACGCTAGCTCCCTATAGCATAACTTACTCTAAACGCGCGGTATTACGCGGGGCTAGGAATAAGCCCCTTCTTCGCGGTATACGGATACGAGGCACTATTACCCGTTTAGTTATAACCGGATCTAAAGACTTCTTAGTTAGACGCCGTGTAACGGGTAACGCTATTCGTAGAAAGGATGTAAAAGATTACGAACCTATATTAGGCGAGTATAGCGGAAGCTACCTAAAAATAGGAGGACTACGCTAACCGGGATAGGAAGCCCGTACTAATCTATCGTATAGGCGATAAAGTTTAGCTAGATCTACGCAACTATATTACTACACAACTAAAGAAGAGCCTCGACTATAGACACGCGAAGTATACGGTAGTAGAAGTAATCTCGCCGTTATCTATACGCTTATCTAGGATCCCCGACGGGATCTACCCGGTCTTCTATCCTAACTTACTACGACCTATAAGCTAAGACCCCTTACCTAGATAGGAGATCGATAACAAATAGCCGGACCCTATTATAATTAAGTCTTACGAAGAGTAGTAGGTAGAAGAGATCCTTTACGCTAGAACTAAGGTTAGAGGTAGAGGCCGAGTACGCGAAGTCCTAGTGAAATAGACCGGATACTATAAGCCTATATAGGAACTATTAGGGTACCTCGCGGATATAGTAGCCGCGGATAACTTCGAGAGGAAATATATTAACCTAATAACGCATAACAGACCGAAGGAGGTATAGGATATAAAAAGAAGGGGGAAACGATAAAAAGATAAGGGTTACTAGGGATTTAGCGTAGACATAGGCGTTTAGGAAAGGGTAGGCGTTTCTTTTAGGTTAGGGAGTCTTTTAAGGAGATAGAGAGAAGTAAGAAGGTATAGGTAAGTTTAAGAACGTTTTATTTTAGTAGCGTCCGCCGTAAAAGTAGCGGAGCCCGATCCCTTTAGAGATAGCTATATACTATAATAGCCCGGTCGCGGCCCGCGCGAAAGACGAGGGTGCCTAAAGGCTAGTTAGAGGAGGCCGAGGCCTAACGTACGCGGCGCTAACCTAGCTAGAGGTCGCGTAGGGCGCCCCCGGGACTAAAGAGTCGGTTAGCGATAGTTTTATAACGGGGCCCGTAGTACATACGTCTACCTAAAGGTAAGCTAGGCATTAGCTATAGTACCTATAACCTTAGCGGCGACCGTACTAAAGGAATCGGTAAGCGCGTATAAAGAGGCGGGGGCCGGGAAAACTTACCGGGAGAGTACGCTAGTACGCTAGAGAGGCTTTAAAGCCTTCTAGGCTTTAAGGACGACGCGGAGCTTAGTACGAGCGTCGTCGCTAAAAGACCGTAAGCCTATAGAAAAGCCGCGGAGGCCGCCGGGGAGGATACTTACGCGCGGTTCTAGTTAGTAGCGCGGGTCCACTTAGCGTAGGTAGCGTAGGCAAGCTCCGGCCTAAAACGCGTAGTTAGCGATAATTTTCCTTCGGGGTCCGCGTAGTACATATATGTCCTTATAATACTTACGATTAGTGTTATAGGGCTAGTAGGCGCGCGCGGTTGCGCCCTAATAATAATTAGCGGACCCCGATAAGAATATAGCGGAGGCCGGTACTTATATACTAGGAGACGTAGTCTACGCTAGTAGAGGCGTAGGGGACGTAGTAGATACGGCGTTAGGCCATTTTATACTACGTTCCGGTTAGAATGCGTCGGTCTCCGTAAGAATTTATTCGGACTCACTTAATAGTATTAATAGGAGATTGTAAGGGCCGTAAGGCTATAAGGGGATGTCGTAATATATAGCACGCCTACGATCTTCTAATCGTAGATGAACTAAAGCTTACTTTCTTCTATAGACGCTATGCGCGTCTCCTAGTATACGTATACGCGTTACGTGCGGTATGCTAAGCCGGGTATAGCCGCATTATATGTAAGGGTTAGCTATAGGCTACCCTTATAACTACCTCCCTTCTAGGACGAGCTGCCCTTAGCTCGCGGCTTTAGGAGGTTTCTATATAAGTGATCTATCTACTTCTCGTAGATTCCGTTACTATACGACCCGCCTACGGGTCTCGTACGTGTCGTTATTATAGTATAGGTAGGTATAAAGTTATAGTTACCGGGTTAACTAACTCGGGGGTTTAAGAAGCGTACCCTCTTCCTCCTTTTCCTTCTTTTTCCTTATACTACGTTCTCGTAGCGCACTATACCCGCACTACTAGCAATCTACTAGCTCCTCGCTAGCGACTACCTAGCGACCCGCTAGTACTACTATAGCTTTAGAGGAAGCTATCTAAGACTAGCTCCGCTAGGAGGCCCTTATAGGGGGCCTATTAGCACTACTAACACTATTACTAGTACTACGAGCATAGATGTCTAGCGCGCTCGGCGTACTAGATACGCTAGCGAAGCGTAAGTTTAGCGCGCTAGGGCCGTAGACCCCTAAGTCCTTACTAGCTAGGCGCCTAGGTACTAACATTAAGATATGTATACGTTATCTACTATACTTCGTAGCTAGTAAGTATTCGCTACGCTCTTTACTTACGATACGCTTACTAATAGTATAGTAGACGAGTAGGATACGTGTAATAGTGTTACTACCGGCGAGTTACTTAAGAAGTATAGGCGCTATAGAGACATTAGGCACCCCTACGTTAGTAACACTAGCGTCGCTATCGCGTAGCTAGTAGCTCGCCTACGCGCCGCTCGCGCCTAGCGCGATAAGCTTATCTAGGGGCTTAGTAACCCTATTACTAAATAAGAGTAGGATGCTCTAGACTAGTAGTACGAGCTCTATACCTAGCTAGGCGAGTAGATCCTAGAGGTAAGTACTACGCCTCGCTAGCGCTCCCTACGCTCGCCGTATACGGCGTACTATCGCTCCCTATATAAATCGGCTAACCTCCTCCTAGGCTAAGAGGCAGTTCTCTACCTATAAGAATAAGCGTATAGGGGACACCCGCGTACGCTTCGCCGGCGCCTCTACTACTACTACCCCCTCCTCCGCCGCCGCTACTACGTCCGTAGTTCTATAGTAAGAGTAGAATAGGGCCCTTAATAGGCTCTTCGAGCTCGGCCGTACTATAAGTACTATACGTATCGCATACGTGTCCTATGCTAACCGTAGTTATAGTTCCTATAGGCTAGAAACATCGACACTACTACGGCCGATAGGGCCTTCTTACTACTAGCCCTACGGGACGAGTATAATAAGGAGGATGATAAGGAGGATAATAAGGAGGATAATAACGAGTAATCGGGCGCTCTGCGTATATTAGCCGCCTATTACGCGCCTATGTTCTGTCTACGTAGCGCCGTAGTGCGCCTATAAAAGTTTATTTTTAAAATAAATACTCTTCTCTCTACTCTTCTCTCTCCTCACCTCCCTCTCTAATGTTATTACTGTCGGGGGTGTTTACTCGACTAAGTAAGCGAGCCTTTTAGTCCGATAGAAGACACTATAGGTTAGTGTCTTCTATGCTAGTTATAGCTAAGTTTACTATCGGGGGTAGAGGTCCTTATATCTAGCTACCGAAGGGTTGAGGTCTAAATGCATAACCTATACCCTTATTTTAGCGCCTTATACTGCCTTCGTAGGTACCTTATATTCGACTACTATACGCGTAGCCTTCGTAGATCCTTCCGCCGGCTTATACCATCTTTACTAACGCCTTATATTCGGCTACTATACGCGTAGCATTCGCGAGTCCTTATACTAGCTCCTAGCTGTTATACTCTTCTAGCTAGCCCTTCTATCGCACTAGGTACTACACTTTACCCTTATACTTACGCTTTCCTAGTACTACCTCTACTTTATATTCCCCGTCCTTATTAGCGAGGGCTATAGTACCTCTATCCTTCTCGCTACCCGCGTACGGCTCAAGGAGGGATACATAGAATACATCATAAATTCTTAAGTCGGCTAGTAGTACTAGGCGGTACGCCTACGAACCGATAGCGTCGATAATGCGGTACGGTCTAATAAACTTCGGACCTATCTTCTTCTTCGGTAATACTAACCTTAGGTTCTTTGTAGATAATAAGACTATGTCGCCTACGCAATAGCTCTTAGCCTTATAAGTCTTATTATAGTAGCGAGTCTAATTGGCTACTACGATTTCCTAACGCTTCGTAAGCGTAGCGCGCATCTCTCGTATACGGTTAACTAAGTCTACCGCTACTAGTACCTCCCCTTCCCGGATCTTGCCTCGAGATCCTATAGGTATTAGGGTAATCTTAGGTCTCTAACTATACGCTATTTCGAATAGGCTTATGCGTAGCGTAGGGTAGACGCTATTATTATATGCGAATTTAGTAATAGCTAGCTACTTAGCCTACTCTATCTAGTTCTCGCTATAGTAATAACGAAGGTACTGTTCTAAGGTTTAGTTTACCCTCTTAGTCTAGCCGTTAGTCTAAGGGTAGAAAGCTATAGATAGCTTACGCTTTACCTACGCCTCGAAGTAGAAGTCACTCTAGAACTTGCTCGTAAATACTAACCCGCGGTTACTTACTATACCCGCTAGCATACTATAATACCGCACGACTTCGTCTCGTAAGATCCTCGTAAGCTCCGCCGCTATATATATCTTAGTCGTAGGAATGTATAAGTTCATTTTAGAGTAGCGGTCGACGATTACTAGGATCGCATTATATACGCATTCTCCTCGCTTACTTAGCGGTAGGTCCGTAATGAAATCTATAGTGATTTCCTACTATGGACTGTCTAGCCTAGGTAGTAGCTATAGCTCGCCGTAGGGTCGATAGCGCCTTGCCTTCGAGGTCTAATAAGCCCTATAGTTTCTAACATACTCCCTTACATCCTTACTAAGTAATTCCTACTAGTAATAACGTCGTAGTAGCTCTTTAGTCTTTACCTTACTAAAGTACCCTACTAGTAGGTCGTTATAATGCATGTAGAGTAGTTATGCTCTTACTACATAGTCTTCGGGTACTATAATCGCGTTCCCGCGATAGACTAACCCGTCTTTTATATACTAGTCCTTAGCGCCCCCTTCGCTAGGCGCCTACGATAAGTATACGACGCACCTATCGTCTCTCCCCTATAGATTTTTATTAGTAGTGTAAGTAGTTCACCTAGGCCGCCCTACATTATTATAGCGCACACTCTCGCTAGTAGCGATCGGGTCCCCTACGGCTCGTAGGCTCCTACTACTATTATCGTCGCCTTATCCTATATCTTCTCGTAGGTAGCGGTTACGCGCCTTACTATAGGCTCGTCCTCTCTTAATAGGGATTCCTTCTAGAAAGACAGCTTACTTTATAGCGTAGGAAGTAAGTTCGACGTCTACTACGCTACGCGTACGTAGTTACTACGTCGCGATAGCGCATCGGCTAGGTTACTCTTCCCCGACCTATACTCTACTACGAAGTCGAAAGATTATAGAAACGTCGCCTATCGAGCTTACCTCCCGTTTAGCTACTTTACTGTTATAAAACCCTATAGGTTCGTATAGTCGACTAGTACCTAAACCGTATACGATGCGCCTTCGAGGTACGGTCGCTAATACTTAAATGCCTCTACTACTACTAGTAGCTCTTAGTTATAGGTCTTATAATTGCACTCGGTAGGTATTATCTTACGAGAATAGAAGGCAATTAGATACTACTTAGTCCTAAACAGCTAAGAGATAATACCTACAATCGTAAAACCTAAGGCATCCGTCTTAACCCTCGTACGTAACGAAGGATCGAAGTGCCTTAGGATAGGTGCTCCGAGGAACCTAGCTTTTAGCCGTTAGAACGCTTACTCCTCGTAAGCGGACTACATAAGAGGCCCCTACTTCTTACTATTCTTACATCCCTTTAGTAGGTCTATTAATAGCTTTGCAATCCTCGAGTACCCTTCGATAAAGCGCCTATAGAAGTTATAGAATCCTAGGAAGGATTAAACCTTATAAAAACTTATAGGCGTAGGTAATTCCTCGATTACGGCTACCCTACTCCTATCTATCGATACGCCTACGACACTTACGATAAATCCTAGGAACTCGGTATTCTCCTAGAAGAAGCTATACTTCTTTAGGTTCGTAAATAGGGCGAACTTTCGTAGCCTCTCTAGTACCGCGCGTACGGCTCGTACGTGCTCCTTACGTGTTACGCTATAGATAAGGATGTTATCTAGGTAGACTACGTAGATATTATCTACTAACTTAGTAAGGGCCTTATTAATGTACCCCTAAAAGGTAGCTAGTACGTTAGTTAACCTAAAAGGCATAACTAAGTACTCGTAGTAACCGTATCGCGTGCGAAACGTAGTCTTCTACTCGTCTCCTCGCTTAATAGGAATACGGTAGTAGGCATCCTATAGGTCGATTATAGTAAAGAGCCTAGCGCCCTATAGCCTATCTAAGGTCTTACTAATTAGGGGCAGTAGGTACCGGTTCTTTACTATAATCTCATTTAGGCCTCTATAATCTACATAGAGCCTAAGAGTGCTATTCTTCTTTAGTACGAATAGGATAGGCGCACCCGCCTCGCTTACGGATCGCCTAATCTACCCCTTCTCTATTGCTTACGTAAGGTACTCCTTTAAGGCCTCTAGCTTAGTTAAGGACTAGTAGTATAGCGGCTTAAAAGGGGGTTTCTTTCCTTTAACGAGATTAATCGCATACTTAACCCCGTCAGGCATCTTACGCTTCGCCTACTTATTAGGTGCGTATACATCTTAGAAGTCTATAAATTCTTTAGGCTACGAGGGGCCTGTTACGGAACAGTGTTATCGGTGCAAATGGTTGGACAACGGAGCAGGAAACCAGACGAAGCTGCAGACATGGATGCCTGGGGAGTCACGTGACAGAGCGATCAGGACTGATCGGTCCTGATCACTCTTGATCAGTTGATCAGACTCGCTCAGGGCAGAGCAGGACAGATCACGCCAAGACATGGCACTATATAGACGACGCTTCTTTACGAGTAGATAGGAGCCTCGTGCTCAACTCATTTTAAGTATACACCATATACTGTTTGGAACCACTACCTTCATAACTGATTGAGACATCCCTGCAAAGATCCAAGCCCGAGTTGTGATAACGTACAGCGGTTCCTAACAGGGCCCTCTCCTTCGGGTACTACTATAGTAATAGCCCGAACACTTATCGCATAAACCTACTTTAAGCTCTCGAGATCCTTAAGGAACTCGCGTACGTTACGCTACTAAATCGTAGGCGTCTCTATACCGTAGTACTACTAGTTATCCTTATCGGCCTTTACTATCCGATTACGATACCGCTAGGGTCTACCTAAAATAACTAACGGCCTACCTATAGGCGCTACATAGTAGATAGCGTCGCTTACGCGCTCTACTCCTACATCGTTAGCTAGTCGCACGCGAACCGTATAGGCGCCGTAGTAATGCCCCTAGTCCTACGTATACGACTCTAGATTTAGAAGCTTTATACTACTAATAGGCTACATCTAGTGTCGGAGTACATACTCGTACGATACTAAGCTTAAATCTACACCGTTATCTAGAAGAAACGTAGCCTCGCGAAACCCCTTACGCGTCTCGACGGCGCCTCGTAAGTAACGCGCTAGACTCGTATCGACTTGCCTTAAGGGGTCTATATAGAAACTCGGACTTAGGAGCGACCCTTACCTAGTCCTCTACCTTTTCCCTATTTGCCCTTCTTAGTTAAAGCCTCGACAGTTTCTAACCTACGAACCGCTTACGCGTCGCGGTCTTTCTATAGGTGTCTATTCCGGCACTCCGTCTTATAGTAACCCTTCCTACCGTAGCCGTAGTACTCTACTTTCGACTTCTAGCTAGTTAAAGACGAGCTACCGGCGTCTCGCTACTAACTCGTACCCGAGGCGCCCGGTACTTAACTCTACTTTTATTACTTTAGGCGATCGGCCCGCTTATGTACGCCCTTAGCTTTACGCTTACGACGTACATACTACCCGCGGTCGTGCCCTCCGCTACTACCTCGGCGCTCGGTACTTTCGATACGCGAGGCTAGGACTACTAGGTCTTCTCTAGTCGTGGGGATATTATAGTAGCTAACGATAGCGGACCGTAAGCGAGGCGTAAGCTTCGCTAGTAGGTACCGTATACGTTACGCTTCCGAGTAGTTACCTAACTAGTCCTCTATAACATCTAGCTCAGTCGCGAACTGCCGCGCTATCTAGTTGTCCTTCTATCTTATAACCTCGTACTCTAACATAACGTTAAGTACGCAATTTATAGGATCGCCGTATACATCTCGGTAGAACTCCTTAAAGTCCTAGTATATATACCCTACGAGGTTAACGGCGCTATAGTTAGTATATTATCGCTCGCTTACCTCTCCGCTAAGGTACATAACCCTATATAGGACCTTTAATTCGTCTATCGCGTACATAGTGCCTAAGAGGGCAAAGATAAGTAAGAGCTCCCGAAGGAATACCCTTACCTTCCTTATTAAATCCCCTCTAAAAGGCGTCGGCTCTTTTAGACGCGGTCGCGTCGTATACGCTACGGCCGCGCCTCGTACTATAATATTATCGTTAGTAGTTATAGAGATAGAGGTAGGGGTTATAGTAGGGAGGTAATCTTCTCTCCTCCCTCCTATACGCTCTAGAGGCGGTGCGCTTATAGCGCGTAAGATCTCTAGCCGCTCGATCTCCCTCTATATCTCTTACTCTTTAATCTTAGCCCGTAAGGCCTCTCTTCTCGTAACTAAGGCTACACGACGCGCCTACTACTATACTCTAGGGCTTAGGGGCGGCGTAGGCGACTCGCCATCGTATACGTCGCGATTAGGCTCTATAGCGTATATAGATTGTAACGAAGGGAAGCTTTAGAACTATAAGGGCCGTAAGGCTATAAGGGGATATCGTAATGTATAGCACGCCTACGATCTTCTAATCGTAGATGAACTAAAGCTTACTTTCTTCTATAGACGCTATACGCGTCTTCTAGTGTACGTATACGCGTTACGTGCGGTATACTAAGCCGGGCATAGCCGCATTACATATAAGGGTTAGCTATAGGCTACCCTTATAGAGATATAGTAGTAGTAGTTTCTATTTACGGCATCTATCTATCGGAACCCGTAGGGAAAACGTCGGCTCCCTAAGCGATAGGTATAAGATACGTAACCGTATACCCCTAAGGCTAAAGACGCTTAGCTAGGGGGAGGGGGAGGGGCGACTTACGCTTACGGTAGGTAATAAGGAAAAGAGAGAAAGAAAAAGAGAACGAGAACCTAAAGATATATTCTAGGTTCCTATTATTTATATATAACAATAGCTATTGTTACTTATTAGACAATAGTAAACCTTACACTTACCTAGGCGATAATACTTCGCCTCGACGTCGGCGGGGCTAGATAATAAGGAAGAGTAGCTCGGGCACTTCCTATTACGAGCCTAATAAAAACAGCTAGGACAATAGGCTCTAGGTAGGACAATAGGGAGCACCGGCGTAAATACGCATGCGGCCGGTATCTATAGGGCGGAGCTAGGGCTAGAGACGGTAAAGGTAGAAGGGGGGGGGTAGTATAAGGGGCGGGCCCCTGTTTCTTAGCATAGGCTACGCCTATGCGTTCGGATTACTTTCCGACACCTTTTCTTCGGATAGCGTGTAACTTCCCCTTTCTTCTATATCGAACTTATTATAAACTTTATAGAACTTTAGTATATACGTCGTTTACCCGTAATAGTAGGCGTACTATATAATACGACATCTCCTTATAGTTCTTATACTACTAGTAGTACTAGTAAGCTTAATATACTATATATATCTATAATAACTGTAAAGTTGAGACCTTATAGGATACGTAGTTAGTAGCGGAGTAGAGTAAGAGATTAATCTTTAACTAGCTAATAGCTACAGGGCATGTAGCAATATATTAGGAACTAATGCGTTGATTGTGTTAGATGTCTATCTAAGCTAAAGGGGAGAGAAGGTGTCTTCCGACAAGCTAAGTTATCGTAGATGCCCTAGGCTATTAGATTATAACCTAACTATTAGCTCCCCTTAAGATGCTACATCTTAACACTCCTACTTATCTTACATAGGAGGTTATAGTCTACTCTTCTCCTATTAGTAGTATTTAGACCTCTATAATAGGTTAAGCTAGCTTATAAACCTCTAGAAGTGTAGACTAGTCTTTAGCTTTATAAACCTATCTACAACTATCTTAGATGTTAGGGTGTACTTAATAGTAATAAGCCTTCTCTACTAAAGTTTCCTAATAGCATTGTAGGCAATGTTAATGTGCTTTAACTTGTTATAAACATATGCATCCCTTACTAGGGTGAGGGCAGCTTAGTTGTTACCTCTTAATTGGACTAGTCTTAAGTTTAATATAGTCTCCTAGTTTCTAGTAATCCTTAGTTAATAGGAACAGTCTCCTACTAACTCTAGACAGTCTATCTCCCTTAGCAGTAAAGCTAGGAATTGGGATTGCTTTGCATATGTATTTATAGCTATGTATTTAGCTTCTATTGTAGATGTTACTATAGACTTTTGCTTCTTGCTTATCTAGGAGACTAGTGCCCTATAGAGGAAGAAGACATACCTAAGGATAGAGACTCTGTCTACTTTGTCCATTGTATAATTAGAGTTATAGTATCTAACTAGGCATCCTTCTCTATGCCTAGAGAAGACAAGGCTAAGATTAGGATATAACCTTAGATATCTTATAATCTTCTTTAAAGCCTTTATATAGTAGGTGGATAGGTTACTTATAAATGAGCTTATCCTTCCTAGGGCAAAAGCAATGTCTAGCCTTGTAATTGTTACTAGCTACATCTATGTACTATTAATACTCTAGTACTCTGCCTTGTTACACCTCTTATCTATGTAGCTTAAAGGTTTAAGAGCCTTATAGCTGTCTATAGGTGAGTGTATAGGTGCTGCCTTCTTATAGTTTATCCCTATCTTAGTAAGGTTGTCCCTAATAAAGTGTCCCTAGTTAAGTTTTAGGATTCCTCTCCTCCTATCCCTTGTAACTCTTATACTAAGGATCTTTTTAGGTTTACTAAGATCTTTAATCTTAAAGACTTTGCTAAGTTCTCTTTTAAACTAGAGAACATCTATTAACTTTAGTGTAGCAATTAGAATGTTATCTATATATGTAAGAATTATAATCTCTTTTTCCTTATAAATAAGTAGGCATGGATCCACCTCTAACTGTATAAATCTAATCTCTCTAAGCTTTAACATATAGAGTTGATTCCAATCTCTAGCTACTTGCTTAAGTCTATATAAGCTTTTAAGGATCTTAAACACTATGTTTAGTAGAAGCTTAACTCCTAGTAGTAGTAATATAAAGATGTCTTTATAGAGGGTGCTTTCTATAAACGCATTGTTTACATCCACTTAGTAAAGATAGAGATCCTTCTTGCATATAATAGCTATAAACACCCTAAGGGTGTCCTATCTAACTATAGGCGCAAATGTCTCTATAAAGTTAATACTAAACTTCTATAAAAAGCCCCTTACAACTAGCCTAGCCTTAACCTTTTTAATAGCTCTACTAATGCTTCTTTTAACATTAAAGACGTATCTTAACGTAACTAAGTTTACTCCTTTTAGTAGAACAGCATTCTCCTAGGTGTTGTTACTCTATAGAGTATCTAGCTCCTTCTAGATTGCTTCCTTCTAAAGGTGTCCCCATTTCTTATTATTTATAGCATCCTTATGTTACGGACACGTCCATTCGCTACGAACAACAAGGGCTCATGCAGGCTGCGAGGCAGCAGGACTGAGGGTGGACGACTCAGATCGAGACTGAGGCTGAACGACTCAGATCGAGACTGAGGCTGAGCGACTCAGATCAGTCACGCCAAGACATGGCACTATATAGACGACGCTTCTTTACGAGTAGATAGGAGCCTCGTGCTCAACTCAAATCAACACTCTTGTGTTAAGTTGCAACCTTGTAGTGAACTCTCGTTCACACTACTTTAGAGACATATCGAGGATCGACACTTCCTAGGCCACCCACGTGACGAGGGACAAGGCCCAACCGCAACACTTTGAGCACCAAAAGCCGCGGGGAGTGCTATCGATTATATGTCTGGGAGAGACGCTACCCGGAGTCCGTCACGACAAACGCCACAGTCAACTGGCATCACGGAACGAATGAGCGAAATGTCGATTACAGGAAGCAGCAAGAACAACAACACTCCTATGGGCATGCTGAACCCATTGGACCACCACCGTGCACCTAAGGTGTCCACGCCGGAGACGTTCGACGGGACTAAGGACAAACTGGAGGCTTTTCAACTGCAGGTTCAGTTGTACCTTCACTTCAACGCACACCAGTTTCAAGGCGAGGCCAGCAAGGTCTTGTACGCCGCATCCTTCCTACGTGGAAAAGCAGCTAGAGGATTCCGACCATACCTCAAGGACTGGCTCCATAACCAGGGTGAGGGGGAAACACCGAAAACGGAGACTCGAAAAATTTTTCACGACTACGACGAGTTTGAGACGAAACTCGATGATCTATACGGGATACCTAATGAGGAGGTATACGCCGACCGACATATCCGACAACTTCGACAGACCACTTCTGTAGCGCTATACGCCTCAGAGTTCCAAGGATATGCCGCCGACCTGGAATGGAACGACGCAGCACTGCGATCGCAATTCTACCTCGGACTAAAGGACAATGTCAAAGCTGAGCTATCCCGAAACGCCAGCGTCGTTACGCTAGGGGCGATGATTAAGGTAGCAAAGGAAATCGACGAAAGGCTCCAGGATTTGAGATACGACCGATTCGTACAGCCTGGATACCAGAGACCCGCCGCGGGCGGAAGAGGGGGCTTCAAGGCCAGAAGTCAGGACCCTAGTTACGGAGACCCAATGGAATTGGACGTAACGGAGCGTAGGACAGGAAGGGGGCTGAAGAGCAAAGGTTCCACCTGCTACGTATGTGGCGAGCAAGGCCACTTTGCAAAGAACTGCAAGAAAAAGAACATGGTTAGCCGCGAGTTCAACGCAATGATTCGCGAAGAGAATACATACCAGGAATGCGAGAACTTCTTCTCGAAATCTGCCTAGCAGAAACAACCTGAGGACAGCAAGGCATCAAACAGCGGCTTCTTGATTTGATGACCTAGGACATAGAAGTCAACATTACGGCATGGACAAATGACTACTGGATACTGGACAACTTACCCGACCATGTGACCCGAGGAATCACCCGAAGGACCCGACCACGAGAACGGAGACCCGACGCCGGCAGACTGGAGGTTGGCCTCCAGCTCCTCGAGAGTAGAGGGGTCACCATCCTCCTCCGACACCTCTTGCGCCATGCACCGCAATTTCTCGTCCGCGCGGCGGCTGTTCTCAGAGAGAACTCGCTCGTTTCTCGTGATACGGGACTGGAGCGCGGCGAGCTGTTCAAGCAGGGAGTCACGGGCTTTTCGATCCGTTTCCAGCCTGGCGGCTAGTTCCTCCGCTGTTCGGTCAAGCGCCTCCCAGGAGGTGGTGACGCAGGACCTGCCTGTGCGGACGCAGTGGGCACAAGACGACGACATCCTTAGATCGGAAGAGTATTGGCAGGACCGTTTCAGACGACGACAAGTATCACAAGGAACAAGAGCAGGCCACGAATCCGCTAGGATACGAGCAACAAGAGCCTTGCGAGAAAGGGTAGATTTGGAAGACATCCTTTGAAACTTGGGGAAGTTAGGAAACGAAGGAGGGGCATTGATTATATAAGACAACGACACGTGATCAATAGGGACATTGATCCTAGAGGAGGGAGGTGGTGTTACGGACACGTCCATTCGCTACGAACAACAAGGGCTCATGCAGGCTGCGAGGCAGCAGGACTGAGGGTGGACGACTCAGATCGAGACTGAGGCTGAACGACTCAGATCGAGACTGAGGCTGAGCGACTCAGATCAGTCACGCCAAGACATGGCACTATATAGACGACGCTTCTTTACGAGTAGATAGGAGCCTCGTGCTCAACTCAAATCAACACTCTTGTGTTAAGTTGCAACCTTGTAGTGAACTCTCGTTCACACTACTTTAGAGACATATCGAGGATCGACACTTCCTAGGCCACCCACGTGACGAGGGACAAGGCCCAACCGCAACACCTTATAGGACTTTAGAATTAGGATCTCTTACTTATATATAATAACTTCTATAGTTGCTATAAAGGCTATCTCCTTAACTTCTTCTAGGAATTCACTATCCTATAGTACTAAATCATCCACTAATTGCATAGCTATAAAGAAAGCTTAGTATTAAGTAGCAAGGTTCTCTAAGAGGTCTATTGCTTCTCCTACTTTAGTAGCTAGTTTAGGTATAGGGACTATAGATCTTAGGGCTTTCTATTTCTATTTATAGCCCTTAACATTATAGTTAGCCCTCCTCTTACTAAGGGATAATCTAAGAGTAGTTACTTGTGTCCTAGTGACATTCTTTTCCTAGAGATCTAGTAAGCTTATCTTAATTAGCTTATCGATTTTCTGAAATTCCCCTACATTCTTTAGAGGCTAGGGAAGTTATATAAACAGCTTTCTTAGCTAGGCTGTTACTAGGCTGCTCTGCTAAATAATTGAATAGTGAATAGGTTGCTCTAAGGATATGTCCTTCCTTAGCCTCCCTAAGGGTCTCCTAGCTAGTGCATTGCTTAATAGATTCAATTTTGTAACATTAAGATCTATATTACCTCTAGGTTAGTCCTTAAAGAAGTCTACATGTATGTGTTGTTTAACAGCTTTTATGTCTAGTTCCTAAAAGAGCTAGGCCTTAGCTATGTTTTTAACGTATCTAACAAATACTGCTTCTTTGCCTCTATTTATTAGTTTATTACTTCTTGCCTATTAAGGCTAGGATCTTGTATCTATGTAGATAATAGCTTTGCATCCCTAAACCTTTAAATAGTTAATAGTTAGCTTAATACTATTAAAGGCTTTATCTAGTGAAACCTTAAACCTATTATAGTCTAGACTATTTAGTAGTTTATTCCTTATGTAGGTTTAGGCTTCTAGTACTTTAGGCTAGAATTTAATTAGCATCTTAGCCTCTTTAAGCATTGCCCTTATAGAGTCTTCTAAGGTTTGTATTAACCTTTTAACTAGTCCATTTTAGAGCGAGTTGTATACCTTAGTATGCTCTAGCCTAATTCCTAAATCCTTCTCCTACTGCTTAACTAATGTAATAAGTTCCCTTACATTATTAAGCCTAACTGCTTTCAACTGTGCTAATGATTTCCTCTCTGCCTTAATCTTCTAGTTCTAGAGAGCAAATAGAGCATCTTCTCTTTTCTTAAGAGGATAGGTCTACTTTTTTCTAGAGAAGTTGTTAACAATCTTAAGCTAGTATTTAAACCCTAGCCTTAATGTTAGCAGTAGACTATATATGTCAATAGATATAAGGGCAAGTCTTTTAGGTCTTCTCTTAGTAACTTTATCTTTGTACTTCTTTATCTTTACTATTGAACATACTCTACACTAGTAGAAGCTATCCCTAGGAATAGGAATAGGTTCTTTTAAGTCTATTACCTTATAAAGATTCTAGAGCAAGTTCTTCCTAAAGTGTGTAAATCTTCTATACTAAAGCTCCTACTGTTTTAGGTTAGTCTCTAATTTAGCAGTTATAAAGGCATTCTCTATTAGTGGTGCACATAATAAGTAATATGTCCTTTCTTATAGTAGAGGAGAAATCTTATTAATAAATGGAACCCCCCTAAGGAGCCTTATCTAGACAACAGTTTAGCTAGAGGGGGATATAAGAGAAAATAAAGGAGGTTAAACACTAAACTGCTTGCTAAACTAGTTCTAAGAAACTAGGTTTACCCCTAGCTTAGGTATAAGTAGAACATCTTCTAAAACAACTTTCCTACTAGATCTCCTACTTATCTCTATAGACCTAATATAAGTAGCTAACAAATGCCTACCTCCCACTTTGATCTATTTCTTCTTTGTTAAGGGAGTTATAGATCTAAAGAGGCAGTTCTAGTTAGTTATATAGGATAAAGCACAAGAATTAAGTAACTACTCTAATAAGGGGAACTTGCCTTAGACTTCTATAGTTAAGTAAGCCACTTTATTATACTTATTATTATTAGACATTGTCTTCTAGGATAAGTTGCATAAGTTAGGTAGCTCTTAGGTAGAGAAACCTTTCCTAGTCTTCCTTGTTTTAGAGGAAGGAGACTAGGCCTAGTTCTTCTAGAGTAACAGCATGTTAGAGCTAAGTTTCTTCACTATTTTCTTAAGTTCCTCTATAGAGGACTTCTCTCTTAGTGTTCTTCTTAAAGATAGTAGTAGAGATCTTCTCTTCTTAACATGTGTTACATTCTAGGAGGATAGTGCTTAGGAATAAGATCTAAGGACCTTCTTTACCTTAGAGAGACTAGGGCAGTCCTTAATAAGATAGTCCTTCTTATAGAGAAGGTAGGAAAGTGATCTTACCTAACCTAAGGGCCTAACCTAGGTGGCTACTATACTATACTTAGCCTTAGAGGGATTTAATCTAGCCTCTTAAGCCTTAAGGATCTTTAAGGTCCTTTTATAATCCATCTTTGGCTAAGCTATAATAGTATCCCTAGCTACATAGTAGTTAGGTAGCAGTGAGCTTAAAAGCTAGGTTATTCTTATATTAGCTTTCCTATAGTGCTGGCCCTCTAGGTTAACATTAGCAATCCTCCTTCTAAGAGACACTAGGTGTGCCTATACAGATCTAATAGTGAACTCTTTACTTATCTCAAAGTTCACAAACTGTTTTATAAGCTTATGTGTATAGGTTAGTAACACCTAGCTATACTTGTTCTAGAGATGCACCTATATTTTAGTAGCTTTTCTAGATTCGTAAGAGCCCTTAAGCTTAAATTTATCTTCTTCTATAACCCTACTTAGGATACTAAAGTTGTAAGCTGCATTTTATTTTGTCTATGTTAGTGCATTAAGAATCTCTTTAATCTTAGTCTCTTCCTAGAGTTTTAGGTTCTTGCCCTTAATGTTGTTAAATGACACTTCTAATAGGTTATTAATTGCAAAGAATGCTAACTAGCTCTCTATCTTATATCTCTAAAGGTTGAACTATCTCTTCTAGTTGTCTCTCCTAAGAATTGGGATTTTAGTTCCCCTCTCTTCTCCTTTCTCTTAGTGTAAATCTATAATGAATTGAATGTAATAAAATAAGGTGTATATGCTTTAAAGTCGTAGCTCACGTCCTACTAAGGCTTTTAGTGTAGAATAGTAAGGTTCGTAGGTATAGATACTAAGGCCTACTTAGTAGGGTAAAGAAAGAGCGGTGTAGTCTCGGAGCTAGGACACAGGTCTGTCTCTCCTAGTAGAGTTCTAAATGACTTACTTAAAGTCCTTCTTAATAGTATCTCGATGCAGTTCTGCCTATAGAGTGTCTTTAAGGTATTAGCTTATAGTAAGCCGTATAGAGTCCTTTTCTAGATTACCTATTACTTAGTATTAAACTAAGCTCCTTAATAGGACAGATAGGATAGACTTCTACTTCCTAGATGTTTTCTGCTATAATAGCAAGGGATACAAGTAACCTGTACTAATATAGGTTGCTCACTCCTATACAAACCCGGGCTTATAACCTATAAAGTTGAGACCTTACAGGATACGTAGTTAGTAGCGGAGTAGAGTAAGAGATCAATCTTTAACTAGCTAATAGCCACAGGGCATACAGCAATATATTAGGAACCAATGCGTTAATTGTATTAGATGTCTATCTAAGCTAAAGGGGAGAGAAGGTGTCTTCCGACAAGCTAAGTTATCGTGGATGCCTTAGGCTATTAGATCACAACCTAACTGTTAGCTCCCCTTAAGATGCTACATCTTAATAATAACTTAATTAGACCTAATAGAAGTTTCTATAGGACTACTAGGAATATTATACTACTATATAATAAGTATTTAATAGAGATAGAGGATTTTCTCTAGTTTCAATAATAATAGTAATATAAAATAGACTTTAGGAAAGTCCTTAGTTATAGTAAAGTCTAGTAAGTATCTATGTCACGGGCAGCCCGCGACCCTTCACTGACGATGCGTCGTCCCGGCGGAACCTCGGACCTTCCGCATCGGGTTAGCGCGGCTTGGCGATGCTTTATCTATCCGCCGCGCCTCGCGCTCCTCTTTCGTAGCTTCGTAGAACAACAACTATCTCATTCGGACCCTATGGTACGCGCGCCCTTACAGTTTGTTCTACCTCCCTACCCAGATCGCGGATCCAGGTAAGGGACGCGTAACAACAGGAACAGACTCACAGAACCGCGCACGGCGTAGATACAGAACTCGCGACTCGCAACATCGCAACAGAGGCAAACGGATTCAGAACACGGAACACGGTAAGGCACTAAGCAACAGATGCCCAAGGAAACCAACGCACCAAAGGCCTCAGCAACAGGCCGCGTTGAAGGAAACAACATGACTTCCCAGCAGTCACAGACACAAGGCAAGCGCACCTCTCTTTTCCCCGACCTCTCCAGTTTCGACAGTCAGACACAAGGAGACGACACTCGGCGAGTCACAGTTGACACCGGTGTCGCGCTTCAGCAAGAGCTGGACAAGGCATGGAACAAAGCACAAGACAGGGAGCAGAACGGTGAGCTTGATTTCACAGAACTCTTCGAGCCCAGGGTGGGAGAAGAGGAGGACACACCAGTCTTCATTTCACACGACGAAGCCGAACACATCGCTGCCGCCGACTTCCAGAACATCACCGCCGAAGACCTGGCCACACTGACCAAGGAACACCCGAAGACCGTCCACGATTTCGTGCTACGAGGATTCAACACTGCCATCATATCTAGCCAACAACTCGATGTGATGCAACGCGCCAATGCACTTCAGAACAAGCAGTACCGTACGCTGTATGCCGAGTACGATCGCATCCACGGGATGCTCAAGACCGAACAGACCGCCCTCGCGAAGATGGCCCAGGACCTTAAGAATAAGAACGCCGACACCCTCAAACTCAAGGCTGTCGAGAAGAAGTACAAGGATGCGAACGAGCTATGTCAGCAGTTCGCCGATATCACCGACTCGGAGAAGAAGAAGAGCCAGGCATTACAAGCTGAGGTTGATGACCTGAAGGTCCGTCTGCAAGCAGCAGAGGACCAGGCACGAGGACGTCGTTCGCGCTCGCGCCCACGCTCACGCCCACGATCACCACCACCCCGCGAGACCTCACTCGAGGTGCTCCAGCGTCGGTACCGTGAGGCGGCAGCAGGAGGAGGTGGCGAAGGAGACGATGATGACGATGGCAATGGAGACAAGGACAGGGATCGCCGTGGTCGTGACCATGACCGACCACGTCGTGATGAGCGCCAAGGCACACAAGGCACGCAGCGGTCAGGCGGTGGTCGCAGCAACCGCACGCAGCAGACACCTCTCGTGGACCTGCCGGAGCGTCTCATCAACATCGACCCCACCCTCGACCGCAGCATGAAGATCGGCAAGGGTGTGCCTGACCCAAAGAAGTTCAAGAACGATGACGACCCGACTTATGACAGCTGGTACACAAGCATCCTGCTGAAGTTGACAGTCGCGACGTTCCGCACTGAACAGGACGCCCTACGCTTCCTGTATGGATGGACGGACGGTGAGGTGCAGAAGACTGTGAAGCCTCGCATCCCCATCCCCGGGCACCAGGCTTTCAACGAGTTCATGACTGGCGAAGAACTGTTGGACTGGATGACTCGACAGTACGGCGTCCGCAACGAGGCCACCAAGGCTGCAGTGGACATCACTACCTGCAAACAGGCTCAGAAGGAGAACTTCGTCCCATTCTTCGCACGCTATTCCAAGCTGAGGGCATGGGTTGACTGGAGTGACGAGACCGAGTTGATGCTGTTCCGCACACGCCTCAACAAGCGCTACTACATCAAGACCTTCGGAGACCGCGAGGTGGACCGACGTCTGAACAGCATGCAGGACGTGATCGAAGAGTGCACTGCACTGGACGAGCAGTTCTACGAGACCGAGCAGCTGTACCCTCAAGAGAACAACAACCGCCCACGCGGCAATGGAGGAGGCAACCAGAACGGCAACGGCAACGGCAACCAGAACCAGGGCAACACAGCTGCAGCTGCAGCCGCTGGTGCTGCCGGCGCCGTCGTTCAGCGCCCACCACAGTACGTAGGCACCAAGAAGAAGGAAGACTTGCCAGCTCACCTTCGGGACCTCCCACCGCTCAACTATGAGGGTCGCGAGGAATTGAAGAAGCAGGGCAAGTGCTACCGATGCCGCACCGGACCCCACTTATCCAGCAATACCGAGTGCCCGATGTATGGCTACGACGGCGACTATCGCCCACCGCGCCCGCGTAACAACAACGGAGGCAACACCAACCTCAGTTCCCTGGCCGCCGGGCAGGGAAATGGCGAGGCCACTGCCTAAGCGTGGCAGACAGTGGTCAACCGAACAACCAAGGACAGAAAGAGCATGAGATTGAGAGACACAGAGTGCAAGAGCAAGACACGGATACAGACTATGGTGAGGAGCTGAAGATATCGGCCTGCGCATTGGAGCCGCAGCAACCAGATGTACACCCTCACATGGTACTCCCAGTAATGATACAGCATGGGAAGGCACGAGGCCTTGTAGACTCTGCTTCCACCTCTCTCTTTCTCGACTGGAAGTTCACACGCAAACACAGAATACCCTTGATACCCCTTGTGCGCAACAAGAACCTGACCCTTGGGGATGGTAAGGCTGCTGCACGTCGCATCACGCACGTAGCCCTCGTCGATGTTGATATCGACGGTCATCACGAGCAAATGCTATGCTACATAACCGACCTCGAATACGACATCGTCCTGGGCCTGCCGTGGCTGAGCACGCACAACCCAAACATCTTCTGGGAGACCGGTGAAGTGGCACTCAGATCAGACTACTGCTTTGGTCACTGTCTTAAGAACAAGACATCGACAACAGTCCAGTCCCTGAACCATCGACACCGACAACGTAAGGAAGCAATGAAATATAGACCAGAGCCCTTCACCGATGATCGCAGCTTCACGGCAGGAGGGGCAGAAGCAGAACTGAACCTATCCTCGATGGGCCTGTACGACGATGATGAGGAAGTCGAGTGTATAGGCGTCACGCAGCGCGCCTTCGAGATGTACGCGCACCGACCTGGCGCTGAATGTTTCTACATACTATCTACCGGCAAAGAGGACGAAGAAGGCGATGGTGAGATCAAGCTGAGCGCAATGGCAGCTGATGACTTGGATCAGTTCCTGAACAAGGAGTTCAACCATAACCCGAAGGAGAAGCTCCCACCAGAATACCATGATCTCGTAGATGCATTCTCAGCGAAAGACCATGAAGGACTTCCTCCTCACAGACCTGGAATCGACCACGAAATTCACATCAAGCCTGATGGGCCCCAAGAACCGCCATACCGTAAGCCCTACGGACTGGCGCCTCAGGAGAATGAAGCAGTCAAGAAGTGGGTCACCGAACAGGAGCAACAAGGCAAAGTCCGGCCAGCAGGACAGAAGACGAGCCAATCGCCGGCACCAGTACTGGTAGTCAGAAAGCCAGGCGGTGGACTGCGCGTGTGCATCGACTACCGAGGACTCAATGCGATCACTATCAAGAACAGGTACCCTATACCGCTAATCCAAGAGACACTGAACCGCATGCACGGCAAGAGGTACTTCACGAAGCTGGACATCGTCGCAGCCTTCAACAAGCTTCGCATTGCAGAAGGGCACGAATGGCTTACAGCATTCGCTACACGATATGGGGTGTACGAATGTCTTGTGTTACCATTCGGCCTATGCAATGGCCCTGCGTCGTTTCAGTCATACATTAACAGCGTGTTACAAGAACACCTGGATGACTTCGTCTCCGCGTACCTGGACGACGTTTTAATTTTTAGCGACACACTGGAGGAGCACATCGAACATGTGCGCAAGGTACTAGCAAAATTGAGGGATGCCGGACTGACGGTCGACATCGACAAGTGCGAGTTCCACCAGCAGCGAGTTAAGTACCTGGGACTTATTATCACCCCAGATGGCATCGAAATGGACCCAGAGAAGCTTGAATGTATCCAGTCATGGGAAGCACCTTCCAACCTCAAGGATGTGCAGGCGTTCCTCGGATTCGCCAACTTTTACAGACGGTTCATCGAGGCCTTCTCACGCCTCGCAGCGCCGCTGACCGAATTGACCAAGTCAAATGGACCTAGTAATCACAAGAATCGCAGGGTTGACTGGACACCAGCATGCCAAGCAGCATTTGACGCTCTGAAGGCAGCATTCAGCAAAGCCGGTATGCTCGCACACTATGTGCCCGGTAGGCAAACAGTAGTCGAAACGGACTCATCAGATTTCGTGAACGCCGGAGTGCTTTCTCAGTACGACGAGGAAGGCGTGCTTCACCCTGTAGCATTCTATTCAAAGAAGCTGAGCCCGCAGGAATGCAACTATGAGATTTATGACAAGGAGCTTCTAGCGATTATTAAGGCCTTCGAGGAATGGCGCCCGGAGTTGGCCTGCGAGGCGGATGATGACACCATCGAACCCGTGAAGGTGTTCACGGATCACAAGAACTTGGAGTACTTTATGACCACTAAGCAGCTGAATCGGCGCCAGGCACGTTGGGCCGAATTCCTGTCCCAGTTCAACTTCCGTATTGTCTATCGACCAGGTGTCCAAGGCACAAAGCCTGACAGCCTCACGAGACGCAGCCAGGACCTTCCGCAGGGGGTGGACGATCCGCGAAATCAGCATCAGCATCAGACGTTGCTGCCGCCTGAGCGATTTCTTAAGATCGACTCGATGCGCGCAACTGTCGAAGATGCGGCTGAGGATGTTGCACCTGTTGAGAACACACCTACCGCACCAATTGAGGAAGCCCTGAACCCGGAGGCCACCGAATTCATACCGTCCACGCAGACGCAGACAGCATCCGAGACGGAACAGGAAGCCGAACTCGAGTACAGAATGACAATGGCTTATGCCGCGGATGCAGACCTGAAGTCAGCTATCAGAGCCCTGCAGAAGGGCGAGACCCCAGCACTCCTTCAGAAAGCGAAGGTGCATCCAGTACACTGCAAGGTCGAAGGGGACCTGCTGTACGTCCGTAACCAGTATAATGACTGGAGTCTATGGGTGCCAGAGGACCAGAAGCTCCGCACTCGGATAGTCAAGATGAACCATGACACCCCAGCGGCCGGTCACCCAGGCAGAGCCCGCACCTACGAGCTCGTTGCACGTGAATTCTACTGGCCTGGTTTGGCTAGATCTGTGCGCAGATACAACGCGAATTGCCGCAGGTGCCGCACGACGAAATCTGTGCATACCCAGCCACCTGGATTACTGCACCCACTTTCGGTGCCAGAACGACCTTGGCAACACATCGCAGTTGACTTTGTGGTTGACCTGCCACCAAGCGAACTCGACGGCATGACTTACACCAATGTTATGACAGTCACCGACAGACTCACTAAGGAAGTGGAACTGATACCCATCGGCGCGATGACAGCGCAGAACGCGGCGCGACTTTTCTTAAATCACGTGTTCACCCGGCATGGCCTCCCAGAAACCATCACGTCTGATCGCGGAAAGCAGTTCATCGCCACTTTCTGGAAGCGCCTATGCAAGATGCTGCGCATCAGCAGGAAGCTGAGTTCCTCCTACCACCCTGAAACGGATGGGCAATCAGAACGCACTAACCAAGAGATGGAACAGTACTTACGCACCTTCACGAATGAGGCACAGAGCGACTGGGCCGACTGGCTGTGCTTAGCGCAGTTCGCTATTAACAACCGAGTGTCGGAGACCACTGGAGTGTCACCGTTCTACGCCAATGTTGGATATAACCCAGAGTTCACCGAGCGTATCGATTTGCAAGCAGGCAAGGACCGACACATGACAACCCTTCAGCGACTCGACAGCAAGTCAGCCGAAGCCTTCGCCAAACGCATCTGTGAGCTACATCGCAATCTTCAAGAGAACATGAGGATGTCACAGGCGCTGCAAGCCGAAGCAGCAAACAGGCACCGAAGCATCCCACCAGACTACAAGGTTGGCGACTGGGTGTATCTAAGCACGAAGAACATTCGCACCACTCGACCATCCAAGAAGCTGGACCGCAGATATGCAGGACCGTACCAGATCACGGAGGTGATGCCCGCTAGGCTGTCATACAAGCTGAACCTGTCGGATGCATTGAGCGGACTCGATAATTGCTTCCACACCTCCCTGTTACAGCGAGCCGACAACCCCGATCTCCCACCGCTCGAGGGACAGCACCTGGCACCGCCGCCGCCAGTGGCCATCGAACCCGACACAACTGCAGCTGACGCAGTCGCCGATGTCACAGTCACAGCCCCGGCACCAGAATATGAGGTGGACAAGATCTTGGACATGTACACGCGGAAGCGCGCAGGCAAAGTGAAGAAGGGAAAGAAGCGCAAGGTGGACACTTGGTACAAGGTGCGATGGACTGGCTATCAGGATATGGAGGCCGGAGAGACTTGGCAACCTGCAGAGGACCTGTTTGTGAGGGCAGCCGCCGCTCTTGCGGACTTTCACCACAGCCGGCCGGATTTGCCCACGCCTCAGGGCTTCGCAACGCCATCTGACTGGTCTCCAGTCAATGAGGTGCTCGGACTTAACACGATCAGGGTCGACAGAGACACCGCCACAAATAAGCCTAGCCGAGCCTTGCCTCTGATAGAATCTGGTCAGCGCATGTTCACTACGCACCGCTACGATGATCAGGTTACAGGAAAGTCCGTCGTCCCAACTGAGGATCACGGTGCAAGCCGCCGCCCTCAGCTCTACGACAGAACAGACAGTTGTACCGATGTTCTAGCGAACCCTGCAGAGCCTGCATTGATACCCAACCTTGGTCAAAAGGATCAGACGCGAGCGTTCGCCGAAGAGGGGCTTAGGCCCTGGGCGTGCCAGCAGTATGAGCAAACAGAGTCTGATGCGCAAGCCGCAGCAGTAGTGACAGAGATGGAGGACGACCTTGAAGACGATTGGACGTTTGCACGATTATGGAGTTCGACAGGCAAGGGTGATAAGTGGCCGCACAAGACGATGGATAGGCGAGTTAATGGACTGAACGCTCAGAGGACTGAGACGAGTTTTGAGAGGGGGGGTACTGTCACGGGCAGCCCGCGACCCTTCACTGACGATGCGTCGTCCCGGCGGAACCTCGGACCTTCCGCATCGGGTTAGCGCGGCTTGGCGATGCTTTATCTATCCGCCGCGCCTCGCGCTCCTCTTTCGTAGCTTCGTAGAACAACAACTATCTCATTCGGACCCTATGGTACGCGCGCCCTTACAATCTATTAGGCTTATAACTATCGCTTTATAGTAAGTTAATTAGTATTACTTATTTAAGACTTATATATTAGGTGTTTTAAAAGTAAGTAGTAAATAATATATATCTATCTATCTAATACTAAAGGTTACTATTAATAAAAAGGCTATAGATATCTAACTAGAGCTACCTATCTTTTAGTAGTTAATACCTTAATTTTAATAGGCTAAAGCCTAATTACACTTAGATTGTAATATAGATAAGTTACCTAGATCGTAAATAAGCTTTGCTATAAGGTATAAAGGCGATAGTAATACTAACTCTTATTTAGGATTATTAGTATAGTAGAACATTAATATTAACGTACTTAGCTCGGGTGTAATTCGTGTAGGATGTTACTAGCCTAATTCCTAGACATCCTTCCTTTATCTCCTTAGCTCTCTAGTAGCATATTCTATTCTAATCCTTACGTAAAATTCTCGTCTCTACGGTGTGTTTTAATTGCAAAGAGCGAGGTTAAAAAGGCAGGAGCTTGCCCCTAGGGCTATCTAGAAGGTTACGATTCGTTACACATACTTTGTCACGGGCGAGAGGGACTACTATAGGTACGGGTAGAGACATATGTAGTTACGCGAGCTATCTAAGAGGTCGAAGGTACGCGCGAGAAGATAAGGGAACGCGAAGTAAGCTAGCGGGCGCTAGCGGCCGCTAGCGCGCGGGGCTGCGACCGATGACGTGTCGCGGGGCAGTGAGTGAAAGTGCTGTCTCGTGACAGTACCCCCCCTCCTCAAAGAAGGAGCTCCTGTGACTGTGCTATTGCGTTCAGTGCCTGAAGCGTGCCGTGCGCCATTGCTGGCAGCACTGCCATTGCTTGTTTCTTGGGCTTCATCATGTGCAATGCGTGTCGTGGAGTGACAGTGACCTTCGCAAGGCTTACCAGAAGGCGATGTCGTCATGCCGTCAGCGTAGAGTGGCTCACCTGCGGCCGCGGACAGGAATCCTTCGTCTTGTAGAGTTGGTGTGTACTGCACATCGAGGATCACTGCCAGGCCGTACTGAGTGACTGTCTCGAGTCCGTCGAAGGCAGGCTTAGGTTTGTCAGGGTACCGCTGATGGAAGGCAATGGCGAGCTCTTCGCATCCTGGTAATACTGCAGTCCATTTTGCCCAGCTCTGTGTGTTGTCTTTCCATCGCACCATGTACCAGACGTCGTTGTACCTGATCTTTGAATCCACCAAGTCATCCACCTCATGCTCCTCGGATGCCTGGCCCTCGCGTTCGACGATCACAGGCGCCGGTGTTGGCTCACGCTGTCCAGGCATCCCCTCGTCGGCTGCTCGCCGCAGCTTGCTTGTGTGAAACACATTGTGTATTTGCATGCCGTCGCTAAGCTCGAGTTCGTACGAGCGCCTGCCCACGGTCCTTGTGACCTTGAACGGCCCAAGGTACTTGTGGTCAAGCTTCTTGCTTGGGCGCGTGGTCTTGATATCACGGGCATCCAGCAGAACCATGTCACCAGGCTTGTAGGCAGGCGCTGGTGCACGCCGGGCGTTGGCGGCATCGGCGGTGCGTGCTTGTGCAAATGCGTGTGCATCTCTCAGCTCATCGAGTCGCTCCTGGCGCATGGACTCGAGTACTTCGTGCATGTGCTGCTGAGTGCTCTGCATGTTGTCAACCAGATTGTTAGCGGCTTCGACATTGGGTACTTCTCTGGCAGTGATTTGTGGTCTCGCAAGGCTCGTGAATTCCATCCGTGGGTGGCGACCGGTGTCTGCAAAGAAGGGTGTCATGCCGGTGCTAGCGGACTGGTGGTTGTTGAGAGCGAACTCGGCATCCGGAAGTAGTTGAACCCAGTTGTCTTGCTGATAGTTGGCGTAGGCGCGAAGATACTGTTCAAGTGCCTGGTTGGTGCGCTCGGATTGTCCGTCGGTCTCTGGATGGAAGGCCGTAGAAAGATTTTGCTTGATGCCAAGACGCGCGCAAAGTCTTCGGAAGAGCGCACTGACAAATTGCGTGCCGCGGTCACTGACGATAACCTCCGGCAGACCGTGCAATGGAAAGATGTGCTTGTGGAATAGTAGCGTTGCATGCTCGGCTGACAAGTCGTTCGTAGGCAGCAGGCGAACTCGCTTGGTGAGCATGTCAGTGACGGTCATGATATGTTTGTAAACCAGTCCCGTCTCCGGGTCTTTGCTAGGCGGTAGGTCGACGATGAAGTCCACTGCAATATGCTTCCATTCGTAGCTTGGGGTTGAATGCGAGGACAGTGTACCCTGCTTAAGCAATCGAGACGGTGTAGATCTCCGGCATATGATGCAGTATCGCACGTACCGGGCGACATCGCTAGCCATGTTAGGCCAAAACAGATTCTGTCTCTGCAGCAGGTTGAAGGTCCTGGCGATGCCTTGGTGCCCTGCAGCTCTACCGTCGTGGTATCGCTTCACTATTCTGGTGCGAAGGTTCTGGAATGCAGGGACGTATAGGGCTTTGTTGACATATAACCGGTCCATGATGATCTCGCAATCTGAAGCTGCTATTTTCTGTTGCTGGAGCCACGCGTTGGTACGTCCTTGCTGCAGGTCGGTCTTCAGACGCTGCATGTGGGCTTTCACAGTCTTGCTGTTATATGCTTCTTCGCACAAGGCTTCTTCTGGCTGATCATCGGTGTCATCTTGGTCGGGGGCATCTTCGGGTTGCGCAAGTTCTTGAACAGGTTCTTGGGCGGGTTCAACAGGTTCCTCGTTGCTTGGTGTGTCGTCTTCGTCATCTGAGTCGCAAACAGAGGGTGGGACATAGGTCGATGGCGCGTCCATTTGCATTGCAGATTCCTCGTTGTCATCGATCTGCATCGCGAATTGAGTAACGATGTCGAGGTTGTGCGGTTTCAAGATGGTTTGCTGTTGATACTGCACTCTCTCGTCATCCACCCCCGCCGGAATGTCTTGAGAACGACGTGTCAGAGCATCTGGCTTAGTGCCCTGCACTCCAGGTCGATACGTGATCTTGAAGTTGAACTGTGAAAGGAACTCGGCCCAGCGTGCTTGACGCCTGTTCAGTTGCTTCGTGGTCATAAAGTATTCCAGATTGCGGTGGTCCGACAGCACGCGGACTGGCTTATCGTCTGTGGCACAAATGAGCTCAGGCTGCCACTCCTCGAACGCCTTGACAATGGCAAGCAGCTCTTTGTCGTAGATGTCATAGTTGCATTCTTGCGGACTGAGCTTTTTGGAATAGAAAGCCACAGGCCGAAGTACTCCATTGATCATCTGTGACAGCACTGCTGCATTGACCCAGTCGCTTGAGTCTGTCTCAACCCAGATCTGTTCGCCTGGTTGATAGTGCGCAAGCATGCCGGCTTGGCTGAATCTCTGCTTGAGTTCCTTGAATGCGGCTTCGCACTGTGGAGTCCATACGAAAGGCGGTCTCTTTGCTTTGGACACCTTGCCGTTAACCTTGCTTCCTTCCCCCGTCTTGGTGAGGTCCGTGAGGCAGGCTGTGACCTTCGAGAATCCGTAGATGAATTTGCGGTAGAATCCTGTGAAGCCTAGGAAGGCCAGTACGTCCTTGACATTGCGAGGAGTCTCCCAGTTCATGATGGCCTCGATCTTGACTGGGTCCATGTCGACGCCTTCAGTAGTGATAATCAGGCCTAGATATTTGATGCGCTTGACATGGAATTCGCACTTGTCGATGTCGACTGGCAGACCGGCTTCGCGCAGTTTGAATAGTACTTTGCGGACATGGGCTCGGTGGTCGTCAAGTGAGCCATCCGTGTATATAAGGACGTCGTCCAGATACACAGTGACAAAATCGTCCAGGAATTCGCGGAGGATCTCGTTGATCTTGCGTTGCCAGCTGCTTGGCCCATTACAGAGCCCGAAGGGGAGGACTTTGAACTGGTACAGCCCATATCTGGTAATGAAGGCTGTCATCCATTCATCTCCCTTGCGGATGCGCATGTTATTAAATGCTGCGACGATATCAAGCTTCGTGAACCACTTTGCCTTGCACACGCGTTCGAGGGTCTCTCGCAGCAACGGGATGGGATAGCGGTCTTTGATGGTGAGTGCGTTGAGGGCTCGGTAGTCAATGCACACGCGCAACCCTCCTCCTGGCTTCTTTACGATGAGAACGGGTGACGACATGTCGGACTTGGAGGGTTCGACCGTGCCGTTGGCCATGCCGTCGTCAATGAACTTCTTAACGACAGCCAATTGTTCTGGGTTCATGCTGAATGCTTTCTTGTACGGCAGATTGTTCTCAGAGCCTGGCTTCAGGTTGATGGCATGATCTGAAGGGCCATGCTCAGGTAGTTTGAAGTCGTTCTTGTGCCTAAAGGTATCCGCAATGTCATGGTACTCCGGTGGTAGCTTGACTTTGGGGTCTTGCACTTTGCTCTTCTTCATGAATATTTCCCAGTCGTCCGGAGACATGGCGAACGCAGTGGCATGTTCGTCGTTGGGGTCGAAGTCTTCGGGCCACAGGGCGAACATCTCGCCGTTGTCCTCTTGTTGCCTGCCTTGCCGCTTGCGGGCGCGTTTGGCCATTCGATAGAATGCGTCGGCGCTGATGAAGCATATGTCCGGGTCCGGTTCTGGCGGGACCACTTTCGGTGGTGCGGGTTTTGGTGTATTGGACTTGCTCGTTGCGTCCATGACAATAGTGCATGGTCTGCTGCCCTCGCAATGAGACTGGTAGCAGAAGGGCTTATCGAATGAGAGTGTCTTGTTCTTGAAACTGCAGGACGGGTCATGTTCTTCAAGCCATGAAATGCCGAGGACAATGTCGTACTTGTCCAAGTCCGTGATGTAGCAGAGCTCTTGGCTGGTGTGCCCACCGATGGTGATGTCCATCAGTGCCGCCTCTAAGAGGCGGGCAGTAGATCCGTTGGCCAAGCGGAGCCTACGGGGTCTATCAAGCTTGAATGTAGGTATGTTATTTGCGCGGACGAATCTTGGGTCAGTGAACTTGGAAGAGGCACCAGTGTCAGAGAGGGTGAGAGCTTTTGCTTTCCTACCTGATGTGCTAGTTACAGTGCTGGCGCACACCATGTGCTTTCCATGCGTTGGTTGTACATGTATAGGCGTATGGGTGTCACCCTCAGCTGTTACTGCACACAGATATTCCTCCTCTTGGGCAAGCATCTCATATCCTTGCTCGTGTTCTGGTCCTTCGTGTTCGTGACTCGTGGATTCGTGAGGCGCTCCGTCAACGCGACTGTGTTGAGGAGCTAAGCATTTCCCTGAGGAGCTGCTTCAATGGGAAGGGCCGGTGCATCGGTCATGGCGTTGAGGGCGATTGGGGTCTCTCGATCGACATCGCCAGTGCGCCACTTGCCACGCGAGTTGTGAAGAATGCACACGGGGTCGAGGCCGGTGTGGTCAGGCTCTCGACAGCGGAAACATCGGCCTTCACGGCGGCACTGGTCGCGGACTTCGTCGGTGAGCTTGGGCAGGTTGCCGTACTTGCGAGGGATGATGCGGACGGCAGGGCCTGTGTTCTGGCTTCGCGTGGTGACAGTGAGCGTGTTGTTGGTGAGTGGTGTGCGCTGACCGCCGGAGCCAGAACCACCTTGCTGCTGTTGCTGGCCGCCGTTGCCCTGCTGACGACGGTTGTTCTGCTGGCCGGCATTGGCGTTGTCCTTGTCCTTGTCCTTGTTCTCGTTGTTCTTGCCGTGCATGCTCTTGAGTGTGTTCCAGGCTTCCTCCTTGTCCTTGGCAATGCGGCAGAACTCAGAGAAGTTCTCGAGCAGTTGGTGATCCTCCATCTTGCGCATCCAGAACTCGTTCAAGCTGATCCATAGCTTGTATGTAACCAGCTTCTCACCTGCTTTAGCCGATAGGCGGCGGTATTCGATGATGTACTCGGCAAATTCTTGATTCTTCTTCTGGCGGAGCTGTATAAGCTCGCGGCCTGCCTTGAGTGCAACGTCACGCGGGTTCTCGCCGAAGTTCTCGTCCAGCTCGTCCCACATGTCCTCTAGCGAGCCCCAAGAGTCATTCTCGATTGCAAGCAAGAAGATGTCTTTGGGCGTACCGGAGGTGTGACGCTTGATGTAGTTGAAGATGTCAATACACGGGGTCTGAGGTGTGTATCTTGCGCTGATGGCGTCCTTGCAGCTGTCCTTCCAGTCCCTATAGGATGGGGATTCAGCAGTGTTGTCGAACTCCTTGGGATGAGGGAAGCGCTTGTCAGGTTCTTGCGCGAACGTGGTAGTGTTGTCGGTCTTGTGTGTTAGGACCGAAGCATGGCGCTCACGGCGTCGATCGTGTTCAGTGCGAGGTCTGTCACGATCTTGCCGAGCCTGACCTGCTGGTGTCTGAGAACGGCGAGCGCCAGCCTGTGGGAATCCGTCCAAGCCAGGGTCGCGTTCTTGGTGACCTTGGTCTCGACGGCGTTGATGCTCAAGCTGTTCGTGGAAGGTACGGGGTCGCTCGGTCGACTCGTTCAGGCGAGCTTGTGTCTTGAGGTGCACAATCTCGTTCTTCAGCTCGTTGACCTCGTTCTTGTACTGCTCGAGCTCATCTTCTGCCTGGTCGAGGTTGCCATTTGCTGTAGTAATGCGGTTGGACAACTCGTCAGTGATGCGCTTGTGAGTGGCCTTCAACATGTAGTCCTCGGGAATCCTGTCCTCGTTCTTGAGCTCATCCTCGAGTTGGCGCACGCGCTCCTCGTGGGTTTTTGCATCGGCGTCTCGTTCGTCTCGCTCCTGCACGATCTCGTCGCGATCCTGGGTAATGATGTCGATAGCATTCTTGGCCTCTTCGAGCCTCTCTTCTGCTTCATCCCGCTCTTGTAATGCTGCGTTGCGTTCCTCACGATATCGCTTTGTGAGTTCGCGGTTAGAGTTGAAGGCCGTCTTAAGCTTGGCGTATCCGTCCACTGTACTCTTGACGCTGAGGTAGATCGTGACCGGGCGTAGGTTGACTTGTCTCTGGAACGCAGTGGCGTCGGCGAGTCGATAGTTGGCGGGATCGTATGTGAATTCGGCGTTATCGCGGTCGATCGCATCGAATCGTGGTGGTGCATCTGGGTCGTGGGCAGAGGTCAAGTCGATGCCTTGCCCATCATCCTCGTAGCCGGACAAGTTAGTGTCCTCAACTGGCTGCTTACCTTGTCGCCGGCTGCTTGGTCGTGTGGAAGACTCGGCAGGCTGTTGCGACTGCGACTCGGCTCGCATGGTATCTTGCGTTTCGAGTGGTTGGGTTTGGGATTGATGAGTCTGTACTTGAGAGAGAGGAGACTTGCCTATGCCGCCTGGTGGCGACATGTTTCCCTTACCCTCTTGCTGGTCTTGCTGGATACGCGTGAGGCGATCCGGATGCATGTTGTCACGGTCTCCTGGGCTTAGCATAGATCGTACGTGTGCTTGAAGTTCTGGGTCATCGGCGCCTCTATTCAGCAGCTCTGCTGGAATGGAGGACTCGCGTTCGCGCTGTCGGCGCTGCCTTGAGAAGGGCGGTTGCTGTTGCTGTTCGTTGTCCATGAAGTCGGGTCGTGTCGCGGACTTTGGTCGCGCGTCCTGGCGGTTCTCGGTGTCGGTGTCGCGCAGAGGTCAGCTCTCTGCTTTGAAGAAAGGCGTAACTAACTGTCACGGGCGAGAGGGACTACTATAGGTACGGGTAGAGACATATGTAGTTACGCGAGCTATCTAAGAGGTCGAAGGTACGCGCGAGAAGATAAGGGAACGCGAAGTAAGCTAGCGGGCGCTAGCGGCCGCTAGCGCGCGGGGCTGCGACCGATGACGTGTCGCGGGGCAGTGAGTGAAAGTGCTGTCTCGTGACATACTTAGCATCCGCTTTTAAGCCTAAGATTATAATAACCCGTACCTAGGAAGACAATATAGCTATTGTAGTAGTAGCTGTATTAGTAGTAGCCTTATCTTCGCGCCCTCCGGCATTAAAAGCACCTACTACAGTTAGCGAAGGTGAGTGTCGCTCGAAGAGAAGCATAGTCCATTTAATGCGGTAATAGACTATCTCTAGCCTAGGCCGCGTAAGAGTTAGAAGGGTAATAGCCCGTATAGCTACACGGTTACGTGTAGCGTTACACTCGGATACACGACACGACGCTTACGGTGATTACCCGAAGCTACTTAATCTACTTCGCTCTACACCGCTCTACTCCGCTCCGCTCTACTTCTTATAACTTTTCCCTACTTACTACTCGTAAGCCCTTATTGTTCCCTAACCGCAATGCAATAGCCTTTATAACATATAAGGCGCGCGAAAATATCGAGTTCTATTGCTCCTCTAAGGTTCTCGTACCCACCCCTACGGTACGGCTTCCTAGAATTGAGCCGATCTCTTACCTAATATAGGCCTCTTAGCGGGATAACGTACCTGCCGTGAAAGTCAATTTACTAACCTCGCCGTCGCCGAACTTACCTAATGGCACCGCGCAATAAGCGCAAGGCTGCTACTACTGCTATAGGGCCATCTAATTGACCTACGCGTACGCCTAAGCCTAGCCGCCGGACTCGTGATATCGAAGCTACTACTACTACTACTACTACTTAGCTATAACGAGAATAAGCTCTACCGCCGCGATCTACTTAATCGCCTATTCCGGACGATAAAGATAAAGTTAATACATAGGATAAAGAGGAGGCCGAGAACGCTATTCGTAAGAGGCCGTAATACAAGTACCGCTTACTATTTAAGATTAACGACCGCAATAAGCTAAATGCGCCGCTATTATAGACTAACGCGTATATTGCTATCGACCGTAGACACCCTCTCGAGTAGACCTTAAAGGAGTACGTAATCCGGTAGTACCGTAGTTAGTACTCGAATAAGCGAGATAAGGCGAACTAGATATTCGATAAATACTTAATTCGGTTAATTGCTATGTACGACAACCTAGTAGTTAGTAGAGCTTATACCGTTAAGTTAAACTCGGAGGACTAGTAGCGCTAGCTTAATATAGCCTACGACTTAATAGATTAGTAGGCCTCTAAGAATAGGCGTAGCATTATGCTTACTTTCTAGGTGTTATTATCTCTAGTACTAATAGAGCCGCTACAGTCGTAGCAACTATATGCTACACCTACTCGGCGTAGTAGTGCATCTTAGCGTACTACACCTTAGAGTGCAACACGTACGATGTTTATAGCCCGTAACCATCGCCGGCGTAAGGACACGATCTTTAAGGAACCTAAGGCTAAGGCTAAGGCTCCACCGGTAGATAAAGATAAGAACGGAGACCTTCGTAATCTAATTAAGGCGCGCTAGCCTTATAAGAACACGCGGTATCGTTAGTACGGCTAGTAGTGTTATTATGTCGGCCTAGACACCTATAATAACTACCTGCTTATCTATAGAGAAGTAGCGACTAAATAGGCGCGACTAATTAGGCTCGGCCGTACCACTATCGAAGACCTAACGACGGAGCTAGTGTTTCGAATGTAGAAGTATAAGGTCCGGCATAGCTTAGATAATGCTAATCCATTTACTAGCTCGAGATTGAAGGGTAGTGCGGCGAATGCGTAGGTACCTATTATCGTTAACAACTACCTTAGCGGAGGTGTAGGTATTATAGGTAGTGTCTAATATTCTTACTAGCACTCTCTATCTTTACCGCCTAGACCTATTATAAACGAGCTCTTGGATCTAGCGATTGAGACCGAGGGTTTCTTTCGTATATACGAGCTCGATCCTTTCTAGATGAATAGAGAGGGTGACCTTACCGCTATTCGTAAGAAATTCATCTACGAAGATTAGGCCCTATCGAGGGTATTAAAGATCGATATAGCGACGTGGATTCGGTATAGATTTAAGGAAGGGCAATTCGAGCGCTTTAAGGCTTATACGAGGGAATAGCGGTCTCGTAAGGCGTAGAAAAATGGTAAAAATATGCCGATAACGAGAGGCGATAGCGCGTACGACGACGCCTTAATATCGCGTATATAAGGTGTTGTTGTTGTCGTGTTAGTGTTAAGATAATAAGGTAAAGCTAGAAATAATGACTATCTTAACGGCTATCTTCGAGCATCTTAGACCCTAAATCCGAGAAGGTCGGGAAGATAGGTTTGCACTTTATAGCCCGACAACTACGCATTCGTTTCGCTCCAACTTTTTTTTATATAGCAGCGCTCACCGAGGAACGAAAGAATATATAAATATCTAAAGAAGAGGTGTTGTAGTTGTTAGGTAATATTGTATAAAGCCGTTAGACCCTAATGTTCTGCGGGAGCCGAAGAATTCCCGGGAAGATTCTTCCCGAATGCTTTACTAGCGATACTCGAGTAGATAGAGATAGGCTAAGACGACATCGTTTTTAAAAGTAATGAATTCGATCGATTTACTACTAAAACTAGCCTTACTAAGAAACTAATGTGTCCGAACTAGTCTCTACTCACCTAAAACACCGCGGATAGCTAATTTTACTCCTAGCACGACATCAATATTATCCCTTTATAGCGACCTCGAACGTACTCATAAGCAACGACACTTTTAGCACTACCTTCTTTACTACCGCCTATTAAATAAGAACCACCTCCTTTATTACTACTGCCGCCGCCGCCTTCCTTACCTCCGCCGTTCGAAGACGCTAGAATCGAAGCGATATAGAGCGCGGTAATAGAGCTATAGAATTCGGTGAACGCAATGCGCGGCTTCGTCCTTTAGCTATCTATAAGGGTGTTAGTAATTAAGGACTATCTTAAGAAAGAGACGGCCTTTAAGAGGTGGATACATACTTATCGATAGCCGCTTTGCTAGAACTAAGTAGGTGCTGCCCTTTCGATCTCACACTCTATTAACGCGTGTGCTATAAAGTGGCCGAAGGTGTCGTACGTAGTAGCCTTAGCAATGTTCTTCTTTACCCACGCCTTTAGCGATAAGAACGACAACTTAATAGGGTTAAAGTCTAGTAAGTATAGCGGTAGATATTCAAGCCTAATGCTAGTAGTGTCGTAGAGCTCCTTTATACGTACACTGCGATAAATAGACGCGTTATCCATTACTAGATACATCCCTCTCTTTAGCTGCGGCAACACTACCAATTTAAGCTAATCTTCGAACATGTCGCTCTTAATTAAGCCCTAATATATGAGCGGGTCCGCTAGATAGCCATAAGTAGTTATCGCTAGTAACACCGACTACCTCTTCGAGCGCTTAGATCTACCGTGATCTATAGTAGGTGTATTCACCTCTAACTATCTATACTTTCGCTAACTAGTGCGTTTATTTGACGCGCTCTTATCTACGTAACACACCTAGTCTACTAGCATAAATATCTACTTCTCTCTAAAGTCCTTACGTAGTATCTAATTCGCCTCGAGCGCGCGACGCTGTGTCTTCTTCTACGAGAAGTGAAGCTCGTTATAGATGTAGTTACTAACCGCCTGTATAGAGAGCATAAGATCAAACTTATCGTAGATGAACTACACGATCTCGTCTAGATAAGTAGTAGGTCGATCCTTTAAGAAGTCGTGCATATATTTAAGCTGCTATAGCGATAGCAGCTTTAGCGGCCCTCTCTTCTACTATACTAGATACGGCTCTCCGAATAGCTCGATATTCGCTCGAATCTTGTCGATATAGCGACGGCTAATCTGTGTCTTGTAGTGGATACGACGGCTCGATAGGCCTTTAGTAAAGTAGTCGCGGAGCTCGTTAATCTAATGTAGTAGTAACTAGCGTAGATCTAGCATAGCTAACAACACCTAGGACTAGCCTATATAGCTATTACAACGGCTTCATTCGAGACGATAGCGACAGTGAGGTGCATTGGGATAGAGGAGATTGTTATGTCTCGTTCCAGGGCTAATCTCAAAAGAGAGATAAGTCAAGTCACGTGGCGGTATTCTTTGGAGAGGCTAAAGCAAACTGAGCGAAGATGAATAATTGGAGTAAGAGTGTATTCCAATCAGTGAGATCGTAACATGAGTTGAACGCAGTCGAAGCCATAAGGGATTCTCAGCGTTCCTAAATACAAAGGAGATTTGCCAGTCTTGGCTGTCCTTTCGCGCCATGTGCGCCTTCTGCGACAAGTGCGCTCGTCGCTACCGTCGCGGACGTCGCTCATGTCGCGGGTACGTCTTTCGCGCTATGCGCGACGAGTCGTCCCCAGTCAGGCGTCGCGGACGTCGCGCATACATCTTTTGCACGTGACCCGTGCCAGGATGTTTTCCCTTGCGGTGTTGTCATACCGTAACAGTCGCGCATACATCTTTTGCACGTGACCCGTGCCAGGATGTTTTCCTTTGCGGTGTTGTCATACCGTAACACCATCCCCCTCTTAGCCTAGCTCGTCCCGAGCTACCTTTTATAGTTGTGATCGCTTTCCCCACCATGTCTTCGTCATCATGGCTCACGATGCCTCTTCGCCCTTCGTCTTCTTCTGATATCTACGCGGAAACCATTAACGCCCTTTCTCGTTCTCGCCGGTTCCAGTCCATTATGCCCGTCTCGTGCAGTCGGTGTCGTCGCCAGGGCCAGGAGTGTCGTGTCGACGCTCGGTCCGGTCGTTGCAAGGCGTGCAACGACGCTCACAAGAAGTGTGATCTCCGGGTCACTCTTCAGGAGTTCGAGAAGATGGCCAAGATCCGGGAGTCGCTGTCCAGGAGTGCGGAAGAGGCGGAGGACGCTCTGTCCGAAGCAGAAGAAGAGGCCGAGAGGGTGATAGCAGCGGCTCAGCAGAAGGTGGCAGCTGCCCGTGCGAAGGCCCGCCGGCTGCGAAAACAGCTTCGTGCCGCGGAATCAACGGAGGACAATTCCTTCAAGAGGGCTTTGTCCACCGCGGAGGAGATGGAGCGTCTGGAAGGAGAGTCTGAGGCCCCCGCGGCCTCGGCCGGTAGCGAGGTGCTCGTAGACTTCTCCGAGTTTGGCAGCGTTTTTGGGGAACAGGTTTCCCCCTCCACTTGGGGTCTTATAACTGGTGTCCAGTTCCCCGAGTGGAGTGCTGGCCCCGTTGAGCCTCCGAATGTTGGTTAGGTGGTAGGTCTCTTCCTTCTCTCGTAATCCTTGATTTTCTGTTGACAGTTTCGTAGGTGTTTTTTCGGTTCCCAGGTATTTTCTGAGTTGTCGTATCCTTTCCACTTGACAAGGTATCGCTGACCTCTCTTGTCCAGGATTTTTTCGACTTCGAATTCAGTTTCCTCTTCTGGTTGGTAGTGGAATGTTTCCTGGCATGGCGTTTTGGGGTCTGCTGGTTCCAGCACGGAGATGTGGAACACTGGATGGATTTTGGCATCTTTTGGTAGTCGTAGTCGGTAGTTGACTGGTCCTCGTGATTCTTCAACGAGAAATGGCCCGACTTTCACATGATCCAGTTTCTTGGTCTTCCTTCGTGTCTTGAGGTTTTTTGTAAGAAGGTAGACTTTATCCCCCCTCTTTAGCTGAGGTGCCATTTGTTGTTTTCGACGAGATTCAGTGAGTCGTTGCTGCGAGTCCCGAATTCGTTTATTGACGGATTTGTGTACCTCTCTTAGGTCTTCCGTTGTGGCGATAGCCCTTTCCGCTTGTGGGTGATCTCTCTTGTCACCGAACAGCGTAGGGTGTCTTCCGAAATTTGCGAAGAAAGGTGTTTCGCCTGTTGTTTCTGATTTGTGATTGTTCAGTGCAAGTTGTGCCATGGGTAGGAGTGATACCCAGTTGTCTTGTGCGTAGTTGACGTAGTGTCGTAGGTATTGTTCCAAGGTTTGATTTGCTCTCTCAGTTTGTCCGTCCGTTTGTGGGTGATATGCCGTAGACAGTTTGTGTTGTATACCAATTTCCGCTACAAGAGTCTTCCAGTAGTTGGATGTAAACAGCTTGTCTCGGTCTGTGATAAAGACCTTTGGGAATCCGTGGTATCGTACTAGCTTGTCGAGAACGAGATAACCGAGTTGCTCTGCCGTGTATGTCTCGCAGGCAGGTATAAAGTGTGCATATTTCGTTAGGCGATCGACCATGACCAGTATCATGTCGTATTCCGTGCCTGTCGCCTTGTCCGTGGATATGGGAAGTTTCGTAATGAAGTCCATCGTGACCTCGTCCCATGGTTGTGTCGGTGGTGTCCTGAACTGTATTTGTCCATACTTCTCGTGTCGTGCAGCCTTATTTTGTTGACAGTGAACACATTGCTTAATGTAGTTCAATACCTTTTGTCTCATTTGTGGGAATGAGAAGCTGCGTTGTATGATCTCGAGAGTCTTTGTGGTTCCAGGATGTCCGTACATCGGGTTGTCGTGATGTTGTCGTATGCATTCTTCTTCTCGTCCTTTCGGTACTTGGTATCTTCCTTGTGCTAGTGGGAACTGTTCTTCTGTGTCCTGAAGAACGCGCACTATGTTGTTGAACTCCTTTGTGTTGGCGCTTAGACTTCCATCTGGATTAGTCTTAAGTACTTGTTGTCGCACTGGTTCCTTTCCTTCCATGTAGTCGCTTCTTCGGCTCAGTGCGTCGGCCCTGCCGTTGTCTTTTCCTGCGGTATAGCGGATTTCAAACTTGTACTGTCCGAGCAATTCCGACCAGCGGGCCTGTCTTCGGGTCAGTACTTTCGTTGTAGTGAAGTAAGTGAGATTCTTGTGATCAGAAAGAATCGTCAGCTTAGGTGCTCCTTCCGCATATACTCTCCAGTGCTGCATTGCAGCGACAATAGCGAGAAGTTCCTTATCATGGATGTCGTAGTTTCCCGTTTTGTTTTGGAACAAACATACATGGAGTTCCCGCACTTGAGGTGGATCTTCTTATCCATCCTTTGTCGAGTTTCTCCTTCAGCCATTCTCGTAGGGTTTTGAGCTCTTTCTCGGACATTTGATATAGGGGTCCCCATGGAGGCTCCTTCCCTGGCTGAATGTTTATCTTGTGGTCCCATGGTTGGTGTCTAGGTAAGGCGTCTCTACCCTTTTCCTCTTCAAAGAGCCTTTTCCACTTAAGGTACTCCTTGGGAATGCTTGGTTCCGATATACCAGCATCCTTCGATGGTGCGTTACTTCCATCCGTTCCAGTGATTTCGTGATCCGGCGGCCCCACGCCAGTATCTATCCCGGTCGAAGGTGGTTCTTGATTCCTTCTGTTCGGCGCAAGCTCGAATGCGTTGAGCTGTTTCCTTGCCTCATCTACCATCGTCCGCTGTCGATGCGTAGGTTCAATGCCTATAACGCAGTTGCATTGCCTAAATGTGAGTACTCTTCTCCTCCAGTCGATAACTGGATTGTGCTTTCTCAACCAAGGCATACCTAATACTATGTCATGACTGGCCATATCAGTGACATCCAAGGTAATGTTCTCGTGGTGCTGTTGGATAGCCAGTGGCAATGGTGTCGTCTCCCATTCCACGCTAGGTAACGATGATCCGTCTACCGCGATCAATTCGTAACCCCATTTCTTCTTCAGGGTAGCTAGCCCGTTTCTTGTTGTGAAAGACTCGGAAATAAAGTTCCCCGCTGCTCCGGAGTCGATCATGACACTGGTCCTGTGTCCGTTGACGATTGCTTGTATCTGGAAAACTGTGTTTGGTGTCGATGCGTGAGCCTGAGTGTTGCATAACTCCCTTTGGTCGCTCATTCCTGGGGAGCTGATCCTTTTCCCGAATGGTATGTGGTTCGCTGTGCTTCGTGCCTAGAGGCTTCGGCTAGAACCTGTAGCCCGTTGCCCTGTGTCCACACTTGTAGTCTGTTGCGTTCCTGGATCTTCTGCGATTCTGAGTAGAGAGCCTGTACATGCTGTACTGCTGTTCGTAGTTCGTTTGAGACGAAAGTTCCTGCTGGTGTTAGGTATCCGGTACCTGTCATCCGGCTTCCTATGGGTGGTCGTTCGACAACCGCTTTAGCCAAGTTCTCAGTGTCGTTCATGGTTGGGTAGCCCCACACCATGCCCCTCATCGTGTCGAGTGTCTTGTCGAACTCGCTGGGGTTTAGGTATCGTTTCCCTGAGAACTTTGGTAGGAATTCTTCATGCCTTCGTTGGAGGTAGATGATTAACTCATAGAGCTTTCTTGGCGCGTCTACCGTGAACGTGCATACTTCGTTTTCGTCGTCGGTGTCGCTCTCTTCTCCTTCGGATGAGTCCTCGCTTGACTCTTCCGGTACGTAATCTTCTTCAATAGTGTCCAGCTTGTTCGTTTGTTGTTCGGGAGCTGGTGACCAGCGTCCGTTCCATTCTGGATCCTGGTTTTCTTTGTCGTCGTCGAAGTAAGATTCGTCTACATCCACTTCCTGGAGCTTGTTTCGTCCATGTTGTGCTCCCAGGGTTCCTGCTGGCTGTTGTGGCCAGTACCCTGCGCCTGCTTTGGCGTCGTAGTGGGTTTGACACGAGTCCTGGTAACAGAAACGCCAATGAAGGCTTCCGTGACCATGTCGAGACTCTTTCTCGACTTCATGGTTGACTCCTCGTGCCATCATGCCAAACAATCTGATCTTGATGTCGATCTCTGATTGTTGGTCATTCGGTGGTGGTGTATGTTGTTGAACATGGTGTCCTCCTCGTCCTTGTGAGGGGTCCAGGAGAGGCGTCGCAACCCGGTTGCTATCCTTCTCCTCCACTCTCTGGGTATAGTTGAATTGTCGGGGTCCAACACTGCTCCCAGATTTGTCCACCTTTGGTTGCATCATATTGAACTGCTCGCGGCGCACCATATTTTTACCGCGGCAATCCCGCGCCATGTGGCCTTCTTTGCCACAGGCGTAGCATGTGAGTTTTCCTTTTCCTTTGAAGGGCTTTCCGTGGCCCCTACTCTTATCGATCTTCCGTCCTCGTTGGGTAGCGTCCAGTTCCATTGGCTGTGGTCCATAGTAGGGCTGGCTTTGTCGTGAGAATCCTCCCCTCGCAACGTACCCCCCTGAGGGTTTGCGATCTGGAGCGTATCCTGCCATGCCTCCTACCTTGGAGTCGTATTTCTTTTCCTGGTACCGTTCCCAGAGCTGATCGTCGATGTCGATCGACGCCTTCATCAGTCCTTCGAGGTTGGTGATCGCTCCTCCGTGTCTCATCAACTCGTCCTTGACGGAGTCCTTGAGTCCACGTCGGAACATAGTCATCAACGCCGTCTGGTCCCATCCGGTGATCTGTCCGTATTCTTCGAATTTGGCGGCGTACTCTGAAGTAGACGTCTTCTGCTTCAGGTGTTGAATGATTCGTATGGCCTGTTGGACTTCGTTCGAGGTTCCAAAGATTGACTTCATCTTGTCTTTGAAAAGGGTGTAGTTCCTGAACATTCCGGTGGGGTCTAATCGTCCCATACCGTCGAGGTATTCCTTGAGGTAAGGTTTGATCCAGTTCTGCGCACTTCCGCGAAGGAACGTGATGGCGAAGATAGTTCTTTTGTCGGTGTCGACTGGGTTGAACATGAGGTACATGTCCATCTGGTTGACCCAGTCGTCGAACTTGGCCCTATCTCCATGGAAGAGGTCCGGCTTAGCAGCCTTAACGTCGCTCTTCCTTGGAGTAGGCTCGTCATCGTCATCAGACTCATCGTCCTTCGTGGTGGTCTGTCGTGGTGGCGCACGGCGGATGCTTCCTGCTTCGCTGGGGGCGGGTGTTCCCCTACCAGCTGCTTGAGTAGCGCTCATCCTGAGGGCGTTCAAAGTGTTATGTCTCGTTCCAGGGCTAATCTCAAAAGAGAGATAAGTCAAGTCACGTGGCGGTATTCTTTGGAGAGGCTAAAGCAAACTGAGCGAAGATGAATAATTGGAGTAAGAGTGTATTCCAATCAGTGAGATCGTAACATGAGTTGAACGCAGTCGAAGCCATAAGGGATTCTCAGCGTTCCTAAATACAAAGGAGATTTGCCAGTCTTGGCTGTCCTTTCGCGCCATGTGCGCCTTCTGCGACAAGTGCGCTCGTCGCTACCGTCGCGGACGTCGCTCATGTCGCGGGTACGTCTTTCGCGCTATGCGCGACGAGTCGTCCCCAGTCAGGCGTCGCGGACGTCGCGCATACATCTTTTGCACGTGACCCGTGCCAGGATGTTTTCCCTTGCGGTGTTGTCATACCGTAACAGTCGCGCATACATCTTTTGCACGTGACCCGTGCCAGGATGTTTTCCTTTGCGGTGTTGTCATACCGTAACAGAGATGCGCACAGCCAAAATTAGGTGCGAGGATCTCCCATATCCCGCGCCGAGGCTGCAGGGGGTGGGCACGAGAACCTTGGAAGCACAATACGAAAGGCTAGAGCAAGCACGCTGCGACTTTGAAGATGGCCGGTAGACTACATTCTAACATCTCGAACTCAAAATCAGAAGCTGGATTGCACTTTTGTCCAGTAACGATCGGCGATTCAGCTCGGGTAGACGCAGCGTTCGCGGTCGTGCGCGACGCATATTGATGTCTGTGGATCACACGATCGGCTCAGAGCTGTCAATCCTCTATATGCGTTGTACGACTATTGATCGTTTGGCAAAAATACAGGAAGCCGGTTTTCTACAGGACCTGACAAGCTGGTGGAGTAAGGCTTCGCATCCTCCGGGCCTGGTTGACGCCGCACTCAAAATACATCAGAATTTTCCCGCAGCGAGGCTCTTTGGAGTCCCGCCTGTCTTAAGTGAGATGGCTTCTCCCGCACATGGGTTTCACAAAAGCTTACCATGATAGGAAAACATGTTACGATCGAGTCTTCTGGGAATGCTAGCTTGGTCAACATGGATTTTAGAGCTTTCCTTACTTTCCTGAAACCCGAAATTTTGCCGAAGAACGACTCATTATCCATCGAGTGCCCTTTCAACCAAGGCAGTACTAGAGCTATCGAGATGAAGCTCGACGACCCGCCAGAGGAATGGATCAAATTCGAAATGTCTTACGGAATTGTTATTAAAGCTATTCGATTCCTAATATCTACCGATGAGCTGAATGATAAGGGCCGGAAGTGATTTAAGCTCGTACTTATAGCCGACGAAAGAACGCTAATATGTTTGGCGTTTTGTAAACATTCCTAGTATTTACTCCTGTCGCCCCTTTCCACCGTCGAACCACTCTGTAGAGTCAAAGTCATAGCCTGTAGCCCTTCTTGTCTCGGCGATTATGACTAGGTGTCTGCCGGTAGGCTGAGGCTATTTTGACTGTTCTACTAGCTGATTATCTCGGGTCCGATAGGAGAACTGGTTCAACCTAGTCGAGAATACCCAGAACCCTTCCGTCTAGACAATTGGCCTCGTTGATATTTGGCTAATCGATCTAGATGCACTGGCTCTAGTTGCCTCGCTTGGAACGTATAATGTTGATGATGTTATATATGCTTGCTGGTTGAAGTCGATACTGTCCTTAAGCTTGTCCTCGATATACAAATACACCTTTTGTCCTTGCAACACGCCTATTACTGTACTAGCTGTAGGGTTTGTCCGATCCGAAGCTTTCGCTATAGCGTTTTGCGCGTATTCCATTGGCAGTCCTAGAGATGCAAAGTGTTGCCTAGCGATTTCCAGCTTCTCGGGCATTGCTACTTGGCTCTCAAATGTCCCGAAGATTGCCTACGATGTTGTTTTAGCTGGAAATCGTGATTTGTTGCTGTTGTACAGCCCCTGAACCTCGTTCAATTTGTTTCTAAAATGGTTTTCTCCTTCGTATGGAATAATAGGCCGCTAGGGGCTAGCACCGAGAGGGTGTGGTGGCAAGAATGATTGCTTCGGCACCGAGTATACCGAGGCCACTGCACGAGTTTAGATTTCTCGTGCCAATCGCGACAGGACCGTTAGGTAGTAGTATCTTCGCTATATCTATCTTAACTTCCAAGAGTTGCCCCCGGTTTTTTAGCTAAATGTAACGATTTGTCGCTATAGTAGTGATGTAGAAAAGCTCGAGTTGAATTGGTCTAGGAGGACGTGCTAGGAGGATGCCATGTTTTACTTATATTATAGAGCGTATAGCAGTATAGAGCGTAGAGCAGACTGGAGGAAAGAGGAGAGCGGAGCAGAGCGCAGCAAAGCAGAGTAGAGCAGAGCAGAGGAGAGCGCAGCAAAGCAAAGTAGAGTAGAGCAGAGCAGAGTAGAGTAGAGCAGAGCAGAGCAGAGTAGAGCGGAGCGGAGCGCAGCGCAGCTAGGGGGGCGGGAAATCGCCGACGAGCTTCGGAAAGGTTAAAAGCCTGGCGTTCGCCTTTCGATCCTTCTCGCTATTTTCGAAAAATCACAGTCTATAATCTACTAAGAGGCATGGCCGACTTTTCTGCAATCTTCGAAGAATCGCCGTATAATCTTTTATACAACTGCATCGACAAGTATCCGGAAGATTCATTGCAGGTCGCACTTGCGGACTTCCGCAAACAGAAGCCAAGTATGGCTGTCTCGCCCTTGCTGTATTATTGCGTCCAACAAGAGAAGCTTGCGCCTTTTATTGAGCTGTTAGAGTCTAGAATCAACCCTAACGAGGATGTTGTTGAAGCTTCCGCTCTGAAAGAGAATAGAAGCTTCCTCTTTGGACTTTTAGAACACGGTTAGCTAATCGACTAGAATATTCAAGGTGGTAGGGTGCCATCCTTGCTTTAGTAAGTTCATCTCGTGTTTACGCTCTATAGAATCTAAGTGCTTCTCCACAGCCTAGCGATCGATCGACCGAAACTCCTTAAGGAACTTTTGCAATACGGCGCTAGCCCGAATGCTATGTATCCGTTAGGCGAAACACCATTGTCCGTAGCTGTACAGGCCGGTTCACTTAAGACAATCAAGATGCTGCTAGAAGCTGGGGCGAACGTCTAGGATGGCGACGTTCTACACTACGCCGTTGAACGCGAAGGAGACGAGCTTGAGGTTATACGACTGCTCCTGTCTTACGACGCACTAGTGAACGCCATTCAATTCGCGCATCCTATCGCTCGCCAATTGAGGCACTCTCTCCTCCGGGGCACGCTACTTCATAAAGCTTATCTTCTAGGCAAACACGAAGTAGCGGAACTCCTATTGACACATGGCGCCAACCTAAGCAGCACGCGAATGAGGGGATCGTAGGTAGAACGAACGACTCCGTTAGAGGTTGCAAAACAGCAAGGAGATAAACGCATGGTCGCTATCCTTAAGAATCGCGGACCGAGGAGTCGTTTCTAAAGAGACGTACTAACCAACTCTACTAGATAGATTGGGTGAATATGAATTCGAGCTATGCGCTGTGCATTATCTTTAATAATTCCTATACTCGAGCTTATGAAAAACCTTGTCAACCTAACAGGCTCCTAGCTTGGATCATTAATATCACAACACAAACAACGCCGAACTTGTGTCTCGTAGGAGCCTTGCCGTGGTGAAAGGAATCGCGCAGCAGCGGATTGCGGAACCACCATCCAACGTGGGGTCTTGAGTTACATGTTGTAGCTCCGAGGTGGAGGAAGCTTGCGTTATCGGAAATCTCTAGCCGTAGTGATTGATCTGCTTCTACTTCGCCCTACGCGTAACATTCTCGGCTTCGAAATATCTCTCTTCAGCTATCTCAACCACTCTATAATTCCTAGTCTTTAGAAGGCATGGAGGATATTGAACCAAGCTACGATGATTCCGTGCTAGAAAAAAAAGTTGGAGTGAAGGTGAATCTTTCATGACAACCGCAGACGCTGTGCAAGCTAAGAATGCAATAGACCGGCAAAGACGTTATCTTGCATGCGACACTCGAAGTCAAAGATTTCATGACATTGGAAGAGTCGGTTGTCGCAATTCTGGTGGACACAAAAAACAACCCAGGGCTTATTTTTGTCGATGGCAAACCATCGATTCCGACCGGACCGGACAAGATCGGAACAAAACTTCTTATACTCGATCCAGGACAGCATTGCGATGTCCTTGGATGTCCGCGTATCCGATGTTTCGTAGCAGCAGAAACTGCTACGTAGTCCGCTAAAGCTGTGTTGAAATTCGCCTGTTATGGAAGAGGCACCGTGTTCTCTGACGTTTTCGCGAAACCGTGTTCGCTCAAAGCAGGTTATGGAACAAGTTCTACGGGATGTGCAGGAGCTGGGCAATCCACTGAATGAGATGGTACTCGAAACGCAAAACTGCAGAGACCACAAAGAGATTTTCATTGACAGTAGGAGTTTGCAACCTCAAGGTCTTCTCCGGCTACCTAACATCACGCCACCATCGAGCGACTCCAAAGTCGAGCTAGTGCAAGAGCATGGCCCGCATTTCGTATGTGCTTGAAAGACTTATCGATATCGCCACGGAACATGTTCCTCGACATTGTGCGAAGCCTATCATGACTTCGCATCCCTCAATCCAGCGATGCCACGCGATCACGTGCTTCGGCCGATCGTCGTTGCGGAATTCCGTAAAGTCGAGGCTGTTCACCTTGAAAAGTCGAATGTTGTTCTAGCTGTGAGCATTAGTGGGCGCGCCGCATGAAATAGTGTGCTTATCTGCAGGCCCCGATCGTGACACCTTGCTCTAGGGCTCCTGGATGAACACTCCTTACGATTCCTTAGGCCACTTTCAAGTCGGTACGGTCGAAAGAAGTCCAGACTTAGACATCTATTAGCGCGACACCTTCGAGGTCAAATAGTATTGTCTTCCGGTAAACCTCCATAGTTGGGGGACGTGTATACGTCGTAGTAGGACGATGTATCGCTCAATGCGTGAAAGCAGGGATCACGCTAGTAGAAGACAAGTCGCGCCGATCATTCCGAGCCGGGTTCGTGATGATGAGAGAAGACGTTGCAGATTGTAGATGCGGTTCTCTAATATACCTGCCGTATGCAGGCACAGGACCAGTGGCTAAGAGGCGGCAAGTGTACGTACGGAGTCCGAGCAGACGACATATGGAGTCCGTTGCAGATATTCCGCAAAGGCTCTAGCCGGAAACTGGAGAAGACTACCAAACTTGTGATTCTTTCACAACGAATGACTCGGCCTGCGTTCGTTGCAGACAAGTGGTTCTCCGGCGGCCGACTATCGCGTACTCTACGGACAATTTGGCACCGATCTTACACTTGAATGCTACAGTCGTAATCTTATCCTAACGCAGTAGGACAAGGAAATCCGGTTTGCCTAGATCTGAGAGCTATGTGAGCGCATTATCATTCTTGGCACGATAGTACAGTCCCAATGCTCTCATCGGCTGGAGCCTTTCGACATCTTGGATTAGCTGCACCGACCTAAGAGGAAATGGGGGTGCCTAAGCATTCAAGCCTAAGGTCAAAGCTTGGGCTTATCTAGGCAGTAAGGCTAAAATAACACCATCTTGGGTATATAAATTAGCACTACATCGTTCTCAATCGGGTTAGGCAAAATGAGGTGTCAATTTCCTCCTCGATCCCTAACGGAGTGGGATGCTGTTCTTAGTATGAGTTGTTTGGTGGTGGATTTCAGTGCTCTTATCCTTTCTATTCGGTCCTCATGATGATAATCTCCTTCCATCCAGGCTGAGAGGATATGAAGCATGACTCTCTATCGCCGTAGGGACAGAGGCTAGAGCCGAGAGAAGTGGCAATAGTGGCCGTCGTCATCGGATACGGTCGCTGTGGCGTATGGATTCTCGGAAGATTGTGCTCTATAGACGTGCCTCTGGAAGGAAATGGCGTTCCAGAGCGCTCAGGCACCGATGCATGTGTGTAGCAAGAGGGACTGTCAAGAGGGTTAGTGGGAAGCTCTATTCTCATGCAAGTCAGGCATTCCGTGCTATGCTTGATGCGGTCTGGGTCAGAAATGCTCAGAGAAAGACGACATGTGAGAGGTGGACTTGCATCCTTCTTGATTGAAGCGACCCTTGGACCTCCATACACTACACTCAACAGGAGCACAGTTCGGTATATGGGAATAATTTGTAGGACGGGAGAGCCCTAATGCTATCAATTGGCCACGTCGAACTCATGGCTTTTCTGGGTGACGAATGTTGGTAGACGTCCTCCAAGGAAGCAAGACTCCCACGGCAGGAGGAGCATGTGTCGTGGATGAACAACGAGTGTTCGGCAAAGCATGTGATAGTGTATGGTAGGGCACAGCCATCGTGGTACCTAAGCTGCCAGTAGCTGCGCAGCTTTCACATGCAAGGGCTTTGAAAACAGCCACGTCACGATGATGAACATCGGTCTCATAGCCGGCGTGCAACACGAGAGCGCACATCTCTCCAAAACGCATTCCTCCCAACGCAACTAATCTCCATACCCAACGTCCCTCTCCCAAACCAGACGCACCAGCACCACTCCCAAACCCACGACCATGGCATCGTCCAGCATCAACTACCCGCTCCTCTCGATCCCAGCGTACTACGTCTTCTCCCTCATTCCTCATCTGTACGCCGGCGCCATCCTTTCATCGAACGGCTACAAAGTCAACAACGCAAACCCCAAAGCATCGATCTCGCCCGACAACGTCAAGGGCAAGGTTCCAGACGCCGTCTTTCAGAAATACCAAAGAGCCGATAACGCACAGAGCAACAGCTTGGAGCAGCTTCCACTGTATGCCGTGGCAGTGCTGGCTAGCATTATTGCGGAGAGGAGCACAGCCAAGGGACTGGGCAGTGTTGTTGCCGCACAAGATGTGACGGGTTTGACGGGATTTGTCGGGGCGTTTATGGCTGTGAGGTGAGTTGACTGCTGCTAGCAGGATGTATGAGGGATACATGACTGACAAAAGGGCAGGGCGGCATACGTTGTTTCGTACGTTCAGATCGCGGACCACAATAAGAGCTTCGTTAGGAGTATTTTCTGGGCTGTCGGGGCTGGACTTTCGACGTACCAGATTTACAAGGCGGCGGCGATTCTGGGTTAGACGAAAGCCATGCTCGGCGGCTTTGCGTTGATATAGTAACTAGGAAACCAGTGCAGCTCGAGGGTGGTCCAAAAAATGTATCAGTCTATGCCAGATGTGCATCTTGACTTTGAAAGTCCGCGAAGATGAGGCTTCAATGAATATAGCCGAAGGTGGTTCACGAGTACACTCTGAGAGCCATGCATGATCCAATCCTGCGCACCAGTGTGCCCTTTGCTTTGCACCAGTCTCGGAGCGGTGTCGAATGCGAATGTCCTAGCCAAGTCACGTAGAGATCCGCGCCATCACCACCTGGAACTGCCCCATTTATTCGTCGTTCCTGAATCGGTTGCGACAGGGAACCATTCGAAGCCCTCAATGTACGCTGGCAAAGACTTGAGCTGCTTTGTGTCCCTGGAGACGTCCTCGAGCCGCCACTCTTCCTCGCCTATTCCCAGAAGCTGGGAGTATGTCGACTGCGCACCCACAGATGCTGGAGCATCTTGGAAACTTGGCTCCGGCTCCCATCTCTTTCTTGCTTCGATTTGTTCGCTCTCGGCATCAAGATGCTCGTCAAGAGCACGCTTCTTGCCCTTCGAACGATTGATCCGCCGAGAGGGCGATAATGCTTCTTCTGGAATTTCTGACTCCTGCCGCTTGATGACTTGATCCTCTCGCAATCGTGAAGAACCAGGTACAACGTTCCGGGGTACTGGCGATTTCATGATTCCAGGGGACATCTCTTGGCGTCCACGGCCAGGAGTTTCTGATGTGGGTGAGGCGGTAAGTTGAGGATCTATCGCTGTCTGACCCCATACTGCGGATTGTTGTTGCACCAGCTGCGTATGCGTGGACATCGTCTGGCGGTAGAACGCTTGTGGATGTGTGGACACAGCTTGGAAGCGTGTCTGACGATGAGCTTGTTGAAGCTGATGAAAGTGCTGTGTTTGCTGGATCTGACGGAGTTGTTGAGCCTGTTGGAGGTGTCTAGCCTGGAGGAGCGGGCTCTGTGGCACTTGCAGTAACTGACCGGATTGCTGGAGGTGCTGCGAGATGGACTGATGGTGGTGCACGTGCTGAGCTGGCTGCACAGACTGAGGCTGCTGCATGTGCTGCGCCTGTTGCACGTGCTGAGAGTTCTGAACATGCTGAAGTGACTGACCTTTCTGATTCTGCTGATCCCCCGTACTGAGAGCGTTGACGAGCTCCGCAAGCTTAAGTCTCCGCAAATCATCTGGGATCGCTCTCACGGACGTGACCTGCGCCTGTGGGCATGGCACTGGAGTACGCGTTCTCACAACCCCAGTCTCCGCCTTCGTCCTCTTCTTCGTACATCTATGACAAGGACAAGCGTTGGCTCGACTCGGCGTTCCATAGTAGTACAGGAACTTGATGTGGTCATAGGCGCGATCAAGGGTCTCGAAGGGACCGTTGGGATGACCATAGATGAAGCGGTCTATCGTACCACTGTTTCGACTGCCTTCTGCCACTGGACGCTGATTCTCCCAGCCCACGAGACCTGATGGAAGTTCATCGAAGAAGTACATTGTGTTCGCTTGCGCTTGGCCAATTTCTTCCATGAGCTTCTGGGCAAGGGCATGGCGGAGGTAGTTGTCGCTTTGGTAGTAGTAGTCTTTCGAGGGCCTTCTGGCAGGGTTGCCGTTTGCTGGGCCGGTGTAGGCAATTACCGCCACGCGGGCATAGCCTGCTTGTATACTTTTGGGCACCATGTTGGTGATGGTCGCTTATCCTTTGTGGCTTGATGAGTGGTGGAGAGTGAGGCAACAGGTGGGTCGGTCAGCGTGTGCTAGGTCAAGAAAGTTTTTCACGAGAAGAAGAGCTATAAGAGACTGCTTTGACTCACATGACTACTTGAAGTGAGTGAGAACGGGTGGGTGCATTGGTGCCTTCACTGCCATTGAGCCGGCCCAAGCATGATTGGAAAGATATGTACCAGTGTAATGCTCCAGCCGAGCTGTCCTACTTTTGGATGCCTCAACGACAGTTGCCCGTCACTCATGACATGTAATGTCAACACCTGACGCCAGGCCCATATTCCATCGCTATCATCCAAATCAGTAAACCCACGTCCCGTAAAACCGTTCGTCTGCTCTTCTCATCGTCTCTGTCGCTTCGCAAGGGGTGACACATCGTCGACTGCATGCTCCTTGGCTTTGACAGTGGCAAAGGTCTCGATACCTTTCTCATGTTTGTGCATCTTTCGACAATGCTCCTTCATCTTGTCTTTCCTTCTCGTGTTGTATGCGCATGGACGTTCTTCGCACTGGTAGTATCTGTAAACAGCGGAGTCAGCAACGGCTTGCCTAAGGTCTATGAGATGAGCAAAGTCGGAAGTTTGAGGCTGGTCTCGGAGGAACTCGTAGTCCTGAGTAACCTGCGCCGCGAAACAGTCGTTTAGACCAGGGTGATATGATCAGAGGCCAACGACGCCCATACACCTGGTGGTCGACTCAGCCACAACGACTACCTGCTTGAGAAGCCTAGTAGAGGAGCTGGCGATGATGTCGTTCTCTGCTGCTTCATTCATACACGGGGAACTCACTGCTCAGCAAGAGCGTGTACATCTTGCTTGTGGCGCAATAAGTCCGATGGACGGCCGCAGACTTTGCCACAGTCTGTGCATTCATGCCCTTTCTTCTCTTTTCGGTTGATCTTAGTGCAACTAATGCTGACTTTTTTGGTCGATGCCGGTTTGATGTTCGAAGAAGCTACGACATTGTCTACTTGAAGTAGATCTGCGGCAAGTTGTGCAGTCTGAATGGTTGGTGACAAGGCTCGAGCATCGTATGTTGACAGAGACTGGTCAACAGTTGAGGCTGAGAGATCATAGGACGAAGTGAAGGATTCGTTTGCTATGTGTGTTCAGTCAAACCACTATCATGTGTATACGAAAGGGTGACATACTGTCAGAGAATAGAGAGTAACCTTCTTCGGTGGGAATGAGGTCCGGCCACCAGCTGAAGTCATGGTCGGTGTGAGTTGTTAGGTCATCGTGAGCCCTGTCGTACGAGCGACATCAGTACTAGGCTTTCAGAGATCGTGCGAGCAGAGGGATTTTGTCAAAGCCAGACTGCTATCAGGTGGAGAATTGTGGCCATGCGTCCACGTTCCGAACACACACTTGCCATGTGATCAAGTGGCACTGCGAGTGTTGTCACTGGTGATCTGGCCACTTACCACGAGAAGTCAGCGAGGCCAGGCTCGGTCAGCCAGGCGCCACTGGAGTTTGGAGAGCTGAAGTCGGTGCCAAGCGACGATGTCTCCCGAGACAAGGTGGGCAGACTGCTAGATTCACTTGATCACATTACTTCTTGGTCATTATGAATCACCGCTTAGACGTACCCAGAGTTGACGGGACTACTGCCGCCGGCAGGGCTCCAGGTCACCGAGTCTAGCTGACTCGTGCTTGAAGTTCCCCTGAAAGACATTCTGTTCCTGGCGAATAGATAAAGGTAATGCTGGAGAGAAACGACTGGATACGATTCACGCAAGGCGGCAGTTCGTGGACGAAAGAGACAAGAAGACGGTCACTATCCTCAAGTTTTGTTCCAGGCAGAAGAGGTACGCCCTCTGCGACGTCCGTCATCTTCGTCCCAGCACGTGATAGAGGCCTCAGTAGTAATGTGCAAAGACGACAGCACTTGGCGTAAGGCAACCTGTTGGAAGTACCATCAAGTAGCCAATGGTTGGCCATGAAGACCTCGACCGGTGTGTAGTGGGCTGTAACCTGAGGCCGCCTATAGCTGCGGCCAATCATTGTAGGTGCGGACAGTCCATGGCGGCAATGTGTACGGCCGCCCTCTCATTGGTGAGAGGCCGCTGACAAGGTATACGTAAGCAAATGCCGTGGCTGTGTTGAACAGCGCAGCAACACTGCCTCAGTATACCATGCTCAGCCGTGAAAGCTCAGCCCGAGAGGCACAGCCATGGATGATGCCTCAACGCCTGACCATCACGTGTGTGTACGGTCATGTGGTCATGAGGTGTTGGGGGTCGAGTTGAGATCGATGTTGATGGGTGTTAGGTGAGAGTCGTCCTTGATTCGGGGGCCAATTGGTGTTGGTAGATGTCCTGGTCACATGTTGCTCGGCTCGACAATGCTCAAATGCGAAGATGTGCTGCCATGGCATACTTCGAAGAGAGGAAACAAGAGAAGAAGATGTGCATACCATCAGGTCGAGCCCAAATGAAGGGCACCGAACAGATCATATATCTCTTGCGGCTGATGGATGTTCAGACAGAGGACTTCAGCCCCATGAGAGGAAGATGTGCGAGGCCGCCAGCTCTTGTATGAGTGTGCGGCTCGGCGACACGGCCGGGGGCCAAATTTGTTGCCATCACCACGCGCTCGGTAGCCAGGATGGCGCAGATCACACAGAGGGCGTCCTCAGATTGTTGGTGTTCTTCCCGGAGACTGGCTGGCACAAGGCCTCAGGTACACCCTAGTTGCGGCGTCATGATCCTTCCGCGGATCCTCTGGTGGATCAGGCCTCCAGCTTCACCGGTGTGGTGTGCTTCGATTGGCTGTGGTCAATAGTTGGTGCATGATGTAGACGAAGAGAATGCAGGCGCAGCAGAGTCGAAGGATTCGCTCTATCGTAGTGCTGAGCACGAGCCACAAAGCTAGCCTTATATGGCATAGACTCCTTTCACGGCTGTTGCATCTCGCTGCCTTGCGCATCAACGCAATTGAGCTGCATCGCTCCGACAGGTCGCCCTTTGTTCCAAAGCTGCCACCATGACTGCCCTCGCCGCTATGTGGTACCACATACCCGTATACCCGAAAGACTTTGGCTATCACTGAATCCGTGAGCAACCGCGAATGATTGGCATCGGCACACCGCCCTCTGCGGTACCTGAATCCTTTCAGCGGATTGGTCGTCCTGAAACCAGTGGCCACAGGTTCTCCGAGTACTGCTTCAAGAAGACCGCTTGATGACTGTTCCACAACGTCCTCACGTCGCGGTCAGTCTGACATGCAGCATACCTGCCTTGGCAATACTGCCCCCGGCATTTCGTCCAGCTGGCAAAGTGTGCTGTGGACTTCAATGTCAAACATGTTACGCTGCCCCAACACGAACGAACTCCGAAAGAGTGAACAAGTAGCTCAGAGGCTGTCGACCTGCTATGCCTCAGGTATTGAGCAGACTATGACGAACATTGTGTCCAAGGATCTTGCGGGTACACAACGAGTCGGAGCGGCCTGCAAAATATTCCCAAAGTAGAGATATCAGTCTCGATCCCATGTACATCCTCTAGAAATGCATCTATATCATACCTCGCCATGCACATAACAAAGAGAAGAATCGTGTGTACGTGCACATGCCATGCCGTATGTACTGCAATTTCGATCAAAACTTGCGCCGAACTCCAAGCAATGCCAAACGCCGAATCGTGTTTCGACAGCCTGTCTCTGATATGAGTTACCTTCTAGGCGACTGTTGCTGCCACTGTTGTTGCACTTGGCCGCCCTGGGGCCCATAATAGCTCCCACGGTGGCCCTGCTGCTGCGGCATCGTCATGCCTGGTTGTTGCTGACCATACTGATGCCCGTATTGCTGCGCCTGCGGCGCCATGTTGTACCCCTGATGCATGCCCAAGGCTGACGATGACCGGGCGTACATCGAATTGCGATTTTGCTGAGCGGCCATGTTCCTCTGAAAAGCCATCTGCTGATACTGGAAATTCTGCTGATCTTGCAAATATCGTTGCTGTGCTTCGTACTCTGCTTGCTGGCGAGCGATCGCGTCTCTGTTATACTCCTGCTCGTACCGAACTTGAATGGCCTGTTCCACTGCAGCACCTCGTATGCCTCTATGCATGTTGCTTTTCTCTTGCTCACGAGCAGCGACAGCAGCGATGAGCCCAAGCTCTTGCCCACCTTGATTTTTCGAGTTGGCTGCCAGGTCAATGAGCTTTGTGCCCGTTGCGCGTGCAACGTGCATCTGCTCCTTGGCTGACAGCGTAGGGCCCTGGTTGCCTTGAATAAGACCGGGGTTGTTCAAGTAGACGCTGGCTGGACGAGAATGTGGTCGACTCGGGGGGGTGCGGTTCACAGCCATCTGGAGAAGCTCTGTCGACTTTGGCCGTTGTATGAAAGGCGGAGGAGTCCTGCTCGACAGCCTTTGTGGCACAGCACTAGTGGAGACATGCCGCTGGTGTGCGATAGGTGGTATCCATGTTCTCCTGTTCGGCGCTTGCGGCAGGGCGGCAAGGGCAGCACGATGTTGTACCCAGTCCTCAGCTGATAGTGTCTGTCTTTTTTGCATATGTATTGGTCTTTCTGGCGAGACTGAACCGGACGCTTCCGCAGCCGTCCATGCCACGCTGTTCTGGTCACCAGGCTGATCAAGCCCATCACACGCATTGGGCTTCGTTGTACCCTTGAAGTATGAGGCACGATTGTTCTCACCGGGGCTTGGTGTTGCAAAGTAACCACTAAGCCTCGAACCTGAACTCTGTCGTAACCGATCGATGGATCTCGACCGCGATCGTCGTCGGTCAAAGTCACCTGGTGTGATAGTAGCGCTAGTGGCAGGACGACTATTCGGCTTGTACAACAAAGTCGGACCAAAATCTACTATGGGTACCTCTGCGGACTGCTGGACAAGATCTTTGTGCCATGTATCAAGGCGTCCAGCACCCCCGGACTGTGTATTCATGGCGGGCATGTTGACATTGCCCACAGTCTTCAGCCGTCCTGGTCGTACCCACTCCTTCTTCTTTTTCGTTTCATGATCGGAGACGCTTCGTTCGCTTTCGTAGTCGGGCGTCGAATCGGAGGCAAGGGTGCTCGCACGGCCGCCATACTTATTGACGGTCGTTTCTTGCTCGTTGAGGATGCGTTCTAGGGCGTCTTGGTGTATGACTGCATCGAGCAAGAAGTCGTCCGTCGAGACGGGAGAGTCTGGCGGGGTAGCAGGGGATTCCATGGCATGCCTGTTAGTGACGAGAAGCAGTCTGCTCTGCTGCTTCTGTCGAAGTCTGCTTAGGTAACGCCTTCCGCGTAATGCTGATTTGGGATGCGGGTTCGGGCCGTTTCGCCGCCTCCTGTTTCGGGTTTTCCTGCATCACGCCGTCCATTTGCGGCATATGCTCCTGCTCCGGACTTCGGAAATATTCGCCGTCGGGGCCGGCATACGGCGTGCCGGGAATCGTGCTCAATCGTGGTCTCGACTCCTGCTGTCTGCCATAGTCACCCTCGGTATAATCACCCATGTATCCGTGAGCTTGATCGGTTGGAGTGACCCCAGCCTGGTTACGGTATGGCAGAGACATCCCGTTGATCCCGCCATTCCTCATCGGCTCTTGTGGGTACAGATCTGGCTCCGGTTGTGGTGGACGCAAGGCACTTTGCATTTCTTGAAGCGTTGCTGCATCTACGTCAGAGTGCGCGCGTCGAAGCTCAGGTGGTGCTTGCAATGGACCAGCGGGGCGATCACGTGGATTGTGCTGAAGTGTTGGGGGTGAGACGACCGGAGCCGGTGGTGGCAAGTATGGTGAGGCAGCGCCTTGAGCGGCGACTTGCTCGTAGGGCGACCCTGCCGCGGCACGGTCGCTGGAGTTGATGCGCTGTAGAGCGACTCCCAGCGCACCGCCGTGCCTTGGCGGAGGCGGAGCCTCGTCTTCATCGTATCTGCTTTGCTCGTGCGACAATCGCGATGGAGTCTCTGTCATGTGCCTGCGGTAGCCAGCAGCGTCAGACGCTGAGCGCTTGTGTGCATTGGAAAATGCTGAGGATGGAGCTGAGTCTGTTCGCTTGGGCATCGATATGCCCGCCAGGCCATTGCGGGCTGGTGCTGGAGACTGGGTCCTCGAACCAGGGGTAGAGTGAACCACAGCCTCGCCGAACTGGACTCCGGTACGGTTTCCTGATGGCAGAGACTGTCGGTTGGTCGTGTTGCGACGTTGTATGCGCGGCGAATTCTCTACTGTGTTCATCATGCGAGTCGACGTCAGCTTCTTCATCTCCTTGCGCCATTGTCGCTCGCTCCAGTTCTGACTGCCGTCTGTGTGAATCAAGCCGGAAACGTCCAAGATGTCAAGGTATCCATATCGCCTATCTCTCGGCATTGCAAACATGAGACCTCGCTGGTCGAGCGTATCTGCGATGAGCCTGGTAGGTCTTCCATACAACGCAAAAGTGTCGTACACAGGAAACAGCCACCGCAGCAGCATCTCGAAGCCGCTCACTGCGGCGTGCACCTCAGGCATGACGAACACAAAGCCTTCAGTGGTGGTCTCCTGTCCCGAGTGGATTGTCACCAGGCCCTCCAGCTTCACCAAAGTGGACTGGTCGATCAGCGGTTTCGACTGTGGGTAGATGGCGTATGCAGCGTACGCATCCGTGATTGTGGCAATCGGTCGCGTTTTCTTTGTAATTCTCCTTGTGTCGTAAAATTTGATGTCACCCTTGGGTACTTGTGTTCTGCCGTAGGCCGAGCCCTTCTTGAGGACTTTCTGGGCTTTCGCATACTCTTTCTCGTCGGGCGGAGAGATCACACACCAGCAACGTCTCCATGGTGTGCCTGCTCCGAATCGAACTCTGGCCCAGTCATCGTGCACGAACTTTGATCTTTCCATAATCACCTTGATGTTGTTCAAGTATCTGCCCTTTCCGGCAAGCAGAGAACCGGTGTACGCCTCTTGAAGCGTGGCATGCTCGAACATGGCCAACCTGATGCCGGCCGTCCATTGCGTAAGGGAGTTCAACGAGTTGAAGTGGAGGAGGTAGCGGTTGTTGGCCGCAGTGGAGATGCTGAGCACATTCTGGAGGTTGCCGCCCTGTGCACCGTTCATGGGGAGGGACTCGATCTGCGACGCGTCAGTCTGGCGCTGTCGGAGTCAACCCTCATCGCCTGCTTACCATCTTGATCGATGCATCACTCAGGTTGATAAAGGTAGGTACAACCTCGCCGTCTTCACCAGCCTGATCCAGTGCCGCTGCGTCCCACAGTGACAAGACTGTGCCCACTAGCTGCGCAAAACACTCATTCCACGTCCTGTCCAGACTTGGCCTGCCGCGGGAATCGAGATCATGCAGCTTGAGGAAGTAGCCCTCCTGGTACAGCTTGTTGCTGTGGCTGTTCAAGAAGCTGAAGATGGGTGCCAGCTCTGGCGGGGTGTCCTGCGCAACCTCCATCTGGGGAGGATTGTATGTCTGGAGCATGCTGACGGGACGGGAGGTCGCTCGAGAGTCGGCTCGGGCTCGTGAGGGAGTCGCGGGCGAGCGTGGTGTTGGCGAGCTGGGCGCTAAACGGTCCATGTTCTGCCTCTGTGCTTGCGGCGAGGCCGTGTCGAGGCCTAAGGGCTTGTTCTTGTGCAGCAGATTGGGTTCTTGGCTGGCGTTCGGTGATGGCGTGGCTCGCACCTGTTTCTCGGGATCTGGTGACGCTGAAGTGGGCGAACGTTGGCCGCCCCATTGGGACATGAAGGAGAGAACTGCAGCACGCGCGGTCAGAACAGGCATTACTGGCGCAAGGGATGATTGTCGTCGCCGCAGCATCTCCACACAACGGCTGCCCGCGTTGCCCTTGCAGACGCGGCACAGTGAAGGTGGCGCAGCGTGGGCTCGGAGGTCGACGTACCACGACTGCGAGGCATGTTATATGCTGTACGACTTCCAATACCGTTTCTTGCTACACCGTCAACGTCGATCGTCTTCTTTGTGCAAAGCCGGGCTGCGTGCTGTGCAGCAGGCGCTGGCGGCTGTGATCTTGGAATCGAGCAACGCTTTATTGCTCCTTCTGTCGCGCGCAACTGTCATGCGCGAATGACCAAGAACGTTCCTGCTGCGTCAGGCGTACAGCGGCGAGCCAGATGAGGTGCCGTTAACGAGTGAATGAATGCAGGTGCTCCAAAACACCGAAGAGAGCAACAAAGCTACGAGGGAGTCGCGCGCGAGTGCTGGTGCTATGGCCACTGCAATGATCTCACGACGAAAGTTAGCGTGCTCAGCCCACGGGAAGTCAAACGAGCAGAGCCTCACCTCAGATTCGACTTCTTGACCGACCACGTTGTCGCTGCTTCCTCGGTGCTTGCGATTGTTGGAGGGACGGGGACAGATGATATTCAACTCAAGGTCTGCTGGTCACATTGTAGACCTAAGTCCGGACGGCCGCCAGCAGCCGATGACACGCGTACATGAAAGCTCAGAATGCATCGTGTTTGCTTGGCACAGGAGGAGCAGGCTGGATGAGGACGATTGGTGGGCGCTAATGAGTAAATGCGCTTGGGGCGTTGCGAATACGCTGACCCGTCGTCTGTTCCCGGCTGCTACAAGTACGTGGCTCTGGCACACCGCGCCTCAAGAGACTGGCCCTGAACATGATGATGATGATGTTCCAGCACCCGGGATGTGGCTTTGCACGGTCAAGGTGACAGGAAGTATATCCTTCCCGGGAGTATCGGCAACGCAGAGATGGCGGAGATCAAGCAGCTGAAGCCGCGGAGGCAAGTTTAACCTACAAGTGGGTAGGGGCGCAGCAAACCGAGGAGCGAGCTGCGAATCTCGAATCTCGGTCTGCTGTAGTCGTGAAGCAGGATGAGTGACAGCAATAAATAGTAAATGCTAGAATACTGTACATGTATCTGAAGAGGACAAGCATTGTGGCGATCGAATGTCATCTACCTGGAGTTGCACGTGGAGCTGCGCTTGAGTTTGAGCCTTGGCCATGCTTTGGTTGGTGCCGAGCGTGCCAAGTTCGCGTCGCGCCAGCAGCGCCCGCTGTTCTACCATCACAAACGACAAACGCTCACGGTCACACCGAGGCACATCGGGGACAATCGCTTGCATCGGCTGCTACAGCATTCACCCGCACACACGGCCATCATACGGTAGCAGCGATGCGCCAGAAGCCGGCTGTGGGAAAGGCAGCGCTCAAGGCCAATGGCAAATCCGGCCCTGCGGCGAAGAAGAGCAAGCTTGCATCGGGTACAGCCACACACACACCTCAACAACCCGAAGCTCTGACCGCTCAGGAGAAGGAGAACTTGGCCCACTTCCTGGAACAGGGCAATCCCTTCACTGTCCGCACTGCGAAGCTTCCGCCGGCGCGTTCAAAGAAACGTAAACGCGACCAAGGCTTCCTGCCGCAGGACGATTTGTTCGAGGATCGCCTGACATGCCTTTACGCGGTGGAGCCTCGCGATAAGTGGGAAAGCCTCCGGCGCTACAAGAAGCTCACAGTGGGCATGGAGAGCATCGCGACAGGCCAGTGCGTCCTCATCAAGCAAGACGATGAGGACGAAGCAACACTAGATCTGGCTGTGCAGTGGAAAGCCAAAGTGCTGGAAGTGAGAGCTCTGGACCCAGAGCATGTCTTCATACGAGTGGCGTGGCTCAACAGGCCCGAGGATTTCGATAATGGTCGCCAGGACTATCATGGTGAATCTGAGCTCATACCTACAAATCAAATGGACGTCATCGATGCCATGAGCGTCAATGGCAGCTTCGAGATCGTCAAGTGGGACGAGAGCGACGATGACAACGACAAGGGCGTTGTGAGCGGCGAGCAGTATTTCTGGAGGCAGACGCTCGATGTCTGCGAGAACAAGCTATCAGTAAGCATCTTTACTTCTTGGCGGTCCCGTGTTGCGAGGCTGATTTGGCGATAGAAACTGCGTCTGATTTGCAAAGATAAGAAGCCTCAGAATCCGGATGAGATGATCGTACAGTGCTCCCATAAAGGCTGTCGGAAGTGGCAGCATGTCAAATGCATGGCTGAGTTTGCAGCATACGAAGCTGGTACGCACTCCCAAGAGCATCCGTCTTGAATTACACTGACCTTTGCGTAGCCAACGAGAAACCGCCCACGAACTCGAGACGCAAGAACACGGTCAAGAAGCAGGAAACGGAGAGTCCTGACAAAAAGACCCTCGAAGTCAGTCTGAACTCGCCAGTGGCCGCGAAAGCCGTCAAGGGCTCCGTTACCGCCGAAGTCTTCATCAAGGGCGAGCCACGACTGGCAGAAGTCGAGCCGGCACTGAAAACCGAGATAGTCATCACGGATGCGAACGGCGAGCAACACTCGATCGGATTGAACTGCTTGTTTTGCGGTAAGCTCGTCGACTGAGTATCAAACCGCGGGATCACCATCATCCGCCTGTGCCTGGCCTCCACGTAATATCGCGTTTAGTGCGGCCTGGCACTATACCTAAGAAACGCCTGTTAAGCGCCGCATAGGCGCTGCAACAGCAGATGCAGAGCATTTTACCGACGACAGAATTATCCACAGGAGCCATGCAGCCAAGGCGCTGCTCTGCAATCTCCTCGCTGCAGCAGGTGGAAGAGTTGGAATCGGGACACGAGAATGGGCACGATTTCACGACGAGGGCAAACTTGCAGAGCCCAGACCACTGCTATCAAACATAGTCCAGCTGGGGTCGTGATACCCCGAGACTAGCTCGTTGTCCGGCAGGCGAGGCGGCATCTCCAGAGTCCAAGGCTCGCATGGCAAGGAGCGGTCGGCGCGTGACATGAAACATGATGAGAATACGACTGTAGCTTTGCAACGATGTCTTTTCAGATTCAGCAGTCATAGTGATGTAACCTGACGTTCGGTTCGTCATTGCCGACAATTCACTCCTTCTCCGAAAACATGTCCAACAGCAATCGGCACTTAAATGAGCTCTGCAGCCAACCCCTGGAGGTTCAGGCAGCTAAAGTCGGGCACGGCAGAGCATCTCAGGTTCGCACGGCCAACTTTGCCTCGAGGCTTTACTTGAATCTCATCAATGGGTCATTTTCGTCGCTCGTGATCATGAGCGTTGTGCCTTTTTCTGCAAGGCACAGGAGAGGAAGCGACGACACTGCAGGACTTATGTAGGTACATGTATACACACCCCGCACTGGGCCCGAGCGTAATCCACCGGATTCTTAGAGTCTGTTTCGCCTCTTTGACCATAATATTCCTTGTAGACCACGGTGTTGTAGGGCTTGATAGTAGGCCTGAAACACATCCGGTAGTGTTCACCAAGCTTCTTCAGGCCTCCGGGTGGCTACAACAAGGAATAGAGTGAAATACGATCGAAGCTAGAGGTTAAGTGCACAACCCTAGGTATAGTTAATCCTACGCTTTACCTTTTTAGCCAAAATTGGAGGTGTCGTTCCCTCTATAGCTTTCTAAGTTATATGCGTAGAGGACGTAGTATAACTAATCCTAAGGACGGAGCGACGTAGGCAATTTACAGACAAGGGATGCTACACGAGGTAGTACACGCTTAGAAGTAAATACAGTACATGCTTCTCAATTAGGAATAGACAGGGGATGTATGGACTATGCCTAGAATTGTACAATGGACGGCGAAATGTCTATGGGCAGACACCATTTTCGTCTACGGGCAGACCCTAATCTTAGTCATTATTCACAACTTGATTAGCTCTCTAGCACTTCAAATGCGCATGCCCGCGCGGCGAGGGCTAATAGCATCTATCTTTCCTGTAGCCGGAACAAACTTAGGAGGGGCCTACGGTAGGAGGGGCCTCCGGAGGGAGGAAGGATCTCGTGGGAGGACCCAAGTGCAGGGGAGGGCTTGGGGGGGGGGAAGTACTCACCATTTAATGGCATTTAATTAGTCAGATTGGGGTCTGCCCATAGTCAAAAATGGGGTCTGCGCATAGATTTTTCGAATGGGCGGCCGCTACGGGAGGCGCTTGCGTTGCTTTGATTGTGGTGGTGTCGATCAAACTGCTGCCCTGCAGCTTGAGATGTATTGCCGAATCTTTGCCTTTGATGAGTGCAGTGCGTGCCTCAGATGATGACAATTGCGTCGCTCTCACGCTCGACTTGCATCTACAGCATTGGAAGGGCAGACAGGCTCGATAAGCAATTGTCTTGCATCCATTCCCTAGCCTCATCCCAACCCGCGATATCGCTCGCGCAGAGATCGAAAGCGCACTGCGTGGTGGTATAAGTTAGAGATAGGTCCCTGCAAATGACCCCCTGGCGCTGTCGCGCGGTGGGTATGCCTAGCTCCAGGTCCTGCATATGCACGAGCGGGGCTTATTGAAGGCGGGGGGGGGGGCGGAGGTGTTGATAGCAGAGTCCTCATCGGCCGTGAGGCACGAGTCGTTAGACAGCTTTTCTCTTCACACTTGACCTCTTTCTCCTACTACTCCTCCGATCTTGCTGACAGACTGTGGTGCGAGGAGCAAGCGGCCAGCCAGCAAGCGGTGGGTTGTTGGGGATCTTGCGGCTACTACTCATACTACGAGCATACCAGTCTGTCCTTACCGCAATTTTGGATCGTTGTCGAGTGTGCCTTCCGAGGCCAGGGGCGATTGGAAGTGACGACAGCTTCAAGCTTTCCCCGTGCGCAGTTTTGGACGACACGGCTACGATATGGCTGAGCAACACCCCGCAGCTGATGTGCCGTCCGAGCCTTCTAGCCAGCCCAATAACGATAACGATCACGTACACGACATCACGGCCGGAGTGGCAGCGCTGCCTCAGACTGTAGCGGGAGCAGAGGGGCATGAGCAGAGCAATGGAGCAACAGATGCAATGGCGCAACCGGATGCGCCTGTTGAGCCAGACACGCGACCTGCCGTGTTGATCATTGGAGGTTTGGGTATGCGCATGCACGACCTCACGGGGAACTAGCTGCAATGCTGATCTGCTCGTTTACATAGGGTACATTGGTCGCAACCTAGCAGAATACATCCATAAAAACCACCTCGCATCAACATTACGACTGGTCGATAAGCAATTACCGCAGCTCGCAGCTCTCGCGCCAGAACACCAGGAAGCATGCTCGGAGAAGAACTTTGTGCAAGCCGATGCATCACGAGAACAGTCACAATCACGAATCTTTGACCTTCCGCCGAACGCCGACGGATCGATACGAGAGTTCGACTATGTCTTCAACTGTGGTGGAGAGACCAGGTTCTCGCAGGAGGATGAGGTATACAAGCTGCGGAGCTATCAGCTAAGCATTGCAGTGGGGAAAGAAGCAGCGAAAAGGGGCGTGAAGGCGTTCGTGGAGCTCAGCACCGCGACGGTATACAACTCGAAAAAGGACCCCGTAGACGAAACCGGCAAGACGAGTAAACCGCATACCAAGCAAGCAAAGTGGAAGTTAGCAGCCGAGGACGAGCTGGCAAAGATCCCGGGCTTGAAACTGGTCGTTCTTCGATTCCCAAACGTATACGGACCCTACGCAGGACGAGGCTGGCTAGGAACTCAACTCGCCCTCGCCCGCGTTTATCAAAGTCGCGAACCCAAAGAGACGATGAAATGGCTCTGGTCCGGTGAGCTACGGACCAACACGCTCCACGTCGAAGACGCCGCCCGCGCGTGCTGGTCCGCCGCCACCTGGCGGTCCCAAAACGACCGAATACCCGACTCCAAAGACGGCGACTCGCCCAAAATCGTCTTCAACGTCGTCGACAGGGGAAAGACAAATCAAGGCTCCATGGCTGGCATCATTAAGCAGATTTTCGGTATCGAGACGGGATTTTATAACGCGCTGGTGAATACGTTCGCTCGGCTGAATTTGGAGCATGTGGTTGATGATGTCAACGACGATACGTTGGACGATTGGGCGGATTTGCAGGAAGCAGCGGGCATTCGTGATAAGGGAGGACCGCTGAGTCCGTTTATGGAAAAGGAGATTTTGAGGGATGCAGACCTTAGTGTTGACGGCAGTCGATTCGAGACAGTTGTCGGATTCAGGTGAGTGGGGAGGCTACAACGTTTTACTTGCGGATAGAAGGCATGGACTGACGACCTTGCAGACCACAGCATGAGCGTATCACGAAAGAGGAGGTGGAGAGGGTGATTGAGAGCTATAAGACTATGGGGTGGTGGCCGTGAGAGCGTGAGGATCCGGCGGGGAGGTGAGAGGATGATGGGGAAGGATATCTGTATGAATCTCTGCATGGCCGACATATCTGTTAATTTCGTCATAGCATAGCGATATTTGGTGGAGCTAGATGAGATGAGCATCCAAGGGTGTTTTGAGGTGGACGGAGTCAAAGAGCGATGATACCAAGATCCGTTGATTTTCCGCTTCGGCGTGTTCGAAGCGACCTGACTTCTTTCTTTACCTTTTCGACGTCAACATCGAAGTACGACTGCAAGGAAGCTCCCCGACACTGCTCTACAGACATGACGGGATACGCAAATGCCAACGAACCACGAAAGGCAGCTTGCCGCCGAGCTACTGCATCGCAGCATGGCGACCAAGAAGGCTGCTCGAGCACGGCGTTTCGCCCCAGCCCGTCTTCCACCCTCAGATAACGAAGTGGCACAGTGGATAGGGCTCCAAGTCTGCGCGATGTTGGTCTTGCGGTTGGCGCAGTCATCGATCAAGTTCTGCTTTCGACCAACACGCTACTTGTTGTCATCAGCATGCGGGTTGCATCTTTTCTGTTGCTGTTTTCCTTACATACCACATCGGCGGGAAGATGGCTGCTTATACCCGTGGTCATGTTGACTACGCGATTCCGCTTCGTACATCTCCAGCATACCTCCTGTGATCCAATTCCAAGCCTCAAACGCGATCTTCCCAGCGGCTGGTGTCACTTTTGCAGCAAATTAAGATGGCGAACTCTTGATTGGCAGCAAGACCTTGAGGCTTGGCAGCACGATCACGCTTAGCTCAGGGGACTCCCTCAGGACGGTGGTTGCAACAAAGCTCGGCGGCCAGAGAGCTGTTGTAGTACGCAACACCACGACCGCGATGCTTGTCGGTCAAATTCGGTTCTAAACGGACCACAGGTCTCCGAATTCCATCGTCCCGACTTCGTCATGCCCAAGCGACGGAGGTAGTATAACTACCGCAGAGCACGACGGCGACTCCCATGGCAAGTGATGCAGCCATCCTGCGGGTCGCCCGGCTTTGTAATAAGTGTGCTGGCAGGAGTCCTGTGCGGTATCTTCCTTGGCATGTACAGTAGCAACATCGAACATTCCTGAATAGCTTGAGTCGTTGAAGCAGTATCTCGAGCGTGATGCCGCTTGCCGAAGACTCTATTTGACCCGAGATTCGTCTAGGTCCGAAGCTTGTCCTGGTTGTTTGAGGAGAGGGAGTGAGACTTTAGCTCATCGGTCCGATTGGCCGCGACTAGCCGCTCAACTCATCAGCCAAAGGCGTCTTCACTCATTTGACCCACTTCTTCTTCTCCGTCTACCACACCACAGACACCACATGTTACATGTGGCGGCCATCTCTCGAAACGTGGAGCACATGCAGACATGCGTATACCCCACAGCCAAGCGTCCGCTTCTGCTCCCGAATCATGCATTCTGCGGCTCATTGTTTGCATGCGTCCCTCGAGTCGTACGCGACATCGACGTGTATCACAGCCTTACTGGACGGTCGCCATGCTGGTGGCTTGACTCTCCTGCGACACGCTTGTTCTACGACTCTTTGGGCACCAGATCTGCTTCGTTGCGCTTCCCGATCATCAACCGACTGGTCGCATCGAGCTGGAGCACTGATACAGGAGACACTATAGCCGTTTTCACCTCTAGCGGCAGCGCAAAGCTCAAGTACTAGTGTGTCTGCTCTGCTCTACCCTTCCTGCTTGCGTGAAGCCTCTGTACTCCCAGCTTTTTCACTTGTTGTTTTCCGTCTCACCGCGTTGAACGCGCAGTCACTCGTTACGCAAGATGCATTTTGCCAGGCTCTCTGTCTGTCTCGCTTTGTTCAGCGCCAATGCGTGGGCTGCATATGTGCTGGAGGACGACTACTTTTCTGGCAACTTCTTTGATCAATTCACTTTCTGGGACCAGGCTGATCCTACTCATGGCTTTGTGGAATACCAAGGCCAGAAGGCTGCAGCGGATGCAGGCCTTATCAACACTACGAGCTCTGGAGCCTACATGGGCGTCGATCATACCACCAAGTGTCCGAATGGACGACCAAGCGTTCGAATCTCTAGCAACAAATCGTACAATACTGGACTCGTCGTCATCGACCTCGCGCATATGCCTGGGAGTATTTGCGGCGCTTGGTGAGTAATGCCTCTCGACGGACGTACACTGTCCAGACTCTGATCGAAGCAGGCCAGCGTTTTGGATGCTAGGCCCAGATTGGCCCAATGGCGGCGAGATCGACATCATCGAGGGCGTAAACGACCAAGTCGGCAACAAAGCGACGCTGCACACGGGACCTGGCTGCTCCATCGAGAAATCTGGAGACTACTCCGGCACGCTCAAATATAATACCTGTACATCCAGTGGTGACAGCAATAATGGATGCCAGATTGCCGATGACGGCACGAACAGCTATGGCACTAACTTCAACAACATTGGAGGTGGCACGTATGCTACTGAATGGACGGCCCACTACATCAGCGTCTGGTTCTGGCCGCGAGGATCTTGCCCCAAGGACGTACTTGGAGCTTCACCAAACCCTGCTGGCTGGGGCCGTCCATTTGCCAAATTTCAAGGCAACTGCAGCTTTGGAACGTCTTTCAAGGACCAGCAGATTGTTTTCGACACGACCTTCTGTGGCGACTGGGCTGGGAACGCTTTCACTAGTGGCGCCTGTGCTTCGAAAGCTGACAGTTGTGAGGCGTACGTTCAGAACAATCCTGCGGCATTTAGGGAAGCTTACTGGTCGATCAACGCGCTCAAGGTGTACAGCGCCGATGGCGAGTCTTCAGATTCGACCTCTACATACATCACAACCTCGACTTCGATACAATATGTCACGCCCCCGAAGTTTCCCCCTGTTGCGCAGATTACGATGCCGACTGCATATCCGACCACGCTGGCGACCTCCACGAAATCTAAAGGCGATGCACCTGCGCCAGAGTCGACGAGCTCAGTCGACACGAGCGGTTCGTCCGAGACTGCGTCATCATACGTCCCGGTCATTGGCAGTGATGGCAGTGTCATACACGAGAGCGCAATCGCTGCCCAGCCATCTGCCTACATCGGCGGAGGCGGAGGCGGAGGCTGGTTTTCGGACGCAAACGGCGTGATGGGCTACAGCGGAGGATATGGCCGCGGCTCCCCCAACCTTGACTCGGAGACGAGAGACAGACATGCAAAACACCTTCAAGCGCATAAGAGACCTGGGAAGGCCAGATTATGATAAGGCTGTACACAAGCTTGCGCTCAGTCATCACGCCATGTCAAGCATTTCTAGCCAGACCCAGACGCAGCAACGCCAGCATAACCCTTGAAGTCATCAGTACTTTCCAGCAACAAGATCGGCAGCTCATCATCCAAGAACGATGTTCGCAGGCTCAAATGCTGCGGCTCCGAACCCAGCTCTCGTAGCCTCTACGCTCTATCTCTGGCGTTCGCGCCAACAAATACGGCACTGTAGTCTCCAAGCAGGTCGTCGTACTGTTCGCGCGGAACTGCTCTCGGCTTTGGATCTGAAGGCCTTCCGGCCTTGCGCAAGCCTTAACCAATATAAAGGCCGCAATCTCACCCCAAGATACTTCCTCACCATTCTCGCAAAAGAGAAAAGGATGCTCCAACGCCACCTCAGGTCCACAGAAGTCTCCAGCCAGTTCAACATGGTCATTCACCTACGTGACAGGTTGCGCGTATGCACCATAGCTCAGACTGCTTTGCCACCTCCAACGTGTCCAGCGTACCCATATTTCATCGCGAGACGCGCCGGCGATCGTTGGAATTTGGATGGACAACCGGCAGTATTTGTTCAAGCCGTGGATGAGGGGTGGGAGCATTAGGAAGATCTTCGCCTTTGTCCCTAGACCTTTTCGGGCGGCGATGATGGCGAGGTCTATTCCGCGGTGGGCAGAGTCATCTGGACGAGTGTCCATGAAGGAGTGTTCCTGGTCGATGTAAATTGTGTCAGAGACATAGCGACCTTCGCTATCGTCGCTGAGGAAGCTGCAGCCACTTGTGTGGATGTAAAGGCGTGGTCCTACGCACTGCGTCGTCTCATCAATCAGGATTGGATTTCGAACACATCTCGCATTTGTGGGCCAGAGGCAGCCTGATGCCGGCTAGTACGTTGCAGTATCGTCAAGAGCCGGTGCATCTTCTTGGTTCTTGGTTCCTGCTTTCTACAAGGCCCTCCTCCTGGCCCCGATCCAATGACAACATACTCATATTCCGTGCTTGAGTTGGCTGCGCGGGTGTGTAAGCCCGCATGCTTGTGGTGTACTGCAGCTACCAGGAGCGCCGGCAAGAGCAGTGAGAGCACTTTACTTGACAGCATCCTGCCCGTTCACCGCTTCGTGTTGCGGGCAAGGTCTTTTGCGGTGCGAGGCATGGAGAGCAATAAAGCGCCTGCAATGTGGCACTCGTATATCGCCTGCTTATCCCTCTTCGCCTCGATCCTATGTGAACCATGAAGCTCTGCTGGTCGTCGTCGGAACTTTCGCCGTCGCTTGTCGTCAGCGTAACGCCGTAGGTGAGATAAATTGGCATTGCACCGCCCTTACCAGTGTCGCAATTTTTCGCGTATAGCGTCTTGCCTATACTGTACCATACTGTATGTACCAACATGGATGACACAGAAATGAATTGTGGAGTAGACACAGGGATTGCTGGAGCCGAACAAAGGCTTGTATGTCTCTACCGATGTTCGTCTCGCACTAGCATCTGCAATGCTCAAGTGCCGTGAATCACCCACGTCCACGCGCGAGCCTTGCCGACGCGGTGATCGACACAGTGCACGTTCTCGCTCGTGCAAGAAGCTTTTGAAGATGCCACGAAAAACATGCTCTCGGAAGGTGAATTGTTGAGGATCCGAGCGTGGTATACAATATGCTTTGATTATGATTATTGTATGCTGGGTTCTGTCCAACGAAGGTGACGAAGACAAGAAGGGTCTTGCTGCGACTGTGATTCACATGTTGCTACTGCTGTGCGAGAGATGTTCGACCCTGCTCTGCCACTTTCTAGAACTTGAATCTCCGCCAGAGGTCATGCCTGTCTCGGTCGGAGCACTTTGCTGCGGCAACGAGAAACTCCGGCTATGTTGCCTCCTATCCTTGCCTTCAACGTCCTGCAGTGGTACGAAATTCTCCTCGTCGCTCTCTCTAGGCCTGGCTTGGACTTGTGGTTCCAGCTTTGGGATGCCACTGCTGATTGCGGTCGTTCCCGATAGGCCAGTCGTTGTTACGCTGCAAGATTCTCCAGCTGCTGGACCCATGAGGCATGGTAGAAAGCGGCGAATGAGGTTCCTGATGGCAGGGAGAGATGCTGCCACTACAGCTGCGTGTAGCTCGATCGTTGACCAAAAGCCTACAGCTGTATAGTCCCCTGGTGCAGAGTATGATTAGCCTCGTGCAGTCGCCAACAGAGAGCTGAAGCTACTCACTGGGGACGTTATTTGAGCCTCCAAACTCGAACAGCACCTGCAATCGCAATCTACTGACGAGTGTGACGAAGAAGCCCAGTGGGAACATGAGCATGACCAGGAACTTCTTCCGCTTGTTCAGCGTCATCTTCCACAGCATCGGCAATGGGAGACCAAGTGTCAGAATATCCAGAATCACGTTGAAGAGTGCGGCTGTCCAGCCTTGAGCGTTGATGTTTTTACAATAGCCATCACCGTACTCGCCATCCCAGTGACTTCAGGCTAAAGGTATTGGCATGCATTGGAATATCGACACCAGCACAAAGGCAACGCAGTAGCCGATGTTCAGTACGATGACCACTCAGACCAGTTGTTTGAAGCGTTTCGACTGGAAAATTCTTAGATAAGTCAACAGCATGGAGATTTTCACCGCAGGGAGGACACTGAGGTAAAGGTCCTCCGACGTAGTAGATCTTCAGGATTCTTGTAATGTTCTCGAACGGCAATGTCCAAATGCCTTTTCCAAGGCCGGTGTTGGCGAGTACTACTGACATCGCGCTCAACGGTATGGTCAGTAGCATGGCGATTGTCATGACGAAGTCATCCCACCAGGGAGTAGATCTCCATCGGATGCCTTCCGAACACGGCGATTGAACTTTGCCAGTGATTCACGGAATGTATGCGAGGATCGCGATCACTAGGCCGATGACGCCGCTGTAAGACACCAGATGGGTGTGGTCTCGGACGGGATGCGAACACAAAGTTGACGTTGTGTTCTGGTCGCTATTGAGTGTCAGAATTGGTGTTATAGCTCGTCAAGTAAATTTTACCTACTAAATCGATCTCGAATGCTGCAGCTAGCGGCCACGCAATCTTCGACAATGGCCGTGATCGTGGCGTTGCTGCAACTGCATTCTACGTCGGTCGATGAGCACGGTGATGCCGAAATGGCACCCAGAAGGCATCTAGACAGTATACCATTGTCAACTTCTAATCGCACGGCGATGCATCTTCTTCAACTTATACCACATTTCGGCATCGATGCCACCAAGCTCAGCGCGGTTGAGGTGTCGACCACAGCTTGACCTGAGCCCACGAAAAGCACCAAGAATACCAAACTCCAGAGAGACCTCATATTGCCTTGTCGTCGAGAAAGCGAGCGACTGTGGTGGGCCGATGGAGTCTCTCTGAACGAGACATATGTTGGATATTGCGGTGTGGCCATGTTGGAGTTCAGTTACGGTCAGCGCGGCGCGGATTACGATGTCGTAGTGGCTAGGAGAAGCTGCGCGGTATGACTACGGGTTGTGCTAGTGGAGGGATAGCGAGAGCAGGATCTGTATAGTGATGAGGCTACATAATTCCCGATCTGGCGTTCTCGCTTCCAAGTTCCCCGTCCCGCGCAAGCATTTGCAAAGCTTAACGTGATGGTATGTCGGTAGTGTGCGTTGAGTTGCGCATGGGTCACACCCGGAAACCCCACAATTATGGCCAAGGCTTCCCGAGAACAAGGACATTGGGCTGTTGTAAGATGCACTAGTCTACACGAGATGAAACGACCCTTGTTGCTGCCAACAGCCGATGTTTGTCCGACCTTTCTGTTGCACTCCAAGAGCGCTCCAAGAGCTACACACGTGCGCGTGCACAACGACCGAATTTCGTGCTCATGCGAGATGTTCAACTAATCGCGCGACGCTTTGGGGCCTTGAACCAGACATGTACCCGGAAACAGCCAAGCCTTTCCGGTATCTTGTCCGGGCATGTCTCGCAGTCATCTATAATGGTCGGTGGCAGTGCTCGAAGACATCTAGAGTTCAAGCGACGAACCAAAGCCGGTTTTCACCAGGACTGGATCTTTTGACTCGTCATCGGCAGTCTCTGCATATGATTTTCGGGCCTGGTGTAAAGCCATCAGGATATGTGAGAAAGTCCGCGTCTGTGATCTCCGCCTTTTGCTCAATGCTCGTGTCGAATTGCCAGAAGAGTGTACCGATGATCATTTTCATTTTCATCCATTCAAGCTCTTGGCCAGCGCACACTCGGGTGCGCCTACTGAAAGTCATTGGGCACCAGTCCAAGTCAGGCCTACCTTCCCATCTTTCCGGTCGAACCTCTTCACTATCTGCGCCCCAAATATCCCTGTCACGGTTGGCATCGATATCGACATGCTGATCTTTGTGCCCGCCGGTTCTTTGTACTGCTCTCTTGCCCGTGGGTTGATCCTCGTCGGTCGGCTCAGCGCGCCGTGCATCAGTCGTAGGCTTTCCTTGATGACTGCACCCAGATAGGGTAGGCTGATTAGTAGCATGTTATATATGGGACCCTCGGCAGAGTCAGACCAGTATAAAGACGAGAGAGGGCTGAGGACGTGTTGGCGAATCACGCTAAGTCTCGGTCTCGGTATCGTAATCGTAATCGCTAGAACGTGTCAGGAACGCGAGTCTTCTCCCCTCACTTCTACGAGTGCATCAATACCAATCCTCATTCTCCGCCGATAAAGATATCGTCTTGCAACATGGAGTACGAGAAGTGCTATGTCTTCCAGCCTGATGATGAAAGACCGGTCAAGCGGAGGCGGACAGATCCTGAAGGCCTTCAAGCCTCCTGGACCCTCCGAAAGAAAGCATATCAACAAGCATGGAAATCTAAACAGGATCGCATCGATGAGAGACTTGGCCGCATCAACACTGATACTATCACACAAGTCGTCTCATTTTTGGATCAACCTGCCCCCGATGGTCGAATGCCTACTGCTCTAATCCTGTCTCGCCCAAATTCTGCTCTGCGAGTTTCGATTGTGTCGCAAGTACAATCGCATGGAGATTTCGCAACACGAAGGATCTTTGTGCCGGTCTCCTCTACAGCTGGTATCAATCTGAAGGGTGCATTGAAAACCGTCATACACAAGGCGACCGCCATAGTACTCAACGACGACGAAGATGACGAGGTCGAGCCGGTGGCGAGCCGGAAAGGCGGAGCAAAGCTGCTGAACTATGACTTACAGATCTTGCACGACTGTGTGAGAGATCGCCATGTTCGGCAAGTGGTCGTTGCAGTTGAAGATACTGAGGCTTTCGACGGCGATCTGCTCTCCGAGCTGATAGAACTGTTCGGCTGCTGGCAGGATCGCATACCGTTCGCTTTACTGCTTAACGTGGGCACATCTGTCGATTTCTTGCAGCAGCGTCTCTCAAGAGGTGCACTCAGGTGTTTGCATGGTGCTTGCTTTGACGCTGCTGTATCGTCAGACGAAGTTGAGCAGATCTTTGAAGCCCTTACAGGGCCTACAACGCCGCTCTGGATTGGTTCTGGACTTGCATCTATGGCTTTGGAGCGCCAAGCTGACTACATTCAGAGTATCGACAGTCTGGTGCAGACTGCGCAGTATGCGTACATGGCGCATTATTATGCAAATGCGCTCAGTCTGTTCTTAGATGTCGATATTCCTCACACTGATGTCCCGAAAGATCATTTCGAGGCTTTGAGGAACTTACCTTCGTTTCACGTCTTCGCCAAAAAGTTGCTCGACAAAGACGAAGTTAAGATCTTGAGAGGTCTGCTTGACTCAGATCAGGCATTGTTGAACTTTGTGCGACAGTCGGTCGCGACTGGTAGAGAATCATTAGCAAGATTCATCGAAGCTATCGAAACGATACGTACATTACAAGCGGCTCTTCCGAACACGACCGTGACCACCAAGTCGAGCTTGTATGTGCAAGCGATGTCTGGAAAGCTAGCCGGGTCACCACTTCTTCGAACACTGCTGCTGACCCTCCGCAAGGCTCCTTCGAATGTCGCACTGAACGTGATCCCACGTCTTAAGGAGTCGGGCGTTGGGATCCCAGCGAAGACCACGGAGCTGTCAGACATCGAATCAGCACTGAGGCGACTCATGGATGCTCAAGATGGGTCCAGCCAACCACTACGGAGCGAGGACGACTTGAAGAACTCAACTCTGCGAACCACCGTCATCGCCCAAAAAGTCGAGCTCAGCATACAGAAATCAACTCTCTCGAAACAAGATGCAGCATACACTACTTTCATCCGCCGCCTCTCCGATCTGCTATCTTCTTACTTCGAAAAGAGCCTTCGGGACCCGAAAGATCTCGTCTTACACGAAATCTTCGTCTTCGACCTCAAGTCACCCCATCGTGAGGTCTTCATGCCGCGACCACGAGCTGCTATTGAACGCGCATTGGCCACCCCGCACGACTACTTGGACTGCGATTGTTGCGATCCTGAGCATGACCAGGCAACGTTGGCAGCGACCCAGCCTGCGACCGCGATGTTGTATCAGCTGTACCTGGAATCTGGAAATTTAATCAACGTCAGCGATCTGTGGCAGGCCTTTGCTGCTGTCATGGAAGATCCTCAAGACGACGACCAGGCAACTATAGCAATCTTCCAGCGCGCATTAGCTGAAATGAAGTATCTTGGTCTTGTCAAGGGTACGAGGAAGAGGGTAGATCACGTTGTGAAGGTGGCTTGGAGGGGACTGTGAATGTACATGTGTCTGCTGGGACTCACACATCGAGAGACAACAGACTTTGGGTGCTCCATCCATTCAGCCGAGCACTCGCGTACATCTTAGGGCTCCATGAAGTGTCTTCTGAGTGACTAAGAAGATGTCATTGCCAGTACTGTCCCGCCACAACCATGTGACCTTTACAGGGTCGTCAGCATGGACTATTTCAATGCCAATGTGACAAGCGTCGCAACATACCTGCCCATTCTGATGTCAAAGACCCGCCGGAGTATCCCTAGAGCGCGATTCGAGCTAAAGATGAAAGCCCGCTGACAGAGGTTTGCTTGAGAGTAGCTCGTACAGAGTCTAATCTTGCGTACCCGGATCCCAGACCAGCAGTGTACGCAGCGTTCAGCCCTTCGAAATCGGCAGTTGTCACGTACCAACCATTATCTAAGGCAGGCGCGATCTGCTGAGTGTCAGCTTGGAAGCGAAGAGGTGAGAAGCAGCAGTGCGTACAAACGCGATGATGGTTGTGGCCGTAGTGTTGGGGTAATCAGCGTTGTTAAGGAACTAAGAGCGTGGTCATAGGGGCTGTAGCATCGCTAGCATCCTTCGTTGTTCTATAAAGACACTAGTATGCCGTCTTAATAGATAAGGCGTAGCAGTAGTGCCGATTATCCTGTTGAGATTTAGAGGAATGTTTCGAGAGCGTATAATATCGTTAAGTCTATACGAGGTTAAGTTGTTCAGATAGACACAGAACGGATCGGCGCTTGGCAGAGTCACGGCAGCAGCAGCGAACGACACGTAGCCAAGAACGAGCAGTTGTCGAAGAGTGCTTAGCATGGCCATCTTGATATAGATGCATTCATTCATAGACGTTCGAGTCACTGTTAGTTGTACCCACAGGTCAATCTCGACCCCATGGAACCTCCACATCATGGAGGCCAACAGAGTTTTGATCAACACGGAAGGGTAATAAACCGTTTTGGATCCGTGGCCCAAGGTATTTGAAAAGTGCTCTCGACTCATCTCGCCATACTGAAGTCCGAGCTGAATCGCTTCGACATAGCCTACGACCCAACGAACTGCCGTGAGTTGACAGAGTACGCCGGGGCGATCTCTCTACATGGTAGCCTTTGCGGTGCCGCGGATGAGCATTCGGTGCACAGGTGGTGTCAGAATCTCTTGCCTACTCGAGCGATAGCAACCTGTGCAAGTTTCGAAGCAATAAAGGGAATTTGGAGGAATTGCGTGTGTGCAAGTGATCACTTTCGAGCACTCGATGCCCTTTTTGCGCATCACAAGAACCTTCACGCCTTGGGCACCATTTCACAAGATGCAGAGCTCGGAGCCGTGTTTCTTCATCCTGGCACTGCAGTGCTACTAGACATAAGCTCCAATGACACCAATGCCTGCGTGAAAAGACGCCAAAGGTAGTATTAGCCGAGCAAACTGTGCTTTGATGTTTGATTTTCCTTACCTGCCGAGCATGGGCCTGTTCCTTTACTGTTCCAGCCTTCCAAAGCTCGCAACCTTAGAGGAGAATTTTCAAGGAGATCGAGGACTACAGAAAAAGACGCAACTTCTTGTCCTAAATTAGTGTCGGGCGCCGTGGTTGCAAGCTGCAGTGCTAGATCAGTCAGCATCACCTGTGCCTCGCTAAGCCTTGCCAGGGTTGCTTCTGGGCTTGGCTGAGCAATCCAAGTGTCCATAATGTCTGCAGTCCAGCGTTCTGCGCTCGAAGTATAGAGACTGCTGTGCGCAGTATTTCTTGCTGTTCTGCAGTGGTAGCTTCGAAGAGGTCATGCCAGAGGTGCACCGAGTTCCCAATAAAGGCATAATCCTCCACCGTTGAAAGGCCTTTCCGACGAGTATCATCCTCGTGTAACTCCGGGAGATGGACTTCCTGAGTTGTCAGCTCAACGAGCGTAGTATTGCGGGTCCCCAGCAGTCCGAACAGAGAAGAGCGGACACGATACTTCTGCAGGGAATCCACTGTCTCTCGCTTGAGCTCGGCCAGATCCGGGGTGCATTGATTAGCAGCAGGAATTATGAGGCCCGGTCCAAGATGTACCAGTAGTCCCGAATGGGCGCCACGAAGCGACTCGAGCAGGACCATCAAAAGGCAGCCGAAAGCGTGCATCGTAGTATCTTCGGTGCTTGCCGAAGCAATGCTGAAGCGAAGGGATTGTAGTGCCTCGTCGTACGCTAATAGAGACCGGTATCGGATGAAATCGTTCGTGGTGTTCGTGTCTGCCTCTGCCTGCAGCCTGTGTGCGAAGCCAATGGTCACTGCGATTTCCCGTATCGAGTCCTCCCTTTGCAGGAGAGAAGTTATGACATTACCCCAAAAATTGTAGAGCGGCTCGGGAAGCGTCGTCTACAAGATAAGGCCCGGGAGATCGAGTACACACAAAATCCGAGGGCACAAATCGTCGAAAGGACCGAGTCCTGGTCGATGGTGATGTTGCCTTTCGTACGCATGTCAGATCTCGTTTTCGGCAAGCAGAGCATGTCGGTGGCTCTTCGTCGCACTTCACATGTGCTTTCCTGTGTTCGACATCAGCGTTGCAGCGTTATAAGATCATTAGAGTCGTCCATACTTGCACGTCTCGCACTAGTTCCGCGACTTAATGTGGCGTTTCCGTGGACCTGTTGGCATCATGCCGCGGGTGGACATTCCAGCCTTCAGCATTGGAATCATACCACAGAAAAAGGCAGGCTCGGTATCCTTCTTCACATTGTGACTGATCCTACAAGTTGATCGAAGCAACGAAACGGCATTGTCAATCGATGGTGGCGTACCCCCTAACAGTAGACGGGCGACCAGCGCCCAAGTGTACTGGAACATCACCCTCGTATGTCACCCGCAACTGACATCTCGATATCTGGATCTGTAGTGCCCAAGCGCTTTGATGGTTGTGTAAAAGTACATTGTCCCCTTGCTGACGTGTCAACAGCGACATAGAGTACGAGCCAAACGTTGACTCGACGTGGGATCCTTTTGCTGACCTCTAAAATCTCACGGCAACGGCTCCCTAGCATAGAGGTGCTCAATAGTTGCATGGCAAGACTAGACACATTATGTCGTCGCTCGCTGGTTTAGAGGACGTGGCCCAGAGCGTTGAAGCGTAGACAAAATTGACCAATGAGAGCTACCCCCAACCAGGGCGCTGACAAGGGTCGCCATGCGGTCACCAATGGTGTCGCATACCATCTGAGATGGTCGTGCCGTCTGTGAAACTTGACTTATGAAGCCCCTACGATGCACCATGCCCAAGCGACATCCTATGTATCGCAGCCAGTTCCCGCTGCTCGCTTTCGCCACCTTCACGGCTCTGCCTACATCCCGACCTTCTTCAACTCCATCATACTCTAGAGCCCTTCCCCATCCTACCATAAGCGGTCCAGCCAACGCCATTCGTCTCAGCTGCACAACTATATGGTCCCCATACCCAAACCCAAACCCCAGCTCCCCTCCTCCTCAACCATCATCCAAATCCAACTCCTCCGTCCCATCAATACTAACCGAAGTAATCTGGTTCGCAATCACAAACCTTTGCGCCTCATCCCCACCACTTCCCTCTTGCCGCTTCTCCAGCAAAAACGCACTCGAAAACTTCGTCTCAGCATTCCCGCCTCCGAACTCTAGAATTCCCGTCACCAAAACCAAAACCCCGCCATCATCCCCACCCAACGGCTCCACCACAGTCTTTGTCCTCTTATGCGCAATCTTTTTGGGCGCCTCGACAAGGAAAGTGCAGATATCTGCGGGCCCGGTGGAGGTCGCGTTTTCATAGGTCATGCGGGCGGTGGGGGCGTAGAAGGAGAGCAGGGTGGAGCGCGAGCCGGTGTCGAAGATTGTGAAGAAGGAGTCAAGGAAAGAGGTTGCTGCTTCGATGGTTGTGGGATCGGTCATGGTTGAAGGCTGGGGAGAGGTAGGTGGTGTGTTGTAGTCGGGTTGGAGATTTGGGGTTGTTGGAGGGGAGATGTTCGCTCTGCAAAGTGAGACATGTGGTCGTTGCTCATGCTGGCGTCATTCTGCCGGCTTCGAGCTACATGGATGGAGTCCAGGGTACATGAATGAGACATTGGAGTCTAAACCAGGATGATGGCTGTAACGCGTCGGCATTACTTGAAATCGCTCGACCAAGTCAGGAGCTGCTAATCGACAGCCAAGCCGCCGGGTGTTTACTGGATGTCATCCTGTATCTCCAGTCCAATCTTCGCAATCGCCGTACCACTCTCCAACTTCTCGTGTGCCTTGATCAAATTCTGCACACTCAGAACCGATCTCTCATACTCGAGGCCGAGCAAGGTGCCGTTGTCATACAACTTTGAAGCGCGCTGTAAAATGTCTCCCTGAGACTCAAGCTCATATTGATGGACGGACTTGCTCAGCATCAACTCCCACCGAAAGCTGAGTTGCTTCATGAACGCGTTGGGGTCATGCATGCCGTCAAGCTGGAGCAGGAGAGTTTCAGCGGAGTGAATTCGAATGCATGGAAGATGAGACGTACCTTGTCCGAAATCTCAACGATGCTGCCAATTTTCCCTTTCGGGTTGGCGATCTCGACGGCTGTGGGCATGTAGGAATTCGTGTCATAACATATGAAAATGTAATCAACACCCTCGACGCCGACTTTTTCTTTCAATTGCGACTTCAGTGGTTTTCGGTGGGATATGACGTGCGTGGCACCCATGTTCTCCGCGTGCTTGATCGTCTCTGGTCGTGACGCGGTTACAACCACTTTTCCGAGTTTGAAAACCTTGCGTGCGAGCTGGGTGGCTGCGCTGCCGACTCCGCCTGCTCCGTCTGGGGTGGGATCAGTACCGCGCGAGGCAGTAGTCAGAGTAGGAACATACTGATGATTATGATTGACTTGTCTTTCTGCTTCGCACTAGGATCGTCCTGCACCAAGTCGAAGTGCTCTTCCAGCATCTCCCATGCTGTGACAGTGACGAGCGGCAGGCAGGCACTTCCAACCCAGTCAAATTTCTTTGGTCGATGCCCAGCCAAGCGGTAGTCGATCACACCTCCGAGGCAGAATGTCAGTCCAAGCAATTTGGCATGGCACCTGCAGCAGCAAAGAAGGCCTCCGACACGGGCTGCGTCCCGTGAGACTTCAATTGTATCCTGTCCACTCACTCACCATACTGTGCCGTGCTACCCTGCCTTCCCAGAGCGCCAGAATAGTACACCTCGTCGCCCTTCTGAAACCCCTTTACGCTCATCCCCAGCTCTTCCACTACACCGGCGGCATCAAAACCTGTCACATCTGAAGCTGGAAAGGCGCCCTCTCGAACCTTGGTATCGACCGGATTGACAGCACACGCCTTCAGCTTCACCAGGAGATCGTTCGGTTCGGCCTTGGGTTTATCGATAGTTGTGAGGGCAAAAACCTCGGAGGCTTTGCCGGGTTTCGTAAAGTGGATGACTTTCTGTTGAGACATGTTTTTTGATTTGGGGGAATTCAGTGCTTGAGGTAAGTAGCGGGGTGTAGTCTTTGTGATCGGAAAGGACGTACGAAATGTGTAGTAGAGCTTTGGTGGAGAACTGGAGAACCTTACCTATCTCGCCTTCTACGTCGTCATCGCGCACCGCAAGCGAGGTCGCGCTCTGCTGCTGTGTGGCCAATCGGTCGAGTAGGCGTGCGTTTGCAGGTACCCCATGCGACAGATAACGGAGCATCAACGTGTAACACGGCTCTGGGTATGTCTGGTGATGGGTGATAGTCAAGCGTGCTGTGGGTGTTGGAGTCGAGGTCTTCCAGACTACGTGCAGGTTCATCTTCTGACAAGGCAGGATATTGATAACAAAGGACAGGGCATTTTCCAGTGAGAGCCGGGTTGTGTGGCGATACCCCAACCAACGTACTGTCAAACGCAATGGATGTTGGTGATGGGACGAAGACTCGACTTCGGCCACCTTTTCTCTCGACCCCCGCGAGCCCCGCGATCTCCACAAGGCTTGGCGCCGATGTCTTTCGGCAGCTAGTTCTAGCGGGCCGGGACCGGCGCGTTGGTTCATAAGGCCAGATGCCGAGAGTCTCCCTTTCGTGAAAAAAAAACATGCGCCTCAGGCCTCAAGGATGCGGCGCGGAACAATAGATGGGAAGGGGTGGGTTCAACGATAATATGGTTGACGATGGGCAATACCTGCCAGAAAGTAAGCAGCAACATGATGAGAAAGTGTTGCTTGAATCATGCTGACAGATTCTCGCAGTGAACGCTCGATGGCAACATCTCCCCACGTCCCTGCTCTACGACGAACTCGCGCGACGTCAAGCTGGAGGCGAACGACCGGCGTGCGGCTCCAAGAACAGGTCGCACAACTACAATGTCACCGCCCACGTCCTCGCCCTGTTCCTCATCCTCGTCCTCTCCACCGCCGCATGCTCCTTCCCGCTAATCGTACGCCGCTTCCCTAAGCTGCACATACCCGAGAAGGCCCTCTTCATAAGCAGGCACTTCGGCACCGGTGTGCTGATTGCGACGGCATTCGTGCACCTCTTCCCGACAGCGTATACGAGCCTCCTCGATCCCTGTCTGTCGCCGTTCTGGACCGACGTCTATCCCGCCATGCCGGGCTTCATTGCCATGGCGAGTGTGTTTGTCGTGGTGGGCATTGAGATGTTCTTCGCGACGAAAGGAGCAGGACATAGTCATAGCGTGGACTTTGCGCAGCTTAGAGGAGACGGAGAGACGGGCGCAGAAAGAAGGAGGCCGCGTTTGAGAAGGAGCATGGATAGCTTCAACTCTTTCCGGCGGGTGCCACTGGGAATTGATACTGCGCCGACAGATGTACAGTTGCAGGATCAACGAAGCCCGTATCAGGACTCGCCTGCTCGGCCTGGGGATGTCTCTCCCAGCACTTCGCTTAACAAACCACTACCACCAGAACCAGAAGGGGATGATTCGGATCTCGATCTCGACGAATTGGATCCAGCAGCAGACGACGACGACGACCAGGCGCCATTGACACGACGGACACCGTCCGATGACAGCGAAGACGAGGATGACGTCGCACTCGCGAACGGTCACACCAACCGACGACCCAACAATCACAGCCGCCAAATCTCGTGGGCAGACCAACAACCATCATATCATCACCCCCACAACACAGAGCGCAGCCCCGAAGAACGGCGACTCGTCCTCCAATGCCTCATGCTCGAAGCCGGCATCCTGTTCCACAGCGTATTTATCGGCCTCGCGGTTTCGGTAAGCACCGGCTCCGCCTTCGCCGTCCTCCTCGTCGCCATAGCCTTCCACCAGACCTTTGAAGGCCTCGCACTAGGATCTCGAATCGCATCTATCGGGTCTTTTTCCCTGACTTCGTACAAACCATGGATCATGTGTCTCCTCTATGGCATCACGACGCCGATCGGCCAAGCCATCGGGCTCGGAGTGCAAGGTCTATATGACCCGATGTCAGAGTTTGGACTGTTGATGGTGGGAATCATGAATGCTATTAGTAGTGGATTGTTACTTTATGCCGGACTGGTGCAACTTCTCGCGGAGGATTTTCTGAGCGATTCGAGTTATCACGAACTTAAAGGGAAACGGCGATTACAGGCTTGTGGTGCCGTTGTGGGTGGAGCATTGCTGATGGCAATAGTGGGAGTTTGGGCATAGGATCTACAGGGATCACAGTTATTCCATCTCGCACCATCTTGGCAACAATCGACCAAACCTTCCCTGATTCTACACCCTCCGTTCGCACTCCTAGCTAGCCAGCTCAGACCTTAGATCCGGCGTCCCTCTCTTCTATGTCATGAGTTGATGTCGGAAATCGCCAGTGTATTTACAGCAATACGTCGTCTCGGGTACAGTTGCTTTCTGCAAAGCAAAGAACCTTATGGTCTCCTAGAAAAATGTCTGCGTATTGTCGAGGCATGACGCCGTGGCCACGATCTTGATTTATGACGACGAGCTCAGAGTCTTGCACACGCAATTAGGGCTTCCGTGGGTGGGTGGGTGAGTGAGTCTGGGCACTCTCGATCAAAGGATGAGGGAGGAGAGGTTCGGACCTGTGCATAGTGTCGTAGGTGAACGTAGGGCTTGGGATGAGTTGAGCAGACGACGAGTGGCAAGCAGTCCCAGGCTGTGATCAGCCAAATCAGCTATACAGTACTTTGCGAGCAGTTCTGTCGATCATGCCATTGATGGTGCATATCGATGTCGATCGAAACGATCAGGTCCACGTCGTGGTCACTATATATATCCGTGTGGCAAACGCGGCGCACTCTTGCGTTGGAGCGTGCCCATGTTGCCATCTACAACGACAGCCTCACGTGAAGCTATAAGATCTCAAAGTGTACCATGTTGACACTGACAACCCGTTCCGTCAGAGGGCAATCGACTCCCGCCTTCCAGCTCATATGAGGTGGTTGGTTTTCCAGACAACGGTTGGGAGGGTGATACAGCGCCCGCCCGCCCGCCCATCGTTACGGCCGCACTGTGCCCGCCAAACCCCCCTCACAGTGGGATCTGCAGGGGTTGTTCCGAACTTCCGTGGAATCCAGCCACCTCCAAGACGACGCGCCCCTCTGTTATCTAGGACGCGACAGCCCTGTTCTTCTTCTCTTCATCCTCCTACGTCTCGTTGACTGCTTCTCCTTCATAGATTACATATAATAATGTCGAAACGAAAGGCTGAGGATGTGTGCAGCCCTGCACGGTCGAAGCAGAGTTGTTTCAAGGCACCGCAATGGGTCCTCGATGGACAGCACCGCACCCTACACATGATCGCCTCGCCCGTGAGGAAGAGCCCGAGCTCGTTCGGGGCCGACATCAACATGGACTTCCAGCAACAATCTCCCAATCGCCATCGACGAAACGGCAGCAGACACGGTCAGCATGACATCGACATCGACTGCTCGTATGGTCAAACAGCTTGGATGGAGTATCTCGACGCAAGGAGGACACAGGAGCTCCCAGATGTCAGCCGTGAGCAGTTTGATCAAGTCCTCAAGCAGAACGAAGGCCTCGAGGCGAAAGTCAACTCCCTCTCACAAGAGCTGGCTAGAGCGAAGTCCAGAATCACCGAGCTCGAAGCTCAGTGTCTGCAGCGCTATGTCTATCAACACTGTGCTTCCTTGGAAATGTCGCACATGCCTCGACCTGGATTCCAGCAGCCCATGTACTTTGAACCGCACCAATTCGTTCCAGCACCACGAGGCTGATTGAAGTTCCTGTCCTACACTGGTTCGACTGCGACGGATTCGCCATGTTCACGACGGGGAAAATGTGCGGCAGCATCGACACATGCTACGTAGTGGACAGCTTCTGCCGGACTATTCTTGGCTTCGCGGTGCAAGATACTGCGCCCACGACCAGCTTGGGGTATTGCTGGGATCAAGGTAGCCGGAGAACGACTACTCCTTGTCTGTTTCCACATCTATCCATACCGCCTCACAAGGCCTTCACGGGACGAACGCAACCCTACGTAATCCTGACTCCACGCCACAGCCGCATCTCCTTCATATCGCTATTCTGCTCTCGGCGTGGCATCTTCTCCTGACGTAATGACTCGGTCACTTTCCCTGACTGGAGAGGAGAGATGTATGGGAGGTTACCCTCCCAGGAGTCTGCATCACCCACAGCTCGCTTTTACTACATCTGTAGCACCACATACTACAGACAACAGTCAGACACTCACTTGTCAAAATACAGACACCTCTCATATTGTCTAATCAATCAACATGAAGTTGATCCCAACCATCGCGTTCGCCTCAGCGGCGCTCGCTACAGCAACTCCAGAAGCTGTACCTCAAGCTGGCACATCCAAGCCGCTGCGCTTCAGCGGCATATCTCTTCGCTCTGCAGCGCCAATTCACTTTGGCTCTGTCAACGCAAACGGCGGGAAATTTTGGATTGGAAAGCAATCTAAGACTTACTGCCCCGAAGACACGCCAGCCGTCGCCGACGCTTGCAACCATGCAAACAAGAATCAAACCGTCTTCGGCTATGTTGATGGTCAGTCCACATTGTCCCTCGACGTCAGTGTTGCAGGTGGTCAGCAAGTCTACGTCAACAAGGATACCGGACGACTCCGCTTCACAACTGCACACAGTGCCAAAATGGACGGCAATCCAGTGCAGGACGGCGTTACGATCGTGTATGATGCAAATGTACAGTTCCAGAAGAAAGACTGGATTGCATGCGAGGAAGGACCCAAGGGCACATATGGCGTCTATGCTGCTGCTCGTAAGAAGGGTGGTCCCAAATGTCTCGGCTTCACTTGGAAGGTCGCGAAGGTGGACGACTCTGTGCCCAGCGCATGGCAGTACGACTAGATTGTACATTGCCAAGCTGGACCATCTGGTACCTCTTCGTTCATTACTGAAATTCGTTCATTCTGCAAACATGCATTGTTAGGCCTTTGAAGGACCACAGGCGTCGAGCGGCATAATCTATAACATCTCCTAGATAATTGACCATAATCAATCTGTTACATGCAGCCGCCTCTGCGCCCCGCTTATGGTGCATGCACTGGACGCCACTTTATCAACGGAGCAACCTAGCTGACTGATCTGGCTGTCACCTTGACGACGGACTAGCAGCAGAACGTTGGTATATATATCAAGCAAGATGAACTACGGTGAGAAGTTGAGGCCGCACATTCTTGCGTTCTTCCATAATGCAATCATTCCTGGCGCTTCTCGCCTCTACTCTGCTCTCCGCTGCGAATGCTGAGGTTGCGGACTACGTGTAGGTCATGGAGAACCGAAGATGTCTTGTCAAATTACTGACGATCTGGAAGCGTGATAGGCGGAGGAACTGCTGGTTTGACGGTTGCTGCTCGTCTGAGTGAGGACCCGGGCATTTCTGTCGCTGTGATCGAAGGTCCGTGAACCCGAGGCCGACAGATCTCAGGCAGTATTGACAGATACTGGCAGCCGGGAAAGATCGCTCAGATGATGTTGAGGTCTTGGCGCCAGCTCTCTTGACTTCTCTGTACTCCAACCCAAGATACGACTGGGATTATCACACCATTGAACAGGAGCATGCCAATAACCACGTAATCGCACATCCACGTGGAAAGCAGTTGGGTGGCTCTTCTGCAATCAACTTCCTATGGTGGACTCATGCCTCACAACGGGACATCAACAACTGGAGCCGTCTTGGAAACCACAACTGGACGTGGGAGGCACTGCAGCCATTCTACTGGAGGTCGGAGCAGTACACTGAGCCGCCTTCCGACACGGCTGAGGCACTTCAGACGGATTACATTGAGCCTGATTTGCATGGCAGAAATGGCGCTGTCGTCCATGGATTCGCGGACGTCTACACGCCTTTCGATGCGGCTTGGCCCAGAACGTATGCGAATCTCGGTCTAGGTGTGCAGTCTGATCCTAGAGATGGAATTGCGCTTGGTGGATACACGAATTTGGTCAACCTGGACCCAAGGACGAAGAGTCGGAGCTACGCGGCCACGACATACCTGCGCGAGGCGGAGGGCAGACCCAACTTCATTGTCCTGCCAGGTGCACATGCTCAGAAAATCCTTTTCGATAGGAACTGCGAAACGCCACGAGCGATAGGCGTCTCATATACTCACAATGGCACCACAAAGGAGATCAAGGCGCGCAAGGAAGTCATCTTAAGTGCCGGTGCGTTCGGCTCACCACAACTACTAGAACTCTCCGGCATCGGCAACTCCTCCATCTTCCTTCGGCACGGCATCAAGACCATCGTTGAAAACACAAACGTCGGCGAGAACCTCCAAGACCATGCATACATCCCTCTAGGCTTCAAAGTCCGAGAGCCTGGAATTTTCACCCTGGACGACCTAGCCAACGAGACCCTCTTCAACGAAGCCTACGAGCAGTACGTCACGAACCGCACGGGCTGGCTCGCATCAAACAGCGCAATGTCTGCTCTCCTCTCACTCAATCAGATCATTGGGAATGACAGCGCTAGTCTTGAGCTTGAGAAGAGTATCGACCGGCACTGCTCCAATCGCCGACCTGCGCCGGGCCCGCCTCTCGAGCAGCATTCCATTCTCTGCAACGACATCCGCCACGAAGCAATCGTCCAAGAATTCGCCTTCCCCAGCGGCATCAACCCACAAGCATCAAACGACAGCAGCAGCCTCTTCTTCGCCCCTACACCAGGTAATTTCTTCAGCCTGCAAGGCGTCCTCGAACACCCATTCTCCCGCGGCAGTGTCCACATCCACTCCGCCAACGCAACCCTCTACCCAAAAATCGATCCAGCTTATCTCTCCCACTCTCTCGACCTGAAGACCCTTGCTCTCATCGCGCTCCACCTCCAACACGTGGCTCGCACGGCACCACTGAGTGATCTCCTCGTTGGTGGTGGGACAGTCTTCCAGCCTGGGTATTATGAGCTGACTCCGGGAAATGTTGAGGCTTGGGTCAAAGATCATTTGCAGAGCGAGTATCACCCTTCGTGTACGTGTGCGATGCTGCCGAGGGATCAGGGTGGTGTTGTGGATGAGAAGTTCAAAGTGTATGGGGTGGATGGACTGAGAGTCGTGGATGCTTCGGTGTTTCCTTTGATCCCGCGGGCGAATTTGCAGACGTTGGTTTATGCGGTTGCTGAGCGAGCTGCGGAGCTTATAAGGGAGGAGGAGGAGGGGGTTTGAGACTCTAAAGCTGACGGTGAATTACTCCCATAGGGACAATTATGTCAGAAATTACTCCTATAGGGATTATTATACAAAAATTACTCCTATAGGGACTTATAGGGATGCTAGATTACTGCTATAGGGACATATTATAGCAATCTTTATTTTTTACACCTATAATATAGTTAACTATTATTTCTATAGATACTAAATATACTATAGTATATCGATGTTGCTCCGAATGTCGGCTCTCGATTATATATCCGTATTATATATCTTAGATAAGCCCTATCTTACTTGTTATATCGTTCTTACTCCCCGAGCTACTCTTTACCTACTCGCAATTTATATAAGCTACGAGTGTTAGGTTTAGTATAACCTAATAATATTACAAGTTAAGAAGACAAGCTTAATTAGGTTTGTTCTCGGGCCGATAGAAGTTAAGGGAGAGTAATAAAGCAGTAGCTGTCTTGTCTTATAAAGACTAAGTAGTAGTAAGGCAGAGGTGTTACGGGTTAGATTGAGCTAATGCTTAGCAACCAATTAGAGCCTCCACAGTTGAGTAGGCGCTACTACAGCTAGAAAGGCACAGCCACTATAGAGTGATCTGTTGCTCTATATAATCTATAAAGCAGATTAATAGATTAGAATAGAGCACGACAGTAATTAATCTGTTGCTCTGTATGATCTGTAAAACAGATCAACAGATCGGAGTAGATTAATAATAATTTCCTTTTGTATTTAGGAACGCTAAGAAACCCTTATAGTTCCGATACGTTCAACTTATGTTACTATCTTACTAATTGGAATACAACTCTTATTCCTATTATTCATCTTCGCTTAGCTTGCTTCAGCCTCTCTAAAGAATAATACCGCCACGTGACTTAACTTATCTCTCTTTTAAGACTAGCCCTAGAACGAGACAATAGCACTTTAAACGCCCTTAGGATAAGCGCTACTTAAGCAGCTAGTAGGGGAACACCCGCCCCTAGCGAAGTAGGAAGTATCCGCCGTACGCTACCATAACAGACCACTACGAAGGACGATAAGTCTAATAACGATAACGAGCCTACTCTAAGGAGGAACGACGTTAAGGCTGCTAAGCTAGACCTCTTCTATAGAGATAGGGCTAAGTTCGACGACTGGATTAATTAGATAGATATGTATCTTATGTTCAACCTAGTTGATGCCGATAAAAGAACTATCTTCGCTATTACGTACCTTTGCGGAAGTACGTAGAACTAGATCAAACCTTACCTTAAGGAATATCTTAAAGGTATAGGACGATTAGACACCACTAGAATGTTTAGGAGCTACACTCTCTATTAAGGGGATGTCGTAATATATAGCACGCCCACGACCTACTAGTCGTAGATAAACTAATTCTTACCTTTTGTTTAAGACGCATCGCGCGTCGCAAGGTGTACTCATGCGTGTTACGTGCGGCTTAGCAGCCGGTCGCGACCGCATGTTATATATAAGGCTACATGTAGGGGTTAGCTACTAGGCTGCCCCTTATAATTGCCTCCCCTCCCGTGCGAGCTGTCCTTAGCTCGCTAGTTGCTACGTAGAGGCTCCTATGTACTTCTAGAACTATAGTTGCTATGCGGCCTATATGCGGGTTGCGTGCGTGTCGTTATGTAGGTATAGGTAAGTAAGGCTTAGTTACTATGCCGACGTAGCTAGTTAGGGGTATAAAACTCTAGCCTAACCTAGCCCTTTCTTAGCACGCTCCCTAGCTCATTACCTTCGCTACACTACTACTACGCACCCGTACCGCACTATTATCGCAAGCGCCTCGCTAGCATTATTATTATTATTATGTCTACCGTGCCCTCCTCGCCGCTATTCTCTAGCCGCTCCGCCTCCTCTAGTAGTACTAGTAGCGATAGCACCACTAGCGCCGTAGAAGACGAGCGCCGCTAGGCGGCTCTAGTACGCGACGCCCCTAGAACGCCTAGTGGTCGGAAGCGACTAGTATTACCCTCGTAGCCACTAACGCCCTCGCTAGCTACTAAGCTCTCGTAGAGAATTAACATGTGTATACGGTGCCTCCCGTACTTCGTTAGGGGTAAGTCTCTACGCGCGTCGCCTACGATTCGTATGCTAACTACTTACTAGACGAGGCCGATGACTATAATAGTGTTACTACCGGCGAGCTCCTAAAGAAGTGTAGCCGCTATAGGCGTAGTAAACATAGCTACGTGCCTAATACTAGCTACGCTATCGCCTCGCTAGTGAGCCGCCTACGCGCCGCGCGGTCCTAGCGCGACTTCCTTACGGCTATAATAGGCTAGGCGCCTACAGACCTCCAGTAGTAGGAGCTAGTAGAGCAGATCCGCCTATGTGCCTAGCTAGGTAACGACATTAAGGAGGTAAGTCGCTACTTCGCTCGTGCGAGTCGACTGCTACTCGCGGGGGAGGGCTCTAGTACGTCCCCTATACTTCGGCTAACCCTTCCTATAGGCTATTAGGTAGTTTAATGCCTATAATCACAAGCGTGCCGGGGAGACCCGCATGCGTGCCTCCGCCGCCGCCGCTACTACTGCCGCCGCCCCCGCCGCCGAAGCCCTCGCGCTCTAGTAGGAGCAGAACCGCGCCCTTAATAGGCTGTTTGAACTCGGCCGCGCCGTAAGTCGCATGTTCCTCGCCTACGTGTACCCTACTAACCGTAGTCCTAGTTCCTATAGGCGTAGAACATCGATACTACCGCCGCCGACTAGGCATTCTTACCTAAGTTACTACGTAACGACAACTAAGGCGCTCGCCTCACACGCTACTCGCGGGCTCCTCGCCTACTACTACTCTACGTAGCCCCTAGTAGGCGCGCTACTCTTTAGCTTTTGTTTTGTTTATAGTTAAGAAAAGTTTTGTTTATGCTCTAGTGCTAGTCTCATTTGCTTCTCCTTAACGCCTTATAGTTAGCTACTATGCGATCCGCATTCGCGAGGCCCTCCGCCGGTTCCTAGCTATTGTACTCCTCTAGCTAGTCCTTCTACTAGACTAGATACTGCAGCTTACCCTTACGCTTACGCCTATCTAGCACTGCCTCTACCTTATACTCTCCGTCCTCATTAGCTAGAGGGGGTACGGGTCCATCCTTATCGCTACCGATATACGGCTCGAGGAGAGAGACATAGAAGACGTTATAGAGCCTTAAGTCGGCTAGTGGCGCTAGGCGGTACGCCTACGAACCGATAGCGTCCGTAATACGGTATAGGCCGATAGACTTCGGACCTATCTTCTTCTTTAGCACTGCTAACTTGAGGTTCTTCGTTAACAATAGGACTAAGTTACCTACGCGGTAGGTCTTAGCTTAGTGGGTCTTGTTATAGTAGCGAGCCTAGCTTTCTGCTGTAGCCTTCTATCGCTCCTCGAGTGTAGCGCGTAGTTTTCGCATGCGACTCGCAGCTGTTACCGCTACTAGTACTTCCCCCCCCTAGGTCTCGTCTCGAGATCTAGTTAGTATAGGGGCAATCTTAGGTCGCTAACCGTACGCTATTTCGAACGGACTTATCCGTAGTGTTAGGTAGATGCTGTTATTAGCTACGAATTTAGTAACTGTAAGTCACTTAGCCTACTTAGTTTAATTGTTACTATAGTAATAACGAAGATATTGTTCGAGGGTTTGGTTTGCCCTCTTAGTTTAGCCGTTAGTCTAAGGGTGAAAGGCCGTAGATAGCTTACGCTTTACACGCGCCTCGAAGTAGAAGTTACTCTAAAACTGACTAGTAAAGACCGGACCTCGGTCGCTTACTATACCTAACGGGACACTATAGTGTCGCACGACGTCGTCTCGTAGGAGCCTCGTAAGCTCCACGGCTGTGTAAGTCTTCGTCGTCGGGATGTATAAGCTCATTTTTAAGTAGCGATCGACTATTACTAGGATCGCATTATATACGCAACCGGCTCGCGTACTTAGAGGTAGGTCCGTAATGAAATCTATAGTAATTTCCTACTACGGTCGCTCCGGTCTAGGAAGCGGTTATAGCTCGCCGTAGGGTCGATAGCGCCTCGCCTTCGAACCCTAGTAGGTTCTATAGGCTTAGACGTATTGTTTCACGTCCGTACTAAGTGAGTCCCACTAATAATTACGTCGCAATAGCTCTTTAGTCCTAGTTCTTCTAAAGTGACCCGCGAGGACGTTGTCGTAGTATATGCGAATTAGATGCGACCTAATTGCGTAATCCCTAGGTACTACGATTGCGTCTCCGTAGTATATAAGGTTATCCTTTATATGCTATCCCTTAGCGTCCCTCGCGCTTAGCGCCTACGCTAAGCATGCGACACACTAGTCGTCTTACTACTACGCGATCTTCATTAAGAGTGGGATTAACTTACCCGTCGAGCTATAAGCTTAACCCTATATTACTGCAGCGCATACTGCTGCTAGTAAAGACGGCTTGTCTTAATAGGGAAGGTTACCTCTCTGCACTGCTATTGCCGCGCCTATGTCGCCCTATATTGCCTCGTAGGTAGTAAGCACGCGCTTTACCGTCGGCTCGCTTGTCCCTTCTAGAGACTCCTTCTAGAAAGACAGCTTACTTTACAAGGTAGGTAGCAAGTTCGAAGTTTATTGCGTTATAGCTACGTAGTTACTACGTCTCGAAGGCGCGTCGGCTAGGTTAGTCTTACCCGGCCGATGCTCTACTATAAAATTAAAAGACTATAGGAACGTAGCCTATCGAGCTTACCGCCTATTTAGCTGCTTTACTATTATAAAGCCCTATAGGTTAGCGTAGTCGACTAGCACTCGCACCGTATACGTAGCGCCCTCTAAGTATAGCCTCTAATGCTTAAAAGCCTTAACTACTATAAGTAGCTCCTAATCGTGCGTCTCGTAGTTGCACTTAGCTAGTATTATCTTACGTGAATAGAACGCGATAGGATGCTACTTAGTACTAAACAATTAGGATATAATACCTACGATCGCGAAACCTAAGGCATCCGTCTCGACTCGCGTGCGTAGTATAGGATCGAAGTGCCTAAGTATTAGTGCACCTAAGAATCCGGCCTTAAGCTATTAAAACGCCTACTCTTCGCTTAAGGTCTACGTAAGAGGGCCGTGCTTCTTGCCGTCCTTAGATCCCTTTAGCAGGTCCGTTAGGGGCTTGTAGACCCTTAAGTATCCTTCTATAAAACGCCGGTAGAAGTTGCAAAACCTAAGGAAGGACTAGACCTTATAAAAGGTCGTAGGTGTAGGCTATTCCTCGATAGCGGCTACCCTACTCCTATCTATCGACACGCCTACGGCGCTTACGACAAACCTAAGGAACTCTATACTCTCCTAGAAGAAGTGACACTTCTTAGGGTTTGCGAACAGGGCAAACTTTCGTAGCCTCTCTAGTACCGCGCGTACGGCTCGCACGTGTGCCTTACGCGTCTCGCTATAGATAAGGATATTATCTAGGTAGACTACGTAAATGTTATTAACTAAGCCGGTTAGCGCCTTGTTAATATACCCTTAAAAGGTTGCCGGTGCGTTAGTTAACCCGAACGGCATTACTAGGTACTCGTAGTGTCCGTATCGCGTGCGAAACGTAGTCTTCCACTTATCGCCTCGCTTAATAGGGATACGATAGTAGGCGTCCTTTAAATCGATTGTAGTAAAGAACCTGGAACCTAACAGCCTATCTAGCGTCTCGCTAATTAGGGGCAGGGGGTATCGGTTCTTTACTGTAATCTCATTTAGGCCTCTGTAATTAATATAGAGCCTAAGAGTGCTATTCTTCTTTAACACGAATAGGATAGGCGTACCCGCCTCGCTTACGGACCGCCTAATCTACCCCTTCTCTATTACTTACGTAAGGTACTCCTTTAAGGCCTCTAACTTAGTTAAGGACTGGTAGTATAGCGGCTTAAAAGGGGGTTTCTTTCCTTTAACGAGATCAATCGCATGCTTAACCCCGTCGGGCATCTTACGCTTCGCCTACTTATTAGGTGCGTATACATCTCGGAAGTCTACAAATTCTTTAGGCTACGAGGGGCCCTCTCCTTTAGGTACTACTATAGTAATAGCCCGAACACTTATCGTATAAACCTGCTTTAAGCTCTCGAGATCCTTAAGGAACTCGCGTGCGTCACGCTACTAAACCGTAGGCGTCTCTACACCGTAGTACTACTAGTTATCCTTATCGGCCTTCACTATCCGATTACGATGCCGCTAGGGTCTACCCAAAATTACTAATGGCCTACCCATAGGCACCGCGTAGTAGATGGCGTTACTCACGCGCTCTACTCCCGCGTTATTAGCGAGTCGTAGCCGAACCGTAAAGGCGCCGTAGCAATACCCTAGGTTATGCGTATACGACTCTAACTTCGGTAGCCTTGCCCTATTAATAGGTTGCATTTAATGTCGGAGTACATACTTATACGACACTAGGCTAAGATCCGCATAGTTATCTAGGAGAAACGTAGCCTCGCGAAAGCCCTTACGAGTCTCGACTACGCCTCGCAAGTGACGCGCTAGATACGCATCTACTCGCCTTAAGGGGTCGACTTTAGGAAAACTCGGACTTAGGAGCGACCTACTTATAGTCCTCTACCTTTTCCCTAGTCGCTACCCTTCTTAGTTAGAGCCTTTGTAGCGTCTACCCTACGAACCGCTTACGCGCTACGGTCCTTCTATAGGTGCCTATTCGGGCAATCCGTCTTAATATAACCCTTCTTATAGCATCTATAGCACTCCGCTTTAGTCCTATCGAAGGTTATAGACGATCCGCCGGCGTCCCGCTAGTAACTCGCACCCGGGTCGCGCGACGCCTAACTATGCTTCTACTACTTCGAGCTACGATCGCTTCGCCCTTAGTCGCCCTTAGTCTCTCGCCTACGGCGACTATGCTGCCCGCGGTCGTGCCCTCCGCTACTACGCTCCGTGCTTTTAATGCGCGAAGCTAGGATTACTAGTTCCTCTCTAGTTGTTAGGATGTTATAAAACTTAACGATTGCGGACCGTAGGCTAGGCGTAAGCTTAGCGAGCATATGTCGCACGCGTTACGCCTCCGTATAGTCCCCTAACTAATCCTCTATAACATCTAGCTTAGTCGTAAACTAACGTACTATCTAGTTGTCCTTCTGTTTTACCGCCTTATACTCTAACATTACGTTAAGCACGCGGTTTATAGGATTACTGTTAGGAACCGCTGTACGTTATCACAACTCGGGCTTGGATCTTTGCAGGGATGTCTCAATCAGTTATGAAGGTAGTGGTTCCAAACAGTATATGGTGTATACTTAAAATGAGTTGAGCACGAAGCTCCTATCTACTTGCAAAAGAGCGTCGTCTATATAGTGCCATGTCTTGGCGCGACTTGATCAGTCCGATCAGTTGATCTGTCCTGCTCTCTCTGCTCCCTCAGAGATCACCCTAGAGCTCAGAGAGCGATCTCGTCCCATAGGTTTCCTTGCTCTCGTTTGCCTAACGAGTGGTTGTGGGTTCTCCACGAATCAAACCGTAACACCATCCCCCTTCTAGCCTAGCTTCGTCCCGAAGCTTATAGGGTCCGGCGTTTTCTTCGTCAATCCTGTCATGCAACGATGACTTCTCTTTCATCTATCACCATTGGTCCTTCTCAAGCAAAATCAACCCTTCGTCGCAAGCGCCTTGTCGAAGATATTGAAGAGAACGGTTACGAAATGGCTCCCTGCTCCTATTGTCGTTCCCTGAAACCTTTGGCTGATGGCAGTCGTCCTGCCTGCATCGTTGGTCCGAGGTCCTCGAAGTGCTCCGAGTGCGTTAGACACAACCGCAAGACTTGCGACGTTTCTCTGGCCTTCCCCCAATGGGAAAAACTTCGCTCCGTCCGGGAACAGCTTCGTCGCGACTTGGAATCCTTAGAAGAGGAGGAGATTGAGCTTCTCCAGCGTCTTACTGAGAAGCGCATGAAGAAAGTTCGTGTACGGAAACAGCTTCGTCTTGCTGAGCGTCGTACCGATGATGCGACCGGGAAGGCCCTCGACGAACTCGAGCTGGACGACCCTCCTGTCGATCTCCCCTTCTCTGTTCCGTCCGGTGTAGAGGTCCCTGAACCTCCTTTCCCTTTCCATGGCATTCTCGAGATGCCTCCTCAAGACTGGAGTTCTCTGTCGGACGTCCCGCTGGACGATCCCTTGGATTTTCTCTTTCCTCCCGTCTTGGCATCTCAATCTTCGTAAGTCGTGTTACCCAGTAGTCATTTGTTCCGTGTCGTTGTGTTGACTTCTTTTCCTCAGGTCATCAAATCAAGAAGCCGCTGTTTGATGCCTTGCTGTCCTCAGGTTGTTTCTGCTAGGCAGATTTCGAGAAGAAGTTCTCGCATTCCTGGTATGTATTCTCTTCGCGAATCATTGCGTTGAACTCGCGGCTAACCATGTTCTTCTTCTTGCAGTTTCTTGCAAAGTGGCCTTGCTCGCCACATACGTAGCAGGTGGAACCTTTGCTCTTCAGCCCCCTTCCTGTCCTACGTTCCGTTACGTCCAATTCCATTGGGTCTCCGTAACCATTAGGGTCCTGACTTCTGGCCTTGAAGCCCCCTCTTCCGCCCGCGGCGGGTCTCTGGTATCCAGGCTGTACGTGTCGGTCGTACCTCAACTCCTGGAGCCTTTCGTCGATCTCCTTTGCTGCCTTGATCATCGCCCCTAGCGTAACGACGCTGGCGTTTCGGGATAGTTCGGCTTTGACGTTGTCTTTCAGCCCGAGGTAGAACTGCGATCGCAAAGCTGCGTCGTTCCATTCCAGGTCGGCGGCATATCCTTGGAATTCTGAGGCGTACAGCGCTACAGAAGTAGTCTTGTCGAAGTTGTCGGATATGTCGGTCGGCGTATACCTCCTCATTTGGTATCCCGTATAGATCATCGAGTTTCGTCTCAAACTCGTCGTAGTCGTGGAAAATTTTTCGAGTTTCCGTTTTCGGTGTTTCTCCCTCGCCCTGGTTGTGTAGCCAGTCCTTGAGGTATGGTCGGAATCCTCTAGCTGCTTTTCCTCGTAGGAAGGATGCGGCGTACAAGACCTTAGAGGCCTCGCCTTGAAACTGGTGTGCGTTGAAGTGAAGGTACAACTGAACCTGCAGTTGAAAAGCCTCCAGTTTGTCCTTGGTCCCGTCGAACGTCTCCGGCGTAGACACCTTAGGTGCACGGTGGTGGTCCAATGGGTTCAGCATACCCATAGGAGTGTTGTTGTTCTTGCTGCTTCCTGTAATCGACATTTCGCTCATTCGTTCCGTGATGCCAGTTGACTGTGGCTGTTGTCGTGACGGACTCCGGGTAGCGTCTCTCCCAGACATATGCAAAGGGCCCTGGTGGTGGTGCTCAAAGTTGTTAGGAACCGCTGTACGTTATCACAACTCGGGCTTGGATCTTTGCAGGGATGTCTCAATCAGTTATGAAGGTAGTGGTTCCAAACAGTATATGGTGTATACTTAAAATGAGTTGAGCACGAAGCTCCTATCTACTTGCAAAAGAGCGTCGTCTATATAGTGCCATGTCTTGGCGCGACTTGATCAGTCCGATCAGTTGATCTGTCCTGCTCTCTCTGCTCCCTCAGAGATCACCCTAGAGCTCAGAGAGCGATCTCGTCCCATAGGTTTCCTTGCTCTCGTTTGCCTAACGAGTGGTTGTGGGTTCTCCACGAATCAAACCGTAACAATTACCGTATACGTCTCGACAGAACTCCTTAAAGTCCTAGTATATATACCCTTTAAGGTTAAGGACGCTATAGTTAGCGTGCTATCGCTCACTTGCCTCTCCGCTTAGGTACATAACCCTATATAGGACCTTTAACTCGTTCGTCGCATACGTACCGCCTAAGAGGGTAAAGATAAGAGAGAGCTCCCTTAGGAATACCCGTGCTTTCTTAATCGAGTCCCCTCTAAAAGGCGTAGGTTCTTTAAGACGTAAACGTGTCGCATACGATGCGACCGCGCCTCGAGCTACGATATTATCGTTAGTTACTATAGATAGAGGAGGGGGAGGGGGAGTAGGGGATGGTTCTCCGCCGGATTCGCCCTAAGGGTCCGCCGGCGGCACGCTTGCGTCCCGTAAGATCTCCAACTGTTCAATCTCCCTCTATATCTCCTTCTCCTTAACCTCTGCCCGAAGGGCATCCCTCCTTGCGACTAAGGCTGCACGCCTCGCTTTTTGCTAGGCCCTAGGGCTTAGGGGAGCCGTAGGCGTATGTTAGGAACCGCTGTACGTTATCACAACTCGGACTTGGATCTTTGCAGGGATGTCTCAATCAGTTATGAAGGTAGTGGTTCCAAACAGTATATAGTGTATACTTAAAATGAGTTGAGCACGAGGCTCCTATCTATACTCGTAAAGAAGCGTCGTCTATATAGTGCCATGTCTTGGCGTGACTGATCAGTCGGATCAGTTGATCTGTCCTGCTCTCTCTGCTCTGTTACAGAGCACGCAGATCGGAGAGAGCACTCTGCATATCGGATCCTTCCACTAGTGTGTAGGCATCGATTGGTTGGCTGGAGCTTCTCCGGATCGATCCGTAACAGCGTAGCGCTACTGTCGTCGCGTTCGGACTCCATAGCGTGTATGGATTGCAACGAAGAGAAGAATTAGAACTGTTAAGGGGATGTCGCAATATATAGCACGCCTACGACCTACTAGTCGTAGATGAACTAATTCTTGCCTTTTGTTTAAGACGCATCGCGCGTCGCAAGGTGTACTCATACGTGTCACGTGCGGCTTAGTAGCCGGTTGCGACCGCATATTACATGCAAGGCTACATGTAGGGGTTAGCTACTAGGCTGCCCCTTACACTCTCTTTAAAGATAAGATAAAATCAATCTTTGGAACCTCGAACGAAGTCTAATAGGCTATACGAATTATTTAACACCTAAAGTAGAAGACGTCTACTTTAGAGTATATAGCCAAATTCGAAGAATACGGACAAATTACCGGATAGGACTAGACGGCGTTAATAACTATATTCCGACGTAGACTTAAAGACTCCGTTAAGGACGAGTTAATAAGACACGGGGGACGGATTACCAACCTCGAAGAGCTAATAAAGGCGTCAATTAACATCGATAACTAGCTCTAGGAACGACACTAGGAGAAGAGATACGACTCTAAAGTAGGAGGAATAGTAGGATATGCTCCGGACCGTAGACCCTTAGGAGGATACGTTACGAAGGGAGAATTCTTACGACAAAGCTAGTCCTACTATAGACTACAGCTAATAGAACTAGACGTTACCTAACGAGGACGGAAGATCGACAAGAGTAGGGGCTACGGAAAGCCCTTTAAAGGAAAAGGAAAACTCACATATTATACCTATAGTAAGGAAGGCTATATAGCGCGGGATTGCCGCGGTAAAAATATAGTACGCCGCGAGCAGTTTAATATAATGCAACTAAAGGTAGGCAAATCTAGGAGCAGTATTGGACCCCGACAATTTAACTATACCTAGAGAGTAGAGGAGAAGAATAGCAACCGGGTTGCGACGCCTCTCCTAGACCCCTTATAAGGACGAGGAGGATACTATGTTTAACAACATACACTACTACCGAATAACTAATAATTAAAGACTATTAGATTATTTAGCATAATAGTACGAGGAGTTAACTATAAAATTGAGAAGGAATCTTGACACGGTTACGGAAGCCTTTACTAGCGATTCTATTACTAGGACTCGTATTAAACCCACTACGACGCTAAGTTAGGCGTAGGGTACTAGCCACGACAACCGGTAGGAACCCTAGGAGCTTAGTATAGACAAAACAAGCTCTAAGAAGTGGACATAGACGAATCTTGCTTCGACAACGACAATAAAGAAAACTAGGATCTAGAATAGGATGGACGCTAGTCACTAGCACTAGAACAACAAACGAACGAGCTAGATACTATCGAAGAAGATTACGTACCGGAGGAGTTAAGCGAGGACTTATCCGAAGAAGAAGAGAGCGACACCGACGACGAAAACGAAGTATACACATTTACGGTAGATACGCTAAAGAAACTCTATAAGTTGATTATCTACCTCTAACGAAGGTACGAAGAATTCCTACTAAAGTTCTTAGGGAAACGATACCTAAACCCTAACGAGTTCGATAAGACACTCAACACAATAAGGGGCATAGTATAGGGCTACCTAACCATAAATAATACTAAGAACTTAGCTAAAGCGGTTATCGAACGACTACCTATAGGAAGCCGAATAACGGATACCGGATATCTAATACCGGTAGGAACTTTCGTCTCGAACGAACTACGAATAGCGGTATAGCACGTACGCGTACTCTACTTAGAATCGTAGAAGATCTAGGAACGCAACAGACTACAAGTGTAGACATAGGGTAACGGGCTATAGGTTCTAGCCGAAGCTTCTAGGTACGAAGCATAGCGAACTATATACCATTCGGGAAAAGGATTAGCTCCCTAGGAATAAGCGACCGGAGGGAGTTATGCAATACTTAGGCTTACGCATCGACATTAAACATAGTTTTCTAGACACAAGCAATCGTTAACGGACATAAGACTAGTGTTATAATCGACTTAGGAGTAGCGGGGAATTTCATCTCCGAGTCTTTCGTAAGAAGAAACGGGTTAGCTACCCTAAAGAAGAAATAGGGTTACGAGTTAATCGCGGTAAACGGATTATCGTTACCTAGCGTAGAATGGGAGACGATACCATTACTACTAGCTATCTAACAGCACTACGAGAATATTACCTTAGATGTTACTAATATAGCTAGTTATAACATAGTATTAGGTATACCTTAGTTAAGAAAGCATAATCTAGTAATCGACTAGAGAAGAGGATGTTAGGAACCGCTGTACGTTATCACAACTCGGGCTTGGATCTTTGCAGGGATGTCTCAATCAGTTATGAAGGTAGTGGTTCCAAACAGTATATGGTGTATACTTAAAATGAGTTGAGCACGAGGCTTCTATCTACTCGTAAAGAAGCGTCGTCTATATAGTGCCATGTCTTGGCGTGATCTGTCCTGCTCTGCCCTGAGCGAGTCTGATCAACTGATTAAGAGTGATCAGGACCGATCAGTCCTGATCGCTCTGTCACGTGACTCCCCAGGCATCCATGTCTGCAGCTTCGTCTGGTTTCCTGCTCCGTTGTCCAACCATTTGCACCGATAACACTGTTCCGTAACAGAGGAGTACTTACATTTAGGGAATGCGATTGCGTTGTCGACATTTAGCCTACGTAGTAGTAGCGTTTACTAGTAGATAAGGTAAGGAAACAGCTAAACGAGATATAGCTTACGCCGACTAGAAGGATAGAAGAACCACCTTCGACCGGGATAGACACTAGCGTAGGGCCGCCGGGTTACGAAGTTACTAGAAGTAATAGAAGTAACGTACTATCGAAGAATACTAACATCTTAGAGTTAAGTATTCCTAAGGAGTATCGTAAGTAGTCGCGACTCTTTAAAGAGGAGAGAGGCAAAACCGCCTTACCTAAGCACCGCCTATAGGATTATAAGATTAACATTTAGCTAGGGAAAGAGCCTCTATAGGGACCCCTATATTAAATGTCTAAGAAAGAGCTATAGACCCTACGAGAATAGCTAAAGGAGAAGCTAGCTAAAGGATAGATAAGAAGATCCACCTTAAGTGCAGGAACTCTATGTATGTTCGTTCTAAAAGCAAACGGGAAGTTACGACTCGTACAGGACTATAGGAAGTTAAACGAGATCACGATTAAGAACCGATACCCGCTACCTAACATCGAAGAAGTATAAGACAGATTAACCAGATTAGACTAGTACACGAAGATTGACCTACGAGATGCCTTTTATACTATACGAATAGTAGAAGGAGAAGAATAGAAAACCGCCTTTAGGATAAGATACGGACTTTACGAATTCTTAGTTATGCTAATAGGATTAACTAACGTACCCGCATCCTACTAGGACCTTGTTAACGAAACACTTAGAGACCTACTCGACGTATGCGTTATCGCTTACATAGACGACATACTAGTCTACACGAAAGGATCCCTATAGGAGCACATAAAACAAGTCTAGGACGTCTTCGAACGACTCACGCAATTAGGATTTAAGACGGCACCCGAGAAATGCGAATTCTATAAGAAAGAAGTTAAATTCTTAGGCTTCATTATTAGCACCACAGGGATAACGATCGACCCTACGAAGACATAGTTAATTAGAGAATAGCTAGAACCGAAAACAGTTAAGGACGTACAATTATTCCTTAGACTAGCGAACTACAACCGGAAATTCATTAAGGACTACGTAAAGACAATAGCACTAATAACGATGCTTATAAGAAAAGACGTTACCTAGAAATAGGGAAAGGAACAGATTAAAGCGTTTAAGAAACTTAAGGAACAATGCGCTTTAGCCCCTACGCTTCGACTATTCGATAGTAGTAAGGAAGTCTACATCGAGACCGATACGTCTAATATAGCAATAGGCGCGTGTCTAATATAGACACACGATAGGTAGAGACACCTAGTAGCCTATTACTCCCGGAAAATGACTATAGCGGAACAGAACTAAAATATCTATAATAAAGAGCTTCTAGCCATTATTACTACTATGCAATATTAGAGAGTATATATCGAGGGCCTACCGAAGTTAACGATTCTTTCTAACTATAAGAATCTTACGTACTTTACGACGACGAAAGAACTTACCCGAAGGTAAGCCCGCTCGTCGGAGCTACTAGGATAGTATAAGTTCGAAATTAAATATACTCTAGGACGAGAGAATAGCCGCGCCGACGCGCTAAGCCGAAGAAGCAACTACATAGAAGGAAAAGAACTAGTGCGACATAAAGTACTAAAGACGAACCCCGACGGAAGTCTTAGCGCTAATATAAGAGAATTTAATAACATCGTACGGATATTAGGCGACAAGGACGAACAATTCCCTATATCGTAAGGAAAATACTAGGTACTAAAGGATCGAGAAGAAGAATGTATACGACAGTATTACGACGGACTAACTTATAGACACCCTAGAACTTTAAAGACAATAGACCTAATATAACGCAGTTTCTCATTCCTATAGATAAGACTTAAGGTATTACGCTACATTAAACAATGCGTATACTACTAACGAAACAAGGCTACGAGACATGTAAAATACGGTTACCTACAGTTTAGGACACTACCGACGAAACTATTGGACGAAGTTATAATAGACTTTATTACGAAACTCCTACCGTTAAGAGACTAAGTTACGAAACAACTATACAACATAATACTAGTTATAGTTAATAGACTTATAAAATATGCACACTTTATTCCTACATTAGAGACATATAATATAGAGCAGCTCGGATACCTCGTACTAGATAGACTTATCCGGTACTACGGATTCCCTTAAGCGTTTATAACGGATAGAGATAAGCTATTTATATCGAACTACTAGAAGACGCTTATAGGAACGATCGGAATTAAACACAAGCTATTAATAGCAAATTATCCGGAGATAGACGGATAAACCGAAAGGATAAATTAAACGCTAGAACAATACCTACGACACTATATGAACTATGCATAAGACAACTAGGTTTTATTACTACTAATAGCGTAGATTGCACTAAACAACTATAAATCGGAGACAACTTTAACGACACTATTCTATACGAACTTTAATAAAGATCCTAACCTATTTAGAACACCTAGATCTCACCTATAAGCCGAAAGAGTAATCGTAACGACGGATACTCTTAAGGAAGTGTATAAAGAAACACGTAAGGCGATCGAAGATATATAACAAAAACTGTCTTAACAACGCTAGGACATAAAAAAATGGCACCTCTACTAAAAGAGGGGGATAAGGTCTATCTCCTTACAAAAAACTTAAGAATAAGAAGATAGACTAAGAAACTAGATTACGTTAAGGTCGGACCATTTTTTATTGATAAAGTTATAGGACCAGTTAACTACCGCCTACGACTACTACTAGACGCAAGAATCCACCTAGTCTTCCATATCTCTAAGTTAGAACCCGTAGACGCCGAAACACCCTGCTAGGAGAGCTTCCATTTCGAGCCGGAAGTAGAAAACGAATTCGAAGTCGAAAGAATCCTAGACAAGAAAGGTCAGCGATACCTTGTTAAATAGAAAGAATACGACGAATTAGAAAATACCTAGGAACTAGAAAGAAACCTTAAGAACTGCCGGCTACTTCTAATAAAGTATTTCTAGCGCCGGAAGAACCTCGAAGAAAAGGAGGACTATATAACTAGAAATCGGAGGAGACATTATAACCTTAGTCGATAAGGAGATTCTAAGTGTTAGGAGCTAGGTAGAAGTCCGCTAACTCCTCCTGCTCTAGCTCTAACAGGTCCGCCGACTCTACGGTAATAGCCTCGTTAGCTCTCTAATCTACGAGCTCCATCTACCTGCGCAACCGTTCTTCCTTCGTATACGTAGTATTTAGGGCCTCGCGGGCACGCTCTTAAGCCTCGCGGGCTTCCTTTATCTACCGCTGCAGTTTCTTCTTTTTACTAATAAGGCGATCGAACTCGGAACGCGACACCTTTTACATTATAACGGATGTTTCAACGAACATACTTATTACACCGCCCCAATAACACGTACACCTTGCACACCCGCGAATGCGCCCGACAGTTAGAATAGGACCGCACTATTATCTCTCCGAAGTTGTCGATAGTTTCGGCTAACTTAAGACGACGAGAAGTACTCGAGGAAGAAGGAGCCTTTAGCATGTTAAGAAAGACATAAACAAGAACACTAAACGAAGGGACAAGGCGGTAGGACTATAACCTAAGCTCGAGGCGAGCTAAACTAAGAGGGGGATGGTGTTACGGGTTAGATTAAGCTAATGCTTAGCGACTAATTAGAGCCTCTACAGTTAAGTAGGCGCCACTACAGCTAGAAAGGCACAGCTACTATAGAGTGATCTGTTGCTCTATATAATCTGTAAAGCAGATTAACAGATTAGAACAGAGCACGACAGTAATTAATCTGTTGCTCTATATAATCTGTAAAACAGATTAACAGATCGGAGCAGATTAATAATAATTTCCTTTTGTATTTAGGAACGCTAAGAAACCCTTATAGTTCCGATGCGTTCAACTCATGTTACTATCTCACTAATTGGAATACAACTCTTATTCCTATTATTTATCTTCGCTTAGCTTACTTTAGCCTCTCTAAAGAATAATACCGCTACGTGACTTAACTTATCTCTCTTTTGAGACTAGCCCTAGAACGAGACAATAATAAGAGGTTAGGTGATAGTATATTCTAAATAGTAATATTAAATAGTAAGTTAAACGTATCGAAACTATAAGGGGTTCTTAGCGTTCCTAAATATAAAGGAGATTCGTAGATCTAATTATTCTAAGTATAAGCAGCCTAATTAGTCTAAGCGTAAGCAGTCTAATCGCCCTAAGTCTAAGCGCTTATGTAGGATAAGTTACGTGCTCGTCTCGTTGTTATAATTCTAGGGTCTATAAGAATTATTCCGTAACAACGAGCTACGAGTCGTTAGGATTAAAACGTACTACTGTTATTTAATATACTTGTATAAGCTAGTAGAGCATATTATTAAATAATAGTAGTATATAAAGAAGTCGTAAAGAGCGACTGCTATAATGTGTCCCTATAGCAGTAATTTAGCATCCCTATAAGTCCCTATAGGAGTAATTTTTACATAATTGTCCCTATAGGAGTAATAAACGACATAATTGTCCCTATGGGAGTAATTCACCGCTAAAGCTGATGTTGACGTTGTGGTCATGTGGATGCGCTGCTGTTGGAAGCAGTCAATTGCAGACACAAGTCTTACATACAACCATCGAGCGAGCTGCCAAGCCCTTTGCAGATCTGCTGTAGTATGGAAAGTACATGATGATAATCAATATAGTAGCCACGCTTCCGCACGAAATCACTCCCCCCACCCTTCCAGCTTGACAACAAACGGAATATTCAAATACTCCTTCTCCTCGTCCTTAGCATAAAGCCGCGCAAATTAAAGGTAGCCCTCTTCTCATCGACCTACGCAAGAAACCCCAAAGCCTCCGGCGCTCTCGACAATACTCCACACTCGTTCCAAACCCCGTCCGATGCCTCACCGCAAAGAGGAACCAGTAACCCATATTCATCTTGTCGATGGGTCACGCTTAGATCATCAGAGCGCTTCGTCGGCCGGGTGATCGTCACAGCCTCCCCAAAGGGTTCATACTCGCTAACAAGAAGCCATAAGCAGTCTTCACGAAATCAATCGATCCGTCTCCGCATATGTTGGACAGCGTGTCGCCACGCTCGCGGGACGTAGCCGGCCACGGCGAGCGCTTGAAGTTGTACAGGTTGAGAAGGATCTCTTTCAGGAACTCGGAGACTGCGAGGGTTTGGTGATGGGGTTGAAAGCTTTCGTTGGTGAGTGCGAGACTTGTGGGAGGTCGATTGCTTCGAGCGTAGGTCGGCGCTTGAGCTTGGAGAAGGAGAGACGTACCTCCTAGGCTCATGGTTGATGGGATAGCCACTGGAGAAGTTCGGCGTGGTTGTCTTCAAGCTGGAGAGGTGGGAGGTCGAGTCTCGACAACTTTCTCTTCCTGCTTGAAGTACCAACAAGTCGTTGTTGTCAACCCGGAAACATTCACGTGTCGAGGCAGGAGTCATAGATATTCACAGTACCGATACGGCGGTACGCCACTGGATAGCCACGTGCGCGAGCTTGAAGTTTTGGGATGTCAGCCTTATCGCCCCGTCACCAAAATAGACTGCACAGATGCGCCTTGCCTGGACGGTGCATCACGTCACCGCGCGTGCCAACGCGTCGTCGTCTGAGACAGCGCCCATGTGTAGCACGAGCACAGCTTACCCAGAAACTTGCCAGCTGTATCAGCCTATCCGCCCTGTCCTTGGTCACCCAAACGCCACGCAATGACCCTCGCTCAACGCTGAGAAATCCATGAAAGATGCACTCCATAACCAGTCTCACCAATCAATGACCCACTCACTCGCCCCGCTCTCCCAAAACTCATCACAAGCCGCCTTGAGTCCAAGATTACTTCTCAGATCCTCCACCTTCAACGGATCTCTCGTCAACGGATCCGTCGGACTCCTCTTCAAGTGCTCATAAATCGTCGCCCGCTCATACGAGTGGCCATTTTTCGTGATGACAGGATCATGCATCGGCTCAAACGTGATCATATCGATGAGATGGTCCGGAATCTCCCTTGGCTTGTGGTTCGCCGGATCCGCTGCTTCGAATACAGACCGTAACGTTGCGATCTTGGAGTCGTAGTTCCTAGCAATTTCGTCTGTCCGCTCCGAAGCTTCGACATTCCCTAGCAGGCCATCGTGGAGTTGCTGGGAGATGGATTCGAGCTCGCGTTGTTTTTGAGATTCGAGAGTTTCTTCTAGTTCGGCGCGCATGTCGCCTTGACGGCGGAGACGTTCGCGATCGCGCGCGGCGAACTTTGCTTTTTTGCATTTTAGGACGAAGCTTGAGAAGGTTTGGAGATCTAGGGGCGAGATCTTGGCAGCCGGCGCTGGGTGAAGGACTTGTTCGTAGGCTGTCAGAGCTGATGAGAGGGCCTCGTGAGGATGGTGAAGCGCTAGTTGGGCTTGTGCTGGTAGAGCGATTAGTCAGGGTCTAAGATAGGAAGCACAAACAAAGACATGCTTGTCGGATGCATGCTCGGTGGCAATGGAAGTTTGAACAAGGCCTCTGGGTGGTAGAATTGGAGGCGTCTACGGCGTGCAGCAGCATCGCATTCAGTCCATACTTACCCAAAAAGTAATATGCCTTGTGATTCTGCCCGTTCGGCCCGGTGATCTCAATAGACTTCAGACAGTCGTTCACAGCGCCCTCCCACTGCTGCAGCTTCAATCGTACATTGGCACGATTCGTGAAAATGAGCTGATTCTTTGAGTACTTCTGTATGGCCTGGGTGTAACACGCTTCCGCTTCAACGTATTCTCCGTTGCGGAATGCGGCGTTGCCCTTTTCCTTGAGCTGGTCGGCGAGATATGACATGACTCTACTCCCGTCGGCAGAGAGTGGGTGAGCGGAACACCAAGCTGTGCAGAAGGGCGAGAAGACAGGTGTTGGTTGTGCTGTGGTGAATACTGGTCAGCAAGTCAGTGGTGAAGGCGAAGTGGATGGGCAGCCCGACCGAATCAAGAGTGGGGCTCTGGTGCCGGATCGGGTAGGTGGTCAGTGATTATTCATTCACTTCACGGTTCTAGAAGTTCATGGAAGGTGTAATGTGATCTCGCACGTCGTCTGCTCAGTGTGAAGCGCACCGCTCAATATGACCTCGTAGAAGGAGATCGACCGTTGCTGCCTGATCTGGAAGTTGCGGCCTTGCTTTGCAAAATTTGGTGGAAGCTCAGTAATACTTGATGGAACATTGCTCGGATATGTGTAGCCAAACATATGCAAGGAAGAATGTTTGCGGGGATCACCCTCCAGCATCGAAGTACAGTACGGACGGACCTGCATAACTAATATCGGTCTTGCATGCACGATGCGTCGCGTGCTCTCGTCGAACGACCAGCGAGTATAGCACTAATAACCATATTCACCGCCCATCATCCATCTCGAAGCTCATTGACGTCTCGGTGGCTGGAGGCCTGAGGACATCAAACATCGGACAAGCTGGCTTTGCTAAACGGATCGCCATCGTCTCCCCTGCGTCGACCTTTCCTCCTCTTCTTCGTCTGCCTCGTCGCCATTGTGGCGCTGTACAACGTGCTTCCTCGATTACGCACGTTGGTTGCGCACATCACCACGCCCCAGCCAGCGTTTACCTTTCACCAGACAAGGCCGCTGGTCATCAGCTCCACCATGGGTCTGTACTGCACCGTCATGAGCACATGTGATGTGCCATGTCACTGACACAACACAGGCGCCAACTTCAAGAAGCCGCCGCAGGCACCACCGCTCTTCACCCACACCCTCGAGAGCCTACTCCGCGACACGAAACGCATCATCGCCGAGAGCAAGGCATTGCAGGACAAGATCGTCAAGGACATCACGCCCGCGACGGCCACCTTCGAGAATGTCGAGCTCCCCTTCGCTCAAGATGACAACCGCATGTCACTCGAGACCCACATCATAGGCTTTTACCAGGCAGTCTCCACCGACGCCAAGGTTCGCGATGCATCGACAGAGGCTGAGAAGCAGATGGACGACTTCTCCATTGAGGCGTCAATGCGTGAGGACATCTTCAAGCTGGTCGATGCCGTCTACAAGAAGCAGAAGGATGACAAGAGCCTGGATGCAGAGAGTAGGCGCTTGCTCGAGAAGGACCACAAAGGCTACATCCGCATGGGTCTTGGCATTCCTGCTGGGCCCGACCGAGATCGCTTCAAGGCGGTTAAGAAGAGACTGTCTGAGCTGAGCATCACGTTCCAGAAGAATCTCAATGAGGAGAACGGCGGGCTGTGGCTGACACGCAAAGAGCTTGAGGGCGTACCTGAGGATGTCGTGCAAGGCCTCACCCAGGGCAAGGAGGGCACAGCAGATGAGGGCAAGGTCTTCCTCACGTTCAAATATCCCGATTTGTTTCCAACACTGAAGTACTGCAAGAACGAGGACGTGCGGCAGAGGGTCTTCATTGCTAACGAGAACAAATGCCCTGGCAATATCGAGCTGTTCAAGGAAGCCATTGTGCTTCGCGATGAGGGTGCTCGCCTTCTTGGCTACCCCAACCACGCCACATTCCGCATCGAAGATAAGATGGCCAAGACCCCAAAGACTGTCGACACCTTCTTGGGCGATCTCCGAAAGCGCCTTGCGCCAGGTGGTCTCAAAGAAATTGAGAAGCTCAAGGAGCTGAAGAAGGCGGAGACTGGTAAGGCCGACAAGTACTTCCTATGGGACCACAGATACTACGACACCTTGATGCTCGAGAAGGAGTTCCAGCTCGACCAGAAGCTAATCTCGGAATATTTCCCACTCCAAACGTCTATCGGCGGTATGCTGAACATTTTCGAGGAGATCTTTGGCCTGCAGTTCGTTGAGATCCACGGCGAGCACCGGGACCAGATCTCTGAGACTGGCAAGGGCAGCGACATCGTCTGGCATGAAGACGTGCAAGTCTTTGCCGTATGGGACGACCAAGGCGAAGGCGGTGGCTTTGTTGGCTATCTTTATCTTGATCTTCACCCTCGCGAAGGCAAGTATGGCCACGCCGCCAACTTCAACATCCAGCCCGGTTTCATCAACGAGAATGGCACCAGAAGATATCCTGCCACCGCATTGGTCTGCAACTTCAGCAAGCCCACCCCGAAGAAGCCATCTCTCCTTAAGCACGATGAGGTTGTCACTCTCTTCCACGAACTCGGTCACGGCATTCACGATCTCGTCTCTCGCACAATCTACAGTAGATTTCATGGTACCGCGACAGTTAGAGACTTCGTCGAAGCGCCATCGCAGATGCTGGAGAACTGGTGCTGGACGCCCGCACAGATCAGATCTCTCAGCAAGCACTGGTCATACCTCTCACCTGAATACGCTGAGGCATACAAGCAGGAACACGGCGCTGAGCGACCATCGGAGAACATCCCCGACGACTTGATCAAGTCCATAGTGCGGACCCAACACGTCAACGACGCACTCTTCAACCTCCGCCAGCTTCACTTCGGCATCTTCGACATGACGGTCCACGAGCCAGCATCACACTCCGATGTCGAGGCACTCGACGCGACGGAGACGTACAACAAGCTGCGCAAGGAGATCTCCAAGATCGATGGTCCAGAGGAGATCGGTCAAGGATATCACTGGGGCCACGGACAAGCCACGTTCGGCCACTTGATTGGTGGGTACGATGCGGGCTACTATGGATACCTTTCGAGCCAAGTTTACTCTGCGGACATGTTCTACACTGTTTTCAAGAAGGATCCGATGAACGGCAAGGAGGGCCGGCGGTATAGACATACTGTGCTCGAGAAGGGTGGCAGCCAGGACGAGATGGAGACGCTCAAGCAGTTCTTGGGCCGTGAGCCAAGTACTGAGGCTTTCTACAAGGAGCTGGGTCTGTCATAGATCAAGAATCTTGGTCATATGGGCGTACAAAAGCTATCACTATGAGCTGTAGATACACTGCGTATTCTCAGCTAATGCCCATGCTCACGAGTGTGTGCGCCGCTTCCCTTGCTAGTACCCATATTATTGCCAAACGGCGGCGATCATTGAGCGCTCGGGCGGCAGAACCTGCACTGAGGAGGGAAGCGACAGATGTCTGTGCGGTACCCATGCCTAGGTGCCAGCCATCGCATCGATGGAAGTGAGATGGTCAGCTTTCGGTCCGTCTTTTTATCACCTGTTAGCACCGCATTCCGGCGAGCAAGACGCAATTCTAAGTTTCGTACTGGCGTGGGCCGTGATCTGCAATATGGTATACGTGATGGCCATTAGCTGGCCTGACTTGTTGCACAGTAGAGCGTGCTCCTGTCACGAGGCTATCACAGCGGTTTTGAGGACGGTCGGGATACAAGAAACCTTCCACTGGCGCTTCCGCTGCGAGTCGAGTGCTCAGCAATCGATGCAGCGGCCTGCCAATCGGTGTGGAGCATATGACGATATATACGCGCCATGTGACGAAGGCGACGAAAGCGGCGAGTGAGGATGAAAGCACACGACAGCAAGTGTGAGGTTGAGGCGACGGCAATACACTTATGGCAGAGACAGCACTGGAGATACTGGCAACAATTGAGTGTCACGAGCAGGTCGGGATGCGATGAGACAGCACTGCTGGACATACCGGCAACAAGTGAATGTCACGAGCAGGTCGGGATGCGATGGGGCGACGAAAAGACAGGAACGCGTTTCATCGCGATAAGAAACAAGTGAAGGCCAGCAAGTCGGGACGATTTAAGCAGCGCAAGATCAAGCCTGAAAAGCAGGGAATAGAAAGACATTTGAGGGCGGAACGAGCTTCGCTGATCAAGAAAGCTGCGAACGAGTGAAGTTGACAAGAAGGTGGAGGAGCAACAACGAAGTGGCAGGGTGATGAGAAGGATTGGATGAGTTGAGGTCCCGCCACCACCCGCCGCTCCGAAATGCGACGCCTCAACTGTACCTGTTCGAACTGTGGTGATGAGTGGTCAGCGCCGCTGTGAAAGTAAGGAGCGGGAAGGAGAGGAAGAGAGTACTTGCTGTTGAGCTGCCGGGTCTAAAGTTTTACTGCCGTGAGGTCTCACAACCCAGCGAGGAGAGGAAAGTCGAAGAGGAGGAGACAAGGAGAGCTGGAAGCGAAGGCCAGGGACGGACAAGTTTGTTCTTCTGTGAAGTAGGACCGCAGTAACAGGGAACGTGAAGCAACGAAAGGCAAAAGGTGGGGTATAAGAAACAAGTGGAGAGAAAGGCGATAGTTCCTTCTGGAGGCCCGAAGAGTGCGAAACGACAAAAGAAACGAGAGAAGTTGTCGAAGGAGTTGAGGTCCCGCCACCACCCGCCGCTCCGATATGCGACGCCTCAACTGTATGATAGTGTGAAGGAGCTGTGGTGTTTAGTGGTCAGTATCGCTGGTCAAACGCGTCAGAGAAAAAAAGAGAGAAGGATGAACTTGCCGTTTGCGCTGAGAGCTGGGTCTAGATGGTTTTACTGCTGTGAGGTCTCACAACCCAGGTGAGCGGTAGTGATGGGACTTATCGCCGTGAGGTCTCATTGCCCAAAAGAAAGTCGAAGAGGAAATGGAGGATGGAAGAACTTGAGGGTGGAAGAACTTGCCTGGAGGTCTCGCCGATGGGACTGACTGCCGTGAGGTCTCACTGCCCAAAAGGTCGAGGATGTGGAGGAAAGGAAGGGAAGATGAAAATGACGAGCGAGAACTATTTGACCTTCACAACTGTGGGCGATGGCGTGCTGTGCTCCTATGGATAGCTGGTGAGTGTTGCCCAATTCCATTGGACCTAGCAGAGCGACAGCGAGGTGGTAATCAGGTCCACAGCGAAGGCAGTGGACTTATCAGAGGAGAAGCCGAGTCAAGATCCCGACTCGTAAGTTTGCGAGTGACGATGAGGTTACGACCTCTGTCACGCGACTCTTCGAAGAGCTGAATATGGTACAGACAACCGCACTGGAATGAGACGACTTGTGACGAAGAAAAGAGTAGCATATGCCTCTTGGTTTTCCAGTCGTATGCAAGAGATGTTGCACATTATCGGCACCTCGAAACAAAGCCTTGTAGGGCTGCGGCAACCACGTGGTGAGCCTCAATGCGGTCAATGCAAGAACCACGAGGCTGGTACACTAAGGACCCTGAGTCCCAATCCTTTGGAAACGCTAAAGCGTTCGCAAGAGCGCGAGTGCTGACTATCATGCCAAACATGACCAGAATTGGCCTATAAACATGATTACGGATTGGTGATGACGCTATAGCAACCTTGCGAATGGTACACTGACAAACACACTTTCAAGCAGTACCGCAACGTATTCTCGCAATGGACGGAATGACCGAGGGCATGCTGTCACGAGGGCGACCCACACATCACCCTGTTATGGCAGGATCATGTTCGGCATGCCAGGTACCCTGAGTGGGTCGACGAGATTGCAAACCGCGGGCAGCTCTCAGGGTGTCGACTGCTTGCTCGCTCAGAGAGAGACACCTTTTTGTCAGCCTCGCAACAAGCCCATGCACTTCAGCCAGCATGTTCTTGCTCAATTCTGTCGGTTTACCCGAAGCTGTCTTGAGAACGGAATGAGATTGTTCGCACGTCGCCATGGTCACATGCGATCGCAAATTTTACATGGAAACACTGACGATGCGCTATGTTTTTTTGGAGCAAAGCTGCTTTAGATAGATTGAGCTGGTCATCGGGAGCAACGATTGAGGGCGAACTTTGGAGAGTGAAGACTGATTCATGAGTTAGGATCGTTGGACTGTCCTCGGAGCATTCTCCTTAAAAGGCAGGTTCTCTTCCTCACAAATCCTTCTTCCTTTCTTTCACATCCACTCCTCTCCCTTCTCATCCTTTATTATTATCTTTCCCGTTCTCCTTCACAACTACCTTCGCCTTTACTATGGATCACCTTCCACTCTTCCTGCCACTATTACCTTTGCCCTTCCTCTCTTCACCTCTATTGGCCCCTCTCCCCCACCATTGCCTTTTCCCCTCCTCACTTCCCTTCATCATCACCTTCCCTTCATGCCCCTCTCCCTCCTCCTGCCCCTTTATCATCACCTACCCCACTCACTATCACCTCCCCCTTCAACACAAATCCCCTTCATCACACATCCCGTTCATCACACATCCCATTCAATATCAATCCCCTTCTTGTACAACCCCTTCAACACACATACCCTTCAACACACATCTCCTTTGTTACACATCCCGTTCATCATATACCCCCTGCCCGTTTTCCCCTTCATTACATTTGTCCTTCATCACCTTTTCATCTCTCCCCCATACCGCAAATCACCTCCTTATTCCCTACACATCACACATCGCCTCCCTCTTCCTGTATCAACATCCCTTCTTTCCCTCTTCATCAAATTTGTCCTTCATCACCTTGTTACCTCTCGCCCTCATCACACATCACCTAGCCAATCCCCCGCAGTGCACATTACCTCCCCCCCCTCAATCACACTCCCCCTTGCCCCCGTCTGCCCCCTGATCCGCCAGGCAGGGGATATCAGAAAGAGGAGGCCCATCAGATCTCTGGGCTCGTAAGCATGGGACTGGAGGGCTGTGATTGGTCGTGTCACCATGTGAAAGCTTTGTGCCACTTACGTTGTCGTTGCTTCTTCGTGCCTCTTGAGCATGTCATCGCCGTGACTACCAGCGTCATTCCCGGTCTATGCCGCATGATCGTTGTCTGCTCTGACACATCTTGAGCAGGCTACGTTAGGACCATTGTCGTGCCTGTTGGTCAATACGTCTCCGTATTGCGCAATACGCCGTATATCATCGATACTCTCGGCAATCAATTCTCAAAAAGGATGACCTCTATTGATACGCGTCACGCAACATCGCAACTATCAGAGACAACGGCTCTCAGGCCAAGCAAGATGCAGCTCCAGCTGAAGTCGCTTTAGGCACAATTATGCTTATCGCGCCAGGCATTCGTACAGATATCGTAATCACTCTCCCTCGTCATCGCAGTATCTCTCTCAGTGTGACTTCAGTGTCAAACGGTCAGCAGTCCTTGAAGGACGCTATGACAGCCTGTCTTGCTTTATGTTACAGAGCCTGTCTTGCTTTATGTTGCAGAGCCTGTCGTGGGAGGTGTGTTGAAGAGCAGTAACGCCCCGGTGTGTGTCACGGAAGGGAGACCGAGGGACGCGACCGCCAAGAAAGATCAAGCTTGGACCCTGAACGCGTACCTTCTGCGAGATTAAGAGGAAGTGTCGATTTCTTTGTGTTGCAGGACATACACAGCTCTAGGTACCTGACGACATGCCTGTCACATCACAAACGGCACTTCTTATTTGCTGAGGATGCGCTTCCAGCATCATGTTACCCAGACGTTTCGCCGCATCACGCGACGATACACATTCCTCCGCAGAATATCCCTGACCACGTCCATCTTGACGATTGTATGGTTCTACGTAGTCTACAGCGGTGAACGGTCCTCCTTCGAGTCACATATCCAGGCGTGTCATTGGGACAAGTGGGAGGAATGGCCACACGATGCGACACCACATCGCCTGGTGTTCGTGGCAGACCCGCAGCTGGTTGATCCGCACACATATCCTGGCCGTCCATGGCCATTGTCGAGTCTGACGGAGAAATACACGGATTTGTACATGACCAGGAACTTCCGCATCGCCAACGAGCAGCTGAACCCTGACTCGATCGTCTTCCTGGGCGATCTCTTCGACGGAGGAAGAGAGTGGACGCCGAAACGAGCAAGGATGCTGAAGTCGTGGCAGAGGGACCAGCTGGTCGAGATGGCGATTCTGAAAGAGGGCGAGAGAGAAGGGCAAAAGACGCTGTCTCCGGAGTTTGTGCCCGGCGAGAAAGGCCGTTGGTCAAAATATGGCGACGCTCAATGGCAGTCTGAGTATGATCGATTCGGAAAGATCTTCTTTGCGAAGGAGCAGCTATACCCTAAAGTGGAGCGAACCTTAGTGCCGACGTCGCTCATGGCAGAGGACCCGGCAAGCGCCTCGAATGGCGCGCCTTTCCCTGGCTGGTACGAGTATGCCATCGATGGAAAACATCGTGAAATCAAGACGAGCTTGCCCGGAAATCACGATCTAGGGTTTGGGTCAGGCGTACAGTTGGCAGTACGAGATCGCTTTCAAAGTCACTTTGGTGAGACCAACAGCGTATACGTACTAGGCAACCACACATTCGTCAGCTTGGATGTGCTATCACTTTCAGCTTTCGATGAGTACTCTCAGGAGAAAATGAACGAAGAGCGGAGGGTCAAATACTTGAGCCTCTGGAAGCCGGCGATCGAGTTCTTGGAAGAGTTGTCTACGTCTGCGCCGAAAGTGGTCGCCAGACACATCAATCAGTACTACCCCGGGGCACACCCAGACCCAAGATCATGGCATGGTCTCACTGCAACACAGGAAGAAGGTCTGCGCGGGAAACGAGATGTAGCCACTTCGACTATCAGAAAACCGAAGCTACCGATTGTCCTACTATCGCACGTGCCACTCTTTCGCAATCCGGATACAGATTGTGGGAAGCTACGTGAGAAAGGCAGGGCCATCACAATCGCTCGTGGCTATCAGTACCAGAATGTCCTCACTCCCACACTGTCCGACGTGATTGCCAAGAAAGTGTCCCAGACCGGTGATATCGAGCACATCTTTTCTGGCGACGACCACGACTACTGTGACATCACACACCGATTCAATGTTGGCCTCTGGAACTCAGAAGAACAGAAAGAGCAGGTCGTCTTGAAGACTATCCGAGAGATCACAGTGAAGTCCTTCAGCTGGGCGATGGGTGTCAGGAGGCCTGGCTTTCAACTCGTCAGTCTGTGGAACCCTGTCGATTCCATGGGCAATACTGTCGGCGCGCCACTCCCAACCATTCAAAGCCACCTTTGCCTACTGCCTGACCAGCTCAGCCTCTTCATCAACTATGCGATGCTCCTTGGTTGGACTCTCCTGCTCCTCGCTGTGCGCGCCATCATCCTCGGTCTTCGCAACAAGTCGGCCGAAACAAATGAAGATACCACCGACGACCTGGCCGGAAAACTTTCCCTGCCCCGCTATCAACCTCGATCCAGCTCCAAGTCTTCCATGAACGGGCGCGCCAATGGATATGCCAGCCCTAACAAGGATCAAAACTCTGGATCGCAAGGGCGTCAGCGAGCAAGCTCAACCTCAAACTCTTTCCACTCTGGTGGCAACAACAATAACCAGAACCTCAGCGTCCAGCGAAGCTACAATGCCAGAACGCGAAGTATTAGTCCGAACGTCAGTGCTTCCAGTTCCCTTAACATGGGCGAAAGTTTCAACCCTGCACCGGCGGGTCCATTGATTGATCGTGCCGGATATTTCCCCCAACTGCGATGGCAGGACCCCGATGATAGTGACGAGGAGTCACGTATTGGGGAAGATGACAAGGACGAGAAATGGAAGCGGCGCAAGCGGACACCGGGCAAGGCGAGGAGAGCTCTCGATGAGTTTGTTGCTAGTCTCTTGATCGTTGCTGTGCCGGCTGGGCTGTTCTACGGCGTGCTGCTTAAGAATGGATAGTCACAAATGCCGTTTGCAGGGCTCTCCACTGTCAGTATCAGTCAGCGTCCCGTTCTGGTATGTGTATTTGTCTTTATCAGGAACTCAAGGCTCTTGTTTCACTTTCTTGCCGGCTTGGCGTGCTCTTGTTGGCGCGGTGGAGAAGAAGTTCCCGGCGTAAAGCATGGCGACTGACCTGTTTTGCGGTCCTCATGCTAAATCGCCCATTGCCAGCCTTTCCGCTCTTCCGCCGGAGGCCTCGAGACGCGGAAGATCATTTCGAACACAGAAATGCCCTGCCAGCCTTCTACCCAGCCGACTGACTTTCCAGCCTTCTCGAGGCCTCTAGTCGCGTGCTCAATATGGATCTCAAAATGAGCAGATAGAGAGGACTCTTAGAATGTGTTTGGGCCATCGCCCGCATATCCGAGTGACTGCAGGGCATCACCCCGTGTCTCGCCACTGCCATCGTTGACTTTACTCTCATGTGCCGCAGCCACGGTGCTCTATCCTGCAGACACACTGGGTGAGCGAAGAGATGGAAAGAATGGAGCTCCTTCTTCGTTGGTCCAGTTGATCAGCGCACGTGAGTCTTGATGCCATTTTCTCTGAGGCTGCCATGGTTACCACTTCAAGAGCACCGATCACGCCCAAAGGGCCGTTAAATCTCGAACACTTGTTGCAACGGAGTCGAGGTGATGAGACCCCAAGGCGATAGGTGATAGGCGCTAAGTTGTTATCCTCGCCTTCAAGCTAGCGAATTGTGATCCGGTACCATTGATACTGTATGATGCAACGCCCAGTGCTATCACCTGCTCTCGGACGGAACCAGTTTCTGGCATATTTCTGGTGTATGGTACCGCTCAGTCCCGACAAGCCTCCAACTTTCATCGTGCCATTGGGTGCAGACCATTGTGCGGTGTGGTGAATATTGGTCCTTGAGTCTGTGTCTGACATCAGCGAACAAGAATCTGCACTTTTGCCGCCTTTCCATAACCTCTCTGCATTAACAGCGAACGTCCTATGGCTGAAGGTCGCGTGGAAGATATCATGTGATACATTTCAGTGTCCGAGGAAGGTAGTCCACGATTTGGTTCGCTTCGCCTGGAGCAGCTATGAACGTGGACCTAGACATGAGCTGGTCTTGTGTATTCGTGGGCTATCTCGAAATCATCAAGCTGACATTTCTCGCAGGATATGAAGGCTTTCATGCTCGAGGTTAAGGTGATGTTAGGAATGACAACCTTCGGTGATCAATTAGGCCTGTTATCGGTTAGAACGGGTTCAGAACACGCTTCGGGCAGGGATGTCCCAAGTCAAGTCCTGGTCTCATCGGCCAAACGAGCTGATAAGTAGATCCTACTCAACTTTGCCTGTCCTCGTAAGTTGTAACAGAGTCGTTGCTGAGAGGTCCACCTTCAGCATGGCAAACAACAAGCTTTCCGCCTGGTCTATCGAGCATCTCGCCGGTGGCCAGGACGGACCAAGATCATGATCGCCCTGTGTCGGTGGCGGCGTAGCTCTTTCTTTGCCGTGTACTGCATCAAGGAAATAAGCGGCGAGTCCACGGCCTCTACTGTAATCATCCGGAACACCATCGGCTTCGGGTTTAGCTACGCAATTATCCCGTAGTATACAAACGTGGGCCTTCAAAACTGCTTCCTGACGGCTGAACTAGTCTCGTTAGCTTGCATGTCGACATTCTTGCTGATAATTTGGCGTGGCAAGACTTTAAGTCGGAGGTCGACAGATGTGTACTGGCGATATGTTGCTTCCAACATTGGTGCGCATTGAAATATCATGGTCCATGGGACCCGAATCACCAGAGGATTGAGCGCTACAGATCATGCCACGAACGAACTTATGTTTGTAGATCTCCCAGACTTGGTCGATACATTCCGATAGAAGATGATGGAGGCAATATCTGCTGCCAACGAGCTTGGTATGCTCGTCATTGGAAAGCCAGATGACAAGGACCAATCTCATATGAGCGGTTTTCATGGGCACAGGAGAACTTTCCCAGCAAAAGAGGTCGCGGTTAACGTTCTTTTGGACATGTTCTGATCCTGGCTGTGGACTTCCCGCTGGCGGCTCCGCATGGCGGCGTGCTCAGGCTGAGTGGACCCTGAGTCCGACATCGTTGACATCGTTGACATCGTTGACATCTGTTGCGTTATCTTGAACTGCCTAGGACAGGACAGTTCATACTACTGGCAAGGCCACCAGACGCCATGCGAGTACCATGCTTGGCCGCGGCGGTTGCTGCTTCGACAGCTCTGGCCACCGCCAAGAAACAGCCGAACATTGTCTTCATCCTGACAGACGACCAGGACTGGGAAATGCAATCTTTGCAGCACATGCCGCTACTCCAGAAGCATATCATCAACGATGGGACATTATTCGACCGGCACTATTGCACTGTCAGTATTTGCTGTCCTAGCAGGGTGAACTTGTGGACCGGTCTGGCCGCTCACAACAATAATGTAACGGATCTGAATCCGCCTTTTGGCGGATATCCCAAGTTTGTCCAAGAAGGTCTCAACGACAATTGGTTGCCAGTATGGTTACAACAGCTCGGCTACAACACGTACTACACTGGCAAGTTATTCAATCACCATACTGTGCAGAACTATGGCGACCCGTTCGTCAACGGCTTCAACGGCAGCGATTTCCTACTGGATCCATACACGTATGAGTACTTCAATGCACACATGACCCGTAACGGCGAGGAACCAGTCGGCTACGAAGGACTATACTCACCAGATGTCGTTGCACAAAAGGCATACGGCTTTCTCGAAGAAGCAGCTTTGCACACCGATCGGCCCTTTTTTATCGGCATAGCACCCATCGCGCCACATTCAAATATGCATGTCAATTTCGAGAAGGCCGAATTCTCAAGAGACACTGCATTCTATGCTGCACGTCATGCGCACCTCTTCAAGGAATACAAGATCCCACGCACCGCAAATTTCAACCCAGACATCCCCAGCGGCGTCAGCTGGGTGAAACATCTTCCAAAGCTGAATGACACTGTAATCGAGTACCACGACGAGTTCCAGCGATCGCGACTGCGTTCTCTGCAATCCGTAGATGAGATGATCGAAGAAGTGGTTCACAGGCTGGAAGCTCACGGACTCCTCGACGACACCTACATCTTCTATACCACCGACAATGGATATCATATTGGACAGCATCGCCTCCCTCCGGGAAAGGAGTGCCCGTTCGAAGAGGACATTCACATCCCGCTGGCAGTGCGAGGTCCTGGCGTGCCGGCAGGGCATACGGCGAACGTTGTCAGCTCCCATACAGACTTGACTCCAACTTTGTTGAAGCTTGCTGGCAAGGATCGTCCAGACCTCGATGGCACACCGATACCGCTAAGCGAGGAAGACTTTCTTGTGGCACAACCAGCGGAGCATGTGAACGTGGAGTTCTGGGGCCGTGCTCTTCCTGAAGGCAAGTATGGCTGGATTGGCAACGAGACTTGGGGCAATCTAGGAGCAATTGCTGCGAGGAACAACACCTACAAGGCTCTCCGTGTCGTGAGTGAGCACTACTCGTTTCTGTACACCGTCTACTGTACTGGAGAGCGCGAGTTTTACAATACCCATGTGAGTTGTCTGACACCCCGCTGATAGATTATCTACTGACTTGGCGCCAGCGGGATCAATATCAAATGCACAACCTCCTGGACCAGAACCACGCACACCTTGCCAAGGACTATACGATCGCAGGTCGATCATTCGAACGCGTGCTGGATAGAGTTGATGCTCTCCTGATGGTGACCAAGTCCTGCAAAGGACGTACATGCCATCAACCTTGGAGCGTGCTTCACGCCGACAAGAAGGTTCGGTCTCTGGAGGATGCACTGGATGCTGAATTCGACGGCTTCTACACAGATCAGCCAAGGGTCAGCTTCTCCTCGTGCCCGCTAGGACACATTGTAAGTGAGGAAGGACCTCAAGATGTGAATGCCTGGTCCGCGCCGCAGCGACCTCACATCGACGGTGGTCAACAGCCGCTTCAACTACCGGGGCACTGGAGCTGGTGGACGTAAGCTTGGGTTGGTTTTCAACTGAAGCCATGTTTGAAAGGAAACTCAGTGGGGACACGCAGCAGCAAGCGAATGTGGGCATTGAGCCGACTCGTCGCAGCAGCATTTCCTCAGCTACCACTCTTTGGATGCTTCTTGCGGTGTTCCCAGAAGCCAACCTGACGGATCGGCAACTCGCTAAGCACTCACGTGTGATCTGCACTAACGCATCACGCAAGCTAGCTCCACACTCGCGTGAGACCGCAGCTAGTCTCATAATTTTCCTTTACAGTGTCGTCGAGCGTTACAGTCACAAGTTTCTCTAGCTTGCAGCACAACGAATGATTCGCTGTTGTTCTGGATTTGGCTGGGGTCGTCGGTCCGCTTCGGCTACTTTTGTGACCCTGACGCTCGGAGACGCTGTACACAGCAAGCAAAGTGCCTGGAGGAGCTCTATCTACTCTCGCTCGTATCGTAGTCAACGCCTTCACTCGCTGCCGGTGTCGGCCTTTAGCTGCAGCCTGCAACCAGCAAGGATGGCGGCCCGGCTGGGACTTCGGCAAACTACAAGTTCTTTTTGTTCAGATGACACACCTCCGATAACCTGACACCAATAACCAAAGCAATGACGTTAGAGGAAGAACACGAGCGGCGTGAAGCAAGCGTTAGTGAGGACGAGCCTGTCGATGAGCTCGCCCCGCTCTTGCCTAACGGAACGGAACCTGCGCTGTATAAGACGATAAGCGTAAGGCTGGTGTCATACCACATCCTGGGGTACGTTGGGCTAACACATCTATAGCGTATAAGCAATGCAGGCGATCTGCCTCCCGACGATGCGGATCTGGAGCTTGCGAAGCAGGAGCAGGCGAAGCGTGAGACAGCCACGACAGGAGTCTATGCCACAATTTCGGTGCTCTTGTTGGGCGTCTTCGTCTCGCAGACAGATCAAAGTCTAGTCTTAGCGACTTACGGCAAAGTCGCCTCAGACTTTAACGATTTCGAGTCCGCGTCGTGGATCGTCTCAGCCTACATTCTGGCGCAATGTGTTGTGCAACCATTATATGGAAAGCTGAGCGACATCTATGGCCGGAAAGCATGCTTGCAGACGTCGTATTTCCTGTTCACTGTGGGTACCGCAGGGACTGGTCTTGGTCAGACGATGGGTCAGGTCATTGCTGCGAGAGCGCTTCAGGGCTGTGGTGCTGCTGGTATGACGAGTATGGTGTCGATCATTGTGATGGATCTCGTGCCTTTGCATGAGGTTGCGACACTCAGAAGTTATATCAACGTGCTTCAGACGACCGGGAGAAGCTGTGGTGGCGTTATCGGAGGCGCATTGACGCAGGCGCTGGGGTGGCGATGGTGAGTTGTTCCTAGCGGCAGTCTTGCGTCGATGCTAACGTGATTGTAGGGCGTTCTTGGCCCAGGTGCCGCCTTCGATTGTTGCTATGCTGCTTGTGCAGTGGAGACTTCACATGCCTATGAAGCACAGCAACAACATGTCCAGAGCTGAGAAGCTCAAGCGAGTTGATTTTGCAGGTGCCATCTTTCTCTGCGCGACCATCTTCTCAGCGGCGTTCATCCTCGATACAGGAGGCCAGAAGTATGCCTGGGATTCTATGGTAATCACTGTTATGGCATTGATCTTCGCCATCACTTTCGCGGCTTTCATCGCATCGGCAAAACTAGCAAAGGAGCCAATCTTCCCTCTGAGAATCATGGGCCAGTATCCCGTGTGGACAAACTATCTGATCTGCGCACTCCAGGTGTTGGTCCAGTTCTCGCTCATGATGATCGTGCCAGTCTACTTTCAGGTTACAGCCAAGGCCAAGACTGCTGCAGCTGGAGCATACCTCATTCCGGCGTTCGTGGGCAATACCGTAGGCGGCCTCATCTCTGGATATTGGATCAAATACACCGGCAGATACAAATGGCCCACAGTGGTAGCGCCTTTCCTGGCAATGATAACGATGACTCTGTGCTATACTACTTGGAATGGCTACACCAGCATTCTGGGGTCTATAGCCGTACTCCCAGGCGGAATGGCAGCCGGCATGGTCTCCAGCTCTGCGTTTGTCGGCCTGGCGGCAGGCGTTGCTGAAGAAGACTTGGCAGTGCCGGGATCTGGTATATACCTGTTCTTCAACCTCGGCGCTATTGCCGGGTCCAGCGCTGGCTCGGCAGTGTATCAGACCACACTCAAGACTGGTCTCCAGGAGGCTGTGAAGGATCTTCCAGATGGGAGAGAGGTAAGTCGTGATGTTCGCAGCGGATCTGGCCCGGCTGACAACCTGCGCAGATCATGCAACGTGCTTTGGAAAGCATCACATACGTCCAGAACGCCAGTGATGAGATTCGAGATCGGATCGTACCTGCTTTCGTGAACAGCTTGCATCGAGTCAACTGTAAGTGTGGGGACCGGTTCTATGTTGGACTTGGCTGATCTGTTCTTAGTACTTGAAATGAGCTGTGCGGTGCTTTGCTTGGCAGTGGCCAGCATATCCCAACAGAGAAGATTGAAGCGATGAGAACGAATGTGTTGATGAGGTCGTTAAAGCCGTGAACGAACGCAACGAGACTGATTTTCAAGACGTTCAGCGATCCTCAAGACTGCTGTTAGATGCCGATGGTTGGTGCAAGTCAATAGACCATTAGTGACCACATGCCGTGACAAGCTAAGAATGTGTCCGAGCGCGCTTCTGTGCGCTTTGGCACAACCTCATCATATGCGACACCGTGCACATGGCACTCTTCCCGACATAATATGAAGGGTTGTGTAAAACTAGTGGGAATGGAAGTGTAGAACTGGGGTATTAAGTCTGGAAATTAGGGTATAAAAACCATGTTTATTATAAGTAGTAGCACCCTTAAGGTGCTTATATAAGTCTTCTTTTAATAAGAAGCCCTTAATCCCTATAATTTAGGTACCTAATCTTATTTTCTAAAAGTAAGTAATTACTATACTTAATTAGGTTATATTACTCTTAAAACCTACTATCTATATATTATCCTAGCGCTTTATATACCCCCTTACTCTATATAGGACCTAAGTAGAGTGACACTAGCGCTAAGGACCTTTATATCCTTTATAACCTTCTTTATATTACCCTTAATTTCCTAGATAAGTTCCTTAATAACTCCCTCCTAATTATTAATAGTATCCTTTATCTTCTTCTTTAGGGTCTCTTCTTTATTAGTCTCTTCGTCTTAGGGTGCCTCTCTCTTCTTAGAGGTCGGTCCCTTCTTTAGAGTAGGCTTAATTATACCCTTCTAAATACCCTAAAGGTACTTAGTAAGGTTATTAATGTCGTAGGTAGGCTCGTAGTCCTTATTGTCTAGAAGGATTCCCTTATACTAATCTAGGGACTACTTATTAATCTATACCTTAGATTTATTACTAAGGTCGTTATAGATACCTAAAAATTACTTAATAAGGCCGAGGATAGGCTTAAAGTCCTAATTCTTCTCTCTAAGGTTAAATTTAGGGAGGCGAGGCTTTCGTCCTTTAGAGAGGGCCTTAAGTAACTTAAGAACGTAGTTTTAGAGTTAGCCCTTCTACTTAGAGTCCTTATATGCCTTATACTAAGCTTTAGCCTTCTCCTCTAATACCTCTTTTATAGGGATCTTCTTTACTCTATACCTCTTTCTTAGGCCCCGAATTAGCTTAGTATTGAATTTATCGTTTTTGTCCTTAATTACTTTAAGTAGTTCTTCAAACTCTTCGAGGGTTATATTAGACTTACTTCTAGGGTTTAAGGGTATATCTTTATCTTCTAGTATAGTTAGTAGAGGTAGCGCGTTCTTAGGCTCGACTAGACCTAAGTTAACTAGTATAGGTGTGTTCTTAGGTATAGCTAGGCCTAAATTAAGTAGTATAGGTGTCTAAACTTCTAAAATAGGCTCTATTTTAAGAGTTCTAATGCCTTTATTCTATTGTTCTAAGGTGTAGTTATACCCTAATATAGTAGTTAAAGGGTAACTAACTAAGCTAAGGAGGCAACCTAGTAAAGAGACTAAAGGCGGTATAAAGTAGATTATAAAAGAGAGGGTTACTAGAAGGATTAAGAAATTAGATATAGGCTATATTTGCGCTAAGTATATAAGGTTATTACGTTATAAGTGTATATAACCGTTAGGTAAGCTTTACTACGAGTTATAGGCCTTATCTTATTCTTAGAAGTCCTTTAGTCCTCTCTAATCGTAAAGGTAGGGTGTCCTTAGCCCCTAATAAAATAAACTACGAGTATTTATCTTAGAAGCAAAGTAAAGATAGTACCCCCTAGCTATTAAGGCGAGGGTATACCTATTAATGTCTACTAACTACCCTATATAGGCCTGTTCGAGTTGTAGTAGTATAGAGCGGCGCTTATATAAGCAGGGGTATTTACCGGTCCCGGGACCGTGAAATCAGGTCACGTGACAAGTAGCGTAGTAGCTAGATAAATAAGAGGATTAGCGGACTTAAACCCCTATACCCTCTACTCGAGAGGTATAAATTGAATTGTTTCCTTAATGCTACGCTTATAATGCTTAACTACGTGACACGAGGCCTACGAGTGTAAGAGGGAAACGTAGGGTGTAGGGAATAGAGACGTAGTTAGACGAAGTATCTAGAGGTAACGCGCGAAGTACGAAAGATAAAGCAAAGCGCCGAGGCGTCGCGCTAGCGCCGGGAGATCACGTGACCCTGATCACGTGACCGAACATCCAAATCAAGGTCGCTTCGTGACAGTACCCCCCCCTCCACGAGACGAGCTCCTGCGACGTCGTTCAGGCTATTGCGTTGCGTGCCAGTTGCACTTGCGTGCTTGCTGGTATTGCTTGTTCGCTGCTCATCATATGACGGCTGACTGCTGGTGTGCGAGTGTTGTTGCATGGTCTCACCCATTGAAGAGGTAGGCCGCTTTGAAGAACTTCCATCCAGCCGAATGCCTTCTGCGAGTGAGTAGAAAGGAGGCGTGGACTTCGTAGGCGGTGTGGCGTCTCCGGAGATCACTGCGAGACCATAAACTGAGACGCTAAATACGTGCGCCATGAACTCATCGTCAACCTCCGTAGGTCGTGGCTTGTCTGGGTATGCGCGGTGAAATTCTTGCACCAGCTCCTCAGCACCTGGCAGCAGTGAGGTGTATGGGCGTTCGCTCATTGTGCCGTCCTTCCACAAAACCTTGTACCAGACTTTGCGGTATTTTATCCTTGAGTCAACCACCTCTTGAACTTCCCATTCAGTCGATTCTTTACCATCTCTTACTATTTCGAGCGGCGGCGGCGGCGGCAGGTGCTGTCCAGGCAGCGGGTCTTCGGGTGCGCGGCGTAGGAGACTCGAGTGGAAAACATCGTGGAGGTGGGCGAGATCAGAGTTAGGTGGGAATCGCAGGCGGTAGGAACGGCGCCCAATAGGCTCGACGACTTCGAAGGGACCGAATGCTTTACTGTCGAGTTTCTTGGATGGTCGTGTAGTGCGGATGTTGCGTGCGTCGAGGAAGACTTTGTCGCCCTTTTGGAAATTTGGTGCGGGTGCACGTGCCACATTAGCTTGATCCGTGTTCTTGGCTTGGGTCCAAGCGTGCTCCGCTCGCATTTGCTCGAGCACGGCCTGTGTGAATTGCTCAAAGTCTCTGAGGTTGTCTGCAAAGGTGTCGGCTGCATCAAGCTGTTTCACCTTGTCTGCCGTGACTTGTGGACGGGCTTCAGATGGCTTCACATTCATCCCTAAGCTCGGGTGCCTTCCTGTGTTCGCAAAGAATGGTGTAACGCCTGTGCTGGCAGCTACATGGTTGTTCATCGCGAATTCCGCGGTCGGCAGCCAGTTAACCCAGTCGTCCTGGAGATAGTTACTGAAAGCTCGCAAGTATTGCTCTAACGCTTGGTTAGTTCGCTCCGATTGACCGTCGGTCTCTGGGTGGAAGGAAGTTGACAGGTTTTGTTTGATGCCGAGCCGCTGGCAGAGTCGTTCCCAGAAGGCGCTTACAAACTGCGTCCCGCGGTCTGACACAAATATTTCTGCGACGCCGTAATGGGGCATAATGTAATGGTAGTACAGGTCAGCTGTGTGTTCTGCATCCATACGGTCCGTAGGGATGAAGTGCACCTGCTTGGAGAGCATGTCTGTTACTGTCAGGATATTGGTGTATGTCTTGCCATCTCTGCGAGATTTGCTAGGCGGCAGGTCGACTATGAAGTCCATGGCGACGTGTTTCCAGACGTCCGGTGGTGTACGATGGGCGGAGAGCGTCCCTTGGTACCGTGAACGAGACGGTGTTGATCTCCTACAGATGTAGCAGTTGCGCACGTATTGGGTGATGTCTTTCTGCATGAAAGGCCACCATAGGTCATGGCGTAGAATCAGTTCGTGTGTGCGTGCCATGCCTTGATGCCCAGCAAGAGGCGCGTCATGGTAGCTCTGCACTATCTTTGTGCGTAGGTTGCGGTATTCCGGCACAAACAGCCTGTTGTTCACGTACAGCCTCCCGTCTTGCATGCGGCACTCTGAAGCTGTAATCTTGCGCTGTTGCAGAAACTCAGACGTCTTGCGGTCGCGGAGATCTTTCTGAAGGCGCTTCATACGCATGCTGAAGCGTGGGTCCTTGTAAGCTGTATTGAGCATTGAGAGCACGTTGTCGTCCGAGTCTGCTGGTTGCTGCAACTCCGGCCAGTCTTCCTTAGGAGTGTCTAGCTCGTTGGGCGTTGGCTTGTCAGGGACTGTCGCCAGATCTGACCCGTCTTCTAGCGCTTGTTCAGGTGCCTTATGCTCGTCATCTTTTGGGACTTCGGGGATGTTCGCATTCTCGTCGTCCGCATTCTCGTCGTTCGCTTTGTTGGCCAGCCTAGCGCTTCGTCGAGGTTCTGTAGGCGGGTCCGTGGTGATTGCGAATGCGGAGACTATATCCAGGTTATCCGGCTTCAAGATGGTTTGTTCGCGGTACTGTGTCCGTGCATCAATCCCTTCAGGCAGGTCTTGGGAGCGTCTCGTCAGGCTGTCCGGTTTGGTGCCCTGGACGCCCGGTCGATACGTGATCTTGAAGTTGAATTGTGACAGGAACTCGGCCCACCTAGCCTGGCGCTGGTTGAGTTGCTTCGTGGACATAAACCACTCCAGGTTCTTGTGATCTGACAGCACTCGGATGGGTTTCTGGTCATCCGCCTCTGGCACTAGTTCGTACTGCCATTCTTCGAACGTCTTGACAATAGCGAGCAGCTCCTTGTCGTAGATGTCGTAGTTGCATTCTTGCGGACTCATCTTCTTGGAGAAGTAGGCTATCGGCTTAAGCAGAAACTCGCCTTCCTTCTCCGGATCTGGGTGCTTCTGGGACAGAACGCCTGCAGTTACGTAGTCTGACGCATCCGTCTCAATCCAAACTTCCAGTCCTGGTTGGAAGTGTGCCAGGATTGGTGCTGAGACGAATCGCTTCTTCAGCTTATCGAATGCTTGCTGGCATCCCTCGTCCCACTGCCAGGGTGTATCTTTCTTTGTCAGTGCTGTGAGCTTGCGCACGACTCTTGAATACTCATAGATGAAGCGTCTGTAGAAACCACTGAACCCGAGGAACGCAAGGACGTCCTTGACGTTCCGGGGTGTCTCCCAGTTCTGGATTGCTTCAACCTTAACTGGATCCATCTCGATACCTTCGGTAGTGACAATAAGGCCAAGGTACTTGATCTTCTTGACGAAGAATTCGCTCTTGTCAATGTCGATAGGCATACCGGCTTCGCCTACTTTCTTAATGACTGCTCGTACGTGCTGGACATGTTCTTCTTCGCTGTCGCTGTAGATGAGAACATCGTCAAGATAGACTGTGCAGAACCGATCGAGGTACTCTCGCAGTACTTCATTGATTCGTCTCTGCCAACTGCTTGGCCCGTTGCAGAGCCCGAACGGCATAACCTTGAACTCGTAGAGGCCATATCTTGTGATGAAGGCTGTCAGCCATTCCTGTCCATGCGCAATGCGAAGGTTGTTGAATGCTGCTACGATGTCGAGTTTCGAGAACATCTTGGCCTTAGCTAGACGATCCAGGGTTTCTCGGATCAAAGGAATAGGATATCGGTCCTTAATCGTGAGGGCGTTCAATGCTCTGTAATCGACGCATACGCGCAGTCCACCACCAGGCTTCTTGACAATGAGCAGTGGTGATGCGCAGGGCGACTTGCTTTCTTGCAATGAACCGTTTGCAAGGCCATCGTCGAGAAACTTCCGTACCACGGCCAACTGCTCAGCATTCATTGGGATCATCTTGCGATAAGGCGGTGTAGTACCTGGTTTGAGCTTAATCTCATGGTCACTAGGACCATGCTCAGGCAGTACAAACTCCGACTTGTGCTTGAAGTACAGAGCTAGATCCTTAAGCACTGCTGGCAGCTTTTCTTCTGGGTTCGACTTCTTGCACGCTGTCATGAAGCGTTCCCAGTCCTCTGGCGCCATCGCGAAGCATGAAAGTTGTTCTCCCTCCCCCCCAAACGGATCTTGCGGTGGCGGCTTATCGGGTGGTTCGGGTGGGACGTCGTCAGGTGGTGGTGTTAGGTCTTCAGGCCAAAGGGCAAAGAGCTGATTGTCCTTATCCTTTGACATCTTCATGAACGCTTGCGCACTGACGATGTCGATATCATCAGAGCTGTGAAAGTCAGGGTCGACGTTGTGGGTCTTGCCGCGACGATCTATTGTTACGACGCAGACCAGACTTCTGAAGTTATGGTTCAAGCAGCAGTTCGTGCTGTTGAAGGTCATTGTCCTGTTCTTGAAGCTGATCTCGGGGTCATGTTGTTCTAGCCATGACATTCCGATGACGATGTCATATGTGTCAAGGTCTGTAACGTAGTACAGATCCTGGTCGCGATGTGCTCCGACGTCCAGGGTGACGAGGACTGCATGTGTTATCATAGAGCGGTGCCCGTCCGCAAGTCGCAAACGCTTAGGTTTCGCAAGAGGGATAAGGTCAAGGTGATGTGTGCGCACGAAGTTGTTATGGATGAAGAGGTCTGTTGCGCCTGTGTCGATCAAACTTTTTGCATTATGAGGTCCTAGTCTACTGTGTACCTTTGTAGAGCATACAAGGTGTTTGCCCTGTCTAGGCTGGACAGTGACGTTCTGGATGCCTCCTGCTGTCTCGGCACAAGACAGTGCAAGTTCGTTGTTGTCATAATCGTCATCTCTTAGGGTGCAAAGGTTCATCTCTTCTTCATGTTCTTCGTTTGAGCAAGGCTTAGGGTCGCGACTTGACTCTAAGCCTGAGCATTTCCCTGGTCGGGGGCTGCTGTTGGTGCTTCGGTGGCAAGGGCGGCGAGGCGAGTAGTGTCGCCCACACCATGCTGACGGCGGAACTCGTCGACGCTCATCTCTCTAGTAATGAGGTTGCTGAAGTCCCAATTGCCCTTGTTGTAGTGGAAGGGGCAAGCTGGATCCTGTGGCAAGACGTGCGTACGGTCGGTACGACGACAGCGCCAGCATTGGCCATTAGCTGCCATTGCTTCCTTCTGTTCCTTGGTCAATTGACCGACCACTTTCCAAGAGGCAGGCAGGATGCGGGTAACTGGCTCGCTGCGCTTCTTGTTCTTTCGCTCGTTGCCGGTCTCGGTGTTGGATGTGGTCATGGCGGCATTACCGATGATGGTAGTGTTGCCTAGTGCGCTGCCACCGCGGCCACGGGTGTTGCGGTTGCCATTGCCATTGCCTGTAGGGGGAGCCGGTGCTTCGGGCTTGTACATCTTGATGAGCTGATCACTCTCCTCGAGATCGTAGCCAGCTTGTTGGAACTCGGCGAAAGAGTCACCACGCTCCTTCTTGAGCTCGTTCTGCCACTTAGGTGTGAGACGTGTCCACAGCTTGCGGGATGACATCTCTTCTCCTGCCTTCAAACATAGAGTCTTGTACTTAGTGACAAATGCGGTGAAGGTCTCGGTGTTCACCATCTTCAGGTTGGCGAGCTCTGCTTGCGCCTTCTCTACTGTGTCCTTGTCACCGAACTGCTTGTCGAGATCTGCCCACATCTGTTCCAATGACTCCCAAGCTTCGCTGTTAATGTTGGCGTCCGTGAAGTCGAAAGGGAAGCCGGAAGTGCGGTCGCGGACGTAATCGAGGATCTCGAACATGGGCGTGCTCTCATCATAAGACGCGCGAATCTTACCATCCATAGCGATCTTCCAGTTCTTGTACGGTGGCTTGCCGTTGTTGTCGAACTTCTCGGGGTGATCGCGCTTTGTTTTGGACTGGTAGAAGTACGAAGAGGACGTTGACAGCGCAGGTGTTGGGCGAACACTCCGGTTGATGCCCGGGGCAGGAGTGCGAATGCCGGTCTCACGAATAGTGCGACCTCCGTCTCCGTTGCCGAACAGTCCACCGTTGGTGCTGTATGCGTTTTCGACTTGTGGGGTGGTGCGACGGCTCTCACGAAGGCCTGTACCCTTAGCAGGCTTAGGTGCTGCACCGGTAGCGCCGACCTGTGCTTCCAGCTGCGTGATGCGATCTGCCATCTGCTTAATGGTGTTGTCACGTTCGTCGATGTCGTCCATGAAACCGTCACAGTCGGTCTCCGCGGACTTGAGGTTGGCAAGGTGGATTCTGGCTTCTTCCTGTGCCTGCTTCAGCTTCTCATTCAGGTCCTCGATCTGATCTGCTGCGGTGTCGAGCTTGCCGACCGCAGTGTCGTTTTCTTGGCGAAGATCAGAGATCTTGCTATTTAGATTCTTGACGATCTTCCTGTGGGTAGCCTGGTCCTGGTTGTAGACGTTCTCGAGCTGTTCGTAGTTGTCCTGAATTTCCATGAGCGTGGCGCCCATATCCTTAAGGGCCTGCAGCCAGGTGTTTGGGTGCTTCCGCACTTTGGAGATGAAGTCGTTCGCGGTGACTGCCCGATAATCCTCCGCTTCGTAGTAGTCGGTGTTGTGGTTGACGAAGTTATTCATGTCGATGTAGTCCTCTTCCGGTTCTTCTCGCTCTGCCGCGGACTCCATCTGTTGTAGCGGACTCGGTCCCACCTTAGCCTTCACAGGCTTCGGTGCTGGCAGTGGTGGTGTCGGGGCGCGTGGTGGTAGAACCGGGTAGGACACCGATGGCTTTGGACTCGCTCGACGGCTTTGGCGTTCTTGAGGTTGAGACTGAGAACGACCGATAGTATCTTGGGAGTATGCACCCGGGACTTGGGATGCAATCCTCGATGTAGCGGACATGAGCGAGCTGTCGAGCTCTTGCTCTGTTCGTGTCGTGAAACCGTGGCGGTCACGGTCACGGTTGATGGGTAATGGGCGACGGCCTGGCACAGTCGAAGGCAACGCCGCTGCTTGTCGCTGCAGGCTTCTGGACTCGCGGGAGGCTGGAAGAGCTGCTGCTGCGCTTCTGACAGCGGCTACTCGAGTAGCCCACTGAGTTGCGGTGTTGTCATAGTCTGGGACTCCTGACTTGGACTCCTCAAACAACTTCTGCATGTCCTGGAGCTTGAAGATGCGTGTAGCTACATCTTCTTCGTCGTTGAATTGGGTTTCACCTGTCGCGTCTAGCTCGCGCAGGTCGAACATGCCTTGAGGTAGTTGGTATGACGAATTGGTATCGAGATCATCCTCATCTTCATCCTCGATCTCGTCCTCCTCGGGCTCATCGTCGATCTCATCTTCTTCGGCCTGCACTGTCACATGCGGCTGTCCTCCAGACTGAGGTGGTGACTTCGGCGACTCGACGACAGGTGCATCCTGCGTCTGCTCTTCCTCGCCGTTCAGGCCATGCCGCCTCAGTGCTTCCTCGCTCTTGTGCTGCCGCAGGGCTTGCCGCCCTCGGAGCCTAACTTCCTCGATTTCGGCGTCTCGAGTCTTGGTTGATTCGGGGTGTTGTTCTTGATGTCTCTTCAGTGCTGCGGCGATGGCGTCGCCGGGCTCGTTGTCGTCTGTAGTCATGATCGCGGGCGATTGGCAGATCGGGTCGCGAAAGGGTAGGTAGGTGTGTCGGTAGTTATAGTAGTCGCTGTCGCAGTCGGCAGCGGCGGTACTTTCCTGATGTTTCTGCAGCGCAGTGCATGTAGATAATCGGAAAGAAGGGTGGTCTAACTAACTGACACGAGGCCTACGAGTGTAAGAGGGAAACGTAGGGTGTAGGGAATAGAGACGTAGTTAGACGAAGTATCTAGAGGTAACGCGCGAAGTACGAAAGATAAAGCAAAGCGCCGAGGCGTCGCGCTAGCGCCGGGAGATCACGTGACCCTGATCACGTGACCGAACATCCAAATCAAGGTCGCTTCGTGACACTACGTAGTATATATCTTAATAGCTATACTAGGTCCTACTAGCTTACCTAAATGTCTAATTAAACTAAAATGAAATTAGGGCAAGTTAGACCTAAGGTACCCCCGCTAAACCTAAGGTTAATATAACCTATTAGTCGTTAATATATCCTCCCCTATTACGAACCTGTCCTTAGGTTCTAAAGTAGTAAGCCCGGGCACTATAGGTAGCGTAGTTAGTTACTATAAGCTAAGGTAGTCTTATAGTAACATAATAGCTTACCCTATTATTTAGCTTAACATATAAGATGTTTAGTAATCCTAGGGCCTACTAGCGACAGTTTATAAAGATCGAAAGGATTCTTCTAATAGAGACCGTAATAGTAACTTTAATAACCGCGACTCGCGCCCGTCGCACTACGTAGACGTATGCTACGAAACTAGCGAGGGAATAGGTAGCTATGTTAGCATTAATCGAACGGGCTAGATAGTTGAATAATACGAACGCCATTTATAAAATAAGTAAGTGTTAGTACTAGTAACCTAATAAATCTAAAGACGAGTCTATCGCGTAGCTAGAAAGTTAGTTAAGGGAAGATAAGTAACTATAAGAAACAAGTAAGATCTAAGGACTAGAAGCACCCGTACCCGAAGCATTAACTAGAACTAGAACTAGAATTAGAACTAGAAACTAGTACCTATAGGCTATAGCTATAGCCGGAAAATCAACTAGAAACTAGGAGCCTATAAACCCGCACTAACTACTTAGTTCTACTTATTCTTATATAACTCCTTTATCTAGACCTACTCGTTATCGTAGCTAACACTAGTCTTATTAGACGCGTCCCTAATCGGCTAGTTAGTAAAGTTCCTATAGTAGTTACGGAAGAAGCTCTTATCGCGCCCTTCGCTTATAAAGCATAGCTACTCGAGAGTAGTAACTAAGCTAAGCTACTTATCTATTAATTTTATAGCTCGGACGCGCTACTTATACATCTTCTTATAGAAGAGCTCCGAGTCTAGGCGGACCATAGCATTAAGGATAACTTCGTTATCGTTCTAAGACTTTAAACCCGCTAGGGTATCGGACAGAGGGCTAATGCTACTAAGGTATACGCCCGTAGGGAAAGGATAGCCGGGTACTAGGCGTCGATACTTAAACCCTATAGCGCTCTTACTCGGCGTCTTAAAGTTACGGTAGAGGTCTATTACCTAGTACATGCTCTAGCTTCGCTAGAGTTTAAGATAGTTATCGTCGCGGATCTTAATAAAGTAAGGGTTAATCTAACGTAGCGTCTTCTTATATGCGGCCTGCCTTATTAGAACGCCTATAGTAGTTACCCGCATTTGCCTAGCGCTTAGATCCTCTCTAAACTAGCTAATTGTAAGGGCCGTAAGGCTATAAGGGGATGTCGCAATATATAGTACGCCTACGATCTTCTAATCGTAGATAAACTAAAGCTTACTTTCTTCTATTAACGCTATACGCGTCTCCTAGTGTACGTATACGCGTTACGTACGGTATGCTAAGCCGGGCATAGCCGTATTACATGTAAGGGTTAGCTATAGGCTACCCTTATAACTGCCTCCCCTTCTAGGACGAGTTACCCTTAGCTCGCGGCTTTAGGAGGTTTCTATATAAGTAATCTATCTACTTCTCGTAGATTCCGTTACTATACGACCCGCCTACGGGTCTCGTACGTATCGTTATCGTAGTATAGGTAGGTATAAAGTTATAGTTACCGGGTTAACTAACTCGAGGGTTTAAGAAGCGTACCCTCTCCCTCCTTTTCCTTCTTTTCCCTTTTACTACGTTCTCGTAGCGTACTATACCCGTACTACTAGCGATCTACTAGCTCCTCGCTAGCGACTATCTAGCGACCCGCTAGTACTACTATAGCTTTAGAAGAAGCTATCTAAGACTAGCTCCGCTAGGAGGCCCTTATAGGGGGCCTATTAGCACTACTAACACTATTACTAGTACTGCTAGTATAGATGTCTAGCGCGCTTAGCGTACTAGATACGCTAGCGAAGCGTAAGTTTAGCGTACTAGGGCCGTAGACCCCTAAGTCCTTACTAGCTAGGCGCCTAGGTATAGACATTAAGATATATATACGGTACCTCCCGTACTTTATAGCTAGTAAGTATTCGCTACGCTCTTTGCTTACGATACGCTTACTAATAGTATAGTAGACGAGTAGGATACGTGTAATAGTATTACTACCGGCGAGTTACTTAAGAAGTGTAGGCGCTATAGAGACATTAGGTACCCCTACGTTAGTAATACTAGCGTCGCTATCGCGTAGCTAGTAGCTCGCCTACGCGCTACTCGCGCCTAGCGCGATAAGCTTACCTAGGGGCTTAGTAACCCTATTACTAAATAAGAGTAGGATGCTCTAGACTAGTAGTACGAGCTCTACGCCTAGCTAGGCGAGTAGATCCTAGAGGTAAGTGCTACGCCTCGCTAGCGCTCCCTACGCTCGCCGTATACGGCGTACTATCGCTCCCTATATAAATCGGCTAACCTCCTCCTAGGCTAAGAGGCAGTTCTCTACCTATAAGAATAAGCGTATAGGGGACACCCGCGTACGCTTTACCGGCGCCTCTACTACTACTACCCCCTCCTCCGCCGCCGCTACTACGTCCGTAGTTCTATAGTAAGAGTAGAATAGGGCCCTTAATAGGCTCTTCGAGCTCGGCCGTGCTATAAGTAATATACGTGTTGTATACGTGTCCTATACTAACCGTAGTTATAGTTCCTATAGGCTAGAAACATCGATACTACTACGGCCGATAGGGCCTTCTTACTACTAGCCCTACGGGGCGAGTATAATAAGGAGGATAATAAGGAGGATAATAACGAGTAATCGCGCGCTCCGCGTATATTAGCCGCCTACTACGCGCCTATCTCCTATCTACGTAGCGCCGTAGCGCGCCCTATAAAAGTTTATTTTTAAAATAAATACTCTTCTCTCTACTCTTCTCTCTCCTTACCTCCCTCTCTAATGTTATTACTATCGGGGGTGTTCGCTCGACTAAGTAAGCGAGCCTTTTAGTCCGATAGAAGACACTATAGATTAGTGTCTTCTATACTAGTTATAGCTAAGTTTACTATCGGGGGTAGAGGTCCTTATATCTAGCTACCGGAGGGTTAGGGCCTAAATGTATAACCTATGCCCTTATTTTAGCGCCTTATACTACCTTCGTAGGCACCTTATATTCGACTACTATACGCGTAGCCTTCGCGGATCCTTTCGCCGGCTTATACCGTCTTCGCTAACGCCTTATATTTAGCTACTATACGCGTAGCATTCGCGAGTCCTTATACTAGCTTCTAGCTATTATACTCTTCTAGCTAGCCTATTAAGGGATGTCGTAATGTATAGTACGCCCACGACCTACTAGTCGTGGATAAACTAATTCTTACCTTTTGTTTAAGACGTATCGCGCGTCGTAAGGTGTACGTATACGTGTCACGTGCGGCTTAGTAGCCGGTCGCGACCGTATGTTATATATAAGGCTACATATAAGGGTTAGCTACTAGGCTACCCCTTATAATTGCCTCCCCTCCCGTGCGAGCTGTCCTTAGCTCGCTAGTTACTACGTAGAGGTTCCTACGTACTTCTAGAACTATAGTTACTATACGGCCTATATACGGGTTACGTACGTATCGTTATGTAGGTATAGGTAAGTGAGGCTTAGTTACTATACCGACGTAGCTAGTTAGGGGCATAAAACTCTAGCCTAACCTAGCCCTATTCTCCTAGTACGTTCCCTAGCGTACTACCTCCGTTATACTACTACTACGTACCCGTACCGTACCCTTACCGTAAGCGCCTCGCTAGCATTATTATTATTATGTCTAACGGGCCCTCCTCGCCTCCGTCCTCTAGCCGCTCCGCCTCCTCCCGTAGTATTAGTAGCGATAGTACTACTAGTACCTTAGAAGACGAGCGCCGCTAGGCGGCTCTAGTACGCGATGCACCTAGAACGCCTAGTAGTCGTAAGCGACTAGTATCCCCCTTATAGCTACTAACGCCCTCGCCCGCTACTAAGCTCTCGTAGAGGATTAATATATACATACGGTACCTCCTATACTTCGTTAAGGGTAAGTCTTGTTAGGAACCGCTGTACGTTATCACAACTCGGGCTTGGATCTTTGCAGGGATGTCTCAATCAGTTATGAAGGTAGTGGTTCCAAACAGTATATGGTGTATACTTAAAATGAGTTGAGCACGAAGCTCCTATCTACTTGCAAAAGAGCGTCGTCTATATAGTGCCATGTCTTGGCGTGGTCTCGCGAGATCTGTCCTGCTCTGCGGATCTGTTCGACAGATCCCACAGATCCCTCAGATCCCTTGGTCACGTGTTCTGATCCTTGCCTTGCTGCCTGGATGATTGGTTGTCCCCTCTCTGCGAACTAAACCGTAACACCATCCCCCTTTTAGCCTTAGCTTCGCCCCGAAGCTTACAAAGGAAAGTCCTCCCCACCTCTCTTTCAGACCAGAGATGTCGTCTCTTTTCCCCGTCAACATTCCAGCGTCTGACGCCGTCCCCACCAAGAAACGAAAACGACGTGCAAATCGAATCCACCGTCTCGGCGAAGAAACCATGCGTCCCTGTTCTCGCTGCAAGGAGAAGGGTCTCTTGTGTCGCGTACACATCTCGTCGGGCAAGTGCTCCCACTGCCACCTAAGTAACTGTCGCAGCTGCGACGCCAAAGTGACTGAGGTTGAGTGGAAGAAGCTTGGTGACCAACGAAGGAAGCTGCTCTCGGACCTTGACCGAGCGAAGGAAGCGCTCGCGGAAGCCGGCCGCCTGCGTGCTGCCGCTTTCGAGAAGGAGATGGAGGCGCATGCGAAAGAGATGCGTCTTCGCAAGCAACTGGATGCCGTGGACCGAAAGGTCGAGGAAGGTCGCTCTCTCGAGGAGCGTGAAATGGAGGAGGAGGAGGAAGAAGAGCGCGCCCTCGAGCGAGCCGGCCTTCTCCTCGCTCCAGACCCTTCCGACGGTCCCATGCTCAGTCCCTTTACCTGGAGTAACTGGGAGGGAAACGCAAACTCCGAGTTCTGGAACTTCCTGGATGTTCCGGTGTCTAATCCAGTGGGAAACTCGTCGTTCGTCCCCTGTCTATCCCGTTTTGCCGTTCGTAGTGTTGACTTCTGTGTCCTAGGCCATCAAATCAAGAAGCCGCTGTTTGATGCCTTGCTGTCCTCAGGTTGTTTCTGCTAGGCAGATTTCGAGAAGAAGTTCTCGCATTCCTGGCATGTATTCTCTTCGCGAATCATTGCGTTGAACTCGCGGCTAACCATGTTCTTTTTCTTGCAGTTCTTTGCAAAATGGCCTTGCTCGCCACATACGTAGCAGGTGGAACCTTTGCTCTTCAGCCCCCTTCCTGTCCTACGTTCCGTTACGTCCAATTCCATTGGGTCTCCGTAACCATTAGGGTCCTGACTTCTGGCCTTGAAGCCCCCTCTTCCGCCCGCGGCGGGTCTCTGGTATCCAGGCTGTACGTGTCGGTCGTACCTCAACTCCTGGAGCCTTTCGTCGATCTCCTTTGCTGCCTTGATCATCGCCCCTAGCGTAACGACGCTGGCGTTTCGGGATAGTTCGGCTTTGACGTTGTCTTTCAGCCCGAGGTAGAACTGCGATCGCAAAGCTGCGTCGTTCCATTCCAGGTCGGCGGCATATCCTTGGAATTCTGAGGCGTACAGCGCTACAGAAGTAGTCTGTCGAAGTTGTCGGATATGTCGGTCGGCGTATACCTCCTCATTTGGTATCCCGTATAGATCATCGAGTTTCGTCTCAAACTCGTCGTAGTCGTGGAAAATTTTTCGAGTTTCCGTTTTCGGTGTTTCTCCCTCGCCCTGGTTGTGTAGCCAGTCCTTGAGGTATGGTCGGAATCCTCTAGCTGCCTTTCCTCGTAGGAAGGATGCGGCGTACAAGACCTTGCTGGCCTCGCCTTGAAACTGGTGTGCGTTGAAGTGAAGGTACAACTGAACCTGCAGTTGAAAAGCCTCCAGTTTGTCCTTGGTCCCGTCGAACGTCTCCGGCGTAGACACCTTAGGTGCACGGTGGTGGTCCAATGGGTTCAGCATACCCATAGGAGTGTTGTTGTTCTTGCTGCTTCCTGTAATCGACATTTCGCTCATTCGTTCCGTGATGCCAGTTGACTGTGGCTGTTGTCGTGACGGACTCCGGGTAGCGTCTCTCCCAGACATATGCAAAGGGCCCTGGTGGTGGTGCTCAAAGTTGTTAGGAACCGCTGTACGTTATCACAACTCGGGCTTGGATCTTTGCAGGGATGTCTCAATCAGTTATGAAGGTAGTGGTTCCAAACAGTATATGGTGTATACTTAAAATGAGTTGAGCACGAAGCTCCTATCTACTTGCAAAAGAGCGTCGTCTATATAGTGCCATGTCTTGGCGTGGTCTCGCGAGATCTGTCCTGCTCTGCGGATCTGTTCGACAGATCCCACAGATCCCTCAGATCCCTTGGTCACGTGTTCTGATCCTTGCCTTGCTGCCTGGATGATTGGTTGTCCCCTCTCTGCGAACTAAACCGTAACAAGTCTCTACGCGCGCCGCCTACGATTCGTATACTAACTACTTACTAGACGAAGCCAATAACTGTAATAGTGTTACTACCGACGAGCTCTTAAAGAAGTACGGCCGCTATATATTACGTTATAAGTGGTTAGAAGTTATAAAATGGGCTTATAAAGGTGTTTTAAAAGTAGGTAGTAGATTGTATGTATCTAAGCTAGAATTAAAAGGGCTGCTTATAGAAAGGCTATAGGTAACTAATTAATGTTACCTAATTCTTAGCCGCTACTACCTTAGGTTTAATTAAGCTACAGCGCCGGTGCACGCTTAGATCGTAACACACCCCCTTAGCTCGTACGGCTTGTAGGTAAATAAGCTAATCGTATATAATCGCGTGCACCCCATCCATTACCCATTACCCTACCCACCTACCTATAACGTAAGGCGTCGTTACTATGCGCTTATTAGAGCTCTATTATAAGCTACATAGTAGGGCGCTAAGTTAGCGTTTTAGGTAAGGCTATTGTCCTAGCCTTATATCCCCATTCATAATCTTACTAAGTCCCTTACACTACAGTTAACCCATATAATAGGTTCTAAGCGATGTAATTCTTATCCGGTGGGGTGGCTAAGCTATTCTTATAGTACTAAACGGTAAGGCGTACTATCTCCCTACATTTTAACGGACATATAAGGTTGTAGGTTCGAGTCCTAGGGGTTATTATATCTACTGAATTTATTGCTTAGCCTATCGTCCGCTTCAATGTCCGCTCTATTCTTAATTAAAATCCTAGGTGTTATAGTACGCTATTACTTTGGCAATTAGGGTGCCTTACTACTATCTAATAACTACGTATATGTAACTTCGGTTACGGTCTTAGAGAACTCCGCTTCCTACCTTAGGTAGAGATTACCATTTAGCTACGTCCTAGTAGGAACTCTTTTACCTAATAAAAGGTCTTCATAGCTTATAAAGGCCTTATCTTTCTACTTAGGGCAAGGATAATCCTATCGACGGTAGTACTGTAGGTACTACATGCCTAGCGGGTAGAGATATTATCTCTAAGTAAGGTAAGGACGATAATGGAGGGATTAACGATAATGTCATAGCGTTTGTTATAATATAGTAACGGAGGTAGTGATAGTAATGCTAATGCTACTAGCAGTAGGGAAGTTAATAGTGTTTCGGCGCTCGTAGTTAGCTACGCCGTTACTAGTACGTATACGCTACACCGCTACTAGTAATAGGGGTGTTTCCGGTCCTTTTACTATAAGCTAATAGGAGTTCGAGAAACACCTACTAGTAATAGTAGTACTAGGGCAGCGCCGGTGAATAGTAGACGCTTACTCTAGCGGTAGCGGCGCTAGCGGCGCTAGGCGGTAGTACGGAGCTAGTAGAGGAGACAGTAGTACCGAACATACTATATAACCTCTACCGGTTCATGTTAGTTAGTTAAGGAAAGAGGAAGGGTTTAGACCTAAAGAGGTGTTTTTATGCAGTCCTACTACTAGTTCCTTCCTAATATAGCATAGAAGGATAAAAGGGAAGTCGCGCTTAGTGGTGGCTAATTACTATGTCGTTCTACATCGCTACTACGATGCGCCGAGGAGAAGAGTCCTATAGTTAAAGCCTAGTACTAGTAACTATCGAGAAGAGCTACTACTAGTGTAGTAGTAGGCCTACGCTTCTTAGGCGTTATCATTACCCCCTAAGGTAATGCGGCTTATTATTACCCCCTAAGGTAATGCGGCTAGTATTAGCATCTACAGTAGGCGCTAAGGAGCGTAGGTCTACGCCTTCCTTAGCTATGTTAAGTAGCTCCACGAAGCTCCTATGCTTTTATAGTAGTAGTAGCTTAGTAAGCCTATCTATAGGCATGTCGTTAGTATTAAGATACCGAATCTCGATATCTCCTCGCTAGTTTCTCTAGCGGAGCCAGTAGTGGTAGATATTAACATAGCGTAGCTTAGTGTTAAGCTTTTACCCTTACTAGTTAACAAGTCGAATAGTCTAGGTGTTATTATAGTATAGGTGTATATACTAGTTAAACTCGAGATAGATCTCGGCGAAGATGCGTTCCTACTAGATTAGCTCTAATGCCGCTTATAATAGGCTAAGGAGTTCGGCTTCGGTTAAGGACTTAGTAATAGTAATCTACTTAGATGCTTTATAGTCGACTAGTCCGCCGAAGAGCATAAAGATCCATCCGCTAGAGCTAGTCCTATCGACGTTTATGCCGTAGGAGGCATCTAATGCACCGAAGAACTTATAGTTCTTACCGAGATGTTTAGGTTAACTATGTAGGCTAGTAATGTGCTTACTAGCGCTATATATAAGGTAGAGGTTCTTAGTCTCTAGGAGGTAGCGTAGGCACTAGTCTATAAGCTTTAGATACGTGTCTATTAGCTTAGTTAGATACTACAAAAGCATTAATAGGGAAAAGGCAATGTCCGGGCGTGTGTATATTACTACGAAGTAAAGGGATCTAATACGTTATTAGTAAGTAAGGATCTTAATGGCTTCTATAACATAGCCTTTAGGTACCGTCCAGTTAAGGTGTTAATCCACTAGCACATTTGTCTTACGTACGCTAGTAGATATGCTAAACTTAGTAGCGAGCTTCTCGATGTAGTCCTCCTATAAGAGCTATAGTAGTCTCTTCTACCGATCTCGTATTACCTTAATTCCTAGAAACTAGGTAAGATCTCTAAGCTCGTGCATCTCGTACTTAGTAAGTAGACGCTTCTTAATGCTAAGTGTATAGTCCTTATACTTACGGTAATATAGTATAACTAGGTCGTCTATATAAAAGAAGAACATAACCTTATTATTATAGTAGATGTATTCGGAGTCCGAGAGAGGAACCATTCTAAGGGAGGCTAGCGTCTCGGTAAGGGAGTTGTACTATAACAAAGGGGACTCCTTTAGTCCGTAGAGGGCCTTAACTAGTTTAAGAGCGTGTCTATCGGCAGGGCGATTGATTCTAGGAGGCGGCTATAGATACATAGTATATAGTAGGTCTAAGTTTAAGAAGGCGTTAACAACATTAAACTGTTTAGCTTCTAGGTCGAAGCTCGCGGCTATAGCATAGTAGAGGCGAAACATACTTACTAGTAATGTAGTGGCGTATGTATCTAAGTGTGTGCCCTATAGATCGCCTCTTACGTATAGCCGGGCCTTAAAGCTCTTTAGTATACTATACTCATCTAACTTATACTTATACACCTACTTTAGCGGTAATGGTAGCTAAAGTCCGTCCTCTTACTAAGTATTATAATCCTTCTCTTAATGTATAGTCCATTTAAACGTGCCGGTTAAGACTACTTTAGTAAACTCTTTAGCTATGGCTTTACGCTATTATTAGGCGAAGCGGTGCTTCATAGCGGCTCGGTAGTTTAGAGGTTCGGGCGGAAGGTTATCGCGGTGTATCGACGTAATAGTGTTAACAGTACATGTAGGGAAGGATCGGCGTGTTCGTACGACATCGTAGTACTTACGTCCTAGGTAACGAGGTCTCGGGCGGATGCCTGCCATCTAGCTAATAACAACGTTAGCGACTATAACATTGTATAGAGCATAGTGGAAGTAGGCGGTTCGGAGCCTCTTCCTAGTATCGGTAAGGGTGTAGTTAGAATTAGGGGAAAACTTATCCATTTAACTAAGTTCTTCGAAGGGGATTGCTAAAGGAGGAGCGGTAGCGACGTCTAGAGTCGTCGAAGCATCTATATCTACTATAATCTCCTTACGGTCTTCCTCTATAAGTGCATCTATCAATTGCTACTTAAAGTCGTTAATGTACTATTAAGACGCGTTACTATTAACCGCGTTGTTTTAATAGCTATTGTTATAGTCGGAGTTCTCTATGCTCTTATTAGTCGATAGTTCGACCCCGGATTTAACCTAGTCTCGTAAAAGTGTAGGGGTTGTAGCGTCATTTAATAACGGCCAATTAAGTAGCTAGAAACTGCTGTCACCTTTAGGTTAGTTAAATGTTACTAGCGCTCGGTGTTATAGCTAGTGTAGTTCATGCCTAAGTAGTAATTGTTAATAGGCGTATTAACGAGGGTTTTAATAGAGCGGCTACTATTAAGCCTATTCTTCCACCCCCTCGGCCTATACTGTGTCCTACTTATAGTGAGCTACATACAGGTCGTAGTACTGTTTAGGCTCTTTAGCCGGTTCTGCTATTGCGATGTTCTTAATAGGGGTTAAGTAACCAGTAGTGAGAATTAATAGGTCGTAGAGCGTAGTCTTATTAAAGAGGACGTCCTTTACCCGTATAACCCTATCTTTCGATGGGTCCCACACCCTATAGATATTAGTAGAGTCGTAGCCTACAAGGTATCCGATAAGTGCTCGTTCTTTAAGCTTCTTAGTCTTACCTAGTTAAGTAGTGCTATAAATGTACACGTAGGCTAGGTAGCCGTACACTACCATGTAGCCCACATTTAGTACCCTGCCTATTGCTAATTCAAAGGGAGTCTTCTAGCCTTTTAATTAGATTAGTAACCGCTAGAGAATGTAGACGGTAGCTACTATACATTCATTCTAGAGCTTTTTAGGTAGGCGAGCATAAATGCGGATTATGCGAGACATTATAATAATAACGCCGCCCGCTCGTTCTACTAGGTCCTAGTTAGACGCGTAGTTAGTAGTATTATGCCACTTAATTTAATTGTTATTAATAGTTAAGCGGAAGGCTATACTAATGGCTACTTCATTATCGCTGTAGAAGTAAATAAACCTACGCCTAATGAAATTAATAAAGCTAAGTAGGCTATTAAAGTAAGCTAATACTAATAGTTAGTCCCTATTCTTAATAGTGAATTGAAAGTGCCCGTAGGTATCTAAATCGTAGAAATGAACTAGGTAACGATTACTATTGTATGCTAGTGTGAACTTAGCTAAATCCATAGCTACGTGCCTATAGGGAGTCATTACCCTAATTGGCTTAGTCCTATTAAACACTTTATATGCCTTAGCTAGGCTACATGCTCTATAATGTGTAGTAAGGGGTGCTTTAAGTGCATTAGGGTTAATAACCACCCCCTTAACTCTAAACGGAAGCTAGTTAATGCGTTTAGCGCTAATATAGCCGAAGATTTAGTACCACTAGCGGCCTAAGAGCTTACGGTGTTTAATAGGGGTCCTACTAGACGTTACTATACCTTTAGTACCCCCTATACTATTCATTGCTACCATAACGGTACGGTCGCCGTTAGAGTCCTAAATAGGCGGTATTTAGATAGTATTACCCTTGCCAATTGTGCTAATGAAGTGCGCTATGCGCTACTTCTTAGTAATCTTTAGTAGGATGCTCCCATTATTGCTCGATGGCCATTTATAGACCATCTCTAACTAAGGCGGTGTAACTACCTTAAAGAAGGGGATTGTGCTAGTAGGGCGGTGTAGGTCCATTAATTTCTTGTCATTATAATAGACTGAATTAGTGCGTCCGTACTACTAAAGTCTAGCCGTCTCTATACGTAAGTAGGAGATAACGTTCACATAAAAGCCTAGGCAATAGGCTACATCTAATAGGGTAAATAGTATCCCCTCTATCTTTATACGAACCTTACCTAATGCGGCAATAGGGAATGTCGTGGTTCCGGCTTAGATTAATAAGGTGGTTAGGCGCTCTATAATAAATTCTACGCCCTACTAGTTATAGTAATCAATAACATAGGTGTCCGAGCAGTTATCGTATACCTAGCAATCCCTAAAGTTAAAGCTTAATTAGCTTATCGAGCTCGAAAGGACAGTAAGACTAGTGAAGCCGTGCGGTGCTACCTTACCCTTAGCAATTGCCTTATCTCGTTCCTTATCCGTACGCCCATTGCGTTTTAATACGCCTAGTAAGCGTTCACTATTATCGCCTAAGTAGTAATTAATAAAGTGCTTCTAGTACTTCTTCTACTACTTAGAGCGCTAATCCTTTAATAGACGCTTCTTAGGGTTAACTACATCGCATAAATAGAGGTTCTTATAACAACTCTCCTTAGGCTTACCGGTAATGTTCTAGTAGCCGCTTAGCCTATCGTTATTATTACTATTCTTTCCTTTGTTTATGCCGTTGCTACGGTTACGACTCTTATCGCCGCGGCTACGACGACGGTCGTTATTATTGTTCCTACCGACTGTGCCTACTATAGACGCTAGTAGTAGAGGCTCGTCCTCTACTAAGGGTTCGCCTATAAAGGTTACGAAGACTAATCGACCGTTCGTAGTGACTAGGGTAGTGTCGCGTATCTATTCGAGGTATCGCTCGGTAAGCTTACTAAGCGAGAGCTTATTACGCTTCTACTCGTTATATAGTAATGCTCTATAGGTAGGAGTTTTCTACTGTATCGCAAGTAGGAAGTGTCGTAGTAGGTCTCCGTACTCGTTATAGTTACAATCTAGCATCTTAGTCTATAGTACTAGCTAATCTAAACACTAGTCGTCGACCCTTCGGGCCTAGCTCTTCTAAAGCCTATTTAGCTCTAGTATAAGCTATCGCTTACGCAATATGTCGTTTAGTCCGTACTAATTCTTTAGAGCCTAGACCTTGCCTCTAAGGGTGCGTTTACTATACATTAGCTCCTAGCCTAGCTCTATAGTAGTCCTAATTAGGTAGGTAACTAATTTGGACCTTACGGACGTAAAGATGTTATACATCCGCTACCTACGGTCGGCGTCTAACTAGCGGAGCTTAATAAGCTCCTTATCTTTAGCCGTAGCGTCTTTAGTAGTGTATACTAATTGGATTTACTCGAACGTTAAGTATACCGGCTCTATTAGCTCGGCGGTAGTATCGTTCGGATCTACATACTTCTAGATGTTTAGAGACTTAGCGTAGAGCTCTAACTAACGGTTAAACTTATCCTATTAGTTATAACTCTTAAGAACGATAGTAGCGTACGGTAAAGTACCGGTACTACCGGGTGTCTCGGTAGTCGCTATAACGGTGTTAATAGGCCTAATGAAAGTTCCTATAGGTCCACTAGGGTTACTACACTACTGTATAATAGTTGTTAATGGGATAATAATAGATCCTACTAGTTTTTAATAACGATGCAAAATCTGCTCTAGGGCTTCGTTTTATGTAGCAAACGTTAGTAAGCGCCTGTCGGGCTTATAACTATTACGTTACAAGTAGTTAGAAGTTATAAAATGGGCTTATAAAGGTGTTTTAAAAGCAGGTAGTAGATTGTATGTGTCTAAGCTAGAATTAAAAGGGCTGCTTATAGAAAGGCTATAGGTAACTAATTAATGTTACCTAATTCTTAGCCGCTACTGCCTTAGGTTTAATTAAGCTACAGCGCCGGTACACGCTTAGATCGTAATACTATAGGCGTAATAGACATAAGTACGAGCCTAACACTAGCTACGCTATTGCCTCGCTAGTAAGCCGCCTACGCGCCGCGCGCTCCTAGCGCGACTTCCTTACGGCTATAATAGGCTAGGCGCCTATAGACCTCTAGTAGTAGGAGCTAGTAGAGTAGATCCGCCTATATACCTAGCTAGGTAACGACATTACGGAGGTAAGTCGCTACTTCGCTCCTACGAGTCGACTACTACTCGCGGGTAGGGCTCTAGTACGTCTCCTATGCTTCGGCTAACCCTTTCTATAGGCTATTAGGTAGTTTAATGCCTATAAGCATAAGCGTACCGGGGAGACCCGTATACGTGCCCCCCGCCGCCGCTACTACTACCGCCGCCCTTACGCTCTAGTAGGAGTAGAACCGCGCCCTTAATAGGCTGTTCGAACTCGGCCGCGCCGTAAGTCGTATATTCCTCGTATACGTATTCCCTACTAACCGTAGTCCTAGTTCCTATAGGCGTAGAACATTAACACTACCGCCGCCGACTAGGCATTCCTACCTAAGTTACTACGCGACGACGACAACTGAGGCGCTCGCCTTATACGCTACTCGCGGGCTCCTCGCCTACTACTACTCTACGTAGCCCCTAGTGGGCGCGCTACTCTTTAGCTTTTATTTTATTTATAGTTAAGAAAAGTTTTATTTATACTCTAGTACTCCTATGCTAGTCTTATTTACTTCTCCTTAACGCCTTATAGTCGGCTACTATGCGATCCGCATTCGCGAGGCCCTCCGCCGGTTCCTAGCTATTATACTCCTCTAGCTAGTCCTTCTACTAGACTAGATACTATAGCTTACCCTTACGCTTACGCCTATCTAGTACTGCCTCTACCTTATACTCTCCGTCCCTATTAGCTAGAGGGGGTACGGGTCCATCCTTATCGCTACCAATATACGGCTCGAGGAGAGAGACATAGAAGACGTTATAGAGCCTTAAGTTAGCTAGTAGCGCTAGGCGGTACGCCTACGAACCGATAGCGTCCGTAATGCGGTATAGGCCGATAAACTTCGGACCTATCTTCTTCTTTAGTACTACTAACTTAAGGTTCTTCGTTAATAATAGGACTAAGTTACCTACGCGGTAGGTCTTAGCTTAGTAGGTCTTATTATAGTAGCGAGCCTAGCTTTCTACTATAGCCTTCTATTGCTCCTCGAGTATAGCGCGTAGTTTTTGTATACGACTCGTAGCTATTACCGCTACTAGTACTTCCCCCCCCCTAGGTCTCGTCTCGAGATCTAGTTAGTATAGGGGTAATCTTAGGTCGCTAACCGTGCACTATCTCGAACGGACTTATCCGTAGTATTAGGTAGATGCTATTATTAGCTACGAATTTAGTAACTATAAGCTACTTAGCCTACTTAGTTTAATTATTACTATAGTAATAACGAAGATATTATTTAAGGGTTTAGTTTGCCCTCTTAGTTTAGCCGTTAGTCTAAGGATAAAAGGCCGTAGATAGCTTACGCTTTATACGCGCCTCGAAGTAGAAGTTACTCTAAAACTAACTAGTAAAGACCGGACCTCGGTCGCTTACTATGCCTAACGGGATACTATAGTATCGCACGACTTCGTCTCGTAGGAGCCTCGTAAGCTCTACGGCTATGTAAGTCTTCGTCGTCGGGATGTATAAGCTCATTTTTAAGTAGCGATCGACTATTACTAGGATCGTATTATACACGTAACCGGCTCGCGTACTTAGAGGTAGGTCCGTAATAAAATCTATAGTAATTTCCTACTACGGCCGCTCCGGTCTAGGAAGCGGTTATAGCCTACTATAGGGTCGATAGCGTTTAGTCTTCGAACCCTAGTAGGTTCTATAGGCTTAGACGTATTACTTTACGTCCGTACTAAGTAAGTCCTACTAATAATTACGTCGTAATAGCTCTTTAGTCTTAGTCCTTCTAAAGTAACCCGCAAGGACGTCGTCGTAGTGTATACAAATTAGATACGACCTAATTGCGTAATCCCTAGGTACTACGATCGCGTCTCCGTAGTATATAAGGTTATCCTTTATATGCTATCCCTTAGCGTCCCTCGCGCTTAGCGCCTACGCTAAGTATACGATATACTAGTCGTCTTACTACTACGCGATCTTTATTAAGAGTAGGATTAACTTACCCGTCGAGCTATAAGCTTAACCCTATATTACTGTAGCGTATACTACTACTAGTAACGACGGCTTATCTTAATAGGGAAGGTTACCTCTCCGTACTACTATTGCCGCGCCTATGTCGCCCTATATTGCCTCGTAGGTAGTAAGCGCGCGCTTTACCGTCGGCTCGCTTATCCCTTCTAGAGACTCCTTCTAGAAAGACAGCTTACTTTATAAGGTAGGTAGTAAGTTCGAAGTTTATTACGTTATAGCTACGTAGTTACTACGTCTCGAAGGCGCGTCGGCTAGGTTAGTCTTACCCGGCCGATACTCTACTATAAAATTAAAAGACTATAGGAACGTAGCCTATCGAGCTTACCGCCCATTTAGCTACTTTACTGTTATAAAGCCCTATAGGTTAGCGTAGTCGACTAGTACTCGTACCGTATACGTAGCGCCCTCTAAGTATAGCCTCTAATACTTAAAAGCCTTAACTACTATAAGTAGCTCCTAATCGTACGTCTCGTAGTTATACTCGGCTAGTATTATCTTACGTAAATAGAACGCGATAGGATGCTACTTAGTACTAAATAATTAGGATATAATACCTACGATCGCGAAACCTAACGCGTCGGTTTCGACTCGCGTACGTAGCGTAGGATCGAAGTACCTAAGTATTAGTGCACCTAAGAATCCGGCCTTAAGCTATCGAAACGCCTACTCTTCGCTTAAGGTCTACGTAAGAGGGCCCTACTTCTTACCGTCCTTAGATCCCTTTAGTAGGTCCGTTAGGGGCTTATAGACCCTTAAGTATCCTTCTAAAAAACGCCGGTAGAAGTTATAAAACCTAAGGAAGGACTAGACCTTATAAAAGGTCGTAGGTGTAGGCTATTCCTCGATAGCGGCTACCCTACTCCTATCTATCGACACGCCTACGGCGCTTACGATAAACCTAAGGAACTCTATACTCTCCTAGAAGAAGTAACACTTCTTAGGGTTTACGAATAGAGTAAACTTCCGTAGCCTCGTAAGTACTTCGCGTACGGCTCGTACGTATGCCTTACGCGTCTCGCTATAGATAAGGATATTATCTAGGTAGACTACGCAAATGTTATTAACTAAGCCGGTTAGCGCCTTATTAATATACCCTTAAAAGGTTACTAGTGCGTTAGTTAACCCAAACGGTATTACTAGGTACTCGTAGTGTCCGTATCGCGTACGAAACGTAGTCTTCCACTTATCGCCTCGCTTAATAGGGATACGATAGTAGGCGTCCTTTAAATCGATTATAGTATAGAACCTAGAACCTAATAGCCTATCTAGCGTCTCGCTAATTAGGGGCAGGGGGTATCGGTTCTTTACTATAATCTTATTTAAGCCTCTATAGTCTATATAGAGCCTAAGGGTACCGTCTTTCTTTAGTACAAATAAGATAGGCGTACCCGCCTCGCTTACGGACCGCTTAATCTAGTCCTTCTCTATCGTCTCGGCGATATACTTCTTTAAAGCCTCTAACTCCGTAATGGATTAATAGTATAGCGGCTTAAAGGGGGGTTTCTTTCCTTTAACGAGATTAATCGCATACTTAACCCCGTCGGGTAGCTTACGCTTCGTACGCTTATTAGGTACGTATACATCTCGGAAGTTAGCGAACTCTTTAGGCTAGTTTAAGCCTTCTCCTTCGTTAGACGCTATAGTAACCGTACGAACACTTATAGTATACACCTACTCTAAGTCGCCGAGATCCTTAAGGAACTCGCTTACGCTACGCTACTTTACCGTATACTTCTCCGCGCTATAGAACTACTAGTCCTTACAATTGCTCTTTACGATCCGATTACGGTACCTCTAGGGTCTACCTAAAATTACTAATAGCCTACCTATAGGTACCGCGTAGTAGATAGCGTTACTTACGCGCTCTACTCCCGCGTTATTAGCGAGTCGTAGCCGAACCGTAAAGGCGCCGTAGTAATACCCTAGGTTATACGTATACGACTCTAACTATAAGGGCACCTACTTAGGTAGTACGAAGTTATTAGATAAGCTATCTAAGAGGTGCGCGAGGCGCGAGAAGTTAATATATAAGCCGAGGCACGCGGGTCGGCCCGGGCCAGGTTACGTAACTCGCTACGTTTACTCGCTATACGGCTATAGGCCGTTACACTACCCCCCCTTTAAAACGGTTACTCCTATACACCGTATTATCTATTAACTTACTATATACGTATGTAAACGCTATATTATCTTCTAGTCTATCATCGTCCTCTAGATCCGCGCTATACGCTTCCGTCGCTCTATCTCGGTAGCTAACCTAGCCTATATAGGCTATATTACGCTAGCTATAACGGTAAGCGAACTCCGCGAGAGAGTCCGTTACATCGGCTATTACTTAGGTTACTAAAGAGCTACGGGGTCCGGTACTAACTTAAGTTAGTAGTACCGTCGTAGTTACCGTATTAAGGGAAGTATAATGTCTATTTTGCGTGTTACTCGTACCTTACTAGTTATCGGTTACCTTTATAGGCGCTATACCTAGCGGGTTATTATCTTTATACGTGCCGTTATCTTCTACTAGAAGAGCTATAGGCACCTACACGATTAATTCGCGTAGCCCTCCTACGGTTACTAGGTTAGACGTAATTATCGTAGCGCTAAGGGCGCCCGCGTTATTAGATGGTACTTTCTTATTTGCAATCTATCCTAGCGGTAGTATAAAGCCGGCTAGTCTAGGGGCCGTAGGGTAGTTATAATGGAAGTTAGCGATAGAGGCGGCTACTATTACAATTATAGTCTCTACGGGCTCCTAAGTTAGCTTATTGTTACCTACCCACTTTACGTAGTACTTATAGATTAGGACTTTTCCTCCTACTAGCGTACGTCCTAGCGGTAGCGACCTATGTAAGTCGACGACTTTCTCTACGTACTATTCTTAATGCGTCTCGCTATCGTTGTCTTCTACTTCGATAGGTAGTAGAGTAGGTATAACTTATCCTATAACCGGGTCGTAAGCTAGACGTAGGTAGTTAGCGTAGAACCTATTATATAGATTACTTAGGGAGTCGGGTAATGTAACTCGATATATGTTATGTAGTAGGACTTCTCTAATCGTATAGGGACCTACGTACTTATAATCCAGTTTCTTTAACGGTCTCGTCGTATACTAGTTCTTCGTACTAATATGTACTATGTTACCTACCTTATATGCTAGAGCGATTGTTCTTCGGCGGTTAGCGTACTCGGCTTAGGTGTCTTATACTATCTATATTGTATCTCGGAGTTAGGCTCGAAGTTCATTCATCCTTACTCCGAACGCTGTAGCTAATTGTACATTGAGACGTTACTTATATAGTATTAGCTCGAGCGGTAGTATAACTTTAGCGTCTAAGTATCTCGGGTTCTTACCTATTGTCGCTATAAACGGAGAGAAGCTAGTAGTCTCTAACACGTAGTCGTTCGCTATAAACTCTACTAGCGGTAGCTAGTCCGGCTAGTCGTCCTAGGCGTAGTTAATATATACGCGAAGGTACTTTTCTATACCCTTGTTCGTAATTTCGCTCTAGCTATTAGTCTAAGGGTAGTAACCTATAGACAATTTACGCTTAATGCCTAGCAGTTAGTATAATCGCTTCTAGAACGCGGACAGCTATTAAGGTCCTCTATCGGTAACGATTAACTTAGGTAAGCTATAATGGCTAAATACGTACTTAACGTAGATAAATGCAATGTACTCGGTAGTTATATTTAGTACTGGGATTAGATGTCGTTCCTTACTTAGGCGGTCTATTACCGTAAGGATGTTCTTATACTTTTACCTATCGGCGTTATAGTATCCTTTAGGTAGATCGACTACGAAGTCTATAGCGATGTCGTCCTATGTATTAAATGGTATAGGTAGGGGAGCTAGTAATCTATACTCCGCGTCTTGCACTAGGTTCACGTTCGTGTATGTTGTATACCCTCTATAGAACTCGCGGATAAAGCGGGTTATGCCTAGCTAGATGTAGTAGCGCTTTAACAATGTGTTAGTCTTAGTTTTACCTAGGTAACCTACTACTAGTATATCGTAAAATGCTCTTATAATGCGGGCGTAAACAGTGTTATTGTCTTCGTCCTCTTCTACTAGTTCTAGAACGTAGAGACTATAGCTACCTTCTCTATTCTTAACGTAGATTATGCTATCTACTACTATTACATGTTTAGAGCCGATCTTATATCTATAGAGTATCTTAACCTTATCGCTAGCTACTATCTACTATAAGGCTTCTTATAGTTCTTATTAATTGTATAGAGCCCGGATGTTACGCTACAGGTCGTCGTCTACTACGCTAGTAGCTTCTAACGCTAAGAGTTGTAGGATCCTACTAGCTAACAAGTTAGGCATAAACAACTCTAGACCTAGAAGCACTCGGTTCTACTACGTGTACCTTAGGTCGTCTTTATCTTCGCCCTTACGTATCGCATCCTATAAACGGCGGGTAAGACTATTAGGCTTACCTCCCTAGACACCTAGTCGGTAGATAATTTTAAAGTGGAACTAAGAGAGGAATTCTACCTAGCGGGCTTGTCGCCTATTAAGCTCCTTCGTAGTTATGAAGTACTCTAAGTTCTTATGGTCCGAGTAGACTAGCACCGGTTTACTACTAGGATCGGCGAGAAAGTTCTTACAATCGCTATCTACGTAATTAATGTTACCTACCGCTAGTTCGGGCCGCTATTCCTCGAAGGCCTTAACGATAGCTAGCAGTTCCTTGTCGTAAATGTTATAGTTGTATTCCTAAGGCGACATTTTCTTAGATAGGTATGCTACTAGGCGCAATATTCCGTTATAGCGCTAAGACAGGACTACTACGGTAATAAAGTCTAATATATCGGTTTCGAGGATGGTTTCTAAGCTATACTAAAACACTATAAGTACTTCTCCTTCCGTATCCGTAAATGCTTTCTTTAATCCTTCGAATGCGGCTTCGCATTTATCTATCTATTACTATAGTACATCCTTCTTAGTTAGGCGGGTTAGCGGTAGCGTAATCTTACTATAGTTCTTAATAAAGCGTCGGTAGAAACTAGCGAACCCGTTAAAGGCTAAGACATCGGTTACATTACGAGGAGTCGCCTATTCCTATACTGCTTTTATCTTCTCTAGGTACATAGAGATACTATCCTTACCGATAATGAGGCTAAGGTACTTAGTCGATTAGGTGTAGAACTCGCACTTCTTAATATCTAGCTATAGGCCTACATCTCTACATCGGCCTAGTACCTTCTTAATATGTTCGATATACTCCTTAAGTGTATCGCTAAAGATTAGTATGTTATCTAGATAGGCTAAGGCGAAGTTATCTAAGAACTCCCTTAAAGTGTCGTTAACGTAGGCTTAGAATGTCCCTAGCGCGTTACATAGGCCGAAGGGCATTACTAGGCACTTAAATTAACTATAGCGCGTAGTGAAGGCTATTATCCACTCGTGTCCTTTAGTAATGCGGATGCGGTTAAACGCCGCAATTACGTCTAACTTCGTAAACTATTTCTTGCCTACGATTCGGTTTAGAGTGTCCTACATTAGCGGAATAGGGTACCGCGACTTAATAGTAAGGGCGTTAAGCGCTCTATAGTCGACGTAAACTCTTAGTCCTCCTCCTAGCTTCTTTATAATAAGGTATAGTAATGCGGCATTAGCCCGTCCTTTATTCTTACGGATCTTGCCTTACGCGATCTATTCGTCTATCTAGTGCTTAATAATCTCGTCTTCCTATTTAGACATGCGGTACGGCCTCTTAAACGGCGGCGTAGCGCTAGGTTTAAGTTTTATCTCGTAGTCGATACCTAGTCGATGCGGTAGTAGCTCCTTAGACGCTTTCTTTAAAAAGCAGTCTACGTACTTATAATAGATTAGTATAAGGTAGTCCTTAGGATCGATCTCTTAATTATTAACTTTTATAAATCTATCTACGTCTACTTATGCATATATCTTACATAAGCGTAGCGTTAGAGCGACACGCTCTAATACGGGTACGAAGGTAGCGGCACGGGCGTCTAGCCTTAATATTATCTTATCGTCTAACAGTATCTTACAGTTACCGCCGGCGACTATCCTTATGTTATACGTTGTTATAGTATATACGGCTAACGGATCGCCTAACCGCTATAGTTCCACTTTAGGGTCATAAACGTACATTAAGTGGACTTGTGCGCCTTTCTATTTAGCAAGTCGCACGAAGTAGTCTATATTAACTTCCTTAATGTCGATAGGCTTCTAGCCTTCTACTTACTAAGCGGCTACCTCGGCGGCTACTATAGCTATAGCCGCCTTTACCTCCTTCGCTTCGAGTCTCCTTATAGCTCGACGTGCCTTACTAGGACCGCGCGTTATTATACGCTTAATAGTTTCTTCGCCGTTAGCTAGTAGTAGTAAACGTGCATAGTACTAGGTAATATCTCCTTCGTTATCCTCTTCTACCGTTATAGAGCGGTACTTAGAGGGTAGTTCTTTATAAGTCTAGAATATAAGAACTAGATTTTAGTCTTAGTTATTTACTAACTGTACCTATACTAGCTCTTCGCTAGTATTAACGACTGTTTAGTTGTATTAACCTTAGGTTTAGTTATGTGTCGACCTTAGGTTTAGAGGGGGAGTCCCTTAGGTCCAACTTGCCCCTATTTCATTTAGGTTTAATTAGACATTTAGGTGAGCTAGCGGGACTAGTATAGCTATTAAGATATATACTACGCAGTTAAGCGTTGTAAGCGTAGCATTAAGGTAACAATTCAATTTATACCTCTCGAGTAGAGGGTATAGGGATTTAGGTCCGCCACTCCTCCTATTTTATCTAGCTACTACGCTACTCGTCACGTGACCTGATTTTACGGTCCCGGGACCGGCAAATACCTCTACTTACATAAGCGCCGCTCCATACTACTATAACTCGGACAGGCCTACATAGGGTAGTTAGTAGACATTATTTTAGTAGTTAATGAGGGGGGGTATTAAGTGTACACCCGGTAGCGTATTAGCATCTAGTTTATAAGGTTAAAATCACGGTTCAAGGTCCAAGGTTCACGGTTAAGGTCATTACGGTTTAAGGTCTAAGGTTCACGGTTAAGGTTATTACTTAAGGTTAAAGTTTAAGGTTCAAGGTTCACGGTTAAGGTCGACTAAGGTCGAAAACACTTAAGGTCCAAGGTATTTAGTAACAATTACGGTTATAAGGTCCTATTAAGTAACAACTAGTATTAGCACATTCTAAAGTAAGTACTACGTAATAATAGATACGGCTACATTACTAGAAAAACTTAGTACCTTTACCGACATAGGTAGAGGCTACGAACAGTCTATAAACCCTACGAAAATGGAAGGGGTCTATAGGGATTCTATCCCTTATAAGGGGATAGAGGAATCGGAGGAAGGGGAAACACCTAAATCTAGTAAAGAAGGGAGAAGCGGAACTAGCGCCGCTAAATTAGGTATAGGTGTAGGAACGAACAGTACAATTAGAATAGATGCTATAACTGCCCTCTTTAGACGATTAGTAGTAGCAATGGAAAACGCTAGCCCTCGCTTTCTACCTCTAGGAGGTGCTAAGAATCCGTTCTTTAATAGTACTAATGCTACTAAGTTCTAGGAGCGGTTTAGCGACCTAATAGACTAGTATCCGCCTCGGGCATCTATTAAGAAGGATGATTTCTAGGGCAGGTTTAAGTGCAATTGCGAAACTACTATCCGGCGCGTAGTTATAAGGCTACCTAGGTAGCTTACTAATAAGGCACGTTTTAGGAGGGCGTTCTTATTAGAGTTCTTAAGGTTTATGTAAGGGGCAGCCCAGTGGCTAACCCCTACATGTGGCCTTGCATGTGACATGCGGTCGCGACCGGCTGCCAAGCCGCACGTGACACGCATGAGTACACCTTGCGACGCGCGATGCGTCTTGAACAAAAGGCAAGAATTAGTTCATCTACGACTGGCAGGTCGTGGGCGTGCTATACATTGCGACATCCCCTTAACAGTTTAACGCCTACTCGATGTTAGGGAGTCGGGAATATCTTAAGGAGATTGTTAGGGCGCAGTAAGGTAAGAGGCCCGAAGAATAAGATATAAAGGAATTCATCTGCCTATTTATATCCTTAAGTGATCTAATTAAACCTAAGGATTTAGATAACAGCTCCCGGAGTCGCCTTCTCCTTTAGGGATTGCTAGAGGCTATTGCGAAAGCGGTCTATAAGGCTTGCGGGCTTCATCTAAAGCAACCTAAGAAGTTTAGGGACTTTTAGAGGATTCTCGATGAAGCTACTAGTATCGTAGATAGTGAGGAGGGATAGAAAGCTATGTATATAGATTTCCCTCTTACTTTACCTTAGCTATACCGCTTAGTCGTAAAGCAAATGCCGCGCCTTAAGCCTAAAATTGACACGCTTAAGAAGGCCACCTCTAGGACTATTGTTAATGATAATCTAATCTAGAAGGTAGCTAAAATGAGCATACGTGTATACTAGCGCGGTCGCGTCGCGGATGCGAGTACCTTCTACCCGAGCGAGAATTAACGCTCTATATAACCGGAGAGGCACGACCTAGATACTAAACTGTAGGTTTACGTAATGTAGCGTCCCCTATCGTAGAATCGCGAACAGTCTAAAGCGATAGATAGTTGTTGCTACAACTATAGTAGTTCGAAGCACTAGGCTAGTAACTATAGGGCGATAAGGTCCTTAATATCCCGGGGCTACGTACACCTCGCCCCGAACAACTAGTAGTATCTAGGGAAAGAAGGCGATCCACGTCCTACTAAGTTCAACTTTCGGAGGGACTATAGTAAACCGAAACTGCTCTACTGACACGGACAAGACAGCAACAGGGCGCAAACGTGTATTAGCCTTAGTATCGAGTAAGTTCTACGAAGAAGAGAAGTAAGAAGTCGCGAGAAGCGCGTGATAAGATCGGGCCCGAATCTAGGGTCCGGGCGCGCTAGGGCGCGAGGTCACGTGACACCGAAGTGCGTCTGTGCAAAGGTAAACCGTGACACCACCCCCCCTCTCAAACCGCCGTACGCCCTCGTACGCGTGAATCAATCGCCATGGGGTATATCCATCAAACGCCATTACCCAATTCAATCCAATCCAATCTAGTCTGTCGTGTGTATGTATGAAGTCGAGTGCGAGGAAGACCCTGTGCGTCTGGAGGCAGCAGCTCGCTTGGGCCGTCGCAACAGAGAGTTGTATATCTTGCCGCAGCAAGCCTCAAGCGAAGACAGTATCACACCGCAGTGTGCCTTGTGTCCACCAACTGTATATCAAGCCTCAGCTTGCCTCAAGTTGTATCTGCGCTCCGCCGGTGCTTTGTGGGGCTCACTATTGGCAACGATGTCTGGGTCGTCCAGTATCCACCCTTCAGGTTTGCGCCAACCAGGTGGTGGACCGGCTGCTGACGGGTTCTTGTGATGATAGTCTGCCATCGCCTCCTCGGCACTACCTTTCAGTTTGCTGTAAGGCACCTCTGTGATAGCACCACCTTCCCAGCGGACGGTGTACTTCACGTGCTTCTTGGCTTTGCCAGTCCACCTGCTGTCCACAATCGCCTCAACCGCGTACTCGTCGGGTTCGTCGCCGTCTGAAGCCTCGATAAGTGGTTGGCCTTGGCTCTGGTTCGGGAATGGGTCGTCATTCGCAGGTCGCAACACGCTGGTGTGAAAGCGTGGGTATATGCGCATGCTCTCCTGTAGGTCGAGCTCGTACACATCGGGGTTGACTCTTCGTGTAATCGTGAAGGGACCTGCGTTCTTATGGTCAAGTTTCTTGCAGGGCCTTCGAGTGCGGATGTTTCTGGTATCCAGCCAAACCTTGTCTCCAATCGCGTATCGTGGCGCGGGCTTGCGCTTGGTGGCATCCGCGTATTTTGCCTGCGTGTAGTTAAGCTGTGTGATGCAGTGCGCGTTGACATTCTCCATAAAAGATGCAAAATCTTCTGCGTGCCGCTTCGACAAGGCCTGTGCTTTCGGAAGCTTGGCAGGGGGTCCGGGAGCCTGAGGCAGCACCTCCATACGAGGATTGCGGCCTAAGGTTGCAAAGAAAGGTGATACACCTGTAGCAGCGCTTTGCTGGTTGTTCAAGGCGAACTCTGCGATAGGCAGCCATTGGACCCAGTCGTCCTGCATGTAGTTGACGTATGCGCGGAGGTACTGCTCCATCGACTGATTCGTGCGCTCTGACTGCCCATCTGTCTGAGGGTGAAAAGCCGTCGAAATCTTTGTGCGTATGCCGAGTCGTATCATCAGTGCTTTCCAGAATTGGCTGACCCATTGACTCCCACGGTCCGACACTGCGGTCTCGAACAGTCCTTGGTCCTTGATCACATGCTTCAGTACTGCGTCAGCAGCCGTTTTAGGGGTCAGATCCACAACCGGCATGAGATGCTTCTTCTTAGTTAGCCTGCAGGTGAGGGTGAGTATATTCTCGTATTTCACGCCCTCAGCACTGTAGCTCTCAGGCAACTCCACCACGTAGTCCAGTGCTACTTCCTTGTATGCACCGTCAGGGACGGGCAGCTGTCGCAACGCTCCTTGGTAGGCGTCGTGGAAAGCTTTGGACCTCGTGCAGATGTAACAGTTCTTGACGTACTTGGCGACATCTGCGGCGAGTCCAGGCCAGTAGTACGTACGGGTGAGGAGGTCGACGGTCTTTTCGCGACCTGGATGTCCTGCAAGCGGAGCATCATGGTGTCTTGCCATAAGCTCTGGTCGTAGATCGTATGGCACATACGTGCGGCCTTGTATCTTAATCAAGGCGCCTTCCAGTTCGCAGTCACTAAGCGAGATGTGAGCAGAGCCCTCCAGGTTCTGTGGAAGCGTTCGGGCCTTGTCGTCGGCCAACGCCCTCTTGATACCGCATGCCAGATCGTCCTTAGCGTATGCTTCTTCTATGAGTTCCTCGATGGAAGCTTCATTTGCTTCCAGCACACAGAGAGCCAGGTGATACTGATCTACAGCTGTGCGATGCGTAGTCATTGCTGACAGTCTCAGGCGCTCGCGTACCTCCGGAGGAAGGTTGCGCGGCTTCAACACTGCTTGTTGCCGGTGTTTCACATCATCCTCATCGTCCATGTCTTGTCTGCGACGAGTGAGGCTATCAGGTTTCGTCCCGAGCTTGCCAGGGCGGTATTCGATCTGGAAGTCGAACCCGGACAGGAACTCGCTCCAGCGGGCCTGTCGACGCGTAAGTTGCTTAGTAGTCATAAACCACTCCAAGCCTTTGTGATCTGTAAGCACCTTGGATGGTGCACTCATCAATTCAGAGCGCCATTCCTCAAATGCGCGGACAATGGCCATAAGCTCTTTGTCGTAAATCTCGTAGTTGCACTCAGCCGGGTTCATCTTCGTTGAATAGAACGCGATGGGGTGCAGCTCGCCGTCATCTCCCACTTGAGAGAGCACACCAGCAGTGCATCGGTCTGATGAGTCAGTCTCCACAACACAGGGCTTGGTGATGTCGAAGTGCGCCAGGACTGGGCGCTTGCAGAAAGCTGCCTTTAGTGTCTCGAACGCATTTTGGCAGTCGGAGCTCCACACGAAGGGTGCACGGTTCTTGAGTGCATTGCCGCGTGTGAGATCGGTCAGAGGCATGACGATGCCGGAGAAGTTGTCAACAAATCTCCTGTAGAAGTTGGCTAACCCAAGGAAGGACAGCACATCCTTCAAGCTCTGTGGTGTTGCCCAATCCATGATAGTCTGGACTTTGGATTCATCCATCTGAATGCCTTTGTCAGTGATGATTAGCCCTAGGAACTTGACGCTCTTCTGGAAGAAGCGGCACTTGTGAACATCAATCGGAAGTCGCGCGTCGATCAGACACTGGATGATAGTGCGTACGTGCTTCACGTGCTCCTCAAACGAGCCATGCGTGAACACGATGCAATCATCCAGGTATGCAGACACGAAGTCATCCAAGTGTCTACACAGGGCCTTGTTGATGTATGCTTGGAACGCGCTGGGCGCATTGCATAATCCGAAGGGCACCACCAGCCATTCGTACGTGCCGTACCTGGTGGTAAAGGCTGTCTTCCACTCATCACCTTCCCGGATGCGCAGTTCGTTGAAAGCAGCAATAATGTCGAGGGTCGTGAACCACTGGGCACCACTCATTCGTGCTAGTGTCTCACGCACCTGTGGTATCGGATACCTGTTCTTGATAGTGATGGCATTCACTGCCCGGTAATCCACACACACGCGCAAGCCGCCTCCAGGCTTCTTGACAATGATAACAGGGCTAGCAATCTGCGAGGTAGAGCGTCGAATCTTGCCCGCTGCTTCCTCTTTGTCGACATGGGCTTTGGTGACATCTAGCTCGGGCTTCGACATAGAGTAAGGGCGCTTGAAAGGCAGTTTAGCGCCTTCAACGAATTCAATCGCTAGGTCCGATTCTGGTCGATGAGGTGGCAGGCCCTCCGCGACAGTCGGGTCAAATCCGTGCTTCAGGTCCTTCAGCTGTTGAGGCAGCAAGCTCTCTACTTCTCGCATAGTTGCTTGCTTCTTGTTCATGTAAATAGCTTTGTCTTCAGCAGTCATTGCGCTCAATCGTACGCTAATGTCGTGGAGAAGTTCTTCGGTCGTGGGTTCTGGTTCATCCGGGTCAAGAGTCCCCATCTCCCAGACCAGGTATCCTTCTTCAAGGTTCTCCTCACATGCCTCGCCGATAGTCATGCTGGAGACTTGGATCGGAGGCGTCTGGAGATGAGGGATGGCGTGTTGCATGCGGACCTTCGTGCCACCAATAGTCGTCGGGCAGGGGTCGCAGTGCTCAGCACAATATTTCTCGGTGAAGGTGAATGTATTCGCCCTCCAATCTGGCACAGGACAGTGCTTCTGAAACCATGGGATCCCCAGAACGAGATCGTAGTCCAGGTCGGTAACGAAGCAGTTGATTTCTTCTGTGTGTCCGTTCAGATCCAAGTCTGCCTTCACACATTCAGTGGCTTGTCCGGATGCTTCAGGGTTCGCTCCCAAGCCGATACTCCATGCTTGCGGCAGTCTAGTCCTGGACAGATGCTTCTTAGCAAACGCTGTGCTACAGAAGAAGGACTCAGCGCCTGGGTCCATTAGAATGCGAGCGAGTTCGCCGCCTACTAGTCCACAGACGACGATGTGAGAGCTCCTAGGAGGGAGATCCATCGCTTGCATAGCATGCAGTGCAACTTCTGGGCTGAAGATCACCGGCATGTCGTCTACGGCCGTCTCCTGCTGCGCAGGGTTCTTCTTTCCTCCATGTCGATGGTGTAACAACGGTGATGTAACCTTCGGCAGAGGTGTGACCGCTGGCGGTCTAGGTGGCACTACCTTCGGAGGGTCAGTGCCAGGCGCACTCACTGGCTCCTGGTCGTTGCGCATACGACCAGAGCCTAGGCTTCCCCCGACGGCGAAGCCTCCAGCTCAATCAGGTCCTCGACTTGCATGGAAGAGTTCTTCGTAGTGTTGGTGGTGTTGTTACCACCAGACTTCTTGAACTTCTTGAATGGACACTTTGGAACCCAAGGTCCCTTGTGGTCGGTGCTCTTGCATGCGTAACAGAACACGTCTTCTTTTGGGCGGTTCACGTCCTCCTTCGTGAGGTTGCGGAAGATCACGCCCTCCTTCTTGGCAGCTTCAAGATCATATTCGCTGCGGATCTTGTCATTGTGGTGGATGTGCTTAGGCTTGCCATCTCCGCCTCCACGACGGTCAGCGCCACTTCCACCACCAGGAGCACCGCCTCCATTGCGGTTGTTGTTGTTGCCGCCGGGACCTTGAGCGTCGTTCAGGCGCAACTCGGCGTCTCGCAGATAGCGCTGCATAGCCGTCAGGTCGGTGAATTCTTCGCGGTAAGCGAGCGCTGTCTTTAGCGATTTGTTGAGCTTGTCTGCCATGTCCTCACAGAGCTCTTCATCTGTCTTGCTGAGGTACATGCCGTGTTCCAGGAATTCTGCGCAGAAGTCGTCGAAACCGCGGTTGTTCTGGTAGCAGTTCTGGTACGCCTTCCGATGCTTCTTCATCTCATGATGTTCTCCGAACGAGTCGTTCAACACTGCCATGAGGTCCTTCCAGGTAACCCCAGGCTTTCTCTTGTGAGGTCGCAATCGGGCGTTGGCATTGCCAACCACGAATGAGCTGAACACGGTCAGGCAAGCTGAGGGCAACCGGCCACAGACTTCCTCCATCTCCATGTATCCCTCCATCTTCTCCTTCCATTCTTGGAAGTTCAGTTCGTCCTTCAGGCCAGGTGTGCCTGCTGAGAAGGTCGGAATCTTTCTCGAATCAATGGGGTTGCGTAATCCCCCGCCATGCTGCTGTGCTGTAGGGACGGACACCACTGTCGAGGCGTCGTCATCGCCACCATTCACAGTGGAGCTTGTCTTAGGCTTGGGTGTCGGAAGCTCGACGCCCGGATCATCACCGTCAAGCAGCAGCTCGAGTGCTGACTTCTGACGTGCTGGCTTCGGTGGCGGTATGGGCTCCTTGGGCTTCAGAGCTGCAATCTGCTCATCACGCTCCTTCACCTGCGCCTGCAGGGAGGTGATCTTGACTGCACCGCGCTCGTTTACACTCTGCAACGTGGCCAGCTCTGTCCGCGACTCCTCCAACTCACCAACCAGGTCCGTGTTGCGTGCACGTAGGTTCTGAATCTCGGTAGCTGCCTTAATCTCCAGTGCTTTCAATCTAGTCACCTCTTTCGCTGTTTCTTGGTCATCGTCACCTAACGCGTTCAAGGTCTCCTGTAACGTCTGCAGTTCGTCCTTGACCCGGTTGTTCTCTGCCTGTAGCCGCTTCTTCTGATCGGCTAGGTGTTCTGCTCGTGCTTTCAGCCCGAGGAAGGAGATGCGATACTCGTCGAGTACGTCAAGCCAAGCGTCTGGGTTCTTCCGGACGGCTCGCTCGAGTTCCTCGGCGGTAACTACTTGAAACTCGGAGGGGATGTACCGGGCTCTGTATTCCAGCTCTTCACCCTCATGTCGGTCAATGGGTATCGCGTGCCGGAAGCTGAGGTTGTCCTCCTTGCGGGCGCGAGTTCCCTGGGCCAGCGTGTCCTCGCCTCCAATTGCGAGTCGCAGGTCCTTCTCAGTTTGACGACGGTTGTATTCTGCCTGCAGACGCTCCTGGTGCTGCTGCTGTTGTACCCGCCGACGCTCCTCTTGCTGACGAGCCTGCTCAGCACCATCTCGACCCTGAGTCTCGTCTTGTGTCTCTTGCGCCATCTTGCGCAGTCGTTCTACACCCTGGGTGTCGTCGAAATCCGGATTCCACTCTGACTCGTCTTCCACCTCACGTTGTCCTTCGGTTAGTGTGCCGTTCTGTCGTTGGCGCGCGTCGCGGAGGAACTTCTTCGTGAGTGGGTTAAGGTTCAGGTTGGGAATGAATGAGGATTCGTCTGCTCCGAGTGTCGTCTGGTTTGCGGCCATTCGGACTCGGTGTCGCACGCGCGTTTCTGTGCACACGTGGTCGGGGTGATCGCTTGCGGCGATCGAGGGTGGTAGAACTTAATGACACGGACAAGACAGCAACAGGGCGCAAACGTGTATTAGCCTTAGTATCGAGTAAGTTCTACGAAGAAGAGAAGTAAGAAGTCGCGAGAAGCGCGTGATAAGATCGGGCCCGAATCTAGGGTCCGGGCGCGCTAGGGCGCGAGGTCACGTGACACCGAAGTGCGTCTGTGCAAAGGTAAACCGTGACATCTACATGCTCCCTCTACTCGAAGAACATTATAGGCCGATCGAGTTTAATAACTAGTATAAGATTCCCGCACTACGTAAGTAATAGATAGGTAGAGACTACACTAGGGTAACTAAGGTCACGCCTCCTAATTATTCTAAGCCCCCTCCTAACTTTAGGCATTTAATAGAGTATAGCCCTTAGGACGCACGGTCTAGCTAAACGGAGAAGGCTACTAGTATATATTAGGTCTTATTCGGAGAAAGTGAAGTGGAGTAGGCTATCGACTTAGGCGAACTTAACGAGGTATCTACCTATCCTATGTAGTCTAATAAAGTGAAAGGGAAGGTACCCGTAGGCATTCTAAAGAATCCGTACCCGAGGACTCGGTCCTTAGCCTAGGATCTACGAGCCCGAGCTAAGGCTACTAAGAAAGTTCGCCTACAATTAGAATAGGAGATCCGGTAAGCTAAGATTAACTAGTAGGAGGTTAAAATGATTAACGAAGTTAGTGCTTAAATAAGCGAAACTCAATTATTAGCTAAATCCGGGGTAACCCTAGGAAGGGGAAATGATGCCTAAGTAAATAGATTAGGGAACGATACTAATAAAGGACTGCCTAAGGATATACCTATTAGTCCCGTGAACGCCCCCTTCGCATAAAGGAAGCGTATATAGAATGCTAAGACTATAAGGATTAATAACTACGTCCGACAATATAGTTTAGCTAGTAATGGCCCGGTTATAAAGGAAGAGGGTATTATCAACTAGATTAATTAGATCCTCTAGACAACGTTTCCTAATGTGAACGCCTAGGATTAGTTTCGATATAGTCGCTAGTTCGAGGCTACCCTCTTCGGTTGCGTTACTAACACCCCCGCTCTTTAGGAGAAGCTCGCTACAGTACGACGCCTTATAGGAAAGGACCCTAAGGTTCGTACTAGACAAGTAGTTACCTATAAAGATGAACCTAAGTATAATAAGGAGGTCTTCCGCAAAGATAGTTAGGTCTAGTATGTCGGAGTGTATTTAACTATACTTTACTCTAAAGGTGCGGTCCCTACTACTAAGCTTTATAAGGACGTTAAGAAAATCGGGCTCTCTAGTATCCTTAACAACTTTGCTATGGTCCCTAGTCCTTAGGTAGTAGCGGAGTTTAGGATAAATAAGAACTAGATTAGGTGCCTAATTAATAAGGGTTCCGAGGTGAATATTATCGGCTAGAGGAACGCTTATAGGTTTAGGTTACTAGTAATGTCGAGTGCTTAGCTTACCTTTCGAGGTGCTAGAGGGCGGGCCTAGTTTAAAGGTGTCGTAGGCAATTTAGATGTTTAGGTGTTTAGGGTTCACTACTAGGTGGACATGTTCATCTCCTCGGATCTAAACTTACTAACAATCCTAGGACGTCCGTAGGCCCGTAAGGTACGACTTACTGCCCGTAACTGCGATAATGGTTTATAGGAGGGGACTATTACTAGCCATAAAGGTAAAAGTGTTATGTTTACTACCCTAGTTAGCTCGGATAGGTATAAGACCCTTTAAGAACTATTAAAAGCGTCGGGAAATGGAAGGGTAGGTTAAGTTACGGCGCTTAACCTACCGACTTACTAAAGCCGGATTTAATAAAATTAGTAAGGTTCTTGCACTATCTCGGAGGAACCTTAGACTTTGATTTACCGGTCCCGGGACCAGTAAATAGCTATAGTAAGGAAAATGGATACTACTACGACACGACGTATCTATAGGAAGACACGACGTATCTATAGAAACCCGGTAAGGCTCTAACGCCTAGTAACCATTTAGCTCACTTATTAGGATTGCTTAGGACTGCTAGAGCAAAGGAACGAGTTGCAGAAATTGGAATAGGCGTGTTTAAGGGAGATTCTATTACTAACGTTTATTTAGTTTAAGGGGATTAGCCTTCCGGGATCCTAAGGTAATCTACATTAAATGCTTAGGCACGGAAGTAATAGGTAGGCTAACATATAGCTAATATTAGGATGCCGCAGGTCTTTACGATGTATAAGCGTAAGGCGGATAAGAAGAAGCTAGTAGACGTAAGCGTTTACGAACGCCTAGAATTACGAGTTAAGGGAGATATAGAATGGAAGCGTAGGGTACTATACCTAGAATCTAAGATACCTAAAGGACAAGGTCCGTTCGATAGGAAGTACTTAACTAAGAAATTCTCAAGTATTAAGCGAGGTAGCCGGATTACGCTAGAACGACTTACCTTAATTAAGGTTAGTATTAAGCTATTGCTAATGGAAAGGGCCTTATTCGATAAGATGCTCTACAACCGGGAGGTAGTCCTTACTTAGGATTTCAGTTACATAAGGCAAATTAGGTACGACGTTATACTACCTTAGAAGATTAACACGGTCCCTTATAGGCTATAGTAGGCACGTCCTATCCGATTGCACCTAAGTCTTAGGGCGATCGTTAAACGCATAATTAGAGCCCGGATTAAGAATAACATCCTAGAATACTCATAAGGGGCATATTCTAATAGCTAGTTCCTAGTCGTAAAGAAGATTAATGCCTCTAGAAGCGATGTGCCATATCGGTTAACTAACTTAGCTATGCTCCTAAATAAGGTTACTATACGCGATGCTAACATTCTACCGGATACGGATAGCTTCTTAGAGGATTTTGCCGGGTACCGAGTCGCTTCACTTATAGACCTGTTTTTAGGTTATAATTAGATCACTTTAGATAAGTCCTACCGGGACTTAATAGCCTTTATAACCCCTCTTAGCCTAGTACGTAACACGACTCTACCTTAAGGAGCTACTAATTCAGTTACTTAGTTCGTACGTACGATAACAAAGATTCTACTTAATTATATCTCGCATTAAGCGAAGCCGTTTCTCGATAATATCGGTATTAAGGGACTAACTAAGGATTATAGGAATGTAGAAGTAGAGCCTAGGTTAAGGAAATAGGTCGTTAAGCACATCGTTTCCCTAGATCTAGTTCTTACTAACCTAGAGAGAGCTAGTGCGGTGGTTACTAGAGGTAAATCCCAATGGTTATATAAAAAGCTTAAGATTATTAGGTACGTTACTAGCCCGGATAGTCGCTATCCTAACCTAAAGGTTGTAGCTAAGATCCTAGACTAGCCTACGCCTACCTATGTTAAGGAGGTCCGCACCTATATAGGGCTATATGTGTACTTCCGGATATAGATCCCCTAGTTCGTTATCATCGCTCGACTAATGTATAAGCTACTAAAGAAGGGCGCCGAGTTCACCTAGACAGAAAATGAGCAGTTCTCGAAAGAAGAGGTTACTAGATATCTTATGTAGGCTCTAGCCTTAGTTACCCTCTACTACTTACCTAGTGCTAGGTCTATCTTTGTCTTAGTTAATGCTAGCGGCACTAGATAGGGATGTATCGTTTCTTAAGAATTAATAGACAGTACTCGACGGCGTTACCCGGTGCGGTATAAGAGTGGAATCTAGAACGCGTTAGAATCTAGATATAATACTAGTAAGCGGGAATGCCTTAGGGTTCTTAAGGGGCTTAAGAAGATCTAGAGATATATTACTAGCGTTGATTTTGTCCTTAAGGTTAATACTAAGACACTTATATAGTAGCTTAACCGGCCGGCTTCGGACCTACCTAACTCGGCAATAGCCCGGTAGGTCGTATAGATTAGGTTATTCACGTTCGAAGTGAAGCACGTTACGGGGACTAGGCACACTAGCCTAGATACCCTGTCTCGTAGGCCCTCTATACCTTAGGAACCTAGGGAAACTAACGAAGACGATGTCGACCGGATAATTAATAATAAGCTATTTAGGTATCCGGAGCCGGTCGACACCTATCTAGTTGAAATCTAGAAAACACGACATCTCGGGGACTAATATTCTAAAAGCTCTTAGTAACTTGCTTAGGTTATAGAAACTAGGACCCGGCCCGATAGTATTACCCGTACTAAGTACCGGCGACTAGTAAAGAAGAGCGTTAATTTCTTTGTCCGGGACCAATTGCTGTTCTTCTAGAAGCGCCGAGGAGCACCGTTACAACTTGTAATTAACGATAATAAGGCTTAGAAGGAGATCGTCATAGAGTGCTATGAGAGACACGGTTACCGTAGCGCTAAGGTCGTGTATAACCTTATTTCCGATCGGTATTACTAGGACGGGTACTTCGCCGATGTCTCTACGTAGGTTCAAAGTTATGCTCCTTATAGGTTTCGCGAAGGTAACTAGCGCGCTAGTAAGCTCCACTTATCGAGCCCTTAGGTTATTAGTAAGAAGTGGTACTCGGACCCCGTCTAGGTACATAAAAATAGATACCTCCTAGTTACGCGCGAAGCACTTAGTAACTGGATCGAGGCTAGAGTAATAAGGGTACCTCCTAGCTCTAAGACGGTTACTAAGTTTCTATACGAAGATGTCTTCTATAGGTACGGCTACTATGCTGAAATTGTGCTTAATAACGCTACGGTTTATACGGCTAAGGTTAAGCGGTTGCTCGTAGGACTTAGTGTTCGAAGGATCCGAATATTACCGTACTATCCGTAGTCTAATGCTCTAGTCGAGGTTAGGCACCGTCCGATTCTTATAGCGTTAGTAAAGCTTATAAGGAACATATACCGCGGATGGGAGCAATAGGTACCCGCTATGTTATAGGCTAATAGGACCACGACCTATCGTACTACTAGAATGACGCTAGCTTAGGTCCTATATAGCCATCGCACGATTCTGCCAATTGAGGTTAAGCACCCGAAGTAGGCGAATTATTAGTAGGGATCGGTAAGAACGACTAAGGACCTGCTTACTATACGTGCGCGTTAATTCTAGGCTCGAGACCTTAGTTTAGAAGAGCTACATACTCGAAGGAAGCGACTAAGAGAACTTAGTAAGGACTACTTTAATTCTTACCGGAATGTTAACTCTATTAGTTTCTAGAAGGGCAACCTTATTATAAGATTCGACAAGCTATATAAGGATAACTTCTTACGCAAGATCGGTTACCGATAGTAAGGCCTATATCGGGTGTCTAGTGTCTCTAGGGAGTTTAGTACCTATATTCTTAAGGAACTTAATAGCACGCCGATTAAGGGTGTTTAGGCACGAGAAAACCTTAAGCTAGTTCTAGAGCTTCGCCCGGATGACATAGGAGTACTAGGCCTAGATAATAGGATCGATCTCGTAATAGGGGAGGGAGAAGTCGCTAATAGCGTCGCTAATAGCGTCGCTAATAGTGAAGATAGTAGTAATTCGAACGAGATCGAGCCTATCGCCGACGAAGACGTGCTACCTATAGGAGTTAACGAAAGGGGATCGTATCCTAAACCGGAATCTAAGAAGCTATAGGTTAGGCCTTATAACCTTTCTATAGCCAAAATTTCACAGTTTAGTAGGATCGAGGCTAAGAACTAATTAGTTAGTAATAGCGTACGGAGTTCACTTCTACTAGGTATATGTTGCACATGCCCTTTAGTTTATTAAGCCGATTCGGTTATCTAGACTTTACTTTATAGGGTGTTCTTACCTTAGTTAGACCTTAGTTAGTAGAGTTACATTTACCGGTCCCGGGACCGGTAAATCGGATCACGTAATAGCGTAGCATGCCTCTACCGAATGCTTACCTAGGTAGTTACTAGTACTAGTTTTCGGTTACATGTAGGGTTATCGGACCTTTAGTATAACCTTAATAGCACTGCTCTTACTACTTATAAGACCGGTCTCGGCGCTACTACCTTATAACATTATAGGGACATACGCTAAGAGGCATACTTAAGCGTAGCTCTCTACCTACTACCTCCTCTCTTTTTCTTTAAACACTAATACTATTACTAGAGCTACTAACACATCTATCTACTACTACTACATACATTAGACGGTTCTTTAGCCTCTCTCTCTTTACGACCTTAGCCTTCTTTAAAGCCCCTACCCTAATACTAAGCTTTTAAAGCTTACTAACACTCTAGAGTAGCACCACGAGATAGCTAGCTCTTACGATCTCACTAATAGCAAATCCTAGTTATTATAGCTTTAGCTAGTCTATCGTTACGCCCGGCTAGCTCGAGCATAGCGCTTACTAGCACTGTTACTAGGCTTACCCGCCTACCTTAAACCTTATTCGAGTCCCTTCGCCTACCGGACAACGTTAAGTATGTCCTTACTAACACGAACACGCCGAAGTCCGCCGCTAATGTTATGTTCCGAGAGCTTAGTCCTTAGAAGCGGGTTAAGGTATTAAAGGACTTCTATAAGGGCTTCGAGAAGGTGTTCGAAGACTACTCCGTCTAGGTTAACCTGTTTTTCGAGGAAGTTAAGAACGGTATAGGTAAGAGCTACTAGGATGAATTCCTTAGTAATAAGAAGCTCGATATCTTATTTCCTATCGTCGGTAAGATTCGTAAGACCGGTTTAGAGATTCGTAACCGAGAGAAGACTCTTCGAGCTACGCTTACCCGCTACTAGCTACAGTAGATAGATAATAAGATTCTTAATCGACGCGTTATCTCCGAGCTTTGTAGTACTAATAGCGGGCGCCGCTAGTTCACGGCCTTTATTAATAAGTACCTAGATAATAGTAGGGCTATTAGTAGAATTTAGAGGGCACTAATCTAGCGTATAAGGATCGGCCGTAAGGGCATAGATCGTAAGCAAATTCTAGAGCCTAGTAATCTTACCCGGTGCGACAGGGAGGCTAAAGTACGTAGTATTAATCCGCAGTCGGCTAAGAGTAGGGAGATTATTAGAAGACACCGCCTAGCCGTCTATAAGGATAGCTTTCTATACTTTATAGAGGGTACTATTACTAAGAAGTCCGCGTCCCCGGAGGATAGTATAGCTTAACCTAGACTATCTAGCTAACAATAGCCTTAGCTACGTTAGCTACCGGGTAGTAAAGGTAAAGGACGTGTAAAGAGTACTACGCTAACTCTACTAGCCTCTACCTAGCCTATAGTCCTATCGAGAGGCGGTTATAAGTCGAGTCGACTTAAGTAGCTCCGTATAGGCGAGAGCATAGGTGAGGGCATAACTGCGCCTACTCGATCCTTACCTAACCGAACGCTAGATAGCGCACCTATACGCGAAGGCAGTTCGCTAGGTACACCGGTTAGTACCCTACGATCCACTCCGGCCCTAACTAAGAATAGTAATCCGATACTTACTATGTTACCTTCGGCTATAATTAGGGATGTATTAGTCTTTAAGGATTAGATCCTATAAGAAGACGAGGCCCTCCGGATTAAGCGCGCTAACTGCACCTACAATGAGCGGTACTATAGCATTAAGTTTAGAAACTCGATTAATGTAGATAGTATTAACTAGCTACCTAAGCATCGGATGCCGGGCCTTAAGATGCTCGAATATGCTATCTCGGACGTTCTTAAGAGGGATAGTAAGGTTAGCGCTATAATGTGCGATTAGTATATTCGAGATTTCTACTATAAGGCCCTCTACTTCGTTACGAATCCCGGTATTACTACTAATACCCTATGTAAGCGCGCGCTTAAGGTCTAAGACTAGCTCTTTAAAGGTAAGAGTTTTTCAGCTATTAAGGTAAAGAATGGGTCGTAGTTTCGCCCTAATAAGCGTAGTTAGAAGACTGTTAACCCGCTTAGCTACCTCTGTGTTCGAGGTAAAGTCGGTACTACGAGTAGCATCGTTACGTATACTAACTATAACTAGATCCTCGACAAATTCGGCATTAATAAAGCTAACTAAGCCGATCTTAATAGTACCGGTACCTACATTAATAGTAACATGCTATACTAGTACAATAACGCTAAACTGGTACCGCGGGTTAAATTAGTTAGAGAAATGATAAGTCGAGAATTCGACGTGTACCGATAGTACCTACGAGAATTAAATAAGGTTAGTAACGGCGGCGTCTACTAGAACATGTAGTATTCTCTAAGCTAATAGATTATGCGACAAGACCCCGGGCTATAGCTCTTATAAGTAGCGCTACACCCTTAACACTACACTCGGTTCATCTCCTTCCCTAGGCCTACGATTTTTAGCTTTAATAGGGCTTATTAGGGGGGTGACGCGAACACTATAGTGTAGTATACTAGGGTCGACTTAAACCTCGAAATTGAAAACTACTAGACTAATAACCGGCTTAACATACTATACTCTCTTAACTTAGAGGGCACTAGTGGGCCGGAGGTTTTACACGGTTTTTATAAGAAAGGGAATGCTAGAGAGTTTATCTAGTAGTGCTAGATTAACGACTGTATAGAAGACGGCCGATTTAAGCGTTTCTTCTCGGTTAGGGTCTAGAATTACCTAAGTAAGAATAGTATTAGCTGGTTTAGAGAGGACCTAAGCGCTAGGCAAATACGGGTAACTACTATAGGCGTCCTAATAAGGTAGGCCGCACATAAGAAGACGCTACATTAGATTAACCCTTACTTTATCGAGATCCGCGACGACGACTATCTTAAACTCTAGAGAAGCTAGAGTATACACTAGGTAATGGACCTCTATCGTAACTTTAAGACGCTAAGTAAGAGCGCTATAGGGTTTGAGTATCGACGCCTAGTACCCGGCCATCCTTTTCCTACGGCCGTACACCTTAGTAGCATTAGCCCTCTGTCCAATGCCCTAGCGGGTTTAAAGTCTTAGAACGATAACGAAGTCATCCTTAATGCTAGGAGGTAGCTTAATGCTACGGTCCGCCTAGACTCGGAGCTCTTCTATAAGAAGATGCATAATTGGCGCGTCCGAGCTATAAAATTAATAGATAAGTAGCTTAGCTTAGTTACTACTCTCGAGTAGATGTGCTTTATAAGCGAAGGGCGTAATAAGAGCTTCTTCCGCAACTACTATAGGAACTTTACTAGCTAGTTACTTAGGGACGCGTCTAGTAAGACTAGTGTTAGCTACGACAACGAGTAGGTCTAGATAAAGGAGTTGTATGAGACTAAGTAGAACTGAGTAGTTAGTGCGGGTCTATAGGCTCCTAGTTTCTAGTTAATTTCCGGCTACAGCTATAGCCTATAGGATTCTAGTTCTAATTCTAGTTCTAATTCTTCGGGTATAGGTGCTTCTAGTCCTTAGTTAGCTCTTACTTATTTCTCATAGTTACTTATCTTCCCTTAACTTACCTTCTAGCTACGCGGTAGACTCGTCTTTAGATTTATTAGGTTACTAGTACTAACGCTCACTTGTCTTATAAGTGGCGTTTACGTTATTCGACTATCTGGCCCGCTCGATTAATACTAACATAGCTGTCTATTCCCTCGCTAGTTTCGTAGCATACGTTAGTACAGTGCGACGGATGCGAATCGCGGTTATTAACGTCATTATTACGGTCTCTATTAGAAGGATCCTTTCGATCTTTATAGACTGTCGCTAGTAGGTCCTAGGACTACCTAACATCTTATATGTTAAGCTAAATGGTAGGGTAAGCTACTATACTGCTATAAGACCACCTTAGCTTATAGCGACTAACTAAGCTACCTATAATACCCGGGCTTACTGCTTTAGAACCTAAGGACAGGTTCGTAATAGGGGAGGATATATTAACGACTATTTAGTTATGTTAACCTTAGGTTTAGTTGCGTGTCGACCTTAGGTTTAGAGGGGGAGTCCCTTAGGTCTAACTTACCCCTATTTCATTTAGGTTTAATTAGACATTTAGGTGAGCTAGCGGGACTAGTACAGCTATTAAGATATATACTGCGTAGTTAAGCATTGTAAGCGTAGCATTAAGGCAACAATTCAATTTATACCTCTCGAGTAGAGGGCATAGGGGTTTAGGTCCCCTACTCCTCCTATTTTATCTAGCTACTACGCTACTCGTTACGTGACCTAATTTCACGGTCCCGGGACCGGTAAATACCTCTACTTACATAAGCGCCGCTCCATACTACCATAACTCGGACAGGCCTACATAGGGTAGTTAGTAGACATTACTAGGTAGGCAGTTCTCCTTACAGTACTCCGAATCTAGAGTTATAGTACTAGACTTATAATGTAGTCCTAGTTAATACTTATCGTACTAGGGTCGTCCTAGTACGATGTCGTATTCTAGATTAGTAAGCTATCCTATAATCTCCTCGGTGTAGCCGTTAATATCTAGGGTGAACTCGGTTTGGTATTCGATTAGCTCCTTTACTATAGATATGTCGGCTAAGCCTAGTGCTAATGGGCTATCTAACTTAGTAAGAGGTAATTTATTCTTTCGCGTATATACGATGTTAACGTAGGTAGAGTTTACTCCGATATTAAGAAATAAGAATGCATTCTTTCTATTTACCTTATAAGGGACTACTAGGTGTAAGCCTATAATAGGGTTGTGTTCTACATGTACTATTCGTAGGGAATAGGATAATATCTTAAGGTTACTACCTAGAGCCCTATCCTCTATTAATATGTTTGTATCTAGTCTACTAGTTATTACGCTTAACGAGTAGACTAGGCTTTTCCCGACTAGGTCGGGCGCGGTAGCATCTAGTAGGCCTAGAGCTTACACTCCTTATCGGTTAGCTTATAACCTAGCTTACGGTACTTCTTATATAGACGCTCCTTTATGTAGCGTTCGGTCTCGGCGTCGTCGAGGAGTAGGAGGTTCTTAAACTTGGCTAGGCGAGTGTCCTATAGGAGGCGGTCTACTTTACGACGATTGTTCGAGCCGGAGCCTACGGGTAGAGTACCGCTACCCTTGTCGTTAGACTTGTCCTTATCGTCCTTCTTAGCCGAAGGCTTCTTCTTTAGGTAAAGAGTCTCGGCGACCTTAAAATCCTCCTTAGCCTTAAATAGGGCATCGATAGCGTCGCTAAGGGTCTTAGGGTTAGCTTACTAATAGCGGATTAGATAGCGATAGTTAAGCTTACGTATAAGGTTATCTATAGCGTCTTCTCTAGTTATGCGTATAAGGTTAGCGTATCGGCGCTACTCTCGGTAGAGCTCTACGAAGGAATCCTTAGAGCTATCCTCTAGTTACTTTAGTATAGTTATGTAGTTACGGGCTCGGCCGATAGGGTTACGGTCTCCGTACTACTTAATAAGGGACTTTATTATCTTATTAACTAATAAGTAGGGTCTCTCGCTACCGCTTATAATGCCGGCGATAGACGGGACTTTCGGGTTAAGTAGTGCCTAGGTACTACCGTCGGTATAGTCGAGGATAAACTTAAGGACTACATCCTTGTCGCGGAAGGTAGTAGCTAAGATCTTAGTCTCTAGGGCACTTAACTACTTCTCGAGTAAGGGTCCCTTTAGGTCGCCCTCCTTACTAAGGTTACCTTAGAACTTATACTTAGGTCCGTCTCCGCTATAGTTAGTCTTCTACGGACGATTGAGAGACTTATCGATGTCGAGGATGTTATTAAAGTCGATCTTAGCCTTCTTAGTCTTCTTAGACTTACGGCGGCGAGTACGGCGGTCGTCGTCGGAGGACTCGTCGCTACTGCTACTACTGTCGCTAGAGTCCGGGTCGTATCTCTACTTCCTATTCTTACGCTACTTACTAGCCCTATCCTTCTTCTTCTTAAACTCGTTATCTAACTCGTCGGATAACTCTCTACTACTTAGCTACTTACTAGCTCTATCCTTATCCTTATCCTTCGGAGGAGATAGCTTACGTCCTATACGGCGGCGTAAGATAGATCGTAATAGTAAAGATCGGCGGTCCTTACCTCTCTCCTTAGTGCGGCTACGCTACTTAGCGGCTTCGAGTTCCTTAACGTGTACGTTACGTAGGGCTTAGAGGTTATGCTTATAGTCGGCGACGGCCTCCTCGTAGTTATCCACTTCGCGCTAGAGGTCCTCGATACGGGCCTCGCGCTCCTTAACCTAGATTATAGCTTACTTAGCTTATGTATAGGACTTCTCGGCGTCTATAGGAACTAGTAATACCTTAAGTGTAGCTAGTTTAATCTAAGCTATATTAAGATCTTAGATAGTAGAGTCGCGTTCGGTAGCTATAGTGTTACGTTCTATAACGGCTATGTCGCGCTCTAACGATACTACATCGCGTACTTAGGTAACTAGGTCGAGGTTATTAATAGTAGTGTCGCGCTCTACTATAACCTTAGCTAAGTCCTTACGGAGGTCGTTTTACTAAGCGTTTAACGTCTTAAGTAGCTTATCGAGATCCGCTACTTACTTCTTAGTATCGGTAAGTTACTTTTATAACTTGTCCCTATATTCCTAATTCTCGTAGTAGCTCTTATAGAGTAGCTTAGCGAGGTTAGAGACGTTACGGTACTCTTCTTCGCCGCGACGTAAGATAAAGTAGATAGCGGGCGGAGCGGACACGTCGCTACTATATAGCTTTTTGAAAGCGGCGATGTCGAGTTAGGTAAGTAACTTAAGTATTACTCGGTAGGTCTTCGCGACTTATGCTTCTTCGACTCCCGTCTCTTTACCTACGTCCGTTACCGCGTCGTCTATATAATCTACTACTACTATAGCCTCCTTACCTTCCTCCTTGATAATCTCGTCGTCGTATAGGAAGTCGCTAAGGTTAAGGTATGCTTAAGGATCGGTAACTAGTTTACCGAGGTTAATTATCTTCTACTAAAGGCGTTCTTATTCTTACTCTTATATCGTATTACGACCTTCACCGACTCGCGTTAGACCGCTAGTTGTAGCGCTAGTAATAACTAGCGGCCTCCGTTACCGCGTAATATCTTATTAACTTAACTTAAGTACGATAGGGCGTCGCGCTTATTAACTTAGGGTTTACAACTTAACTTAAGCACGATAGGGTATCGTACGTATTAACTTAACTTAAGTACGTTTACTATCGCACTTTCTATTAGGGCCGTAAGACTATAAGGGGATGTCGTAATGTATAGCACGCCTACGATCTTCTAATCGTAGATAAACTAAAGCTTACCTTCTTCTATAGACGCTATGCGCGTCTCCTAGTGTACGTATGCGCGTTACGTACGGTATGCTAAGCCGGGCATAGCCGTATTACATGTAAGGGTTAGCTATAGGCTACCCTTACACTTTCCTTAGAGTCGTACTTAGTCTATAGACTTAACGCGCCTATCGCGTTACTTAATCTACCCTTCGTAGATCCCTCGTAGCTTATCTACGGAAAAGAAAGGTCTAATAAAGTGTAAGGGCACCTACTTAGGTAGTACAAAGTTATTAGATAAGCTATCTAAGAGGTACGCGAGGCGCGAGAAGTTAATATATAAGCCGAGGTACGCGGGTCGGCCCGGGCCCGGTTACGTAACTCGCTACGTTTACTCGCTATACGGCTATAGGCCGTTATACTAACTTCGGTAGCCTTACCCTATTAATAGGTTACATTTAATGTCGGAGTACATACTTATACGATACTATGCTAAGATCCGTATAGTTATCTAGGAGAAACGTAGCCTCGCAAAAGCCCTTACGAGTCTCGACTGCGCCTCGTAAGTGACGCGCTAGATACATATCTACTCGCCTTAAAGGGTCGACTTTAGGAAAACTCGGACTTAGGAGCGACCTACTTCTAGTCCTCTACCTTTTCCCTAGTCGCTACCCTTCTTAGTTAGAGCCTTCGTAGCGTCTACCCTACGAACCGCTTACGTGTTACGGTCCTTCTATAGGTGCCTATTCGGGCAATCCGTCTTAATGTAACCCTTCTTATAGTATCTATAGTACTCCGCTTTAGTCCTATCGAAGGTTATAGACGATCCGCCGGCGTCCCGCTAGTAACTCGTACCCGGGTCGCGCGACGCCTAACTATACTTCTACTACTTCGAGCTACGATCGCTTCGCCCTTAGTCGCCCTTAGTCTCTCGCCTACGGCGACTATACTACCCGCGGTCGTGCCCTCCGCTACTACGCTCCGTGCTTTTAATACGCGAAGCTAGGATTACTAGTTCCTCTCTAGTTATTAGGATGTTATAAAACTTAACAATTGCGGACTATAGGCTAGGCGTAAGCTTAGCGAGTATATATCGTACGCGTTACGCCTCCGTATAGTCCCCTAACTAATCCTCTATAACATCTAGCTTAGTCGTAAACTAACGCACTATCTAGTTGTCCTTCTATTTTACCGCCTTATACTCTAACATTACGTTAAGTACGCGGTTTATAGGGTTACCGTATACGTCTCGATAGAACTCCTTAAAGTCCTAGTATATATACCCTTTAAGGTTAAGGACGCTATAGTTAGCGTACTATCGCTTACTTATCTCTCCGCTTAGGTATATAACCCTATATAGGACCTTTAACTCGTTCGTCGCATACGTGCCGCCTAAGAGGGTAAAGATAAGAGAGAGCTCCCTTAGGAATACCCGTACTTTCTTAATCGAGTCCCCTCTAAAAGGCGTAGGTTCTTTAAGACGTAAACGTGTCGCATACGATACGACCGCGCCTCGAGCTACGATATTATCGTTAGTTGCTATAAATAGAGGAGGGGGAGGGGGAGTCGGGGATAGTTCTCCGCCGGATTCGCCCTAAGGGTCCGCCGGCGGTACGCTTACGTCCCGTAAGATCTCTAACTATTTAATCTCCCTCTATATCCCCTTCTCCTTAACCTCTACCCGAAGGGCATCCCTCCTTACGACTAAGGCTACACGTCTCGCTTATTACTAGGCCCTAGGGCTTAGGGGAGCCGTAGGCGTAGCGCTACTATCGTCGCGTTCGGACTCTATAGCGTATATAGATTGTAACGAAGAAGAAGAATTAGAACTATTAAGGGATGTCGTAATGTATAGCACGCCCACGACCTACTAGTCGTAGATAAACTAATTCTTACCTTTTGTTTAAGACGTATCGCGCGTCGTAAGGTGTACGTATACGTATTACGTACGGCTTAGTAGCCGGTCGCGACCGGATGTTATATATAAGGCTACATATAAGGGTTAGCTACTAGGCTACTCCTTACATAGCCCTTCTATCGTACTAGGTACTGCACTTTACCCTTATACTTACGCTTCCTAGTACTGCCTCTACTTTATATTCCCCGTCCTTATTAGCGAGGGCTATAGTGCCTCTATCCTTCTCGCTACCCGCGTACGGCTCGAGGAGGGATATATAGAATACATTATAAATTCTTAAGTCGGCTAGTAGTACTAGGCGGTACGCCTACGAACCGATAGCGTCGATAATGCGGTACGGTCTAATAAACTTCGGACCTATCTTCTTCTTCGGCAATACTAACCTTAGGTTCTTCGTAGATAATAAGACTAGGTCGCCTACGCGATAGCTCTTAGCCTTATAAGTCTTATTATAGTAGCGAGTCTAATCGGCTACTACGATTTCCTAACGCTTCGTAAGCGTAGCGCGTATCTCTGGTATACGGTTAACTAAGTCTACCGCTACTAGTACCTCACCTTCCCGGATCTCGCCTCGAGATCCTATAGGTGTTAGGGTAATCTTAGGTCTCTAACTATGCGCTATCTCGAATAGGCTTATACGTAGCGTAGGGTAGATGCTATTATTACATGCAAATTTAGTAATAGCTAGCTACTTAGCCTACTCTATCTAGTTCTCGCTATAGTAATAACGAAGGTACTGTTCTAAGGTTTAGTTTACCCTCTTAGTCTAACCGTTAGTCTAAGGGTAGAAAGCTATAGATAGCTTACGCTTTACCTACGCCTCGAAGTAGAAGTTACTCTAGAACTTACTCGTAAACACTAACCCGCGGTCACTTACTATGCCCGATAGCACACTATAATGCCGTACGACTTTGTCTCGTAAGATCCTCGTAAGCTCCGCCGCTATACATGTCTTAGTCGTAGGAATGTATAAGTTTATTTTAGAGTAGCGGTCGACGATTACTAGAATCGCATTATACACGCATTCTCCTCGCTTACTTAGCGGTAGGTCCGTAATGAAGTCTATAGTAATTTCCTACTATAGGCCGTCTAGCCTAGGTAGTAGCTATAGCTCGCCGTAGGGTCGATAGCGCCTCGCCTTCGAGGTCTAACAAGCCCTATAGTTTCTAACATACTCCCTTACATCCTTACTAAGTAATTCCTACTAGTAATAACGTTATAGTAGCTCTTTAGTCTTTACCTTACTAAAGTGCCCTACTAGTAGGTCGTTATAATATATATAGAGTAGCTATACTCTTACTATATAGTCTTCGGGTACTATAATCGCGTTCCCGCGATAGACTAACCCGTCTTTTATATACTAGTCCTTAGCGTCTCCTTCGCTAGGCGCCTACGATAAGCATACGACGCACCTATCGTCTCTCCCCTATACGATTTTTATTAGTAGTGTAAGTAGTTTACCTAGGCCGCCCTACATTATTATAGCGTATACTCTTACTAGTAGCGATCGGGTCCCCTACGGCTCGTAGGCTACTACTACTATTATCGTCGCCTTATCCTATATCTTCTCGTAGGTAGCGGTTACGCGCCTTACTATAGGCTCGTCCTCTCTTAATAGGGATTCCTTCTAGAAAGATAGCTTACTTTATAGCGTAGGAAGCAAGTTCGACGTCTACTATACTACGCGTACGTAGTTACTACGTCGCGATAGCGCATCGGCTAGGTTACTCTTCCCCGACCTATACTCTACTACGAAGTCGAAAGGTTATAGAAACGTCGCCTATCGAGCTTACCTCCCGTTTAGCTACTTTACTATTATAAAACCCTATAGGTTCGTATAGTCGACTAGTACCTAAACCGTATACGATGCGCCTTCGAGGTACGGTCGCTAATACTTAAATGCCTCTACTACTACTAGTAGCTCTTAGTTATAGGTCTTATAATTGCACTCGGTAGGTATTATCTTACGAGAATAGAAGGTAATTAGATGCTACTTAGTCCTAAATAGCTAAGAGATAATGCCTATAATCGCAAAACCTAAGGTATCCGTCTTAACCCTCTATTACGGAATGATTCCTATAGACCCTAGAATTATAACGATAAGACGAACACGTAACTTATCCTACCTAAGCGCTTAGACTTAGAGCGATTAGACTACTTATGCTTAGACTAATTAGACTACTTATACTTAGAATAATTAGACTAATTACCGAGATCTACGAATCTCCTTTGTATTTAGGAACGCTAAGAACCCCTTATGGTTTCGAGGCGTTTAACTTACTGTTTAATATTACTATTTAGAATATACTATAACCTAACCTCTACCTTACTACTACTTAGTCTTTATAAGACAAGATAGCTATTGCTTTATTACTCTCCCTTAACTTCTTATCGGCCCGAGAATAAACCCGATTAAGCTTATCTTCTTAACTTATAATATTATTAGGTTATACTAAACCTAATAGCTTTAAACGCCCTCTACGATAGGAGACTAATAGAGTAAACGGGGAACACCCGCCCCTAGTGAAGTAAGTAGAGCCCGACGACCTTAGACCACGAACGATGCTATAAATGCCTTAGCTACTTATATAGGCAACGACACCCTTAAGGTTAGTAAGCTAGAATACTACTATAGCAACCGAGACAAGTTCGACACTTAGGTCTCTTAGATAGACATATACTTCTTATTTAACTCTATGCCTAAGAACCTTAAGCCTGTCTTTACTACTACCTTTTTAAGAGGACGAGTATAGCATTAGGTTAAACTATTCCTTAGGAAATACCTAGATAGTAACGGAGAAGATAATGCCGACGGAATCTTTAGGTTATACACTATCTTAAGTATACTATAAAGAGCGTCTTTAGTATCTCTAATAAGATTGCTACTACCGTTCGTGTTATTTAGTATTTAACCTAGAAGATATCTACTACCGAATATACTACTAAATTCTAGGAATACGCGTAACTTACCGATTAGGACGACGAAGTACTTTAAGTTATGTACCGGAGAGGACTAAAGGAGCATATTAAGGACGAGTTAATAAGGGACGGTCGGAAGATCGATAGCTTAGGCAACCTCGTTAGAGTTACGATTAATCTTAACGATAAGCTCTACGAGAGAGCTATAGAACGACGATACGATTCTAAGGTATCCAGAAAGGCTAGATATACACTAGGCTATAATAACCGTAATAGAGGCTTCTACGACAACTATAATAATAAGCCTAGGGACAAACCGTACTACGGACTATAGCTAATAGAACTCGACGTTACCGAGAAAGGTCGTAAGATTAGGAATAGTAACGGGAATAGAGCATCCCGGAGTTTAAAAGAAACACGAACTTACTACGGATATAGTAAACCTAGCTACCTAGTAAGGGACTACTACGGTAAGAATATAGTACGCCGCGAACAGTTTAACATAATACAACCCCGAACTAGTAAATCTAAGAGTAGCGTTAGATCTTAAGGAGATACCGACTATACTCGGAGAGTAGGGGAGAGAGCTAGTAATAGAAGTACGACGCCTCTCCTAGACCCCTTAGAAGGACGAGGAGGATACTATAGGTAGTAAATAGTAGTTATTCTATTTAATACGAAGAACTAACTACGATAGTTTAATATAATAATACGAAGAGTCGACTACGAGATCGAATCCGAGTCTCGAAATAGTTATAGAAGCCTTTATTAGCGATTCTATTACTAAGACTCGTGTTAAGTTTACTACGCCGCGAAGTTAGGCGTAGGGTATTAGCCTTAATAACCGAGAGGAACCCTAGGAGCGACGTATAGGTAAAACGCTACGCTCCGAGAAGTAGACATCGACGAGTCCTACTTTAACGACGATAGAAGCGATAAGGAAAACTAGGACCTAGGATAGAACGGATCGTAGTTACCGGAACTATAGGAAGAAAGTTAAGAAACTACCGGGCTAGATACTATCGAAGAAGATTAGGATCCGGAAGAATTAAGCGAAGAGGATTCCTCCGAAGGAGAAGAGAGCGACACTAACGACAATAATAAATAACTAACCTTTACGATTAACGCACCTAAGAAATTATATAACATAATCGTACACCTATAAAGAAGGCACGAGGAATTCCTACCTAAGATAGGCGGACAAAGGATACTATACTCTATTAAGTTTAATAAGATACTCGATACCCTACGAGGCATAGCCTAAGGATACCTACTTATAGAAACAACCGAGAATCTAGCAACCGCTATTATAGAACGACTACTAATAGGGAGCCGAATAATAGGAACCGGATATTTTATACCGTTAGGAACATTTATATCGAATGAATTACGTAATGTAGTATAACACGCACGCGTACTCTACTTAGAAACGTAGAAGATCTAGGAACATTACCGAATGTAGGTGTAGATATAGAAAGGCTCGCGCTAGGTTTAAGCGGAGGCCTCGAGACACGAAGTACGACGTTCTATATACGAACAGGGAAAAGGATTCACTCCCTAGGAATAAGCGACTAAAGGGAGTTATATAACATAGGAAAGGCTTAAGTATTACTAACGATAATAGTGTTTCGAACTAAGATTATCGTTAACGGGCATAAGATAGATGCTATAATAGATTCTAGAGTAAGCGGGAACTTTACCTCCGAATTATTTATTATAAGACATAGGATCGCTACCTATAAGAAGAAAGAGGGTTATAAATTAATTGCGGTAGACGGATTATCCTTACCTAGTATAGAGCGCGAGACGATACCGCTACTACTTACTATCTAACGGCACTACGAGGAGATTATCTTAGATATTACTAATATAGCTAGTTATAATATCGTACTAGGTATACCTTAGATAAGAAAGCACAATCTAGAAATCGACTAGAGAAGAGGAGTACTTATATTTAGGAAATGCGACTATATTATCGACATTTAGCCTACGTAGCGGTAGCGTTCGCTAGTAGATAAGGTAAATAAACAGCTAAATAGGATATAGCTTACGCCGACTAGAAGGATAGAAGAACTACCTTCGACCGGGATAGACACTAGCGTAGGGCCGCCGGGTTATAAAGTTACTAGTAGTAATAGAAGTAACGTACTATCGAAGGATACTAACATCTTAGAGTTAAGTATTCCTAAGGAGTATCGTAAGTAGTCGCAACTCTTTAAAGAGGAAAGAGGTAAGGATGCCTTACCTAAGTACTAACTATAGGATTATAAGATAAACATTTAGCTAGGGAAAGAGCCTCTATAGGGACCCCTATATTAAATGTCTAAGAAAGAGCTATAGACCCTACGAGAATAGCTAAAGGAGAAGCTAGCTAAAGGATAGATAAGAAGATCTACCTTAAGTGTAGGAACTCTATATATGTTCGTTCTAAAAGCAAACGGGAAGTTACGACTCGTATAAGACTATAGGAAGTTAAACGAGATTACGATTAAGAACCGATACCCGCTACCTAACATCGAAGAAGTATAAGATAGATTAACTAGATTAGACTAGTACACGAAAATTAACCTACGAGATGCCTTCTACGCTATACGGATAGCGGAAGGAGAAGAATAGAAAACCGCTTTTAGAATAAGATACGGACTTTACAAATTCTTAGTTATACTAATAGGATTAACTAACGCACCCGCATCCTATTAGGACCTTATTAACGAGACACTTAGAGACCTACTCGATGTATACGTTATCGCTTATATAGACGATATATTAGTCTATACGAAAGGATCCCTTTAGAATTACATAAAACAAGTCTAGGACGTATTCGAGCGACTTACGCGTTTAGGATTTAAGACAGTACCCGAGAAATGCGAATTCTATAAGAAAGAAGTTAAATTCTTAGACTTTATTATTAGCACTATAGGGATAACGATCGACCCTACAAAAACATAGTTAATTAGAGAATAGCTAGAACTAAAAACAGTTAAGGACGTATAATTATTCCTTAGGCTAGCGAACTATAACCGGAAATTCATTAAGGACTACGTAAAGACAGTAGCACTAATAACGATGCTTACGAGAAAAGACGTTACCTAGAAATAGGGAAAGGAACAGATTAAAGCGTTTAAGAAACTTAAGGAACAATACGCTTTAGCCCCTACGCTTCGACTATTCGATAGTAGTAAGGAAGTCTATATCGAGACCGATACGTCTAATATAGCAATAGGCGCGTGTCTAACATAGACATACGATAGGTAGAGACACCTAGTAGCCTATTACTCCCGGAAAATGACTATAGCGGAACAGAACTACGACATCTATAATAAAGAGCTTCTAGCTATTGTTACTACTATACGACATTAGAGAGTATACGTCGAGGGCCTACCGAAGTTAACGATTCTTTCTAACTATAAGAATCTTACGTACTTTACAACGACGAAAGAACTTACCCGAAGGTAAGCCCGCTAGTCGGAGCTACTAGGGTAATATAAGTTCGAAATTAAATATACTCTAGGAAAGGAGAATAGCCGTGCTAATACGCTAAGCCGAAGAAGCGACTATATAGAAGGAAAAGAACTAGTATAACACAAAATACTAAAGACAAACCTCGACGGAGGTCTTAGTACTAACACTAGAGAATTTAATAACATCGTACGGATATTAGGCGACAAGGACGAACAATTCCGTATATCGTAAGGAAAATACTAAGTACCAAAGCATCGAGAAGGAGAATATATACGACAATATTACGACGGACTAATATATAGACACCCTAGAACTTTAAAAACAATAGACCTAATATAACGTAGCTTCTTATTCCTATAGATAAGACTTAAGGTGTTACGCTATATTAAACAATACGTACACTACTAACGAAATAAGGCTACGAGACATACGAAATACGGTTACCTACAGTTTAGGACACTACCGACAAAACTATAGGACGAAGTTATAATAGACTTTATTACGAAACTCCTACCGTTAAAGGATTAAGTTACGAAACAACTATACGACATAATACTAGTTATAGTTAATAGACTTACGAAATACGCACACTTTATTCCTATATTAGAAACATATAATGTAGAGTAGCTCGGATACCTCGTACTAGATAGACTTATCCGATACTACGGATTCCCTTAAGCGTTTATAACAGATAGAGATAAGCTATTTACATCGAACTACTAGAAGACGCTTATAGGAACGATCGGAATTAAACATAAGCTGTTAATAGCATATTATCCGGAGATAGACGGGTAGACCGAAAGGATAAACTAAACGCTAGAACAATACCTACGACACTATATTAACTACGTATAAGACAACTAGGTTTTATTACTACTAATAGCGTAGATTGCACTAAATAACTATAAATTAGAGACAACTTTAACGACACTATTCTATACGAACTTTAGTAAAGATCCTAACCTATTCGGAACACCTAGATCCTACCTATAAGCCGAAAGAGCAATCGTAACGACGGATACTCTTAAGGAAGTATATAAAGAAACACGTAAGGCGATCGAAGATACATAACATAAACTGTCTTAATAACGGTAAGACACGAGAAAAATAGTACCTCTACTAAAAGAGGGGGATAAGGTCTATCTCCTTGTAAAAAACTTAAGAATAAGAAGATAGACTAAGAAACGAGATTACATTAAGGTCGGACTATTTTTTATTAATAAAGTCGTAGGACTAGTTAACTACCGACTACGACTACTACTAGACGTAAAAATCCACCTAGTCTTCTACATCTCTAAGCTAGAACTAGCGGACACCGAGACACCTTACTAAGAGAGCTTCTATTTCGAGCCGGAAGTAGAGAACGAATTTGAAGTCGAAAGAATCCTAGATAGAAGAGGTTAGCGATACCTTATTAAGTAGAAAGGATACGACGAATTAGAAAATACCTAGGAACTAAAAGAACACCTATAGAACTGTTAGCAAAGGATCTAGGAGTACTAAAAACGTACTAGTAGATCGACCTCCGCTAGAGACTAATCTACTAGAAAGTAGTTAAAGTAGGAATCGAACCTACGACCTTAGGATACCTTTAACGAACCTTCGCCTAAGGGTAAGGAGAATTTATTAATACATAGGTTATACCCCGACGCTCTAACTACTAAGCTATATAACCGGTTTTAATAAGGGAAACGGAGAACTTATAAATAAAATACCCTAATAAGTTTCTATCCCTAGGGACTCGCCCTAGGACTCCGCCCTAGAAAGCGCCGCCTAGTCGTTTACGGGCATCTCTAGGATATCCGAGAAAGAAACTAGCGAAGGCGACACCTCTACCCCCGACGCCTACTTAAGAGACGCTAGCTCCTCGCGTGCCTCTTCCTCCTTAAGCTCCTCTAACTCCTTAGCGACGGCGTCGTCGGTGCGACGCTTAGCTAAGCGTAGCTGTTCCCGAAGACGGACCTTACGTATCTTTAGCCGCACCTCCTCCTCTTTAATCCTCTTAAGCTCTAGCTTAAGCTTATCGCGCGAATCGCGAAGACGTTCCTACTCCGGATAAGAAAGACGCACGTCGTAGTCCTTATAGCCTTTTCGAATATAGGCCGAACACTTCCTAGACCGAGAACCTACGATACACTTTACTACTACGCCCGAGGATCGAGACTTCTAACGATTCGTATATAGAGCTATTTTAATACTAGAAATTTTAGTATCTAGAGTAAGTCGTTAACGGCGTTTATAGGAGGAAGAAGACATAGTTAACTATTACTATAAGAAATAATAACGGCTTATAAAGCTTCGGGACGAAGCTAGGCTAAAAGGGGGATAGTATTACGGAATAATTCCTATAGACCCTAGAATTATAATAATAAGACGAGTACGTAACTTATCCTACCTAAGCGCTTAGACTTAGGGCGATCGGACTGCTTATGCTTAGACTAATTAGGCTGCTTATGCTTAGAATAATTAGACTAATTACCTAGATCTACGAATCTCCTTTATATTTAGGAACGCTAAGAATCCCTTATAGTTTTAATACGTTTAACTTCCTATTTAATATTACTGTTTAGAATACACTATAACCTAACCTCTACCTTACTACTGCTTAGTCTTTATAAGACAAGACAGCTATTGCTTTATTACTCTCCCTTAACTTCCTATCGGCCCGAGAATAAACCCGATTAAGCTTGTCTTCTTAACTTGTAATATTATTAGGTTATACTAAACCTAACACGTAGTAGTTTAGTTCCTTTATTATCGTAGTAGACGAGTAGTCCTAAAGGTATTACCTAAGATCTATTATATACTTTAATTAGGTCTAATAGATATATATAATTTCGTATAGAGACCCTAAGTTACTTAACTCGGGCTTATAACTATAAAAATAGTAGGAATAGACGTCTAGAACTAGGGTATTAAGTCTAGAAATCAGGGTATAAAAAACTATATTTATTATAAGTAGTAGTACCCTTAAGGTGCTTATATAAGTCTTCTTTTAATAAGAAGCCCTTAGTCCCTATAATTTAGGTGCCTAATCTTATTTCCTAAAAGTAAGTAATTACCACACTTAATTAGGTTATGTCACCCTCAAAATCTGCTATCCATGCATTATCCTGGCGCTTTACAGGTTGCGATAAGCCCATAGTAGACTGAAAGAGAGCAGGGAAGAGCGACGAAGCACAGCCACAGCATGGTTCGCCAAGATGCAAGTCGTCCGTGCGCTCTCATGGGGAAGGCGCTAAACCTTAAATCACGAAGCGGAGGAGGCAGGTGCGACCTCCGACATCACATTGCGAGGGAAGGTGCGGAACAATGCCCGATGCACTCACTGTTTTCAATACCATCGTCATCAAGACGTGTCGCATTCGAGCGCATCTCTTCGAAATCATGTCCTCGACGCACTAGAAGGACATGGGTCTGATCACCAAAGCAAAGAGCGCGCCACGCTCCGACAGCGGCGCAGGTGGCGGCGTCAAGTACATATGCAATGTGTGCAGCAACGATATCACTGCGACGGTGCGCATCAGGTGTGCGGACAAGCAGTGCCCAGACTACGACCTCTGCGTGCCGTGCTTCGCGTCGGGCGCGTCGAACCTCCACCACGTGCCGCAACTGCACAAGTTCCAGGTGATCGAGCCGCACAGCATCCCCATATTCGATGAAGGATGGGGCGCGGACGAGGAGTTGTTGTTGCTGGAGGGCGCGGAGCAGTATGGGCTGGGCAGCTTCGCCGATATCGCCGACCACATCGGCGGCTTCAGAGAGAAGGATGAGGTGCGGGATCACTACATTAAGACGTATATCGAGTCATCCAAGTTCCCACTGCCTGAGCGCGCAAGTCCGACAGACAAGAGCCTGAGTGAGACGATTCCGCGGGAGGAGTTTCAGCAACGGAAGAAGAGGCGGATAGAGGAGCGCAAACAAGCCATAGCCGACGCGGCGCAAACACAACCTCCGCCGACCAAGCCGACATCCTCCATCCCCAGCTGTCATGAGGTTGCAGGCTTCATGCCAGGTCGCCTGGAGTTTGAGAATGAGTACTTCAACGAGGCAGAAGAGGCAGTACAGCACATGCAGTTCTCGCCAGATGAGGGCTTCAATCCCAACACAAAACCACCCTCTTTCGACCCTGAGACGGAGCTGAAGATGGTGGTCATGACTATATACAATGATCGACTGACAGCAAGAACGGACCGGAAACGAGTGATCTTCAACCACAAGTTGCTCGACTACAGGAAGAACACAGCCATCGACAAGAAGCGGACGAAAGAGCAGCGAGACCTCCACAACAAGCTCAAACCTTTCGCGCGGATAATGTCACATCCAGATTTTGAGACTTTCACCAGCGACCTCGAGAAAGAGCAGAATCTCCGTCAAGCCATTTCACAACTCCAAGAATGGCGGCGCATGCGAATATCGACGCTCGCGAATGGCGAGAAGTACGAGAGCGAAAAGGCGGCGCGGTTAGCAAGATCCATGCCCCAGCCCGGCCAGTTCGACCGCCTGACGAATGGCGCTCGACCTCTCAAACAACAGGTGAGAGACGCTCCAGAAGTAGCGCCAGCTGTGGTCGAGTATACCACATCTACCAGCCTCCCCGTGCGGCTTCATCCGACCGCAGCACAGACGAATGGCGCACCACCTGGTCATACCCCCAAGCGACCTCCCCTTCAGCCGATACCGAACCTCAGCCCCGCAAACTGGGACGAAGAGTCAGCACCAGATTGGCAGCTTTTACTACAAGAGGAGCAGGAACTTTGCAACAAGCTGCGATTACATCCCAAGGCGTATATATGTATCAAGGATGCGGTGCTAAGGGAGGCGATGAGAAATGATGGCAAGCTTAAGAAGAAAAATGTCAGGGAGATTAGCAAGATTGATACCACGAAGGGAGGGAGGTTATTCGAGTTCATGTGTGCCATGGGATGGCTAGAGAACGCGGCAAAGTCGTGAGGGTGGTGGAGAAATGAAGTTAAGGAGACGGGATGGATAACGCATTGGTATGATGGCATGCAATAAATGCATAATCTGTAAGTTTACCTGATCAGAACACCGGCGAAGGTCCAGGCTCTTTCTCCAGCAGACCCGTAAGCAGACGTATGGTAGCCACCACCGGCACGCTGTCCTCGACCTTCTCTCCTTGAATGGATTACCTGCTGCTTACTTATACATTCCGCCCTCCAAGATCAGCCATTGGCTGGTCCAGACTGCTCCAAGATCCCCTCCGTAGGACTTGATCTCGTCGCAGATGTTCGAGAGGCATTATTCAGGACGAAGACTTCCCGCACGGCGTCAGTCCCGCCGCTGGTCGTCAGCAGCCAGCATGTTTGCAGCTTCGAGTACCATGGCCATGAAAACTTCCTCATTGCACGCGTGCACCTCGAGGAGTCTCGTCTCGGCGATGAGTTCATCGAGCTTACTGAGAGTGGCAGCAGAACAGCCTAGACTTCTTGGGTCTGTGTCCGTATATCCTGATCACGATGACCGTCGTTGGTCGAGTAACTAATTGCATCGGATGTAATTGGTGTGAAACAATTTTGGCAGTGAGCGGCCAGGTGTCCGGCGATGAAGGGTCGCCACTGCGAGAAGTTCCCTTGGTACAGCACAATGATACGTGCGTCGTGTCTGGCGTTCATCTTGGGTGAGTGGTGTTCTCACGGTATTGTTGGGAATGAGAGCCTTTTTTTGACGATGCAAAGAGCAAAAGGTCTTTCCATCTGAAATGGTGGTGGACGGTGCACATGTTTGCTTCTCTCGCGCGGAAGATGCCGAACTTCGAACGCACGAATGCAGACTTCACCTGTCATTTGCTCAAGGCTACCATTGCCGCTACCATGAGGTACGAGCTAGATATGCCATGACCGACCAGCAAATGTTTACACGGACAAGGTTCTACACGAACGAAGCGGTCTTGTTCGAAGAGCGCAATGCGACACCTCCGATGATGAGGGAGAGACTGTCTCGCTCGAGAACGTCGATAGTGAGCGACATGTGTTCACCGCCCAACAGACGCATGCTGCAACAAGATCGCGCTAGCTCAGACTTCGTCTTCGTCTCGCAAGCCGTGCCAAGCGGCCTTGTATATATATATTGGCGCCCCAAATATGCTTTTCCACAGTTTCCAACCACAAAAAATCCAGAACAACCACAAGCCCTCGTCCACAGTAATAGCCACCCACAACCCAAATCCCCCAACTTCCTCAATCGTCCCACCCTCCTCCAGTACCTTCCTCAACAGCCCTCGAAGAAACCAAAGACAAGCTAGACGCAGCCTTCACCAACGCCTTCAAAAGACTCGGGAGTCGGCTTCCTCCCAGACGCAAGACGCCACGACCGACTGCTTCCACAACCTCATCCGCCAATCCACTCCACTCGACACCAAGGGCAAGAAGCTCTAGGGCACAGCCAAGACTTCAACCTCAAACTCAGCCCGGACGACATCCTCGACTATGTAGCCGTCAAGTTCATCCAAGACACGGGCGATGAGCGGTGGCCCAAGGAACCGCGCCAGAGAGGGCACCTGAATGACCAGTGAGTGGGTCGCGACGAAGGGAGGACAGAAGCGGGAGCTGGCTTTTCGTTGCTCGGCGGGATCGGAATTGTCTCGAGTTTCGTGACTACAGATCATTGGGGGAGGAGAAATTGCCGAGTCTCCTTGGACGTGTGGTGAGACAGTACTTGGGTTTGTTGCAGCAAGTTCCGGAGGAGTTTGATGAATGGTCTGGACAAGGACGAGGAGGTTTTGATGAGACGTATTCTGGCGCTGGGCAACAAATGAAGCAAATCTTCCCGGCGGATGGTAAGGGGTTTGAGATAGGAATTCTGATTGAATGGAATGCGCATATCGTAATACATCATCGAACCATTGTCCCCCTACAAATACCCATCCTACTACAACTTCGACTTCCCACCCTCCCTCAACTCCGCACCAGCACCCGCAATCGCCAACTTCCCCGTCTCCTTAACCTTCGTCTGGAAAACCACAAGATTTCCCTCCTTCCACATCTCCGTCACAAGCGTCTGTCCGGGCAGCACGATCCCCGCGAACCTGACCTTGATGTTCTTAAACTCGCCAAAGCTCTTGAGCACCGCCTTGCCGGCAATTCCAAAAGAACAAAGTCCATGCAGAATCGGCACGTCAAACCCTCCAACCTTTGCGAAATCAGGGTCGATGTGGAGCGGGTTCCTGTCGCCGGAGAGACGGTAAATGGCTGCCAGGTCTTCACTCGTCTTCTCCTCAACCACAGCGTCAGGTGCTCGTTTCGGTGGTGTATGGACTTTCGATGCTGCGCCGCGGTCACTACCATTCTTTTGGCCTCCGAAGCCGCCCGAGCCTCGGAGGAAAGCTGTGGACTCGTTGTAGAAAATTTCTTTGCCGGAGTTCTTGTCTTTTGTGATGCTACCTTGCACGACGACGGCGCTCTTGCCCTTATCTTGCACCTCGACTAGTTTTGGGTGGCAGATGAGGTTCGCCTCAGTTGGGATGGGGAAGGAGCGGATCTCGAGGAATTGCTCGCCGTGGAGGACCATGTTGGGGGAGAAGTTGGGGACGATGTCGGACATGGAGTAGGGCGTTTCGACGTTGAAGGGAGGGATGACGCCGAAAGTTGGGAGAGCTTGGAAGTTATCGGCGCCTTCGAAGACGTAGTCGAGGTCGGTGCGTTTGGCGCCGATGCCTAGGTCTGTTGGGGGGAGACTGGTCAGCATGAGAGTTGTGCTGGGGAAGAGTGAAAAGACTTACTGTAGAGGATCACGTCTCGCTCGTCGTAGGAGAATTCTGTGCCTTCTGCTTTGGCCTGCTTTGCTTCTGCAATCTTTGCGTTCCAGTCTTCGTTGTCGCCGTCATTATCTGCAGTAAAGGTTCATCAGCGCTCGGACTTGGACTGACGGGAAATGATGTGGTGGATGGAGATATTGGTTGTTATCTTGCTGTACATTATTATTTACAGTTTCGACTTACCCGAGCTGCCCTTGTTCTTCCTGTTCTCAAAGTTGCCCATGATCTTTTCATTCGCAGCCGAGACATCAGATGGGTTGTCGGTACCTGGCACATCGAAATTCGAGATCTTGTCCCATGCTGCCACGACGGCCTCTGGGGTCAGCTTCTCGTCAACAGGGAATTGAGCACCTGGTGTTCGCTGCCACCTGGTCTCGCCGACCCATCCGGAACCACTCTCGAACACCCGACCAGTTGGCTCCGTGGGCATCTTGTCGGAAGCCATGATCAATACGACCGGAACAACATAATCTGGCTTGAATGCCTGTACCATCTCCTCTGGCAGGATGGAACGGGTCATGTTTGTGCCGGCATTAGGTGCGATTGTGTTGACAAAGATGTTGTACTTCCTGCCCTCGCGAGCCAGCGCGCGTGAGAAACCAAGGATACCACACTTCGCGGCTGCGTAATTGGCTTGACCGAAGTTTCCGTATATACCAGAGGTCGAAGTTGTGTTGATGACACGGCCGTACTTCTGCTTGAGGAAGTATGGCCAAGCAGCCTTGGTGGCTTTGTATGTGCCTCGGAGGTGGACATCCAACACCTGGTTGAACATCTTATCGTCCATGTTGTGGAAAGACTTGTCGCGCAGGATACCTGCGTTGTTGACGAGGATGTCGATGCGGCCAAAAGCGTCGATTGCTGCTTTCACGACCTTGTCGCCATCCTCAGCACTGCATCGCACACCGACTGCCTGGCCACCCGACTTCTTGATCTCCTGGACAACAGGCTCTGGGTCTGCGAGATCGTTGACCACGACGGATGCACCATATTTGGCGAAGCTCAGCGAGTAGAGGCGGCCAAGACCGGCACCACCACCAGTGATGACAGCGACCTTGCCCTTGAAGTCCAGCTCTTGAGCCTTAGGGTTCGTGGGTAGCTTCTGTGCAGCCTCAAGAAGTGCCATGAAGTCGTTTGGTCCTGTTGGGTGCTGTGGATTTGACCAGTCCTCGATGTCCTTCCACTTCTGCAGAAGAGCTCCTGGCGTGAAAGAGTTGTCTGCCTTGAGTAAAGCACCCCGGGAGCGCTCCCATCTGTACTTGGCGATGTGTCCACCACCGAGCTCGAAGATACCGCCAGACTCGTTGGTGTTCGATTTGTGTGTAAGGACAGCCACAAGCGGTACGATCCACTCAGGCTTCAGCATGTCAAGGACTTCCTTGGGCATGACTGTCGCGGTCATTCGCGATGCAGCAATTGGTGCAATAGTGTTGCACAGGATGTTGTACTTGGCGCCCTCCTTCGCGAGAGTCTCGGTGAATCCTACCTGCGACAACTTGGCGGCCGAGTAGTTGCATTGTCCGAAGCTGCCAAAGAGACCTGCTGCAGATGCCGTGCTGATCAAGCGGCCGTACTTCTGTTTCCTGAAGTGTGGCCATGCGGCTCTCGCGCACTTGTAGGCGCCAATCACGTGCACCTTCATGATCAAGTCCCAGTCCTCATCTTTCATGTTCTTGAAACTGACGTCTCGGAGAATGCCGGCGTTGTTGATGAGCACGTCGATTCGTCCATAGTTGTCGATGGCAGTCTGGATGATCTTCTCGCCGTTCTCGACTGAATCGTAGTTGGCTACAGCCTTGCCGCCGGCCTTTACGATCTCGTCGACCACTGCTTGCGCAGCCTGTTTGGTGACATGCGATCAGTGCTGCGTCTTGCCGATGCTGGGACGTCTATGGCATACTTACAGTCTGGCTACCACCCTCACCCTTGAAGCTACCCCCGAGGTCGTTGACCACGACATTGGCTCCTCTGCTGGCATAGAACAGAGAGTATGCCTTTCCCAGACCTCCTCCGGCACCAGTGACCACGACGGTCTGGCCGTCCCATCTTAGCTGCTCGCTCATTGTGTATGGGTGGATGGGGTATTATACAACGGCGACTGTGAAGCACTTTGTGGAGAGGAGAAGGGAAGAATGAGGCCTCGAAAGTGCCTGGAGAGATACCCAGCTTTCTCTGACACCTAGCAACCAGCTGATCGTGTCGGCATCACGCAGACAGCCGAGGCAACCGGCAAGCATACAACTTTCGGCAATCTCTCCTTCTCCACACCATGATGCTGTGGCCAGGACATGAGCCCTGCCGGCTCCTAATCAGTAAAGCTGTGGATAGAGTCTTGTCTACTTGTGGTACTGGACTTGACTATGGTCTCCATCGTTCTCGGCGTCATCGCAGACGAGCCAAGCTTCGATTGTGTCTCGAGCTCTGTTCATGATGCCATGCCCGAGTAGGCATACGCCGGTCGTATTGACTTGCTTCGGCTGTGTTGCATGCGGCTTTCGCTGGTTGCGAAGAATAGACAGCCAGAGCTGCCATCGTGGAAATGTGTCCTATTCACATGCCGGTGCCCAAAGACCTTGATCCTCGTCACGCGCTGTTCCTGGGCGGCTAATCCAATCGGCTCTTCGATCAACCGTGGGAATCGCTTTCACATGCTCATAAACGCGTCCTGCCGCTGGTGGCATGACCATAGCATATGTGGCCGAGACCTGAACCATGACGGAGATCATCGATGACAAGTCGGAGCACTGCATTCCCTTCATACTTGAGCGACTGAATGAGCATCGTCAGCAGTATGAGAGCAAAGGCCAAGCCCCACCACCTTTCTTCCTGGGACTGAATGGGGTGCAGGGCGCGGGCAAGACGACGTTGGTAGGTGGTTACACTTTACTTGACGAAGAGAGTGCCATGCTACCACAGTAGCATCTGCCGAAAGAGCACGGCACTATCTGTGCTTACATGACACAATCTAGGTAGAGCGACTATGCCAAACACTTCGATCTGCGCCGCATAACCTACCGACCGTCGTACTGTCCATTGACGACTTGTACCTACCACATGACAAGCAGGAAGCTTTAGCGAAGTCGCACCCGAACAATCCTCTTGTACAGCACCGCGGTGTACCTTCTACTCACGATGTCAAGACTGGCGTTGAGGTATTCGAGGCACTGGCGAGTCGGAAGCAGAACATCAAGATACCGAGCTACGACAAGTCGCAATACAATGGCGCAGGAGATCGAAAGCCCGAGGCAGAGTGGGAGACTGTCAATGCGACAGGAGAGAGACCAATCGAGGTCGTGGTATTCGAGGGCTGGTGTGTTGGTTTCAGGGCGTTGAGCGACGCCGAAGTGGAAAGGAAATGGCGAGAGGCCAAAGTGGAAGCGGAGAAAGAAGGCAGTACATATCGAGGACGTCTGGGCACGCTGAAGCTGGAGGACGTCCTGTTCATCAACAGCAAGCTGCGAGAGTACGATGCAGTAACAGATCGGTTCGGGGCGTTCATGCATATCGACGCCGAAGACACTCTGTTTGTGTATCACTGGCGGGAGCAGCAGGAAGCCGCGATGCGTGCTGCGAAAGGCACCGGTATGAGCGAGGAGCAGGTGATCAATTTCGTGAATGGCTGTAAGTCGCGGCTGAGAATGTGTGGTGCGTCTCGGAGAGTTGTGCTGACCGGTGACTACATAGACTACCCCTGCTACGAGTTGTATACTGATGTTTTGCGGGACGGGATTTTTGGCGGAGAGAAGGGAAAGCAGTTGCGTCTTGTCGTTGGGAGAGATCGTAAGGTGAAGCAGGTGCACAAGATCTAGTGTTACTTGGGTGTCAATAGCTACACGACAGTGAGATATAACAAAGAGGTGTGCATTTGATCGATGTCTTTGTCCACTGGCCGTTCAGCGGTCAGCAATACAGTAGAACTACCCGAGCACGCCACTGGCCCTGGCTTCACGGGCCACAAGCTCGGAAGTCTGCACTTCAATACCAAGTCCTCCTCGCCTTGGACCATGCCCATCGTTCTACCCACGTAACAATTCAAGCGTACTATGTATAAAACCCACCAAATCCTCCCCTCGCAATGTCCGTCCACGACGTACCCAATGGCATTGGCAAGGCCATAAAGCACCTTGACCTCGACGGCCACGATCTGCCACCGTCGCCCGCGCCCTCGAGCCCGTCCAACGGCCGCAAGTATGCTCTCGCCACCGAGTTGGTCTACACCGAGAGCAACGACCAGCACAACGCGAGCAGCATGCCCATCTACCAGTCGGCCACCTTCAAGGGCGGTCCCGGACAAGAGTACGACTACACTCGCAGTGGCAACCCGACGAGGACACATCTTGAGCGTCATCTCGCCAAGATCATGAGTGCCACCCGCGCACTAGTTGCAGGCTCCGGGATGGGTGCCTTGGATGTCATCACGAGAGTGCTCAAGCCCGGCGACGAGGTTGTCACGGGCGATGATCTGTACGGCGGCACCAACAGATTGCTCACGTACTTGAAAGAGAATGGCGGTATTATCGTACACCACATCGATACCACCAAATTGGCCGTCGTCAAGGCGACCATTTCGGAGAAGACGGCTATGGTCCTGTTAGAAACACCGACCAATCCGCTCATCAAAATTGTGGATGTCGCAGGCATTGCCACGATTGCACATGACATCAACCCAAAGGCTATCGTCGCGGTTGATAACACCATGCTTTCGCCATATCTCTCCAACCCACTCGATCTTGGTGCGGACGTGGTCTACGAGTCTGGCACAAAGTACCTCAGCGGACACCACGACGTCATGGCAGGCGTGATCGGCGTCAATGATGTCGCTCTGGGCGAGAAGTTCTACTTCATGATCAACTCCACTGGCTGTGGCCTTGCACCATTCGACAGCTGGCTTCTGCTTCGGGGTATCAAGACTCTCGCTGTTCGCATGGAGAAGCAGCAGCAAAACGCACAAGCCATTGCAGAGTTCCTTGAGAACCACGGTTTCAAGGTCCGCTATCCAGGCTTGAAGTCTCATCCCCAGTACAAGCTTCACTGGTCACAGGCACGTGGCGCAGGAGCTGTGCTCTCCTTCGAGACCGGCTCCATCAACCTCTCCGAACGCATCGTGGAGTCGACGAAGCTGTTCGGCATCTCTGTATCCTTTGGCTGCGTCAACTCGCTCATCTCCATGCCTTGCCGCATGAGTCACGCGAGCATTGACCCGGCTGTCCGAAAGGAACGAGCCATGCCCGAAGATATCATCAGACTATGTATCGGTATCGAAGATTTGGACGATCTGAAAGACGATCTATCACAGGCGCTGGTCAGAGCGGGAGCTGTCAAGCTCACCGAGAATGGGTTCACGGCGTTGTCTTCGCAGGAAACTGCTGGCGAAAGTGGCCGCACGACTCAAGTCGTGGATGAGCCGTGAATGTATCACTCCCATAGACAAAAGGCGACGCATAAGAAACAGTTTATACAAGGTCAAATCGTGACTAAATCTATGGGCAGCCCCCAACCTGACACCCTGACTAATCAATCAAATCCCATCAAATGGTGAATACCCCCGCCCCCAGCCCTGCGCTGCACTTACCCAGGGTCCTCCCACAAGATCCTCCCTCCCTTCGGGCCCCTCCTACCGTGAGACTCTCCCAAGTTTGCTGCGGCCGCAGGACACATAGATGCTATTAGCACTCGCTGGGCGGGCATGCGCATTCAAAGTGCTAGAGAGCTAATCAAATTTTGAGTGATGACTAAGATTTGGGGCTGCCCCCCTGCGTCGCTCCCGGTTTGATGATCCAATTCCATGCTATCAAGTGCAGCAGTGTACCTAACTGGCGTCAGATTCTTTACCGATCAAAGAAGTCAGCATAAGTGATGCATGAAGACATTTCTTAGCTCTCGCTCCATCTCGTCGAATAATTTCTCTTCACCGCAGCATGTTTGGCGTACACCGCTGAAGTCATACTTCAGCTGTGCGTTGATCCGCCACTTCGAGCAGCAGTGCGATGATGATTCACCCGGGGTGACACCTGCTGGGTTACAGCAGCATTCGTTCCCTTTCAAGAAGTCGCAGAGCTCATATGCAGACATTCCTTAGCTCTAACTCCATCGGGTCGAATAGCAACTCGTTCACATGGAATAACTTCGTACAATCAATATCCGGACCCAGCACAATATGCCACGCACAAGACCCGAGCAACACCACAGGCTCAATCCGGATAGCGCACAGACGATACCATGTACAATGGACAAACAGGGAGAGTACTCGCCAATCGCGCCGCGGGAAAGTGCAGTATGTTAGACGAGGAGGAGCTGAGACGATACACAGGAGCCTCTTCGTGCATGAGCAGGATGGAGGTAGCATGCGCGGCCGCTGTCATTCGTTAGTGTGAAGGAAGCTTGTGCGTTAGAGTTCAAGCCACCCTAGAGGGTAGTTTGCGTTCTCCACTTTGGGTAATACTGGCGGGAGTTGGTTGTTTGCTGATCCGACGTGGGACAGGTTGTGGACCTTGGTCGCACTCGTTCTTGCCCGAGCATAGGGTCCAGCAGTGTGTGACTGCGATGGTGTCGGAGTTATTCACAGTCTTGGATTCGCCGCAGAAACGGTGTCATATGGATCCGTAGCGAAGTACTTCGACAAAAAAAAGCAAACGCCCAACCGAACTTCCACTAGGCAATGTTGCGATGGGTACCTCACCAGTCCGCGTACTCCTTTCAGAACAGGCGAGCTGAAAAGAGCTGCGTGATCTTAATCATCTTCGTCTTCTTCGGTGCTCCTACCGAATCTGCAAATGCCTTTAGTAATGACCCCTGCCTGGGTCTTCTCGATGCCTTTGGTGTAGATTGCAAGGTTGCACACCTTTACTCCTGATTTTACTAGCGTCTCAGCTCTCACGTTGATATTGTGGAACATCAAACTCAGCGTTCGGCGCAAAACTCGCGGCTTCAATCGTCCCTTGAAAGCTACGATTGGAGTGAGCTCATCGCACTCGATTAGAGTGAAGCCGACTTCGAAATCTTTGCCATCTCCAATCAAGAGAGCAAAGCGTTCGTCATCGATCGCACGGCCGAGCAGAAGTGCGGCTGCGATGCGGCCGTTCTCTTTGATCATCTTGAAAGTCCCTGGCTTTCCGGCCGGTACACGTGGGTGCTTTCGAATGTCGAAGTCAAGGTAAGCTTTTGAGCGCTGCGATGTAGATGCTCGGTGTTACAGGTGTCAGATGGAGGCTTATGCTTAGCCCTCAATTCGACATATTGAAAGCATTCTGTCCTTCGAAAGCACGATATGCGAGGTAATTACCTGCGTGTGCAAAAACTTCCGGGCTGTCAGCAAGAAGACCATGGTATCGGTCATCCTGTGCCCTCTGTTTCGGATCGCTTGCATCTTTCAATGTTGTTGCTGTCTCGATCTGTTCGTCCCTTTGCTGTATTAGCCACGCAAAGATCGACTGATCATCTGAAAGTTTTATGAGCCCTTCCTGCAAGCGCAGGAATGCTTTCTCGCCACCTTCGCCATACAACATGGGCATATTTACACTGAAACGAACCATCAGCGAGTATGCTCGATCTTCGATGCCTGCTTGTCTTTCGTTGAGCTGCCCAGGACATCCGCTTGGCAATACTGACACTTTCCAGGGACGTCTCGCCTCTCAATATGGCGGCATCAATCAATCCCGTGATACTGGATAACGGCTGCGCGAGTGATCTGTTGTCACCGAGTGATATTTGATCAGTGGAGTAGGAAATAGCTATTTCGGTGCGAGGAGTCCCTGCAGTGTCCAGCCTTCAGTGAACCACCGATTGCCGTAGAACTTGTCTCCCCGGACTTCAGAAGGACCTCTCGACGACACATCGGCCAGATGTGCGTAACAGACTGCTGCTTCGGAGCACCAAGTATACATGGCGTGGATTGCCTCGGAAAGCTCAGCGGAGCCACACAGACGGTGACCAGCTATGCGGACAGGTTAGTAGCCCAAGTGAGTGTCAGAATGTGTCGCTGACCCTCGCCCAATGAATGAAAAGTCGGAGAAAAGCCGCAGCCCACAGTCATAGCAACGCGACCTGCTCCAGTCATACCGCCAACATGCGCAGCAGCATCAGTGATCCAGTTGAGGCACCTGAACAGTGAAGGTTGGCGGGGGTGCTTGAAAGCTGCTGGCGAGATGTGCAATCTGAGATCATCTTTTTGATGTCCTCCTGGCGCCGTCTTCGATGCCCACAGTGATGTTGCACATACCTGTGCGCGGTTACTCGGAGTTCGTTAGTGGGTTTTTAGAGTTGACCCCTCTCAGTGGTTGGCACGTGAGCAGGAACATATCATCGGTGGCTATCGTTAATAACATGGAGCGACGAAGTACTCGAGGACTTCTTGCTTGGTTTATAATCGATGATGGCTATCGAAACTGCTTACGTGACCGGTAAGCTGTCAGACCCGACGACATGTTGGACTAACCGACTCACTTGTTCCAGGCGGAGCTAGCGGCATTGGCCGTGCTGTCGTCGAGATGCTCGTGAGGAGAGGCTATCGTGTCGCCATAGCAGATGCCAACCTTGCAGGTGCTCAGTCGGTGGCTTCCTCGCTCCATAGAGCCTTTGCCGTTGAGATTGAGACCGCGGACTGGAACTCCCAGCTTGCAGCTTTCAAGCATGTTCTGCAAGAGTTCGGCCGAATCGATTATGTCTTTGCCATAGCTGGCATCGGCGAGCGTAAATGGATACCGAACGATCCGTCCGCGACCGATTTCACAAAGCCAGACTTGCTCCCCCTTGATGTGGACCTGAATGGTGTTCTGTACACTGTTGCGTTGGCAGTACAGCAGATGAGACGCCAGGACCCTGATGCAAGAGGCCATAGGGGCAAAGGCAAGTTTGTTTGACCCATCTACTGGATATGTGCTCACAAACGCACAGTCGTCGTCGCTGCATCAGTGTGTGGCTTTTACTGCGTTCCGAGTGAGCGTCGAAAGGATCAATCTCGATTGCCTGAGCTAACGAGTGATGCCAATAGCGCTCCCCATCTACACAGCCGCGAAACACGGCGTTGTGGGCTTTGTCAGAAGCTATGGCAAGCATTTGCCGACCGAGGCAATCACCCTCAATGCCATTTGTCCAAATGTCGTCCGCACAAGCATATCGACGGAGGCATTCTATAGCGATATGGCGACCAGGAGTCTGCTAGTGCCCATGGACATGGTCGTCCAGGCATTTGAGCGATGTCTAGACACTGATATCTCTGGTGAGACCTTGGAGATCGAGCCACATAGCGGCATTACCCATCGCTCAGCTCCAGAACCTTTCGACAAGGATGCGGCTGATACTCTGGCGCTGCTACATATTCGTGGGTCACCACTGCACGCACAGGAGAAAGTCGGTAATTAGGCTGTTGGCGTATTATGAGTTATATCGTTGCCCGTATGTATGAGCTCACCGTCTGGTCTTTGCGTCGGCTGCGTCAGCGACGTGACTAGCATGTGCTAGCAGGAATTTGCAGCATGTGAGAGTATATTTGCATGCCTTTGTCCATTGCTCTTCCTGGCCGAAGCTACCGAGCTTTATGCTAACGTCCCCGATCTTGTCCTTGGCAATGACATATGGCATCTTGAGACCAGAGGACCCTGGCTTTGGAGTCGTATGCTCGACATGCTCGCCGACCTGCCGCAAGCACTCCAAGAAAGCCATCATGGCATTATCAAAATTTCGATGGAGGAAACCGAGTCCAAGTGGGAGATCGCCGCTGCTGAATAATTCGAAGATGGTCTTCTTGGGCTTTATATCAGTTGCGGACGCGCTCTGAGGGTATTCGAGCCGGATGACTTTCGACGTTGAGCCAATGGGGACGAGCTCGTAGCCTTTGAGTTGGAGCCCCAATTTTTCGATGACAACAGTGAGTAATAGAAGAGTTTGACCCCAAGCTGCGTTGATTTCCGGCCAGTCGACGGAGGTTTCTGGCGTTCTTCCAAGACGCAGTCCGTTGATAGTGCCGAACGTGCCATCGTGGCCAATGCAGAAGGTGTCGTTATACACGTTCGTGCGCTGAAGTGCTTCCAGGACTTTATTGTCATGCGCAAGCTGGTTTTGGAGGCTATCGCGCTCTTCCTGAAAAGTGGCTAAATCGGCAGCAAACGCATTTCGTTCACGCCAAAACTGCTCCTCCTCTTCATCGAGCCGCTCGGCCTCGGCATCAAGAGCTGCGATCTCATCTTCCATGCGAGCTTTCTCCGCTTCGAGAGCCTCAAGCTCTACCAGCGCCTGCTTCTCCCTTAATCGTGCATCCTCCAGATCACGTTTCGTTGTCGCTTTCTCCTCGTCAGTTGGCACGTCTTGTTGCGCCTTCTTGAGGAAGTCGACATAAGCATCACGCTCTCTGCTAACACTTGCTTGACGTCGTTGCAGGCCTTCCAGAAGTATCTCCGTACATTCGGAGCAGACGGGGTGATCTATGTCAGATCGAGCGGAGATGATCTCAAACAAACGCATGACGCTCTCCATTTCTTGGGACATGAGCGTCTCTCCATTTGCAGTATTGAGCGAGTCACTGTTTTTGGTGATGGACTTCTTTCTGGCTGGTGATGTGAATGCCTCGTGGTGACTTGCAGGCACCACTTGCGAGTCCGATATGTTGATGTACGACATATCAGGATACTGCTTGACACTCGGTGTGCGTTGACTTGCAGCAACATTTCGCTTGTGCATCGAAGGTCCGGCTTGCTGCGAGACATGATTGTAGAGCTGTCTTCGCTCCTTCGCGGCTGCTGAACGGGGTGCCTCTGGTGCCTTTGGCTCAAGGACTGGGGCGGCATCTGCTAGAATGTTGAAAGAAGCTGGATTCAGGCTGTGGAGCGATCCATCGATTTGCAGTGGCGTTTTGCATTTCTGGCAATTGAGTATAGGCATGGCTGACGATGGCGCGTTCGATGGAGCCATGATGTTGTCGCCTCCAAGGCAGCGGATGCGTGCGACTTACAGGTAGAGCTGGCGATTTGGTGACCAACGACTCAGGTCGTCATCAGGCTGAAGAGTGTGTATGTACGCGGAAGACATGGCACTTTGGCGTTCATGGTTTGTGTTGTTGTTGTACAGTAGTAGGATGGGGAGTGAACTGCGAAGGCAGGCGTGACGAGGTGCGACAGGGATAAGAGACAAGGTTGTTCTAGCGCCCGCTGTTCCCGGCCGCTGTGGCCCGAGGCGGCCGAGACAAGTCCGCGTATCACAACCAGCAGAGCGAGGAGGAGGGTAATGGTCTTGTGTAGAAGACGATCATGCGAAGACTTGATGGGCGGCAGTACTGTAGTCCTCTCTAGACGGCCAGATCGAGTTGTCTGGAGCGATTCGCTATGGGAGTGCCAGGGCAGGTGAATTTGTTCATTAAACGTGTGTTCATGAGGTTCGATGCATCACACATGAGTGCAGCGACAGGGGTGCCAAGTGCGAGACGAGGTTGTTTTTGCGCCCGTCGCGTCGTTCCCGTTGCTGTGGCTGCAACGGCGACCGCCGAGACCCATGCCCACTTTCCCTGCGCGTCGCGTGTTGCGGGCGCATACCAACACACACACACACACACACACACACACACACACAATGAACGGGGTCGTCATGCGATACTGCGGCGCCGTGGAGCAGCGAACTTGATGGCGAAGATGGGCGCAGACGATGCGCAAGACGCCTCGGGCCAGGACGAACCCGACTATAACCCGCGACAACTGGACATCGACCGCAACCGCAATGACCAGCGGCTCAAATGCCGCTTCGAGCACATCTTCAGCAAATACGAGCACGACTTCGAGGGCGTGGGAGACGAGATTGACATGTCGACGGGCAAGATCGTAGTCAACAATGGCCATCTGCAGCACATGGAGCATGAAGCCGATCCAGGCAAGAGCGCATCGTCACTGTTCGCGCAGGCGTTTCAGGAGGAGCTGGAGCACGAGGAGGACGGCGAGGAAGACGAGGAAGACGAGACAGACGATAATGTTGAAGACGGCCCAGACGATGACACTCCGCATGGAGCGGTGTGCCTGGATAAGCCTCTGTACTCGTCAGGGATCGAGGAAATGCCCACAGTGACCTCGCGACCTCCCAACTTGGTACCTGATCTTGGCTCTGGGAGCAGACAGAAGCCGATCCCAAGGCTGGCACGCTTGATCGCCAGCGAAAGCACACCTCAAAGGGTGGAGACGCAGCACGAAGGCGAGCAGGCGCGTGAGGCTCCTTCTTCGGCAATCACGATCTCAGGTCTTGCAACGCCTCTGTTGGCACGATTCCCTGGCTTCTGTCAGTCAGTGCGAGATGCGCATCCCGACACAGGACGTAGATCTGTGGCCTCGGAGGCAGTGAAGGCATTGGGTGTCAGTATAGCCAACCAACTGGCACAGTACATGCCCGGCAGTGGACAGAGAAAGAAGAAAGCGAGAGAGCCCCGATTGAGTTTACCTGTGGGTGTCACTGACCCAATGTGGGCTTGTCCAGAGCTGCCTGAGTCTGTCACTCAGAAGCGACAGAGACCGTCAAGCCCGGTCGGCAGTAAGGTCGGTTCTTCTCCGGTACCGAACACTCTGGGTCAGGAGTCCTTGTGGACAGCCGAAGGAGTTGTGCGGCCACGCAAAAGGCGACGAACTCAGGCCGAAATAGCCAGTGGTGTACCGGTAAGCGCTATGCCCTTGGCTCTCCGACCTTCCTCGTCGGCCAAGGGCAAGCAGAATGCTGAACTAAGACGATGCTGGAATTGCAGCTTGACACGAACACCAAGTTGGCAGCACGGCCCTCACGGCCAAGACCTGTGCGTGTCGTGCGGCAGATACTTTGAACGCTACCGACGTATGAAGCCATTCGACTCACCTACCCCGGAACCTGAGGACTGTCCATCGAGGCAGGTTCAACTGAACGGCAACGATGCTCACGACCATGAGCCACAGGTCGAGCAAGTAACTCACCTACCAGACGAGCCTTCTCGTGATGACCAGGATGCGAACGATGAGGTCGTCAACGCCCCAAGCAGCCCACCAGTCCTTCATTATCACACTGAAGGCACACCACGATCTCAAGTACATGCACATAAACCCATAGAAGCAGCTGAGGCTGGCGCATCACCGATGCCCGACGACGACACCGAGCTTGTTACAGCCACCACGGGGGTACATAACTTGGAAGTCAGCGCTGTTACGCATAGCAAGCCGATCGCCTTTGTCATGCTTCCAAAGCGAACGAATGGAGTCCTCTCGAAAAATGCGGCTTCATGGCCCGAGCAATCGGGAACCGGGATCATGGCAAAGGAGGCGAGCATTGAGATGCATGTCGCTCCGACCGATGATACAACGGATGATCATGTAAATGGCTTCGAAGCCAGACCTTCTGATAGCGCGGACGACTACGTCAACGACTTTGAGACCACGCCCGCTGGCCAGCTTGAGCGGCAGCTTAATCCGTTACTGCATCGCGGACCATTATCGCCACAAGATGAACAAGATGAGCCCACAGTACTACCTGGCTATACGTCACCAGCGGGCAAGACGCCTGGGATCGATTCCAGTTCCCCCTCGACCCCAAGCTCGTCGGGCCATGAGGAGCCAGAGCGGCAGGACGACGACACTTCCATTCATGTCATGAAGAGTAGGCTTTGTAAGAACTCTGCCTGGAATAACAGTCAAGACGAACTACTTCTGGAGCTACGTGAAGAACAAGACCTGGAATGGGAAGACATCTCCGGCTTTCTGCCCGATCACTCTCCAGAAGCCGTAGAGCGGCGCTACGAGCTCTTGATTGATGCTGCGGCCCACACTATGAGAGTGAGTTCGCAGACATCAGCGCTAGAGATAGCAGCGCTGCCGCAATCCACTGCTTCAAGGACTAGGAGCACCTCCACCGAGAATGACACAGTGGTGCTGGCCAGCAAGCCTCGAACGCCTCGAGCTTCGAAACCCCTTCATACGTCCCCTAAGGTGCACGGGCTTCCTGGTGCCGCAACGTTGAGGAAACATGGAAGCTCAAGTGCGCCAGTAGCCACCGACGCTGCACCAACACCTCAGACGCTTGCGTCGGTGCAGCAGTTCTCTTCGCCTGCAGATGAGTACTCGCCTCTCCCTGACTATCGTTCCGAATCTCACAAGCCTGTTGATGCTGCTACACATGAGACTCGTCGACCAGCCGCAACAAGGGAATGGCTAGAACCAGGAGCTACGCCCTCCACAAGCGGTCGCGAAGCCGACTTCGCGCTCATTGACGAGGTTTTCGATAACGCCGGCTTGACAGATCCGTCGCAGCAGCTGTTCCGAGAAATGGGCTCCTCGCCCTGCCCGGCGCCTGCGTTTGAAGATTCAGGTCTTGCTATGGAGGATATGCACACACCTCCGCCGGTCGAAGAAGGTCATATCGAGTTTGAGGCCCCTGCAGCAGTAGCTCCGGCTGTAGCCTCTGGTGCTTCCCAGCGACCGGCGACTCGAAGTCCATGTCGCACTCGGAAGAGACTGTTGGATCAATCAGCCAAAGATTCTGTGGTAGATGCCGAGGAACTTAACCTAAGTTCCCAGGCTCCAGATCCGTCTCGTAGCAAGCCTTCAAATAGCGACGAGCGACCACGTCTGTCATACGCACAGCTCATAGAAGCTGCGTTCATCGCTCATGATCGACGTCCATTGCGATCAGTCGATGTCTTCGCCTGGGTGGAGTCGAAGTACCCCTGGTTTCGGAAGCTCAAAGATTCCCCTCTGAGAGCGTGCATTCGAGCAACCTTGAGTGCGAAACCTCACTTCGTGCGTGTCAACAGGCCCGATGGCACAAAGGCTTGGCAAATGCTCAAGAAATTGGACCCAATTAATGCCAAGATCAGGTCGAGACGGAGGTCACGGAGGATAACGATTGGCACCGACTTTGCGGACAATGATCCTATGGACGTGTCGCAACTTATTGAAGAGGAGGACGAGCTTGCTACGCCGAAGACGACCTCGATGCGTAAGTCGCTTTTGAGGAAATTGGTCTCGCCAAGGATGAGCACGCCTGTGCCGATCTTTGTTCAGTCGACGAAGAAGATGGACAAGAGGAGGTCTAGTGGGAGAGTGTTTGATACGGACACTGGGACGCCTGTCAGAGAAGTGGACCCGGATTTGGATGAGTTGGCGGCATTGTAGGTACGCTTGAAGGGAGCATGAGTGTGTCCAATACTGTTGTACAGAGCCATGACTTGGCGGTCTACTCGCTGGGCTGCTTCAAGTATTCAAAGCCCAAGCCGAAAGGAGAAGTATAGCGTGATCGCAAACAGGCGTGCTCTATCCTATTAAATTGCGACTCCCGTACATGGATATGCGGGTTACTGAGCAATGGCACATGGCAACGAAGTACTCATGGGGAATAGCAACATGAGGAGAATCATATCAGTGTGAACTTCGCGTGCCATGGGCCAAGTCTGACTCTCGCCCTGCTTTCCGACTTTTTCGGATGACTGCTTCCGACGTGGGTCTCGATCGATATGATGTGCGGAACTTGTCAAGAGACGGCTGAAGAAGCGCCGACCAAGCGGCGGACTAGGCGACGATACTGCTGCATGTGGTCGGGGTCTCGTAGGCTTGATGACTTTCGACGGTGCTGTTCCGTCTTAGCAGTCTGACATTGAACCCAGACTCATACGCCACTCAAAACGTCTGAGCTTTTCAAGACTCCTACCCCAACGGCCATGCCAGCTGGCATATGGTTGCCCGGAATTCTCCTGTACACAGACAGACTCGCCCGGACAAGGAATCGATCTCGACGGCATGTACACTTACTTTTCTCATCTGATCCGCGGCGGCGTCAAACGGACTGGGATTGCAAGGTTCGACAGCCGAAGCTGCGCTGCTATCTCGCGAAGAAAGGATAGACATCACTCGCAGCGCTCGTAGGGTAGCGGTTGATCTCGGGGTTCCTAAATTCCCTTTGGCTGCAGGTACTAGTGGCCAGTCCGCAAACGACACACTGCGGCTCGCGGACGATGCAGCAGCAGCAGCAGCCGGTGCTGACTGTGGTCTTTTTCTCCCTCCGAGCTATCGGACCAACGCGATGATAAATGATGCACTTGTTGAACTCTACTGAGAAGTGACGGATCACTCTCGCATTCCAATGCTTGTTTACATTGTAAGATCTACTGCCGGCGGTCGATTGGCCGACACCAGTTTCCAGGCGTAACATCTGGCATCGATCTCGGTGTCGACGTTCTATAACACTCGGCACCGCATCCGAACATCGTTGGTGTCAAGCTCACATGCGCGAACGCGGGTAAAATGGCCTCTTTGACAGCCAAGTTCAGACCAGAGAGTTCCCCGTATTCACCGGGCGATCTGACTGGCTGCTGCCATGCTTGGTCGGCGGCGGAGTAGGCTGTGTCACTGGCAATTGGCAACATGTACCTCAAGTCTGTCTCGCGCTTATAGTCGCTGTGACAAGCAGGCCAGATCGATGAAGCACGCAAGCTGCAGGGCAGAGTTGCGCTCGCCGAGCAGGCTTGCAAGAAAGGCCTGGCAGCAACCAAATTTGGCACAGCGTACTCTGCTGGTCCGGTAGCAGGCCTGTCGGATCTTGCATCATTCAGCACTCCAAAGCCTTACAAACGACCTGGGAAGGCTTTGCAAGAATCTACAATTGCCACAGTGCAGACCTTGGACGAGCTCGATCAATCTTTACCAGACTCCATCTCCTGCCCGGCTTCGCTGCAAACCCTCAACGGCACGAACGGTGCTTCTCACCCTAATCTCGATCGCTCTACACACTCAACGGCGCCAGATTACCGTCCGTGGGATTTGACACGTGGAAGACAGCACCAGGCAATGCAGCGAAGGCTGTCCAAGAAGCTTTCGATACAGGATATCGCCATTTTGACTGCGCTCCGCTCCACTTTAACGAAGCCGAGAGGGCCCAAGTCTTCAAACTCACGCCCCTCCCTCGTTCTGAGTTCTTCGTCACAACAAAGCTCCGGTCTTCTTACCATCAGCCCGTGCCAAAAGCTCTGGATACATCTCTCCAAGATCTTGGCCTGGACTACGTCAATCTGTACCTTGTGCATTGGCCAGTGACATTGAGTCCTGATACCAGAGCAGAATACGGCAAAGAAGGCCGCAAATTGCACGTGGAAGGCTGGGACTTCCGAGACGACTGGCATGAAATGGAGAAGCTACTCCAGACTGGTAAGGTACGCGCAATTGGAGTGGCGAACTTCTCAACAGTGAATCTGAAAAAGCTGCTCGAAATTGCGAAGGTAGTGCCAGAGATAAAGGCACTGCTTCCGCAGAGCAAGCTGCATGCGTACTGCCTTTCGAAAGGCATTGACCAAACTGCTTTCGGTTCACTAGGTGCCACGGTAGCACATTGCATGAGCATGCTGTCATTACCGAAATCGCCAGGGCTCGAGGTGTCTCGACGGGTAATGTGATACTGAGCTGGGGCAGGCTGGTCCGTGATCCCCGAGTCCGTCAGTCTCAGACGAATTGCTGCGAATTTTCGATGGATTTTTGTGACGAGTCGAGATGAGCTGCAGGCTGTCGATTCGCTGGCGGAGAAGCAAGTCAAGCGATTGAATCGGCCAGACTGGGGCTCGACGATCTTCCATGATGATTTGGACGCCATTCTGGCAGAAAAGTGGCCTGCGCCAGCTTTGAAGAATCATAACTCAAAAAGCTGTGTATATATCTTGAGCATCCGGGAAGCTTAGATCTCCGAAGTCGGCATAGAGATAGTCCTCTGGCAGTCCAATTGCACCTTGGAGGTCGAACACGCCGTGACCGTTCACAGTGCTGTCAGAGCCTTGGACAGGCGCAAGTTCAAGACTCGCAGAGGGACTTTCAGTCAAGACCGACTCCAGTCCCAAAGCTGCTGTGCACTCATTTAACTTCCTCATCAGACCCGAAGTCAGGCGTGTAATCGGGTGGGTCGGTAACGCTGGGGTGGAAGCAAACACGGCGAGAGCTGCGCTAACCACCCGAAGATCTTGCTCTACATTGATGCCCAGCTGTTGACTGTATTTGAGGCAACCTCCTATCAAGAACTGACCCGCGAAAGATATCATCACATGAAAATAAGCTGGCATTCCAGCTATATGGTCTCGAAAAGTTCCGTCCTCGGCTATGATAGTGAAGATGGTTACTGCTGCATCGCGTGCTGTTGTCGCTGCAGCAAGAAAGTATGTTGGGATTGGGTCATTCTCGAGTCCGCGGAAGACATGATGACCAAGATAGAGCTTGGCGAACTGCCAGTGTACTGTGAGACCGGCCAAGGGGAAAGATCCGATATGGTCGTCCGGCTCTGCCACTCCCGTCAGTGATCACCGATGCATCCCAATGGAGGATACCTACCAAACAGGGGGGACCACGTAGTGTACCATGCATCCAACTCCCTCACAAAATATGCTAGCTGTACACTCAGTGTTTTTGATACGGGTCTGATAGACTCGCTGCCAAATACATCTCTAATCTGGCCCATGATGACAAGCAAGGACACCTGTGACATGATCCGCACATCTTGAGGTGTTACGGGTTCGCCGCCAGTAAGGAAACGTTCCCTGTTCTCGACTGCTTCCTTCTCCTGCCTAAGGATTCGGTCTCGATTATGCAAGATTGAGAGATGCTGGTCGCAAATGAACAGAAGATACCAGAGACGGACCCTATCCCTGATCTCACCTATGTCGACCGTAGACTCTGGTGATGTACTGGATAGCAGAGCTGGCTCTGTAAGCCTAAGGAAGTTTTGATGGAGTTTGAGATCTTTGGCACGACGTATGGCGTCGCTCAGCAAGATTCTCGATGCGTCCGGTAGCCAGCACGCTCCAATACACAATGCCTTGACAAATTCAAGATCTCGCTTTTCGAACAGAGAGGACGACACTATGTGTCGATACTCTTGGTTGCACACATCGAATAGTCTCCTGTTTTTGTGGTCATGCAATGCTGAAACAGTACACATTGCAGCTAGTAAGGCAGGTGACGATCGGCGGACTTCGTCGATGTCCTTATAAGTGCCAGTGACGCCGTACAGGAAGCGATCAAGGTGGTGTAGATACTTCGTAACGAGGACCTCAGCATCCTGAAAGGAGATCAGGCCTTTGCTGATCATGTCAGCTTTCTCAGATTTTCGTCGCCGCGTTCTCTGATCGCTGTGGCCATCAAGAGAAGCAGGCTGAGCGCTGGTCAGGTACATATCCATAGGCGCTTGTGCTGTCGAAGGAGAGGCAGGCGGAGAGAGCTCGCAGATTCCTCCTTCCTCAGCCTCATCATTCGACTTGGAATCATTGTCAGATCTTCCGGCAAGGAGTGGCGCCGGGCGTTCGATTTCAAGGTGCTCACATATTCGTTCCAGCGTGGCGTGTATGTTGGCCAGATCCTTTCCCTGTAGTCTGACTTGCTTAGAGTCGGCCATAGGCTGTCGTTGGGCCGTATGCAATACGCACGATAACCCTATCTTTAGGCATCGTGAGCACGGTGGCTCTTCGTTGGACATATGGCATCTGATTTTGTGTCTTCTACAAGCAGTGCATGCTGCTACTAAACGCTTGCTGGACTTAGGCCGGGCGTCATCAAGGTCTGCAACATCGCTTTGCTTTCGCTTTGTATCCGCCGGCATTCTGTACACCAGTCCGGTAGCGAATAAGATTATTTCATGGATACCATGTGCCGTGCAGTAGTGATTGGTAAGAAAATAGGCACGTGAAGTCTCGAGCCACATGGCAGCGGGGTCCAAGTAGACTTCAACGGGCTCGGCATTTGATCCTGGTCACTTTCTTGCCTCGTTACACCGCAAGGTACTCGGATGACAAGCAAAAGCTTTGGCATATCACATGATACTTGCCCAGTCTTCGAACACTTCAGCTCCCAGACGAGTCAAGTCAAGACATCCGTGTGTGTGTGTGTTCGTGCAGCTTCTGCAAGGACGATGGCCCCTAGGTCGCGGAGAATTGGATTTGTAGACGTGAATTTCGGCTGACCAACATGCCCAAGTCCAACGGTTTCAAAGGCAGTTGTAAACCGGATGCAAAGGGAAGCGTCTCGATCATCACCGTAAAGTTAAGTACGACATCATGTCATCGTCTGGTAATCCCGTTCGGTGATGCACTGTTCGTCCAACCCGCATGATTGACTCCTCAGAACGCCGCAACGCGACGCGACGCGACGACGACGACGACGACAATGGCAGAACGAGCTAAGGTCCCAAGCATGAAGGAAGCGCAAGTTCCGGAGTGGGAGCACATAGCCGCGAGACAGCAAGAGGTCAGCATGGACTCGGCAGCGTGAATCCCAAAATGCATCACTGACACTCTCGCAGCAGCACAAAGAATCTCCCGCTTCCCTCTAACACCGATACCTTCACCGGCGAGTTGACATACTATGCGCCCGGTATGGGAGCATGTGGTGAGACGAGCAGCGAAAGCGACCAAATTGTAGCAGTGTCGCATCTTCTCTTCGACGCGGCTGGCTCGACTTCGAGTGACGGCGGTAATTCGAACTCGAATCCGCTATGCGGGAGAATGATAAGGGCGCAGCGATACAACGAGGCGGTTGGTGAGATGCGCAGTGTGGATCTCAAAGTGGTGGAGCGAGGCTGCACTGGTTGCGCGGGGAATGATATTGACACGACTGAGACTGTATTCGGCAGGATGGCCAGTGTCGATCAAGGCAGAGTCGATGTGAAGTGGGCGTGGCTGAGGTGAATGTGCATCTTGAAACACATTTCTAAGGAGTGATTTGGCCTTGTCCGGGCGTTGGTGAGCCGGATATGAGCTGCGCAGTGCTGTTGACAGTCTGAACATACGCTGCTCGTTGTCGGTGGCACGCGAGAGCCGGGTCGAGGTGTCGCAGACGACGCGCGTGGCAAGCAAACCAAGGACGTGGATCAAGCTTGTGTCGCTGTTGGTGACGTGCAGTTCTCGAGTGTACCGTACCTTCGGCCACGAGAAGGACGAGAACGCCACTTCCGAACTCATATGTGAAAAGTGAATTACAACAACCTCAGTGGCAACTTCCGCCACCTCGCTTTTACCCGCCTTCTGTCAAGCGCTACATACACTTGCCTCACAAGCCAACACTGGACCTTCTTCAGCATCTCAGCAGCACACTACTCGCCACCACCAGATTGACCGGCCAGCATCGTCACCGCGCAGCCGGACTCACTACTCGGCGCACTAGCAAACAGCATTCCGCTCATACCTCACCCAATGAGACTTGCTACAAGGCATACCTGAGCACCTACCGACACCTCCGAGAAGAAATGTCGTGGTACCATCGTATCAACGAGAAGAAGAGTTACCACCGCCCGATTTTCCTCGTAAGTGCCTTGAGCACAGCGGCACTATGCAGCGTCTACCCACTTTGCTGCTGGAAGAACTACAGCAGCAAAGAGCGGGCGAAGCTCAAGAAGAAGACCGAGGAGCTGGAGACACGCCAGAAAGAGGAGGAACAATGGCATCGGGAGCATCATCCGCGGGAAGTGAGACATCATTCCCATTCCCCTCGGCCTCATTCATCCCGCCACCACCCTCATCAACGAGCCTCCTCAGCCAGGGTGCCAGAATTCCGAAACGGCCAACTCTACAGATACCGGGACGCGAGGGAGGACGAGGAGATCGAAATGAGTCCAGCGTCGAGTCACAGCAAGCGACAACCATCTCACGACCGGGATCGGGACAGACAGCGTCGGGGCCGCCACCACGGCCACCCGCCTCCTCGTCGCTATCACCACAGCTCCTAGGAGGGTATACTGGGCCCGATGCCAACCTTTTAATGGTCAGGTCAGATTCTATGAAAGACTACAAGTCGGGGCAGCAGGAAGCCCTGAAAGCACAGATGCAGGCGCTACTATCATCAACCCCATCACCTATCAGAGTTCCTAGTCTGTCTGCGTCCTTGAGCATAAAGCGACAAGAATCAGTTCTGATCACTCCGGCGTCAGAGATATCCCACTACTCATACGCTGAGATACCTGAATCATCAACATCTGGAGAGTCAAACGCAAGCAGCTTCGCCTACCACTTACAGAGGAAGGAGCCGGACACTCGATTGCTGAAAAAGAAGAGTAAACCATCTCAGCATTTGATCAAGAAGCCCACTGCACTCAAGCCGGTTCCGGTCGCACAACGTTCGCCGTCGTTCTACCAGCCGAGGGTCGTTGACGACACTGGATTTGTGGAACCTACAACAGCTGGTATACAGCCGCCATCTCCACCAAAGAAGCCATTTGCCTTGACACTGACTAAGTCAATGCGGGTGAACTCTAACCCTCCCATTCAACCGCTCAGAAAAGCGCAGACACTGAAGCTGCAGCCTATAGGCAAGCCTTCTGTCATGTCGCTCCAGATCCCAAGTCCGGCTAAAAGAGGTGCAATCTACAATTCACGGTCTTCCTCCTCGTTGCAACGTGCAGACGGCCTTTCGCGGCAGTTGCGCTTCCAGAGTCCACAAATTGTTGAATTCAATTACATCGAGTCCACGAGCAACCTCGCGCCGGTGGCCCCACCAAAGGATCGTCTACGCAAGCCTTCGTTTGCACTTGACCAGGTTCCTGTCAACCACAAGCCTCGCTTCCATGCCGTCACGCCTGCCAAGACTACGCCTGTTACTCCAGGAAACCCATCTTTCCGCCACGATGATTCTTACTTCCCAATACTCGGCATCGATGCAATGCCCGACAAGGGATTCGTGCCGCCGAGATCCCCTGCTCCTGAAACTCCAGGAGAGCGCAAGATAGGATTATCCGAACAATCACGGCCAGACTCTGACCCGACGCCCAAGCGCAGCCTCAGTCTGGTGAAGAGGATGACTATGTCTTCGCCCTCGCCCCTGAGACAGTCGATCGCAAGCACGAAGGCGCGGAAGCTGAGCCGTGTCTTCAGCATCTTTCGCAAGACACCGCTGGACGATGAAGTGTTTGAAGAACTCTATAAGGATCACAGCACTTCACCACTAGGCGCCCCGTCGCCTTTGATGACACCAGCGACACCGGCGACACCTGGCATCAAGATACACAGTCCGGTTGAGTCAAGTACGCTCAAGCGCCGAATGTCCAGCATCGTCCCAGATCTGGCGGTCCCTTCATATTTCGCACGCCCCAGGCCCAATCGCAACCGAAGCGATAGTGGTTCTACCTCGCGCTCTCCTGATGCCTCACCGATGAGCACTGTTGACGATGATGGTTTACACTCTGTGCCACGTTTTGGTGGGCGAACCAGAGGCCACAACCGCTCATCATCGGAACAGCTCTCACCGAGGACAACATCTCGCACTCGATCAAGATCCCGTCGCCGTCAAATGCTCGATAACTTGAGCAACGAAGTCTCACGACAGCCCACGCCATCGCCCGGCGAGTCATCCAAACTCATAGGTCAGACCACCGCCGAGCCTCGAAATGCTGAAGGGAGTGTTCCTGTGCGTCAGGAAGATGTGCCTCAAGCTGAGAATGCTATTATACTTTCACCAGCCATGGACACGAGCGACATTGCAGCTGTCGTGAAGCAAAACGCTGCCGTGAAGAAGAAGGCTAGCGTGTTCAGAGGCTTCTTCCTCGACCTGCGCAAGATGTCTTCTGCGGACAAGATACCATTCGATGAGGACATACCTGTCACAGCAGCTGACCGACATCGATTTGCCATGATTCCAAAGGTATCTTTACCTGCACTGAAGCTGCGCACTTCCATGGTCAACTTCTCTACACGGTTCCGGCGTAAAGTGGGACGTCAGCAACAGGCAGCGGATGCCGACATGAATGGCGACAACGCCAGAGAATCCAACAGTGACGAAGATGCCGAGCCGCCGCGTGGTCAATCGGCACCGAGCCCTACAGCGGAGCAATCTCATGAAAGCTTAGAACCACTGATGATCACCGCTGAAGATCTCGTAGTAACGCAGTTCGAAACAACACCATTCAGCCAGCGATACCACGACGCTCGGAAGGCTGAGATACAGCACATACGCTCTCTGATCGAGGACACTCTTGACGAAGACGACGAAGAGGACGACGATATTGTCCTGGGGTTCGAGCAAAACGTACCCGAGCACTTTCCCAATTCGCCACTCTGTCCGCTTCATCCGAAGCACAAAAGTGGTGGCAAAGCCATCTGTCCTCAGCATAGGCGCTACAGAAAGAGCAGTGCCGCGAGAGTGGTCAAAGTCGGACCTGCTAGAAGCAATCGTGTGACCAGCTACACCAGGATAGCGCCAAGAGAATCTCGACAGCCTTCACCTGAGACGACAGTATTTGGAGTACCGCCGCCAGAGATCATGGCCGCTGTGAGGGATGAAAACGCTAAAGCAAGGAGGCGTATGGGCAGCGATGGTGCTTCCACGATCTCTTCATCGGGCAGCGAGGAATGGTACGAGACACGGAAAGCTGCGTGGGCTAAGAGTTCTATGGCTGCTGCTGATGTTAAGTGGAGAGGACGGACACTGCTCAGGGACGGGTGCGGCTCTGCACGGAAACCACGAAGGCGTAGGATCCAGCGTAGGTGAAGCTCTATAGGCCTTCCCTGTAGCAAGCACTTCTCCCTAAGACATTCAGAAGTTCACATGCTCGGCACTTACCTTGTCAAGCTCCGAGACCCTTGCTAGCGTGACGAGCCGGGCGGGAAGCCCGCGCAGTCCGCTGCCACAGCGACATCGAAATACTGCTTTGGGTTCATTCACCTCATCCCATCATATCATTGTCCACACAACTGTCGTCTGTCCCATATCGTCTCACGTTGACACCATCCAGCATGCCTATACGCGTGCGCCCAAGCGTCGTCTCCCATCACAAGCAGTGAGACTCAATCCGGATGGAGCAAGCACCAGCAGCGCCACCATTCTCTCTTTCTGTAAGCAGCGTGTCCTGACCACATTTCCAGATACAAATCAAGCTGTGCTATGGGCTTCGTTGCGAAAACCTAACTGTGCCGTAGTTATGTCTTACTACACACCGGCAAGACGACGACAGGTCTGACCTCCCGGCTCCGTAATATGGAAACTATCAGAGCGAGATCATCAGGGGTCTATTTTTGAACCGGGAAGCCCGTCAAGTACTCACCAGCCCCGTCATGATCTTGCAATCATACATGAACATGTTTGATGTCCTCGGCGACCGTGCCGACTTCGCTGTCCAGGAGTACATCGATACAGTCGAGCAGATTTCAGTGGGCTTTGTCGAAATTCACAAGTCCAAGAGACTTAGTTGTACCCGGCGACTAGGACCCTTAACAAGCATTGCGAGCTGTACATGGCATACATGGCCAGCTTTGTCAAGGAAGAACTCCACTTCAGGATCGCGTTGATCAAGAACGAAGGGCTCTCAGCCGTCGCATACACCTCAGCGCTATCAAGACATGGCCGAATTGCTCGCGTCCTACCCACAGCTCTCGGGGTTAGTGTAAACCTGCTCAAGCGCCGAATGCACGACTTCGACCAAAGGTTCGCGAACGACAGGCTGCTCATCCCTGCAATGATCTCCTCTATCGGACAGCTAGACGGTATGGAAAGGTGTCTCCTCTCTGGTCAGATCTGGGACGGTTGATTGAAATGCAAACCAAAGCTTCAGATTCATCTTTCGCCAAGGACATCCCCGAGCATGGAGACGCAATATTCTACACCCAGCATGTTACGATGTTCTGCTTTGATGCCAGCGCTCAGTCAAAAGCGCTTAACCCTCCGACCAGGCTCAACGAGGACACGACCAAGATTTACTTCGGCGTGGAATGGATTCAAATGCTGGTGAAGTAACAAAAGAGCCCGCCTTTCGGCGTGGACGTTAGCCCTGATGGCGACAAGGTCGATTGGGAAACGAGAGACCGCACCGTCCAAGCCGTCCTGCAGGAAATCGCCCAGAAATCGCCAGGACCATCTAAACGCAGAACAACCTTCACATCTCTCGAGTGCCTGGAAGTCCTAAAACATGCCTGGATCCGCGACGAGCCCGATGTTAACTTCAGCTATCTCGGCCTGTAGATACCATTGACTGAGATGCTGAACAACTTGCACAAGATCATCGCAAAGAATCCCACTGAGCATGTGAAGCCGAAGGGTAGCAAGTTCTTGTTCGAATGGATACCTAGTGTCATGACTGAAGCCTACATCACCTAGCACGTCGATAAACACAACCAGAACGACGAGTTGATGAAGCGTGCACGTCTGGTCACTGCAGCGTTCACGAGGGAGAAGGTCATCAAGTCGTCCGGGAACCTTTGTACCAAGGGGTCCCAAGATCTACCTGGTGGTCGTGCGACTGAGGCGAAGCAGGCAACTGCCCTCGAAATGTTAGATCATTTGAGCGACACAGTCCGGACCGTGAAGGTGCCAATTGTTGAGGAGAGAGTACGATTCAGAGAGCGGCTCCACGCGCCGTTCCTGTGTCATTAGGACTTGATGGTGGTAAAGTTCGCAGTCGCTTGTATCGTTTAGAGGCGCTTCAGATGAAAGGTCTTGCGTCGAATTGAACAATTGCTGGGAACGTGAAGTTCTTTGTTCCTCAGAGGTTCGATAGGCGGCTAGTATATTTCAGCATACATATGATTGATTATCGCTTTGCCATTATACCAGCAGCACCTTAGGCATCTCAGGCCTTTCTGCTCAGAGGCGTGACGCAGCATACCTTCGCATGGTAGTTTCTTCCTTCAATGTCATCCATGAAAAGATAGTGTAACTTCTAGTGTGTCAATTCGGTCCACCAGCTGTCGGTCTCCGGCGCAAGATGAAGTGACGTTGGGGCAAGGTTAAGCTCAAGGTGGATGTGCAGCAATGGTAGTCGCTGAATGGCCGTCAAGTCGGTATCTGCAAGCAATTCCAGCTGCTCAATACGCTTGTTCAAGATCTGCCGATCCCGTCCATGTCACAAAAGTCCGGCAAAGAGCTGAAACATATGTTGCTACGCTTATTGTGCGGTTTGGTGTGATTCCGTGGATGGCCCGGCGGTCCTGAGACGCTGGTACAACACTTCAGATAGGGATGTGGGAGTGGGCGCGATAGCAGTGGTGGTATAAGACGGATGTTGCTGCCTGATGGGTGGAGTGGTGCACACCACTCGTTCTATGTGTTTCTTGTCTCATGTAGTTATTTTGGGAGACGCGTAATTAGTTGTGGTCTGGGCTGGACCGGGTTGGGCAGCTACAGCGGCAACGGTCTACCATGTTGATCTGAGCGAGAGCGTTGAGCCTCGAATTTTGCTCGTCGTATCTGCAGGGCAGCGTGCCTGTGCTTCGAGGCGACGAATATATGCTCATCCAGTGGCAGTAGAAGCTCCGGTGAAGGACAACGTAGCAAAACAAAATGGACGCACTTCTGCTTAGTACTGCTTCTTTGAGCTATGCCGGTAAGCATTTGTGCCGACAATGATGCGACGTTACCAATGCTGACTCGACTTTCGCCAGACATACCACTTCCAGAGATGTTCGAAGCTCCTTCATCAGAAGCATCATCAGTCCACGCGAGAGAGGAGGAGCACCCATGCACAGAATGCGGCAAGCAAAGATCGCGACGAGGCTCAGTGGCGATGAGTCCGACACAGAAGAATGCCGGCCGTTCGTACTTTCCCTGCACAAATCCAAGATGTCGAAAGGGAAGCGTCAGCATACGAGATCGAGACTTTGTGACTTGGGACGCGCACGGAGAGAATCCGCGATGCGATTGTGGTGTACCAAGTCAACAAGGGAGGACAGGCCGGGAAGATCGAACGCCAGGATATGGGTACTGGGCGTGCGCTGTTGGAGGCTGCAAGTACTATTCGCGGGATCGCAAGGGAAGGTCGGTCGAAAGAGGCGAAGTGGCCGCCAAAGATGTGCAGCCGTTCATACCTTGGCTTTTGGCCGCCAAATGAAACACATCTACATCACCCACTCAGCATTGCTCCGCATCCCATTCGACACTGTGTAAGTACAGCCGCATGGGGTTTGTGGATGTGATCTTGGTGAATGACGACCGGTTGTCCTGAATGGAACCTGCTAGGTGGACTCGTCGTAAGTGCCCACAAGCCACGGCAGTAACCACGAGACAGCAAGCATCGCGCTCCCACTTTTCGGAATATGCCGTCGTCCTCGTATAGGTGCAGTCCAGCACAATGGCGTAGGTTTCCTTTTCGATTGGTAGATCAGGGAACGTTCATCGGGCCTGATTTGAATCAACCCAGCTCCAGCTATACCAACGCGATGTCGACTGACTTTTTGGCACTGCTTGGACGCTGACGAACTGGTGGCGAGCAAGGCGAGATGTTGCTTATTCGACGCCAATGACTCGAAGGCAGGGGATGGTACCAAATCGGATGGATCTTCCGTTTGCCATGCTAACAAGGACTCGTCGAGCGTGCTGTTCATAATCTCGCGCTGTTGACGAATGATTGCTTTGGCCCGCTCTCCATACAATAGCGGTATGTTGATAGAGAAATTTTCAAGAAGGCAGTACGCGGTGTCCTCAGCGCGCGTATTCTGGCAATCTGCAGCCCAGCTCATCTTCTGAGCCACGCTGTATCGACTACGCTCTGTCGCGTCTCCAAGAGCCAATTCCGGTATGCGACCTGCCTCAGAACGCCATTCAGGGTCCCAAGAGGTCCAATGCGGCCAGGCTGGTTAAGAAGCACGATAGCAGCACTTTCATCCGCACCCATGACCTCCCAGATGGCATCACAGAACACAATCAATGATGGAGCGATGAGCTCTCGAAGCGTTTATCCTCGCGTGATCCACACGCTGCGTCTGAAGTCGGCCAGGATCTCATCTTTCCATCTGCCGCGAGTGGCAGGAACATCAAAAAGGTACGCATAGCACTCGGCCACCCCATTTTACGAGTCATACATGGAGTTGATGCCTTCGGAAAGCTGCTGGCTCCTCTTCTTGTCTATGCAGCACGTATCGATCCAGGTTCATTTCACTTTGCGGCTTCGGATGAAATCGCAAGCCTTGATGATCTTGCGATGGCCAGGCCCCGCAGTCTTCCATTTCTTTCAGCAATCCTGTGCGCAGACGCGATGCTGCTGGTAAGACAGCTCTGCTTTGCCCCAGCAATGCGAGAGAATGACATAGCTCGGGACCTGACTGTCGAAGTACTCATGCAGCTCATACGTCTTCGTGTTGAGCAGACGCATCTTGTGGTGGAATCTATGTGATGTCACTCAGGTTGAGCTCAGCTGACTGCCATGGGAGTTGTGATGCGGCTCATGGCAAGCGAGCTGCAGCAGGTGTGCCTGAGTAGCAACATTACCGTTGAAAGAAGCATGATCAGGGAAACCTTGACCAATGTAGCGCCTCTTGTGCTGTGTGTAGAGACGCGATGAAGACAGTGTTGATGGTAGGAAGGTCGATGAGACACGAACGACGAAGACGGGTAGAGACATATGATCACGTGAGCTGAAGTCTTGGCTCCCGCCGGGCCTGCCGCACATCACAGCGCAAAATCTGGCGAGCTCACTTTCGATGGCGCAACAACACCTTCTCTTCACAGCAATCAACACATTTACCAATACCAAGTCCTTAAATATCCTGTACCGCAAGACGATATGGGGGGCAAGAGCGGAAACAAGGCCGGCTACTTCGACAAGCTCAAGGGCTTGCTCGAGGAGTACAAGACCATTTTCATCGTCACCGTCGACAATGTCTCGTCGCAGCAAATGCACGAGATCCGTATCTCTCTGCGTGGCCAGGGTGTCGTCCTGATGGGCAAGAACACCATGGTGAGAAGACATGTTCGCGCGGTGAGAAACACCACCTTCTAACACCGCACTCAACAGGTCCGCCGCGCTCTGAGGACCTTCCAGGCCGACTTCCCCGAGTACGAGCGCCTCCTCCCACACGTCAGGGGCAACGTTGGCTTCATCTTCACCAACAGCGACCTCAAGGAGACCCGTGAGAAGATCTTGGCCAACCGTGTCGCCGCCCCAGCCCGTGCTGGTGCCGTCGCGCCTGCCGATGTCTACATCCCAGCAGGTAACACTGGTATGGAGCCCGGAAAGACCTCTTTCTTCCAGGCTCTCGGTGTCCCAACCAAGATCGCCCGTGGTACCATCGAAATCACCACTGATCTCAAGCTCGTCGAGGCTGGCAGTAAGGTCGGAGCCTCCGAGGCTACCCTGCTCAACATGCTGAACATCTCTCCCTTCACCTACGGTATGAGCATTGCTCAGATCTACGACCAGGGTCAGACTTTCGATGTCAGCGTGCTCGACATTGAGGAGTCTCAGCTCCTCAAGGCCTTCAGCTCCGCCATCACCACCATTGCCTCCATCTCGTTGGCTCTCAACTTCCCTACCCTGCCATCGATCATGCACAGCTTGGTCAACGGCTACAAGAACCTCATCTCCATCGCCCTGGAGACTGAGATCGAGTGGGAATCCATCGCCGAGCTCAAGGACCGCGTCCGCAATCCAGAGAAGTACGCCTCTGCCGCCCCAGCTGCCGGCTCTGCCCCGGCGGCTGGTGGTGATGCTCCAGCTGCCAAGGAGGAGGAGAAGAAGGAGGAGTCCGAGGAAGAGGACGAGGATATGGGCTTCGGTCTTTTCGACTAAGCATGAGCTGTCAGGCGCGTTGCTCAACGGATGCAATCGCTCGACAGCAGTCATGCTGCTTGAACAATATTGTCCGCCATGGCATGCTGGTGCGACCCGTGACTTGGGGCCGAAGTTCCTTGGCATCACAAGGTACGTCGAACGACTTATTCTTTCACCCAGTCAAGGACGATACCTTTTTAACCCTGAGTTCCTCCATGAGGATTAAAAACAGCAACAACACACTCTAATTTTTTACCGAGACGCTCCCCCGTTATCATTTTGTTTTACGATCATCTTGTGGTCGAGAACATGGCTGACATTGTTCAATAGATTTCAGGTCACGAAAGATACCACTCCGCGTACCTTCACAGCCCACGATCAAACGAGTTCATGCCATGTGCCACCAGATCCTTTTTCCACGTCTCGAGTGTCACACACTCTGCATTGTGTGCCCATCGTTGAATTTGCCGTGGTGCTGAGAGACGGTCATTCACAAACTCTGTTGAGACCTACTCTGCTCAGAGAGAGCTTCCATGCATTCTAGGCAGTCAGGCATCGGCCTGATTAAACCCTGACCTTGTCAGGAAAAGGTCAGGGCCGAAGATAGCTCGTGTTGTTCTGAGACTTGGACGGCTTCAGAGGAAGTTGACGCGTTGTTCGTTGTTTCTTCTTCATCTCGCCCACCAGCAGACGCCAATGCATCCCACCTTGTCCCCTTAAACTGTGAAGGGTCATACGGAAGTCGCGTAGTCCCTGCGCGCTGGGCACGTCGAATGTGAAGCATGACTGCGGCGAACACGTGCCATTGCCGTTGCCAAGTGAAGAATGTACTCAGTCATACGTTTGAGCGGAGGCTTTGCGACTGGACCACAGCTAATCGACCTCACCGAACAGTTCCAGCATTACACATTTGCTCTACACATCATGAGCGCCGTCGTCAACAAGGCCTTCAGTCGGGCCTACAACGAGATCGCCGATCGGTACAGCACGAATGAGCTGGAGGAATGTGTTTGAAAAAGAACAAGAGCTAGTTGACGACCACCATGCTCCTCGATCCCACCGAATGAGAACATGGATCCTGCTTGGGCACTGCGTCGGAGAGTGGGAGAGGGCGAGCCCATACTTCCCGCAGGCTCGATCGATGTGGCAAATCGTGCGTGTCTGGCATCCAGTCGGCGAAGACGCTGGTGTTGATAGGACTACGGACGAGCTACGCATGGAGCTCGAGGAGCTTGTGACTTCGCTCGCTGTAGATGAAAGACAGGCAACAGCCGTACAAAACTTAAAGGAGCTGTAGCAGCTAGCGTGACCGCACCCGAACATACCGTTGCGATCGAGAACGCCACTGTCAAACATGATCGTCCCGAAGCACTGCGCCAGGCAGAGGAGGAGGCGGAAAATAGCGTTCCAAAGATCGAGGGACGTCGTCCGATGCGATGATATTTCGAGGCTGTCTTGTCCTAACTCCTGTTAGATGACGATACGCGAAGTCATCCGTGCTGATGTCGGCTGTACTTTTGAGGAGCCGCACGGTCAGCTGGTAGGTGTAGTCGCTTTGGGTAGAAGATAAATTGTGCTGGCAATTCTGGTAGTACGTGCCGCCGCCTCATCACGCCGATAGATGCGGCATGGGTTCCGGAGACTCAGCGACCGCCACCATGGCGACACGATCACGGCACATCTTGCGGAGCTCTGCGCACAACGTGGAGCAAATCACGCCGCTGAGCCGATGAGAATGCGATGGTAAGCTGAAAGAGGGCGTCTCGGTCGTGCAACTTCAAGAGGAGGATGAGTTTCGGATTACGACTGCAACGGAAGTAACGGTTTCCTTTCCACAGCCGGGCTGCTAGCTTACTGCAGAGCCTCTGAGCACCTCTTAGATCGTCCCAGATGGTGATCCAAGCTTCAGCTGATGAGAACCGCTTTACGCCGAAGAGGAGATGGAGAAATATATTGGGCATTATCAAATGACGATCCTCCATCACTCTTCTCTATCACCACCTCAACCCCCACCAGCCCTCAAATCAACCCTACACCAAAACACCTCCCACCCACACCTCCCACCCATACTCTTCCCCACCCCAACGCTCGCCTCATTCCCCTTGATAACATAATCATGCGCCATCCTCTCCACGCCCTCCTCCCACAACATATCCATCTTCTCCCTGAACAGCTTCGCCATCACCGCCTTGGCTAAGCCCCTCCCTCGGTATTCAGGCTCAACATGCAGCGTCGAGAGACTTCCGTCCAGTCCTATAAACGCCCACGCTATGGGTGTAGCCTCAGCCTCCCCTCGGGCGCCTCGGGAGAAGATTGCCACGTTGGGGAGGACAGCCAATGTCCGGTCCTGTCTGGGGATCTGGGTTCGGGAGCGTACGAGGGGGAAGTGAGGCTGGGTGAGGGTACCCCAGTGGAGATCTGAGGGGAGGGTCGTGGTGGCTTTTGAGGGTAAGGCGTCGACTTTGAAGGTGTACAGGTGGTTAGGGACGAGGCCCGTCTTGGAGATATTTGCAATCAGCCCGTTTCTTTCGAGAATTCTTGCCGTCGACTCGTGGATTGCGCCAAGTAGCATGATGTCCGTATCAAGCATGTGAGCGGCGTACTCGGAGCGGGATGTGCCTGAGAAGTCCACGTCGTTGTCGTCGTTGGTACCATTGCTGGTTGCTTGGAGTTGCGCGGCGTCAAGGATGTCCTGATGTAGAGAAGTTGGAATTGGGAGGGATTTGAGAGTTCTCAAGAGTTGTCGTATCAAGCGATTCTGGAGGTCTCGCTGTGCTCCGCCCTCGCCAGTCGTTGTTGACGAGTTGGCTTCCCAAGTGGCAAACATCCAGACTTCTGTTTCGGGTCGACAAGTCCGGTCTACGAAGGCGATGAGCCATTGGTCTCGGTCAGGTAAGTGCAGTGCTACGTTCGGGTTGAGGCTATACTGCCCAATATTAGCTTTGAAGTGTCTTGTTTTGGTGAAGTACAAGACCATACCAGATTCGAAACCAAAGTCGTGGCTTCGAAAAATCGTCCAAACTGTAGTCTACGATATAGTGGTAGTGATACTGGGAGATAATGTCGTAGAATGTCTCGAGCTCGGACAACAACAGGTTCGGAGGGAGAGGTGATGGCGTAGGTGTGCATTTTAGTGGATGCCATGATTAGTGCTCGTTTGTCAAGGCCTTGAAAGGCCAGAGTATGACCTGTTTTAAAAAGTCAATAGCGTATCATCGGCGCTCTTGAGAGCTCTTCGTGAACATAGTTCGATGTGCAGGCATTTGAAGTGTCGAGACATCTCAAGAGGTGACATACAAGGTGCCCGATTCAGAAGGAGGAAATTCGTTGTGCCGGGCTCCACAATAACCATGATGAGTTATCACCATCGGCCGCATTGCACTGAAGGAAAGCCGCAATCTGATACAGAATGCTTTCATCGTTGCAGTGATGCCTCAAATACTATCCTGCTTTACTTTACAGCGCCGAACGCCACGAGCCACTCGAAGCTATGCCCAATGCATGCAAAACGCCGAACCAAGTCTATCATGACGGGTATTAAGCGCACAGCCGTGCCTCAGGTCAGAAGCATGGCAGCAGCGGTCGTGAGACCGTTTGACAGAGGTTGTCGTCTGTCTGGTCTCCGTGCGCTCAACCCAGTGTATCATCATACTCGCCGCACGCTGTCGTATCATGCCTCCCATCTCACCATAGATCTATTGTATGCACTGCGCATGCGTTTACTGGGACGCGCACTGTACTCTCTCGCCTCCTGCATGCATCTCGTCGTCATCGTCGTCCGTCGCGCGGTTTGCACGCTCGCCTTCTCGCATTGGGTCGACCTTTTCGAGGGAGTAGTCTTCGGTCATGGAGTCTGGCGGTGGGACGTTCTGTGGCATGCGTGGTGGGAGGACAGATTCGAGAGCCTTGATCTGCTGTGGCTGGAGGGGTGTTGGGTAACCGTCGGCATCTGGTGGCCCATTGAGTCGTTCTGGGAACTTGACCTCGAATTGCACGTAAAGGTTTCCGTAGTCGTGGTGTCTGTACGAAGGCATACCCTGGCCACGGATGACCTTGATCTCGCCTGTGGGGATGTTAGTGACTAATTGCAAAGCTGCTTCACCGACTCTACTTACCTGGTGAAATGACCTCGCCTGGGATGATCTCGACAGTCAACCACCGCTCGTCAAGGTGCTCAATGTAAATAGCACCGCCGGCCAGCGCCGTCAGAAGGTCGATCTCGGCGTGGTAGAAGAGGTCGTCGCCCTTGCGCTGGAAACGTGGGTGAGGCTTCTGCTCAATCTCGAACTGCACGTCACCCGGCTGTACACCAGGCATCTGGTCGCCCTCGCCACGGAAGTCGATCTTGGTGCCGCTTTGCACGCCACGGTCCACGTGAACGTGCAGCACTTTGCGCTCGATGACAGTCTTCTTGCCGTTGCACTGCTTGCACTTGTCCTTCTCGCGGATCGACTCGCCCTCGCCGTTGCAGTCTGGGCAGACAGTCTGGAAGCGTTGGATCATGGGACCCATCTGGCGCATCATCGTCTTCATACCCTGTCCGTTGCATCCTGCGCAAGTCTTGACAGCGCCTTCCTTGCCACCGCGACCCTCGCACTTAGAGCAGATGACGGACTTTTGCAGCGCGAGCTTGGAGACCTTGCCTCGGTAGATGTCCTCGAGCGAGACCTTGTGAATGTGGTGGATTGTCCGAGCCTTCTTTGGGCCTGGGTCGCGACCTCCCATTCCACCACCGAACATGCCTCCGAAACCACCGCCTCCTCCGCCGAAGAATTGTGCGAAGAGATCCTCAGCGTTCATGCCGGCGCCACCAGCGCCGCCCTGCTCAAGACCCTCTTCGCCATACTGATCGTAAATCTGGCGCTTCTGTGGGTCAGATAGTGTCTCGTATGCGCGAGAGATCTCCTTGAACTTTTCTGCCGCGGCTGGATCGTGTGCGTTCTTGTCCGGGTGATGCTTCAACGCTCCCTTTCGGTATGCGGTCTTGAGCTGCGACTCTGAAGCATCAGGCGAGACGCCGAGGATGTCGTAGAGCTTGCTTTCTTTCACCATGGCGGAGGTGGGATAGGGGATGTGCGAAGTGTAGTGTTGTTGTTGTTGTTATTGTTCCCGCTATCAGGTCGTTATCTCGGCAAACGTAGCGGCTGATTAGATATCGAGGAAAACGATGATGCTGTCGCTGGTACAGTGAGCGATGCTATGAGGGTATCTGTCAGCAGCTGATATACGCAGAAGGTTGTCGAAGGCTGAGCGGCGGGCGAAGTGGTGCCGGCAAGAGGGTCGTTGGCGGGCGAGAACGGCTGCGGCGTAACTTTCGAGGCAGTGGAGGGCGCTACTCACCGGTGGACGAAGCAATCGAAGGGCGAGCGATGAACGGGTATGACGGGTAGAGGGAAGAAGGAGGTGATGGTAGTGGTAGGAAGAGAAAGTGCTGGTGCTGGTGCTGCTGCTGCTGCTGCTGCTGACAGTATCTTTCACTGCGTTCCTCAAACGCTGGCAACAGACTTCAAAAGCGCTCTCTGCCTTCAAGTGCGTAACAGGCCCTGCAGTATCGCTCTTTCCTGCGGCTCATCCCGTTGTTTCCGCGTCTTCTCACGCCTTCCACGAGTTTCTCTGCGACATTCCTGCCCGATACGGCCGCCGAGGGAACAGCGAAGCCTTGCGATTGAAACTCCAGTGTCATGCGATATCGACCAGTCTAATCACGACGCACGACATGAAGTAGCGCTCGAAACATATAACATATGCCTTCATAGACCGTAATGGGACGCTTGGCAGCCGTGGTTGCCACCCAGTCCTGTCGGATCTAGCCGAAATGCGCTAGCCAGGAACAGCACCTCCTTCAACTAAAAATCTCACATGCGCTCATTGGCCAGAAATTGTGAAGTGAATCTGGAACTTCCGGACACCACAACATCACACCGTTTCATCCTTGCTGGCATACATGATCAAAGCATCATGCTGCATCCGTTTCAACGCATCGTCACGCTCAAGGGGCGATACTTTGTCGCGGCATGTGGTCCAAAATTGACATCTGTTGACCTCGAGACCGGCGAACTGATGTGCGAATGGCCGTCAAATCAGGGTGTATGTGACTCATGGAACGAGGAAACATACCATGGCGCAATGTTACTAACACGCTGAAGCTCAGCACCACAACAACAACAACAACAGCAGAAAGCAGTTCCAAGGCAGAAGATTCGGAGCAACCGCCCAGCAAGAAGCAGAAAACTGAGAGTCTGGACAAGGAAGATGAGGTTCAAACCTCTGCTAAGAAGCAGAAGACAGCGAGTCCAGCCAAGACCCCGATTGTGATCAAGCTCGCTGTTTCACCCGACGAGACTCACCTGGTGGCCATCACGGAAGACAAATGCGTCCACGTCTTCGAGCACAGCCAAGGACAATTACATGAGCTCAGTCAACGCGTCATGCCAAAACGACCATGCGCCGTTCAAATCCTGCCAGACAACGCAACCATCTTGGTTGCAGACAAATTCGGCGACGTTTACGCCATCCCACTCATACCTACCGCCGCGGACAGTGGCGATGCAAATGCCAGAGCCGAAGACTCCTCCACACAACCCCAGCCCGAACCTCAATTCAAGCCTAGCGCAGATCTGACTACTATCCACAGTCAGCGCAACCGCCAGGTTCTTGAAGCCCAGATGAAGCAAAAGATCTTCACGAAGAAGAAAGATCCGCTCAAGTTCGAGCACAAGGTGCTGATTGGGCATGTCTCTATGCTTACCGACATGCGCTACATGGTCACACCAAGTCCTCCGCATAGAGGTCACATCGTCACTGCTGATCGAGACGAGCACATCCGAATATCAAGAGGTCCGCCACAGTCACATGTCATCGAGAGCTTTTGTCTTGGACACACCGAGTTCGTTAGCAAAATCTGCGAAGTGGACCCGGGCTCTGGTATACTGGTTAGTGGCGGCGGCGATGACTGGCTCGGCGTGTGGAACTGGCCGGACTCCAAGCTCCTGTGGCGGCAGAACATCAAAGACATTCCAAGAAATCCCCCGGAGAAAGTCGCAGTGTCCGGGATGTGGGCTACTAGTGTCGCGACGAGCGACGGCACAAGGAAGCCGGTAGTGGTCGTGGCGCTCGAAAGAGTCAATTCCTTAATTCTTCTCGGCGTATTGAGTAGCCTGACTGACCAGTACGGCAACAAAGTCCCGGCGTTTAGTATCGCCTCGATCGAGCTCACGCACGCTCCAATCGACGTTGTGTCCATACACGATGATTACCTCATCGTGTCAGTTGATAGCCGAGATGGTGAAGGAAGAGTGGCATTGTTGACAATGAGGATGCACGTCGATGAAGGCAAGCTACATATTGTCAACTGCAAGCGCGACGAGGGTCCGCTGACCCGCGCAATCCACGTCACATCGCAACACGGTCAAATCGAGGCAGATGCCAAAGACGTCGATGCACTGTTGTACGCAACGTCCAATCTACGCAAGCGGAGAGACTTGCCCGATGGCGAGGCCAATGGAGATGAACAAGACGAGAGTACGCTTGAGCCAGAGGCTGCAAACGAATAAAATCAGCCAAGCAGATGTCGCTACAATGATCTTCATAGAATTACTCCACAGCATAGCGTAGCGCAGACATCAAGCTCTCGACAACAATACTTGACAGAAGATAACCTTCTTCCCCCCTTCAAGGCACCGGCAACTCCCTCCGCGCCCCCTCCCTCTGCTGCACCGCCGGCGCAGCCCTCCTCATCCCCTCAAAACACCTCCTATAAGCCTCCCTAATCTCCAGCACCTCCAGCTCCAGACCCTCCTCCCTGTACTCTTCCACCTTCCTCACCAACTTACTCGAATCCAGCTCACAATTGCTCCTCTCCGCCACGATAACCTTCGCCTGCGCCTCCAGCGAGAAGTTCTCCCAGGAGTAGGACGGGTCGACGATGTCGCGGTAGAGGGAGAGGACTTCGTTGTGGGAGATGGCGGAGGGGTTGGTGAAATTGTACACGCCGGTCTCGGCGTGCTCGGACATGGCTATGACGATGGGGAGGAGGCCGGGGAGGAGGGAGTGCGAGTTGGGGATGTTGACGACTTGGGGGTATTTGAGGATTTTGGTGAGGAAGGAGCGGGGATTGAGGTCGGAGGAGACGGGCATGCGGAGGCGGAGGACCTGTGTGTGAGATTGGTGTGAGTAGATGGAGGAGAGTAGTTTCGGCGGTCTTTGGGGGTGTGGCTGGGCTGCTGCTGCTGCGAGAGGGACTGACCAGGACGTTGGGATAGTTCTTGAGGAAAGTCTCGATTGGGGCTTTGGTGGCGGAGTAGAAGGAACCGGTGAAGTTGGGTGCGTCTTCTTCCGTGAAGGGTTTGCTGAGGAGACGGGTGCGGTCTTCGTTGTATCTGCAGTCATCTGGTCAGCTTGGCACCGATGGTCGGGTCGGAAGGCTCTACTCCGAGGTATAGATGCATCCGGTCGCCAGCACTGTACAATGGATGTTCCTCTTCTCGCATTCGTATGCTACTATATGCGTGCCGAGACCATTGCTTTCCATGGTCTCAAGCTTGTGACTCTCGCACCAGTCGACGTTGGGGCGGCCGGTCTTGCCAGCACAGTTGATGACATGAGTTGGCTTGATGTCGTCGAGGAGCCTGCGGACTTGCTCCTGCTCGTGCATGCGCACAGCAGTAGCGTGGACGTTCTTGCCCTGCTCTTTGAGGAGATTGAAGAGGAGGCCGCCGATCCAGCCGTACTTGCCCCAGATGAGGTATGTGTTGTTTGATGCCATGGTTTCGCGGGATGATTCTCAGTGAGATGTGTTGGAGCACTGAAAGGAGGAGGAGTGCGGAAGAGATGTTACTTGAATATATGTCATTGTGTTCTTACTCAATTACGCTCTGACGCTGAAGCAAGGGATAGCAATGTCAGTATGCCAGCTCGCAAGGACAAGATTCGATATTTCAAGTACCTTACAGCACTATGCATGTCATCGCCATATTCATCCCTCCGATCCAATTGTTACTTCGGAAGCCCTTGCGCTATCTCCCTCGCTGGGCGTTCCTTGACGTACGTGTACCTGGCTAGACATTAGTGACGTGACACAAAGCAGCGAATGCCCCCAAAACAACTCACGCTATTGCACCTCCAACCGCCAGCACAATCCCAATCATACTCCCATCTTTGACTGGCTTGTGGCTCACGATCCATCCGACGATGACGATAATGCAAGTCTTGCAATGGCCAAAAACGCTGGCGCTAACGGCTCCGGCTTCATTGACGATGAAGTAGTGGGTGAGGTTGATCAGACATGCGAAGATGCCGCTCTGCGCGAAAGTGATTAGTTGTAGACATCATCCATCGAGTTGTGCCCGTCACTCACAATAATGATCAGCATCCACGATGGAAGCGCAGTGGCTTGAAAGACCGTGACATCGTCGGAGAATGGGATGATGTACAACATAACCAGCACGCACACCGGCGCCTGGTTCATGAGAAGTTGCCAGCTTGAAACATCCAGGGATTTGTGGTATCGCCCGATCCAGATGTTGTACAAACTGCTGACCATGACTCCGCTGAGAGCGAAGAAGACTCCAAGAGGTGAAGTTGCCTTTGAGTCCCCAGAAGGTCTCGTGTCGAAGTATGATACTACCGCGACGCCAACGCAAATCGGTGCCAATGTGATTGCGGCTTGTCTAGTGATCGTGAGTCGGTACATGAGATAGTTGAGGATCACGATGCACGGCGTGACAAGCACACGCGCTATCTGGTAGAACTGGATGCTCGAGTAGGCCAACGATGCGTTTGGCAGGACCACATTGAAGATCATGGCGAGCGCGAAGGGTAGGATTGTCCATTTGTCGACGCTCTTCGCTTCGAATAGTCCGATCTGCGGTCTCGAGAGCACGAACAGGAGTGCATATGTGACCGTGAAGTGGAAGGCCGCAAATGCGACTTGTGCGTGTCGAAGCTTTGCATCTTCGAAGATGCGTTTGTTGACAAAGACCTCGGATGTTCGTCAGTGAGCTTCTGGGGGTTTGACGTAGCTGGACTCACTATGCCAACTGTTGCCACTGTGTTGACGATCGCACAGATCCAGAAACGTCTGCTGAGCCCAGTCTTGAGCCTTGGAGGCTCTTTCGCAGCCGCTGTTGCAACCGGATGTTCATCTTCGACTTCCAGCAAGAAAGGTCTCGCCTCCTGATACGTGAGCTCGACAGAGTCTGCCTTCTCTGGATCTCGTTTCTCCTCAGTCATGGCGGGCGCAATGGTCAATCGATGGATCGACCGCTTGGACCGATTCTAGACCTCGCGTTGTAGATAAGTCTGCCTCTTGTGCGACATTGTCGCGTCGAATGCATTCCCCAGCTCAAGAATGATGACAGTGCTCCCTTGCGGCCATCCTGGAAGACTTACACGATGGTCCTGCGCGTTCGCATTTGCAAATATGATCTTCACTCAACGTTTCCATACACAATGGCGGCAGATGGAGCCTGGGCTGCCAGTGGTGAGTCCTCCTGGTAGGAGGCGATTGGTATAGTGTATTTTGCTGACAATACCAGCAGGCAGTCTCGACGCTCGCTTCTTTGCAGATGAGGGTATATGGAGAGGGGCCCCAATCCTCACAGGACAAACCTCCTTCGAACCATTGCCGGATGTGCGGAACATCATGGTAACGGGAGGAGAGGGCTTTATGTATGCGCTCGTATTCTGCCGTCTTTCCCATGTTCAAAATCGCAGCTAACACGTCCCAAGTGCTTCCTGGCTCGTTCGCCATCTTGTTACCAAATACTCGGAGACCTACAACGTAGTCTGCTTCGACAAGCTCGACTATTGCAGCTCGCTGAACAACTCTCGGATGCTTGCGGATCGGCCAAATTTCAAGTTCTTCCACGGCGAGTTGACGAAACCAGCTGATGTGCTGAAATGCCTGCGAAAGTACAACATCGATACGATATTCCATCTTGCGGCGCAGTCCCATGTGGACTTGAGCTTTGGCAACTCTTATGCCTTCACAATGAACAACGTGTACGGGACGCATGTTTTGCTTGAAAGCGCGAAGGAAGTCGGAACCATAAAGAGGTTCTACCACATATCGACCGACGAGGTATGGAATCTCGCAAAGACTGGTAAAGATCTCCACTTACATGTCCCAGGTCTATGGCGAGGTCGAAGTGGATGCCGAAGACTTGGCAGAGCACAGTGTACTGGCTCCCACGAACCCATACTCTGCTAGCAAAGCAGCGGCCGAGATGTACGTGACAGCGTACGTTCGCAGCTTCCGGTTGCCCGTGACCATGATCCGACTCAACAACGTCTATGGTCCGCATCAGTTCCCGGAGAGTTCGTGGTAAAGTCCAGACCTTTTTTGATGCCCGACTGACAATGCATAGAGATCATCCCAAAGTTCATTAGCCTCCTGCAGAGGAAGCGACCGCTGTACATCCACGGCAACGGCAGAAACACCAGACGATACCTGTATGCCGGGGACGCCGCCGATGCTTTTGACACGATCCTACACAAGGGCCAGATTGGACAGGTCTATAATGTTGACTCGCAAGAAGAGTATTCCAACCTGGACCTGGCCGAAAAGCTGTTGACTGCGTTCGGCGTGACCGACTGCAAGAGCGCGATTCAGTATACCAGAGATCGTCCCTTCAACGACCGTCGTTATGCAGTGGATGGCAAGAAGCTGAGACAACTGGGCTGGGAGCCAAGAGTCAGCTTTGAGGAAGGCTTAGCAAGCTGTATCGATTGGTACGGCAAGTACTCCGGGTGGTGGGGCGACATCGAGAACATCCTGTCTGCATTCCCGGTTGTGGACAAGGAAGAGAGCGGCCTCGATGAGGCAGACGATGGCAAAGAGACCAAATCGAGTGGACATAGCCGGCAGGCTGATGTTGGGGCTGAAGAGGCCGGACCTGTTAGCAACAGCGACGGCAAGCTGTATGACCCGATCGGGAAGAATGGTGTGAAGCACATCAACGGTATCGCGAAGAAGCGCAAGGCGGCCGCCCTGGAGGATGAATAGGGTCCTCTTGGCGATGGGGAGAATCGCGGAGGTACTCCTTGTGATGCGCCTAGCTGCGAGGTGATGTCTTGGGACCCTTGCTGCTCGGTCAGCTAAGCTATTGATTGATTGCTTCTTGCGGGCAACATCAAGTCATGGCGTCGGGGGCAGGCATCCCTTGTTGGCAGACGTGCCAGCTAGTGGCAAATATAGTCATCAGCGAGAAGTATACTTCAAGACCCACCACTTGCAGTCGTCTTTCCCGTCTTCACCACGTCCCGAGCCAGCATGTCGGAAAGTTGTCGTGTCCCAAAGCTCAGCGAAACACCTGGTCACTCAGGGTCCTCTTGGTCACGAGCTTGTCCCTGTCGCGGTGAGATGCCCACAGTAGCATAGGTGCCCACAGTAGCATAGGAATGGTTCGTGTTTCCTCTCCTCAAAGCTGTGGGATGACGGACGGCAGGCCACAAGTCCAGTCGCACAGGTCGCGCATCCTTTGGCGACATCCTTCTCGCCCCAGGCCTCGACGATAGCGATGTCTGCCTCCACGTCGCAGCACCCACCACCACCGCACGCGAAGGCCAGGATGACTTCACGCTGCCACACGTGTCGTGTGCACGACTGCTTGTGCTCGCAAATGGTACCACGTACCACACACCGACCATCGTGGAACAGAGAGCGCGCGACTCATGTACGGCCAATCATGCTGCTGTCTGTAGGCGTCATCGATGCCGACGAAGGGGAACAGACACAAGTGGGAATAGATGATGTCGTATTCTGATGCAAGTGCCGTGGATGTAACCCTGCGGTGGACGAGCTTGGTGATTGGTGGCAAGGGAAGGAGCAGGGTGCGTCGCAAGTGCCAGCCCAGCATCCTTGCGCAAGAAGATCTGCAAGCCACTTACGATTCTCGATGTGCACTTCAGATTGGGCTGCGTTGTTGGCGTGCGGGCGGATTCGACCGCGATTGTTCGTTGAGATGGACCTGGTGGTCAGAGGGCGATGCAAGCGTTGTCGTGGAAGGGTGCAGTGTAAATCATAGACTGAATGGACAAGACACGCTCAAGCCATCATGTACTTTGCCCGCTATGACCAGGTGCCAGCTATCTGTACAGTATTACAATTCGCTCTGACAGCGACTGTGCAAAGCTTCAGCTGAGCTGGACTTTTAAGCTGTCGTACACGTTTAAATGTCTCAAACCACTTTGGCATACCAGCCAGGCCCACGATGTATTCATACAGAGAGCTTGCCGTGTGGGCAACTCATCTTCCTAACGCCCTGAGCGCCATGCAAAAATCCGACCATTCCAAGATCATCGCAGCTGAAAAGGGGTATCAAGTCGAAGAAAGCGATTGTCGTCGAAAAGAAACCATACGCCTTCAATGGATCGGGTCTACGCGCGAGGTGGTCGCGCGTGCTGTACAACTAGTAATGGTATTCTGTCGTTCATTCATCGTCGTCTGGTGATGGATGATCGTGGCCCTCGCCTTTGTGAACCTTACGATGTCTGCGCAGGTTCGAGACAACAGAGAAGTGGCGACCACAACCCTCAACATCACAGGCAAATGCTGGTCAAGAGTCAGTAAGCGAGCGTCTACTTGCCCATGTGACAGGAACTTACGCTTCTCGCCAGTGTGGCTGTACATATGCGTTTGAAGCGAACTTGGTCGTGTAAATCGCTTGTCGCAAATCTTGCACTTGTGCTTCTTTTGTGAGCTCGAGGAGACCTTGGAACTGAATTGGCCCATCATCGACTGTGGAGCAGGTGGCATTGCGCCGCCAATCAATGCTCCAGGACGTGGAAGCGTTCGCGATGGCATGTCGACCGATTCACCAGCTGAGCTGTAATCACCAACGGATGCTTCGCTGACTGAACTGTTGTAGTAGGTCGGGTAGGTGCTTGCCGAAGAGATCGAGGAGTGCGATGAGTGCGACGGGAAGCCATACGAGTCCGTCGATGTGCGTCCTGAGCTCGAGGATGCGTAAACATTTCTTGGAGTAATATCTGATTGGCTCATAGCAACCATGCCACGGCTAGCATCCAAAGCATCACTGAAGCTTTGTCGCTCAGCTTCCGAGGCGTGTGCGATTCTGTTATTGAAGTCAATCAATGAGCTTTGGCGGAACCGTTGGACCTCTTCTGGGTCTCCCTGAGGCGCGGTGGAGGCTACTGACGGATGCGATGATCGCCTGTCGCTCTGATACCCGTACGCAGGGACATATTGGGGAACTGATGTAGGAGCGTAGGTCGAGTCAGCTGGTGCTGCCGACGAGTAGGCTGAACCATATGTCCTGGGCACGGTCATGTCTTGAGCTAACTGTAAGCCGGACTGTTCGAAGAGTGCTGGGTCCGTCTGAGGGATACCTGAAGAGACAGATGTCGTGGGGAGTCCCCCAGCATACGCAGCCGAAACATTGGGTGCCTGGACGTATCGCGCATCACCAGCAGCAGAAGACTGTGGCATGGAGGTCGCGTACATCTGGCTTTGAGGTGCCGGCCCAGACACCCAAGGATTCGTAAACTGTGGAGCTGGGGGATACCTCATTGCATCGTAGTCCATTGGATTGAACTGATGGTGTTGCTGGCGGGAGTCAACAACCATTGCCATCGTGGTCGGCGGTGTTGGAGTTGGAAGGTGAGGTGTAGTAGTTGATCGAAGATCCGGTTGAAGACTCACTGCCACGCGTAGGTGATCAACGCTGGAGAACGAGTTTCAGAAACGTGGAGAGCAGATCGATCCTAGGGGATGTGCGAGATCAGCGTGCTTAAGTGCTCCGTTCCTCGAGGCTGGGAGTATCCGAGGGCCAGGAAGCTAGTGGTCGAATCCCTCAGGACGCCAGTGTGCCGATCAACGAAGACCGGTCGTGCGTGGAGGTCCGCCAAAGACTGTCAATGGACAGGTGAGAGACCCCTATGCAGCTGGAGAGCCGTCAAGGACGACGGTAATGTTTCAGTTCGTGTGGCGAGCCGTGCAGGGGTGCCTGACGCAGGTTTGCAGACCCGACAGCGTTTGTGACAGAGCCTGGGCGGGCTGATGAACGGCGTTGACTGCGTTGAGTAGGGATGTGCGGCTGTCTTGGAGGAGATTCTGTCTTGTCCAAAGCGAAGCGTGCTCAAGCCCAAGATAACGCTGATGCTGAGTGGGAGAAGACGACAATGTTTTGTGGACCAAGAGGCAGATATTGCAGATTGTTACCGAGAGAGGAACCGCGGTCTTGATATGCAGTTCGAGTAGTGCCAAAACGTCACTCTATCTGGGTGTGGAGGAGCGGCAGCCGAGCATCAAGTGCAAGCCTCCCAGGGATCCCCTTCGACATCCCGGCAGCAGCAGAAGCAGGGCAAGTGTGCACGTCCCCTCCACTTTCAAGGGCTTGTCGATTGCACCCTTGCTTAGTTGCGCCTCTGTCAGAGTTAAAGTCTGCGGCCCTGCGTCATTAGTCCAAGGATGTTTCTCCTTTCTCCGCCCGGAATCTGCCTCCCCCTCTGCCACGACAGCCCATCTGCCTCGCAAGCCATCATCAGCATGACCTGAATAATAGTTATCGCCAAGCGCACCCTGCTGCTTCTGCTGCTGTCCCCATCCCCTCACCCAGCCCGCCATGTCGCCTCTGTGCTCGCCCATCCCGTGCATTTAGACTTCGCACCCTCCCGGATCACACACCCGAACCAGATGGAGTCCTCTCCAACAACACCCAGCGGTGTCCAGCGTCCAGCGTCCAGCGCTACTCCCGTTTGCATGATACTGTAATTGCTGCTGCTGGTGTGTGAACCTACCGGCGGGCTTGTCAGAAACAGCTGTACTGCTTCATCTTAACCACACCGTTGCTACCAGAAATAGTCGCTCAATTTACCGTTGAGCCAGACCAGCCTTCTTCTGGTGTTTGCTGCCACTTGAACGCCAGGCATCGAGCACTACAACGGGCACAACGGGCGCAATCTGGGGCTTTTGTCGGCGCGCTTGCATGCACTCACCCTCTGCAACTGTGGGTCAAGCCTCTTAGGCGAGTGAGAGCCGACGCCATTCGCAAGCCGACATCGACGTCGCTAGCTTGCCATTTTGCAGTAGAACAATATGCCCCTATGCCCAATCGCGCAGTGGCACCCTTTGACTGGAATCCATCTTGACGACTGGACCCGTGATCCTTACTCGCACATGTGCCATTGCGTTTCCTCTGTGTTTCGTTTGCGGCAACACCATTCCCTGACACCTCGGCTTTCGCTCTCGTCCTCTCCTCTTGCTCACCTGCTTCTTTCAGATAGCGCGCCACTTGCTCAGGTGGTCGTCAACTAACCACTCATATCTCGTCTGGCTCTTCCACGATCAAGCCATGGCGCACGCCAGCACGTATAAGCTCGATCCTTCGGCATCATACTTCCGGTCTGCCAAGGTCGACTCGACAGCCAGAGCCAGAGGAGGAAGCCACAGGTCTTATGCTTATGAGTAGCGTCAACTTTAAAGACCTTCTGTGGACAACAAGAAATAGGTGCTGCAACTTCCCGATGTGACATTGCGAATCGTGAAGCGATGTTTACGACTTTACTATTCGCTGCCTACACCGGTGATTTTCTATGCACACAGCTCTATCTGCAGGTTCGCTGCGGAGCTCACAGGCAAATGCGGGAAATCCAACTTCGACCTGCTTATCGAACCGCGGCCCTGCCATTTCTCAGGCTATGCTCGCGCCTGTGGGCTTGCAGCTGTCAGCCTCAGACCAGCGCCGACTCTCGGCTTCCTGTTCACGAAGCCTCCCGGGGCACCTCGAAGGCACTATCGGAGTTAGCGTATGCAGAAGACTTACGAAAGGCTTGCGACTTGGAAGCACTGGAGCAACCCAAAAGTTTACTGGCGTTCTCCAACGTGCACGGTACTTGCTCAACAACACTGTTGCTCTCTTGCCTCGTACAACAACTGCGACACGTGCGAGCAGTATATAGTGCTAGTTCATGGTTTGCCGGCTGCTGCCGTACTATCGGCCGCACTCGCGGCAGTCTCTGCTCTCTAGCTACCGTCATGATCCTGATCACGTTGCTGGACGAGCAGACAGTAGCAATCATATCGTCAATTGATCACCCCAGCCGTGCTCGAAATCACATGTGTTTAACTTACGCCCGCCCTTGAGGAAAGCGCAAAAATATACCCATCCGTGCACGAGCCGCACCTTAAGATCATTCTAAGCAAGTGGAGAGCGCCACTCGTCTTCGGCAGGGATAATGCTCGGGAGATCGCTGCGTTCGGCGGTCAGTTAACCTTCTTTGCGGGCAAGGGGGAAAATCAGGTCCGCTGGTGCCGGAAGATGGTGAAACGTACACGTGACGGTCAATGTTGTCAATCGGCCATGTTCAGCGAGCGACACTAATCAATAGCGGGAAGGTGGCTCCGTGGTGTGGCGGATATCGCACTCAGGAGAGCTCGTCTTGCAAGCAGCTTAGAGCACGGCGTCGCTCATGCGAACTGATAGTTAGGTTGCTCCTACACGCCGAATGGATGTCAGAAAGATTGTACTCCTTTCCCTTACACGAAGCTCGAAATCCTCTCCCTCATTTGCATCCAGCTCTAACAATAGGGACCATGCGAATGCAGTTTACGGAAGCGAGTCGTCAATGAATTGGTTTAAGCATACTCCTGCCCAGGCTCAGCGAATCTAACTACAAAGTCTCCTCGTGATCTATTCCAGGTAACTTCGTATCACCGGACCTATCTCATACCCTCTCCAGCCGAGCCAAAGCCCATGACATGGCTCGCTGTTGACGACGGCTCCATGACATCCAGTGTTAGTGCTCCCGACGACAGACCACGGACTCGTCGCAACAAAGCTGTATTTCCTCTCACTGCATGATCGCGGCTGTTGACTGATCGACGGGTCGCCGTAGAAGCCACAACCAAAGTATGAAAAAAAGGAGACGGACCTGTTTCCGTAAGCACCGTACAGTACAAACTTTTCTTTAACCCCTGTTGCACGGCCACACCTGAAGAGACAGCATCCGGACTCCGACTCAAGGCCTCAACGGCTTCCTGAACCCGCTGCTGAGTCTATACTGCCACTTGATACCAAAAATTACACAGATCCGACCCAATCCTTTGAGTAATGGCACGACACCATCCAAGGACCCATCACCCTCTCTATATTATCAACAGAGCGCCAAAAAAAATTGCATCGGCCGGGAATCGAACCCGGGGCTAGCCGACTATGTTATCCTCGAATAACGAGGTTCATGGCAACGGCTAATTTTACCACTAAACCACCAATGCTTTCGACAGTGTCATGAACTAGAATGTGATGATGTCTGACAATATATATAGCTCTCCGTATGCAAAATAGTATGCAAGGATCTACGACCTGCGCCGCATAATGCACCTCGACTCTATGTTACATCTACATAGACAACTCGGCATAAGACAGGCTTGACACAACCACGCCTACCACTGTGTCTGGAAAATACTTCTATCGATACAGCGGCACAGGCTGAATGCTCAATTCCTCTGTACATCCGGCATATTTCCCAAAATCTCTTTGCTGACGGATCAGTCGGCATAATAGAAGGCTTGAGCGAACCTCACTGTAACATGTAGATCAGACCCACTGTGGGGACCCTTGAGATCCATGCTATTACGGATGAGACGGCATAGGATGAAGGCTTGGTTGAACTTCATGATGGGCAAGATTTGCCGCTTCTTTTCTTGCAGTGCGCTTGGCAGTGTTTTGGTGTGCTGAGTACATATCTGCCAAAGCGATCGCCTCTGCTATGTCGGCATAAATTGCTCTGTGCAGCATCATATCCTGTCTCATCTATACAGTCAACATGACACTAGCATTCTTATACCAGCTCAACAGCGCATTTTCGCCACTCCTCATCTGCGTGTCCTCCACATACGCCCAGCGTTGGAAGAAGTCTTCGTGCGTCATGACCCTCGTCAAGCGCCCAGTGACGGCGCGGTAGATATCTTCCATCACGCCGAAGTCTGTTGGGAACAGGATATCGAAGTAGCCTTGTTGGACCAGAGGTGTACGTACAGGCACTGTCCGCCGTCGGTATCTTGTCTGTACTACTGGCGCGTTGTAACCCTCGACCGCCTGAGGTAAGCTGTGGAAGTCAGATGTTACCAGCCGATGTGCAGGGAACTTCGTCGACAAGATCTGGAAGAACTGCATCAGCCGTGTTGGGATGTACTCCGGTTTCGTCAGGTTTGGTGCGAGAGGCAGCCGATGTCGTATCGACCGCAGAATCTTTGATTGCCGGAGCGGATGAGGATACTGTCGGTCTTGGCAGGCTGCATCTCTCACTCGCAGGAAGCGAGCAGCAACAGGGTCTAATGTCCTACTGTAGAATTCGTAGAAGTCGCCTTCGCTGTCGATGAGGACTGATCCTTGCATCACTTCTTCCGTGAATGGATCGTACCTCAGCACATCGTGTGCGAAGTTGTCGAAGACTTCCATGGCCAGGAAGAAGCACGGTGTCGGTACATAGAGATCCCAGTCGAACACTGACTTGTTGATGATCGCAACCTTGTCCCAGTGGCCTCTGCTTCCAGCAGTGGCTTGCAGCTTCTGCGCCTGTAATGAGGCCAATGCTGAAGAGACTTCGATGATGCGAAACTTCGTCCGGGCGTACACTTCAGGATCCGTGTGTCGAATGTAGTCCAGAATGTTCAGCATAAGAGTTCCATTTCCAGCTCCCATTTCGTAGATGACCAGATCGTGGTATGGGTACAAAGTCAACTTGTAGTTGGCCACCATATACCTCGCTATTGCCTCTCCATAGTAGGGTCTGAACAGCTCCGTCGGTGTATGCCACAGCTGTCGGGCTTCGTCGTACTCCTTCTCATCCAGCTTATCCTCAAACTGTATGTACCTCTCGCCAAGCAGTCTGTAGAACTCCGGCTCGTCTCGCAGGTTATTGAAGTCAAAGGGCGCGCCGGGAGAGAAGATGGTCACGTTCTTGCTGAAGTAGCCGTAGTGCGGATTGTATAGGCTGTCTTCAATGAAGTCCCGCATGAGCATCTTCACCCTCCTCGGCCTTTCCCGCCTCGATCGCAGCTGATGCGACGTGACATTGGGATATCTCTTGAACTCCTCAGCCTTGTCGCTAGGGAAGTGATCCGTCCTCTGCTGCCATGAACTCTCTGCCGTGGTCTTGACTTTCTTCCCTGAGGGCAGGGTCCGCGTGCTCTGATTCCGCCATTGGGTCTGCGCTACCGGCGCTCGTGTTGATGTTATTTCATGGCAGAAGCGATGTGTAGCCAATCGTCGGAACAGGCGATTGATGGCCGGTGAGTCCATACAGGCGAGGCGAGGCGAATGGCATGCACCCAGGAAACACGCTCCAGCAATAGTTGCGTCGGAGGAGACGGGACGTGAAGCCCCGAAGCTCGCTAGCGTGTTCCGCATTCGCGTGCAAGGGCAGGGATGCAAGACCCAAGCTTAAATTCGTCGAGCTCGACCTCACCTTCGCACATCTCGCTTCGACCATCCGACATCTCGCCTACAAACTCTTCTGCTTCCCCGTCACATTCTCCTTTTTTGCCCGGACCAGGCATGATAGCATGGGGTTGAGGTTCACGCGGCGATTTGGAACATGGGCTGGTTTCTGGACGCATCGCAACGCGTCTGGGAAAGCATCGCCGATAACAGGGGAAAGCTCACTGGGACAGGTGGACTCCTGGTCGGGGTAATTCTCACATTGACATTCAAGGACCTGTACCCGGACTTGGAATTGGCATACCAGAGGCGACTGCGACAGTTCCGTAGCGGCGGCCCACATCCTCTACCCGGACAGCCGGACTATGTGCGGTTGGAAGACCATACGGATCGCAAGCCATCTGTGCACCAAGAAGGGAGCCATGACCTACGCCAGCTAGCGCCTGTGGCCTCGCGAGAGGAAGAGATCAAGAGTGGCGTTGAGGGCTTGATTGGCAACACGCCCTTGATCCGGCTCAACTCGCTTAGTCGCGAGACTGGCTGTGAGATTCTCGCCAAGGCTGAGTTCCTGAATGGCGCAGGCAACTCTCCAAAGGATAGAGTGGCGCTGTCCATGATCACTCATGCGGAGGAAGAAGGTCTTCTCGTGCCCAACAGAGGCGACACGATCTACGAAGGGACCGTAGGATCGACTGGCATTTCTCTGGCGTCGGTGGCCAGAGCACGCGGCTACAAAGCACACATGTACGTAGAACCCACAATTCGTAGCATTGTTAAAATGTCTGAACCCCTTCCAGATGCATGCCCGACGACGTAGCCATTGAGAAAAGCGACCTCCTCCTCAAACTCGGCGCAACCGTCGAACGGGTTCGTCCCGCCTCCATCGTCGACCAGAACCAATTCGTCAACGTGACCCGCCGCCGAGCCCAAGAACATACCGACGACCCTAACAAACCTGGCCGTGGCTTCTTCGCAGACCAGTTTGAGAACACAGCAAACTACCTCGCTCACCAAGAATCCACAGGTCCAGAAATCTTCCAGCAAACCAATGGTAACCTGGACGCTTTCGTAGCTGGAGCCGGCACAGGCGGTACTATCGCTGGGGTAGCTCTTGCACTCAAACCTCTTATCCCAGGAATGCAAGTCATCCTCGCGGACCCGCAAGGCTCGGGCCTGTACAATAAGATCAAGTACGGCGTGATGTTCAGCTCGACTGAAGCGGAGGGGACCCGCAGGCGGCATCAAGTGGATAGTATTGTTGAAGGGATTGGGATCAATCGGTTGACGACCAACTTCAATGCGGGGATGCACTTGATCGATGATGCTGTGAAAGTGAGCGACGAGCAGGCGATGAAGATGGCGAGGTGGTTGGTGGAGAAGGAGGGACTGTTTGTGGGTGCTAGTAGTGCGGTCAACTGCGCTGCTGCTGCGGTGACGGCGAGGAGGATAGGGAGGGGAAAGAGGATTGTTACGGTGATTTGTGACTCGGGGACGAGGCATTTGAGTAAATTCTGGAAGGAGGCGGGGAGTGTTGGGGGCGAGGGGGCGGATTTCAGTTTGGATGAGATACTGGGAGATGGGGTGAGAGGAGCGCAGAGAGGGATACTACGTTGAATTTAACGTTTGCTGCGAAGGTCACAGAGACTTCTTGGAAATGCAGCTCGGCCGTGCCTGCACTTTCGCGGCTACGAGCTTTGGTGTCGCTTAGGAGGGCAAGACCGCGCCGATGCCACCATCTGTCAACTCACATCGGTTCATGGTCGAACATCAACAACGCGCCGCTCGACCGCACAGCATGGCAAGCAAGTTGGAAGCTGAGATGACCGGACAGCGGCCTTTCCGCTTCTTCGATTTGCCGCGCGAACTGGGAGATGTGGTTTACGTGCTACTTACCACGAACGACAAGTCTTGAGTGAGGAGGAGGGAGGACGCAAGATTGCGAATCTCAGATCCGGTCCAATGAGCACGATGCTCTGTATCCAGCACCAGTCCGAATCTTGAATACACTGAGCAGGTACCTCTTCCGCCATTCTTCATCTCCAATCTGCCGACACGCTATTCAAGTTCGCCAACAAAGTCGACAACCCCCCCCCCCCTCTCCTCACATATTGCAATGACGACCAAGCTGAAAAGTTCCCTCGCTTCCTGCTCAACCACATTCCACAACATCAACAACACCGGAAGCAGAAGCAGAAGCAGCAGAGTGAAACTTTGACCCACCATCGCTCGCTCGCCATCTCCGTCAAGCTCTCCATCTCAAGTCTAGCTCGAGCGCCAGATTCGACGAGTCAGATGCCCGAGCATGACCTACGAGAGTGGCTGAAAAGCCTTGCCGCCGTGCCTGGGAAGTCCCTCAGCAGCTTGTTGCGCACCATGGTGTTCAAGAGCCACTTCGGATCGTGGGAGTCCGCTTATGTGCTAAAGTGCCATGAAGTGTGGTCCGTGGAAGCTGGATCGAGGTTCTAGAAGGGCTGGATTCCGGAAGGGGAAGACGTTCCCGCAACGGACGACAAGCTCGATGTTCTGATTGCGATACGCAAGGCGGCTCAAGTCTCACGCGGGGAGAGCACTGACCGTTACTAGCCGCAATACAGATCGGGGGGACGGAGGAATCGATGAGAGCATGGAACTTCCGGACCTACGATTACACTGGGTGGGGGGGGGGGACGATTTAGTACTTTCTCTGTGACGCAGAGCGTGGTTGGCATTGGACCATTGCAGTTTAAAGCGGAGAACTAGCAGCATATAGACAAGAATCTGCGCGACTCCGTGTGTGTAAGTGATGAGGCATTCAATGAACGCCACCGCTTCCTCCCCATATGCTCCCTGCTGCTTCTACCGTTCACGGCATCGGCCGCGAGGTATGAGCAGGCAGCGCTTGAGATCACGGACGCCCGAAGATCAGGATGTTGATCGTGTAGTATATCGCCATCGCCGCTGCTGCCTCAAAGATCTGGCAGGAGCGCTGGCAAGGGCCCGATCGCTGACCTTGTCGAGGCGGGCTCAAACACTTCGAGTTATGGTGGCCATCGACTACGAGGGAGTAGAGAATGAGATCCTGGATCGCGACGGAAGTGTACTGGGACATATCTTGCCAATCAGGAAGAAGCATAACCACTGCTCTCGCGGATCACTTCGTCTAGGCTGCGCTTGCGGCTTCGTTGGTACTAAGGGCCTCCAATCGAGCTTTGTTCGCCCTCCTCTTGGCCTCCCGCTTACTGATGGGTTTCTCCACTGCAACACCATTCCCAGTGGGATCATCATTTTTCCCCGCTTCCCCCTCGGCCTTCCTCTTTCGTCCTTGCTTCTGACTCTGGCCCTCCGCCTCCTTCTGCTTTCCCTTCCCATTCCCTACGACCACCTCCTTCTCCACCTGTACCGGCCTCTCCCCTCCAGAAACAACATCCACTAAACCCCTATACCCCGTCCTCTTCAACTTTGCCGTAATAACCACACTCCTACACTCCTTTCCCATACCCTCAAAGCCCCTCTCCTGTCCCAATCCCCAAACCGCCGCGAGATTGATGACGTCCCACGGGCCCCTCAACCCAACAGCTCCAGCCTTGCTTTCCGAGCTCAAGATCACTCCCCGCCCTCTCGTCGCCCGTATCAATTGCGTTGCGTTACTAATCAAGTTCCTCCGTGCCTGCGCATCTCCCAGCAGACCTTGACTATAGCAAATCTCGATGCGTTTCCCTGCTTTGATCCCTTCGGAGAGCATTTTGAACTTGAAGAAGAACCCTAGCCGGACCGTGAGGTCGAGGGAGATGATGTCGCAGTCGAGGCTGCCGCATGCGAGTTGAAGGGTTCGTTCATCGGTCGGGCGGAGGGCAAGGACGTCGTAGGGTGCTGAGAGGGCTGTGAGACGGGCATTCTGGTAGCCGGATTCGGTAAGGGTGAGGGTTAGACGGCGCAGGACTGTGAGCTTTGCCGGGATGTCCTGCTGTGGGAGCGGATCTGGGATGGCGCATGCCTGGGGGATGTAAGGAGCTGATGTACCGCATCCAACATGATTATGACATACTGTGTCTGTAGGTAGCTTGCCTGTAATGGTGTGGTTCAACGCAACCACATTGTAGCCCAGCTCATGCGCGAAGGCTAGTGTTCGGGAAAGATGTTGATCGTTGGGTGTATATGGGATGTTGAGGTCATAGAAAGAGGACATGTTTGCGGTGCGATGGGACTGTCCACTTCTTGCGCATTGCTTGAACGTGGCTGGGTTAGTGTGAGCAGAGTCGCATGTTCACATGTGTAATGTGTAAGTGAAAGCTCGAAGACGCGAGGTGAGTAAGAAAGTTGGAGCCCTCTTCTTGACAGGATTTGGATGGTGGATCGCATCGGTGCGCTAGCTGTAGTCCCGACATGGCAGCAATGATCGCCGCTGGGTTTTGGCTGATGTTTCTCTTCTGCTTCAACTTCACTTTCGACCACACACACACACACTCTAGCAGCCTGGATTTACTCCGGAAAATATCATGCCGGCCTCAGCAGATACAATGTGGGCCGGGCGTTATCCTCGCAAGACTCTAATGCCGGTGGACGGGCTTCGGCGTCGACCAGAACGGTCACGGTTCGATCATCGAGGCTTTAAAGAAGTCTCAGTCCTGAGTCTTGCTACTGCCTTAGCAGGAAATCGGCAATGACGAGAGCGACGACGCGACCGAAAAGCGAGCCGACCGCTACGGTAGCCATAATTAATATACGGCTCCACGTGGACTATCAAGGCCGAGCCATCTGCCAGCATATAGACCATCTATCAGCTCTCCCTCTTCACCATAGCCTGAGCAACCATCCGTCTCTGCACCTTCCCTGTCGCAGTCTTCGGAATATCCTCACAAAACCACACCTTCGCAGGCACCTTAAACGCACTAACCTTCTCCCCGATCCACTTCTTCAATTCCCGTTCCTCCAGCTTCTCTCCCTCCTTCAGCTTGACAGCAGCGCCCACATCCTGCCCATACCCCTCACTATCCATCGCAAACGTCACAACTTCCGCGATAGAGTCGTGCTGTCCAGTAGTATTGTCCAGCTCCACCGGCGAAATTTTCTCCCCGCCCTTGTTAATCATTTCTTTCAATCGGCCCGTCAGGATGAGGTATCCGTCCTCATCGAATTTTCCTTGATCACCGGTGCGGAAGAAGCCGGATTTGGTGAATTCTTTCTTGTTGGCTTCCTCGTTGTCCAAGTACCCGTGCGTGACATTTGGACCGCGGATACTGACTTCGCCTTCCTCGCCGTCTCCCACTTCGTTCCCCTCAGCATCGAGGAGGACCATGTCAATACCTTGTGGCTTACCGACTGAACCAGGTTTCTGCTCGCCGTCCAGAGGGTTTGAAGCCATGAGATGCGATGCTTCTGTCATGGCGTAGCTTTCCACTATTGGTGCTTGGAATTCTTTTGCAAGCTGGTTGAAGAGACTTGGAGCAAGCTGGGAGGAGCAGGATCTGATGAAGCGGATGGAGGGGAGGGGATCCGGTGGAGGAAACTGGAGGATCAGACGATGCATGGAGGGTGTCGCGCTGTACCAGTTCGCGCCGTGTTTGAGGAACGTCTCCCAGAATGAGGGTTCTAGCTTTGGAGGCACGATTGCAGAACCCCCTGAGTATAGTGGTGAAAGAAATGAGGCCAGGAGACCGTGGACGTGGAAGAGTGGCATGATGAGCATTGTACGATCAGCCGGAGTGAGCTTGTAGGTCCGGCAGATGTTGGCGATGTTGGACATCAGGTTCTTGTGGGTGAGTGGAACGGCCTTGGGGCGTCCGGTCGTGCCGGATGTGTGCAGTACCAGTGCGATGTCGTCTTCTTCGGCTTGGAGAATTTTCTGAGGTTTCTGTTCCTCGAGCTTGCCTTTCTCCTTGATATCCAGCACAATCTTCTGCCCGTCCCAGTAGCATTCTGCAATGGCCGCTTTGTATTTCCTCGCCGCCTCGACAGCAGGACCAGCTTGCGCATACGCATCCCTCGGTATGACTACGAGAGCTGATCCCAAGTCATGGATGTAGAATTCAAACTCGTCCTGCTTATATCCTGGATTGAGTGGCGCGGCGATGCCTCGTTGCCACGTTGCGGCCAGAAAGACTGTGATCAGCTCGACTGAGTTGGCCAGCGCGATGGAAACAGCAGAACCTTTCTCAATTCCCAGCGATGCAAGGTCCTGCTGAAGTTCGCCAATTGCATCGTGCAGTTGCTGATGTGAAAAAGTCAAGTCTTCATCGCTGGGCACAATCAACGCATCGTCGGACATGGATTGTGACCGGAATAGGTGTGTCAGTGTCTTCGGCGTGTCTTCGTCATTGGGCAGAGCTTGATTCTTTGCTTTACTCGACGGCTGTTCCGACCGAGAGGCCAGATGAGGGCATAAATCCTTTATTAAGACATTGCTCCTCCACTCGCCAGGACTCTCCAGGATTCTGCTCAGCATCTGATCGTACTGTTCGACGATGTGCTCCACGCGCTCAGCTGTGATGAAATGCTCGTCATATCGCGCCCAGATTTGCAGCTTATCATCAATAGGTGTTAGCATCACATACAGGCCGTAGTGCCCTCGTGTCTGTGTCCATAGGCCTTCTATCGATTTCAGGCTGTGCTCCAACCCTGATGCATCTTTGGCCGTTGCTGCTGCACTGAAGTCAGACTTTGGAGGTTGAGGTAGCAGAGCGCACTGCAGGTACCGCTTGTGACCGAAGAACTCCTGCATGGCCTGTCCGGCAAATGGCTCGTGGGGAATTCCCTTGACAGTGCCGTCTTGGACTTTCTGTAGCACATCTAGTAGCTTCTCATTGCCATCCAGACGCCGCCGAATCGGGACCATCGACCACAATGGACCTATGATATCTTCAATGCCCTCTACCGGTAAGTGCCGACAGCTGCGGAAGGCACAATAGAATATGTCATCAGACTTTGACTCGTTCGACATCATTAGGGTCCAGGCGACTTGTGTTATGGTATCGAAGCTGATCTTGTTATTTTGACGTGCCGTGTACGACATCGTCCTGGTAATGGTGTTCGGCACAGAGGTCAAGTATTCACGCTTACGGTTGTCCTTGAAAAGCAGCTCGTGGCTTTTCAATCCTTCTAGCTGCTTTGTCCAGTAACCAATACTCTTACGTTCATCCAATGTTGAAACATAGTCAGCGAACTTCCGGAACGGTGGTCTGGGGGGTTTGCTTGCGAAGGCATCTGGATTCTCGAAACATCCTTTCACGTCCTCTAATGTTGCCGTCTTGGAAAATCGGTCATAGATCGTATGGTTCTGGTGATGCGAATTAGCATGTTTCAAGGACTCCAGACGGAGAGCTCACCATAGTCCACACAACGAAGCTCTTCCCCTGATCGTGGACAATACCATATCGACATAGTGCACCTCCATAGCTTGGCTATAGTCAGCGACTGACCAAGAACAGCCCAAAAGCTGAACAAACTTACCACATCCGCCGAGCAAGTTCTTTCCGCTTGAATGTCTCGACATCCCCTTCGTATGTGATCCACTTGATTGTATCTCGCGTTACTACCTGGTAGTACTCTCCTTCATGCTGGGCAACTCGTGTCCGAAATGACGGCACTCTATCTCTTATGAGTTCGAACGTGCTCTTCGCTCGGTCGAGACTGTGTGGTCCAACTTCGAAAACCGCCTGGAAGTGCCAGGCGCCTAGACCATGGCTTGCTTGCATAAGTTCGCGTTGGAAAGGCGGAGCAGGAAGGATATCCTCGAGGTCTTCGTTTGAGATGTCGCATTGAGCCCGGCATGCATCTATGATCTGCCATGCTGATATCAGGTTTCGCGGCTGCGCTTGTATCTTTGTGTCTGTATCCCTTCCAATGCTAGTACCGCTGCTGGCTTGAGCTGCTGCTGCCATTTGCTTTAGGGTAGAGTTCTCGAAGATCTTCTGAGCTGGCAGCTGAAGGCCATGTTTTGACGCAAGACCAGCTAACTTGATGGCTGAAACGCTGTCGCCACCGATCCGGAAGTAGTCTGCATCGTCCTGTATGTCTTTCTCGTCACGATCCAAATTTGTGCTCCAGAGCTTTTTCAACTGGCTCTCCACCTCGGCCATCTTCTGGACGACGCTGGTGGGATAGACAAAGGCGGAGAGGCATTGCAACAGGAAGACGACACTGGCGCCGAGGTCTACTTATCTACGTGTCTACGTGATCGTATCTGTGCATCGTGATGATCTTACGACATCTTGGCTTCGTCTCTTGAACAAGAATTGGCAGCTTTGTTGCACACTCCATGGATGGGCTCGGCCATGGCAGTTGGCTTATTGGCTTTGACGTAGGTGTACCGCGCGCAGAAGATTTTAGCAAAATGCCTATTGGACGGTCGCCCGTGGTGTTTGTTGGTGGAAAGACAGCAGATCACTCGTCTGTCTTGGAGCGACACCAACATGTTGTGGAGATCAAGATTCAATGCGTGGAGGGACAGTGGGAGGTGGTTGTCGAATCGGGAGAGGAGAGGAGCCGAGACTTGGCGGCGATGAAGCTGTCGGCAAACATCGGGTGGCCATAGTAATATTCTACTCAGCACTTCGCAATTGCAAACAAACATGACTGTCATTAGGCTGGTGCCCCGCCGCGAACAGGCCTGCCATTGCCAAGACGGCTCTGCTCACAGAAGCATCTCGCGGGAGCACCAATGCACCAATGCACCAATGCACCAATGGTCATGGCGCATCACGAGTCCGCTGATCGGCACGCAGGTGAATCGTATTTCTAGCGTCAACGGCGATCTGAGGCCGTTCTGTCATCATCGGCGCGCTGCAGCTCGAAGCATGTGGCAGATGCTCCCTCGAACGTACACAATCTTGCCGTTGTTGGCAGATCGTGGTCGAACAGGGAGGAGCACCGCGTGTACGCCTCCAACATCGAAACCCATCATCACCGCTTGCATCATGACACACTGACATCCACATTGACCGTCGCGCGACGTGGATACAATTGAGCGCGCACCGAATTGGAGCCATCACGTCACAATGGCGGACGAGAAGAACCCCGACGCAGAGGATGAAGCCCAGAAAACCGCCACAGACTGGTGGGGACCAGACGACACAGGCAACCCTCAGAACTGGTCAACCAAGCAGAAGATATACCACACCATCGTGCCGCCGGCCGTAGGATTTCTATGCCCTTTCGGAAGTTCCGTTTACACCCCTGGCCACAAACAGGTGATGCAACAGTTCGATGTTTCCCGAGAGACAGCTATCCTCCCATTCTGCTTCTACCTGCTTGGACTTTCCTTTGGGCCTATCATAGCTGCGCCGACGAGCGAGACATTCGGGAGGCGCATCGTGTACCTCGCGGCACTACCAATCTTCGCGGCATTCACGCTTGGAGCTGGGTTCTCGCAGGGCATTGTGGCATTGATAGTATGCCGCTTCTTTGCTGGGTTATGTGAGCTGCTCACATCGTTGATGAAGAATCCGACAGTCGCGCTAATCCCATTCTCCAGTCTCAAGCCCCGGCCTCAGCATCGGCACAGGGACAATTTCTGATGTCTGGCCGCCCGAGAAGCGAGGCTCGCCAATGTCCATCTTCATTTTCATGGTACAGATGGGACCTGCTCTCGGCCCAGTCATAGGTGGCTTCGTCGTCCAAGGAGAGAATTGGCGATGGACACAATGGGTCATCCTCTTCGGCATCGCTATAACTTTCGCAATCACGCTGCCCATGTCAGAGACATACAAAAAGACCATCCTCCAGTCCCGAGCTAAGAAGCTTGGCATACCTGGACCCCAGGAGCCCGACCGGACATTCTTCGAGACTGTGAAATTCTTCGCCACTAAGACGGTCACCCGACCTCTCCACATGCTGTTCACAGAACCGATAGTGACTCTCTTCGATCTCTACGTGGCGTTCAACTTCGGCCTTCTCAACGCATTCTTCGCAGCGTGAGTAGAATTAAGTGTGCTAGCCTAGGCACCTTCATGCGTCCGAGACATCTGCTGACCATGTGCGCTTTACCCTTAGGTTCTCTTGGGTGTTCGAAACCGTGTATGGGTTTGGTACAGCCAGTACTGGCCTCACATATCTTGGCCAAGCCGCTGGCAGTCTTGTTGGGTTGTGCATCATGCTCTACACATATCGATACTACTGGACCCGCGAATCGCAGAAAGCGAAGAAGCAAGACCCAAGCGGGAAAATGTCCCCCGATAAGCGCTTGATCGTGGCCATGATCGGAGCGCCGATGATCCCCGTCAGTCTCTTCTGGTTTGGTTGGACGGCGAGCCCATCGATCCACTGGATTAGTCCGGTCATTGCTGAGGCATTCTTCAGCTGTGGCAACATTCTGGTCTTCACCTGTGCGAGTCTGTATCTCACAGACTGTTACGGCGCGCTTTATGGTGCTTCTGCTTGGAGCTCGAACACGTCGTTGAGGTATTTATTCGCCTTTATATTTCCGTTGTTCGCCGTGCAGGTATGCTCAATCGCCAAAATCCATGCTGCAGTCAAGTTGCTGAAAATCAGACAGATGTACGAAGGACCAGGTGTCGGCTGGGCAACAAGTCTGCTCGGATTCATCAGCGTCTTACTCGTGCCGATACCTTTCGCATTCTCAAGGTACGGCGCTCGGCTGAGGAGTAAGAGTAGCTATGTATCCGGAGAATGAGATTCACCAAGTGCATTCCCAGCGATGCTGAAGCCATCACCTAATACTCGAGCCTCCATTCCCTGAACTAACATACTTCTACACATTCTCGATAACGGCATCCAGCCCACCCTGCCCTGCCCTGCCCTGCCCATCCGAGAGCTCTCCATCCTGCGAATCATCATCACAAGGCGGCAAAGCCCGCACCGTTCCCCGCGACCTAAGACACTGCTCTTCGCCACTATTCCTCCGCGGATGAAGGCTCGACGGACCAGGCAGACCATCGTACTGCTGACAGATCGTTCTATTGCCTCTCCCACAACAATCGTCGATGGTGACTGTATCTCCCATATTGGAATTGATGGCGACCAGGTCGTCAGTCGTGCTAAAGGCACGAATACCATTAAGCAGAACATCCCGAGGTGATCCATTTTTCGGACAATCCCCTCAGCTACGGTATGGTACAGCTACACCGCAAAAGTCTGTACCCTGACGTTATATAAAACACGTCTCTACGCGTCGCGCTTTCTACCTTCCTTTCTTTATACTACTACAATATAACACTACGTACTCCGTTAGCGCCTATATCTTCTAATTATTAAAAGCATTATAAGTTTAGTCCTTAGCGAAGAGCTCGTTAGTATAGGGTTACTAAGTATAGCGCTATATCGTCGTAGATTACGGACAAGGAAAATCTTAATGCGAACAGCGTGAAGAAGTCTATCTATTGCACTAAGGCTAATAGCACTACCCTTACTAAATACCGCTTCGGTAGGCCTAAGACGTATATAAAGCGTAACGAAAGACATATTATTCGTTTAGTAAGAAATAACCTAAAGATAACTTATAAGGACCTCCGATAACGTACTAGTCTTACGCTTTCGAATAATACCCTCCTTCGTATTTTAGACGTCTATAACATTAAGAATTAGAGGTATATAAAGGGACTATACCTATAAGGGTAGCCTATAGCTAACCCTTATATATAATGCGGCTATACCCGGCTTAGTATACCGTACGTAACGCGCATACGTATACTAGGAGACGCGTATAGCGTCTATAGAAGAAAGTAAGCTTTAGTTTATCTACGATTAGAAGATCTTAGGCGTACTATATATTACGATATCCCCTTATAGCCTAACGGTCCTTATAGTTCTAAAGCTTCCTCTCGATATAATCTATATATACTATAGAGCCCGATCGCGACGCGTACGACGGCGAGTTACCTACGCCCCCCCTAAGCCCTAAAGTATAGTAGTAGGCGTATTATATAGCCTTAGTTACGAGAAGAGAGGCCTTACGGGCTATTGATTGATTGATTATTCCATTAACGTGCTATTTGAGTCAAAGACTATGCAACACGGGTCTCGAGAACGAGACCAAAATTTGAGAGAAGGAGAAAAGCCCCGTCGTACCCCGGACGTAAAAACTCCTTAAAAGATGCGAGCAACGCTCGCTATTCGAACCGTAAATCGAATATATTGCGGCGTAGTACGCGCGTACCCGGTAGTCGTGTCTTGTCGAGAATTGCGGTTTGTCGCCTTGCCCCGGGCGAGACAAGTTTTGCGCCCGTGTCTCGTTCTTGTTTTAAAAAGCCAAGCCGGCCGTACCCGTACGCACCGAGCAAAATCCCAAGAAACACCCGTTGCCTCTGTTTCAATCCAGTCGCGTTCTCCGGTCTCGAGTGTAGCTCCTCGGTCGCAGTGGCCTCGCTGTCGTCCCCCCCTCGGCCTCTCTTGGTTCCAGCCGTGCAGTATACGTGGTTTGCGCCCCTAAACGCCTCTCTTGGTTCCAGCCGGCAGTTTACGTGGTTTGCCGGGACGACAGGTAGACAGCGCCTTCGTTGTTCGAGCGACGTGTACGCTATGTACGTCGCTTTCCCTTCTCGCAGTTCCGGAGTTCTTGTTTGTAGATTTTGAGCGTATCTCGTTCGTTCGGTTCGTCCGACCTGTCTTTTCTTGTTTCGAGTCGAGTAGGCTTGTATTTTTCGAGAGAGAGAGTCTTAGTTTCTCTTCGTCGTAACGAAGATACTTACGTCGTCCGCCGCGTGAAGGCGCTCTCTATAGGACGACGGCCTTACGGGCTAAGATCAAAGAGTAAGAGATATAGCGGGAAATCGAGCGGCTAGAGATCTTACGCGCTATAAGCGTACCGCCTCTAGAGCGTATAGGAGGGAGGAGAGAAGATTACCTCCCTACTATAACCTCTGCCTCTATCTCTATAACTACTAACGATAATATTATAGTACGAGGCGTAGCCGTAGCGTATGCGATACGACCGTGTCTAAAGGAGCCGACGCCTTTTAGAGGGGATTCGATAAGGAAGGTAAGGATATTCCTTCGGGAGCTCTTACTTATCTTCGCCCTCTTAGGCACTATATACGCGATAGACGAATTAAAGGTCCTATATAGAGTTATATACCTTAGCGGAGAGATAAGCAAGCGATAGTATACTGTTACGGTCCGGATTAAACTACGACGGCACGCCTAACTATTAGCTACAGAAATCACGTGCGCCGCACGAGATTACTCGCTTACTAGCGACTTAGTGATTCGAGATTACTCGCCTACTAGCGACTTAGTAATTCGAGATTACTCGCTCACTAGCGATTAAGTAATTAAGACTAAGACTAGTAATGCCTCCTTTGTATTTAGGAACGCTAAGAAACCCTTATGGTTTTAATGCGTTTAACTTACTATTCAATATTACTGTTTAGAATATACTATAACCTAACCTCTACCTTACTGCTACTTAGTCTTTATAAGACAAGATAGCTACTGCTTTATTACTCTCCCTCGACTTTCTATCGGCCCGAGAACAAACCCGATTAAGCTTATCTTCTTAACTTGTGATATTATTAGGTTATACTAACCTTATAGCTTTAAACGCCCTCTACGATAGGAGACCGATAGAGTAAACGGGGAATACCCGCCCCTAGTAAAGTAAGTAGAGCCCGACGACCTTAGACCGCAAACCATGCTATTAATGCCTTAGCTACTTATGTAGGTAGCGACACCCTTAAGGTTAGTAAGCTAGAATACTACTATAGCGACCGAGACAAGTTCGACACTTAGGTCTCTTAGATAGATATATACTTCTTATTTAACTCTATGCCTAAGAACCTTAAGCCTATCTTTACTACTACCTTCTTAAGAGGACGAGTATAGCATTAGGTTAAACTATTCCTTAGGAAATACCTAGATAGTAACGGAGAAGATAATGCCGACGGAATCTTTAGGTTATATAACTATCTTAAGCATACTATAAAGAGCGTCTTTAGTGTCTCTAATAAGATTACTACTGCCGTTCGTGTTATTTAGCATTTAACCTAGAAGACATCTACTACCGAATATACTACTAAATTCTAGGAATACGCGCAACTTACCGATTAGGACGATAAAGCACTTTAAGTTATGTACCGAAGAGGACTAAAGGAGTATGTTAAGGACGAGTTAATAAGGGACGGTCGGAAAATCGATAGCTTAGGCAACCTCGTTAGAGTTACGATTAATCTTAACGATAAGCTCTATAAGAGAGCTATAGAACGACGATACGACTCTAAGGTATCCGGAAAAGCTAGATATATACTAGGCTACGATAACCGTAATAGAGGCTTCTACGACAACTATAATAATAAGCCTAGGGACAAACCGTACTACGGACTATAGCTAATAGAACTCGACGTTACCGAGAAAGGTCGTAAGGTTAGGAACAGTAACGGGAATAGAGTATCCCGGAGTTCAAAAGAAACATAAACTTACTACGGATATAGTAGACCTAGCTACCTAGTAAGGGACTGCCGCGGTAAGAATATAGTGCGCCGCGAACAGTTTAATATAATATAACCCCGAACTAGTAAATCTAAGAGTAGCGTTAGATCTCGAGGAGATACCGACTATACTCGGAGAGTAGGGGAGAGAGCTAGTAATAGAAGCACGACGCCTCTCCTAGACCCCTTAGAAGGACGAGGAAGATACTATAGGTAGTAACTAGTAGTTATTCCATTTAATAGGAAGAACTAACTACGATAGTTTAATATAATAACACGAAGAGTCGACTACGAGATTAAATCTGAATCTCGAAATAGTTATAGAAGCCTTTATTAGCAATTCTATTACTAAGACTCGTATTAAGTTTACTACGCCGCGAAGTTAGGCGTAGGGTATTAGCCTTAGTAACTAAGAGGAACCCTAGGAGCGACGTATAGGTAGAACGCTACGCTTAGAGAAGTAGACATCGACGAATCCTACTTTAACGACGATAGAAGTAATAAGGAAAACTAAGACCTAGGATAGAACGGATCGTAGTTACCGGAACTATAGGAAGAAGGTTAAGAAACTACTAGGCTAGATACTATCGAGGAGGATTAGGATCCGGAAGAATTAAGCGAAGAAGATTCCTCTAAAGGAGAAGATAGCGACGCTAACGACAATAATAAACAACTAACCTTTATAATTAATGCACCTAAGAAATTATATAATATAATCGTACACCTATAAAGAAGGTACGAGGAGTTTCTACCTAAGATATAGGGATAAAGAATGCTATACTCTATTAAGTTTAATAAGACACTCGACACCCTACGAGGTATAGCCTAGGGATACCTACTTATAGAAACAACCGAGAATCTAGTAACCGCTATTATAGAACGACTATCGATAGGGAGCCGAATAACCAGAACCGGATACCTTATACCGTTAGGAACATTTATATCGAATAAATTACGTAATGTAGTGCAATACGTACACGTACTCTACTTAGAAACGTAGAAGATCTAGGAACGTTACTAAATGTAGGTACGGATATAGAAAGGCTCGCGCTAGGTTTAAGCGGAGGCCTCGAGATACGAAGTACGACGTTCTATATACGAATAGGGAAAAGGATTAACTCCCTAGGAATAAGCGACCGAAGGGAGTTATACGACATAGAAAAGGCTTAAGCATTACTAACGAAGATAGTGTTTTAAACTAAGATTCTCGTTAACGGGCATAAGATAGATGCTATGATAGATTCCGGAGTAGGCGGGAACTTTACCTCCGAATTATTTATTATAAGACATAGGATCGCTACCTATAAGAAGAAAGAGGGTTATAAATTAATCGCGGTAGATAGATTATCCTTACCTAGTATAGAGCGCGAGACGATACCGCTACTACTTACTACCTAACGGTACTACGAGGAGATTATCTTAGATGTTACTAATATAGCTAGTTATAACATCGTACTAGGTATGCCTTAGTTAAGAAAGCACAATCTAGAAATTAACTAGAGAAGAGGAGTACTTACATTTAGGGAATGCGACTACGTTATTAACATTTCGCCTACGTAGCGGTAGCGTTTGCTAGTAGATAAGGGAAAGAGATAGCTAAATAGGATATAGCTTACGCCGGCTAGAAGGATAGAAGAACTACCTTCGACCGGGATAGATACTAGCGTAGGGCCGCTAGGTTACGAAGTTACTAGTAGTAATAGAAGTAACGTACTATCGAAGGATACTAACATCTTAGAGTTGAGTATTCCTAAGGAGTATCGCAAGTGGTCGCGACTTTTTAAAGAGGAAAGAGGTAAGGATACCTTACCTAAGTACTAACTATAGGATTATAAGATAAACATTTAGCTAGGGAAAGAGCCTCTATAGGGACCCCTATATTAAATGTCTAAGAAAGAGCTATAGATCCTACGAGAATAGCTAAAGGAGAAGCTAGCTAAAGGATAGATAAGAAGATCTACCTTAAGTATAGGAACTCTATACATATTCGTTCTAAAAGCAAACGGGAAGTTACGACTCGTATAAGACTATAGGAAGTTAAACGAGATTACGATTGAGAACCGATACCCGCTACCTAACATCGAAGAAGCATAAGATAGATTAACCGGATTAGACTAGTATACGAAGATTAACCTACGAGATGCCTTCTACGCTATACGGATAGCGGAAGGAGAAGAATAGAAAACCGCTTTTAGAATAAGATACGGACTTTACAAATTCTTAGTTATGCTAATAGGATTAACTAACGCACGCACATCCTATTAGGACCTTATTAACGAGACACTTAGAGACCTACTCGATGTATACGTTATCGCTTATTATAAGGGCCGTAAGGCTATAAGGGGATGTCGTAATGTATAGTACGCCTACGATCTTCTAATCGTAGATAAACTAAAGCTTACTTTCTTCTTTCGACGCTATACGCGTCTCCTAGTGTACGTATGCGCGTTACGTACGGTATACTAAGCCGGGTATAGCCGCATTATATGTAAGGGTTAGCTATAGGCTACCCTTATAACTACCTCCCCTTCTAGGACGAGCTACCCTTAGCTCGCGGCTTTAGGGGGTTTTTATATAAGTAATCTATCTACTTCTCGTAGATTCCGTTACTATACGACCCGCCTACGGGTCTCGTACGTATCGTTATCGGGGTATAGGTAGGTATAAAGTTATAGTTACCGGGTTAACTAACTCGAGGGTTTAAGAAGCGTACCCTCTCCCTCCTTTTCCTTCTTTTCCCTTATACTACGTTCTCGTAGCGTACTATACCCGTACTACTAGGGATCCGCTAGCTCCTCGCTAGCGACTATCTAGCGACCCGCTAGTACTACTATAGCTTTAGAGGAAGCTATCTAAGACTAGCTCCGCTAGGAGGCCCTTATAGGGGGCCTATTAGTACTACTAACACTATTACTAGCACTACTAGTATAGATGTCTAGCGCCCCTACTATACTTACGCTTTCCTAGTACTGCCTCTACTTTATATTCCCCGTCCTTATTAGCGAGGGCTATAGTGCCTCTATCCTTCTCGCTACCCGCGTACGGCTCGAGGAGGGATATATAGAATACATTATAAATTCTTAAGTCGGCTAGTAGTACTAGGCGGTACGCCTACGAACCGATAGCGTCGATAATGCGGTACGGTCTAATAAACTTCGGACCTATCTTCTTCTTCGGCAATGCTAACCTTAGGTTCTTCGTAGATAATAAGACTATGTCGCCTACGCGATAGCTCTTAGCCTTATGAGTCTTATTATAGTAGCGAGTCTAATCGGCTACTACGATTTCCTAACGCTTCGTAAGCGTAGCGCGTATCTCTCGTATACGGTTAACTAAGTCTACCGCTACTAGTACCTCCCCTTCCCGGATCTCGCCTCGAGATCCTATAGGTGTTAGGGTAATCTTAGGTCTCTAACTATACGCTATCTCGAATAGGCTTATACGTAGCGTAGGGTAGACGCTATTATTATATATAAATTTAGTAACAGCTAGCTACTTAGCCTACTCTATCTAGTTCTTACTATAGTAATAACGAAGGTACTGTTCTAAGGTTTAGTTTACCCTCTTAGTCTAGCCGTTAGTCTAAGGGTAGAAAGCTATAGATAGCTTACGCTTTACCTACGCCTCGAAGTAGAAGTTACTCTAGAACTTACTCGTAAACACTAACCCGCGGTTACTTACTATACCCGCTAGTATACTATAATACCGCACGACTTCGTCTCGTAAGATCCTCGTAAGCTCCGCCGCTATATATGTCTTAGTCGTAGGAATGTACAAGTTTATTTTAGAGTAGCGGTCGACGATTACTAGGATCGCATTATATACGCATTCTCCTCGCTTACTTAGCGGTAGGTCCGTAATAAAATCTATAGTAATTTCCTACTATAGACCGTCTAGCCTAGGTAGTAGCCGTAGCTCGCCGTAGGGTCGATAGCGCCTCGCCTTCAAGGTCTAATAAGCCCTATAGTTTCTAACATACTCCCTTACTTCCGTACTAAGTAATTCCTACTAGTAATAACGTCGTAGTAGCTCTTTAGTCTTTACCTTACTAAAGTGCCCTACTAGTAGGTCGTTATAATGTATATAGAGTAGCTATGCTCTTACTACATAGTCTTTGGGTACTATAATCGTGCTCCTACGATAGACTAACCCGTCTTTTATATACTAGTCCTTAGCGTCCCCTTCGCTAGGCGCCTACGATAAGTATACGACGTACCTATCGTCTCTCCCCTATATAATTTTTATTAGTAGTATAAGTAGTTTACCTAGGCCGCCCTACATTATTATAGCGCATACTCTTACTAGTAGCGATCGGGTCCCCTACGGCTCGTAGGCTCCTACTACTATTATCGTCGCCTTATCCTATATCTTCTCGTAGTTAGCGGTTACGAGCCTTACTATAGGCTCGTCCTCTCTTAATAGGGATTCCTTCTAGAAAGATAGCTTACTTTATAGCGTAGGAAGCAAGTTCGACGTCTACTACGCTACGCGTACGTAGTTACTACGTCGCAATAGCGCATTGGCTAGGTTACTCTTCCCCGACCTATACTCTACTACGAAGTCGAAAGATTATAGAAACGTCGCCTATCGAGCTTACCTCCCGTTTAGCTACTTTACTATTATAAAACCCTATAGGTTCGTATAGTCGACTAGTACCTAAACCGTATATAATACGCCTTCGAGGTACGGTCGCTAATGCTTAAATGCCTCTACTACTACTAGTAGCTCTTAGTTATAGGTCTTATAATTACACTCGGTAGGTATTATCTTACGAGAATAGAAGGCAATTAGATACTACTTAGTCCTAAATAACTAAGAGATAATGCCTATAATCGTAAAGCCTAAGGTATCCGTTTTAACCCTCGTACGTAACGAAGGATCGAAGTGCCTTAGGATAGGTACTCCGAGGAACCTAGCTTCTAGCCGTTAGAACGCTTACTCCTTATAAGCGGACTATATAAGAGGCCCTTGCTTCTTACTATTCTTACATCCCTTTAGTAGGTCTATTAATAGCTTCGCAATCCTCGAGTACCCTTCGATAAAGCGCCTATAGAAGTTATAGAATCCTAGGAAGGATTAAACCTTATAAAAACTCGTAGGCGTAGGCTATTCCTCGATTGCGGCTACCCTACTCCTATCTATCGATACGCCTACGACACTTACGATAAATCCTAGGAACTCGGTATTCTCCTAGAAGAAGCTATACTTCTTTAGGTTCGTAAATAGGGCGAACTTTCGTAGCCTCTCTAGTACCGCGCGTACGGCTCGTATATACTCCTTACGCGTTACGCTATAGATAAGGATGTTATCTAGGTAGACTACGTAGATGTTATCTACTAACCTAGTAAGGGCCTTATTAATATACCCCTAAAAGGTAGCTAGTACGTTAGTTAACCTAAAAGGCATAACTAAGTACTCGTAGTAACCGTATCGCGTACGAAACGTAGTCTTCTACTCGTCTCCTCGCTTAATAGAAATACGGTAGTAGGTATCCTATAGGTCGATTATAGTAAAGAGCCTAGCGCCCTATAGCCTATCTAAGGTCTTACTAATTAGGGGCAGTAGGTACCGGTTCTTTACTATAATCTTATTTAGGCCTCTATAATCTATATAGAGCCTAAGAGTGCTATTCTTCTTGAGTACGAATAGGATAGGCGTACCCGCCTCGCTTACGGATCGCCTAATCTACCCCTTCTCTATTACTTACGTAAGGTACTCCTTTAAGGCCTCTAGCTTAGTTAAGGACTAGTAGTATAGCGGCTTAAAAGGGGGTTTCTTTCCTTTAACGAGATTAATCGTATACTTAACCCCGTTAGGCATCTTACGCTTCGCCTACTTATTAGGTACGTATATATCTCGGAAGTCTATAAATTCTTTAGGCTACGAGGGGCCCTCTCCTTCGGATACTACTATAGTAATAACCCGAACACTTATCGCATAAACCTACTTTAAGCTCTCGAGATCCTTAAGGAACTCGCGTACGTTACGCTACTAAATCGTAGGCGTCTCTATACCGTAGTACTACTAGTTATCCTTATCGGCCTTTACTATCCGATTACGATACCGCTAGGGTCTACCTAAAATAACTAACGGCCTACCTATAGACGCTATATAGTAGATAGCGTCGCTTACGCGCTCTACTCCTATATCGTTAGCTAGTCGTACGCGAACCGTATAGGCGCCGTAGTAATACCCCTAGTCCTACGCGTATGACTCTAGATTTAGAAGCTTTATACTACTAATAGGCTATATCTAGTATCGGAGTATATACTCGTACGATACTAAGCTTAAATCTATACCGTTATCTAGAAGAAACGTAGCCTCGCGAAAGCCCTTACGCGTCTCGACGGCGCCTCGTAAGTAACGCGCTAGACTCGTATCGACTTACCTTAAGGGGTCTGTATAGAAACTCGGACTTAGGAGCGACCCTTACCTAGTCCTCTACCTTTTCCCTATTTACCCTTCTTAGTTAAAGCCTCGATAGTTTCTAACCTACGAACCGCTTACGCGTTACGGTCTTTCTATAGGTGTCTATTTCGGTACTCCGTCTTATAGTAACCCTTCCTACCGTAGCCGTAGTACTCTACTTTTGACTTCTAGCCGGTTAAAGACGAGCTACCGGCGTCTCGCTACTAACTCGTACCCGAGGCGCCCGGTACTTAACTCTACTTCTATTACTTTAGGCGATCGGCCCGCTTATATACGCCCTTAGCTTTACGCTTACGACGTATATACTACCCGCGGTCGTGCCCTCTACTACTACCTCGGCGCTCGGCACTTTCGATACGCAAGGCTAGGACTACTAGGTCTTCTCTAGTCGTAGGGATATTATAGTAGCTAACGATAGCGGACCGTAAGCGAGGCGTAAGCTTCGCTAGTAGGTGTCGTATACATTACACTTCTAAGTAGTTACCTAACTAGTCCTCTATAATATCTAGCTTAGTCGCGAACTGTCGCGCTATCTATTTATCCTTCTATCTTATAACCTCGTACTCTAATATAACGTTAAGCACGCGATTTATAGGATCGCCGTATACGTCTCGGTAGAACTCCTTAAAGTCCTAGTATATATACCCTATAAGGTTAACGGCGCTATAGTTAGTATACTATCGCTCGCTTATCTCTCCGCTAAGGTATATAACCCTATATAGAACCTTTAATTCGTCTATCGCGTATATAGTACCTAAGAGAGCGAAGATAAGTAAGAGCTCCCAAAGGAATACCCTTACCTTCCTTATCGAATCCCCTCTAAAAGGCGTCGGCTCTTTTAGACGCGGTCGCGTCGTATACGCTACGGCCGCGCCTCGTACTATAATATTATCGTTAGTAGTTATAGAGATAGAGGTAGGGGTTATAGTAGGGAGGTAATCTTCTCTCCTCCCTCCTATACGCTCTAGAGGCGGTACGCTTATAGCGCGTAAGATCTCTAGCCGCTCGATCTCCCGCTATATCTCTTACTCTTTAATCTTAGCCCGTAAGGCCTCTCTTCTCGTAACTAAGGCTACACGACGCGCCTACTACTATACTCTAGGGCTTAGGGGCGGCGTAGGCGACTCGCCGTCGTATGCGTCGCGATCGGGCTCTATAGCGTATATAGATTATAACGAAGGGAAGCTTTAGAACTATTAGGGCCGTAAGGCTACGAGGGGATGTCGTAATGTATAGCACGCCTACGATCTTCTAATCGTAGATAAACTAAAGCTTACTTTCTTCTATAGACGCTATACGCGTCTCCTAGTGTACGTATGCGCGTTACGTGCGGTATACTAAGCCGGGTATAGCCGTATTACATATAAGGGTTAGCTATAGGCTACCCTTACACTTATATAGACGATATATTAGTCTACACGAAAGGATCCCTTTAGAATTATATAAAACAAGTCTAGGACATATTCGAATAACTTACGCGTTTAGGATTTAAGACAGCACCCGAGAAATGCGAATTCTATAAGAAAGAAGTTAAATTCTTAGGCTTTATTATTAGTACTATAGGGATAACGATCGACCCTACGAAAACATAGTTAATTAGAGAATAGCTAGAACTAAAAACAGTTAAGGACGTATAATTATTCCTTAGACTAGCGAACTATAACCGGAAATTCATTAAGGACTACGTAAAGATAGTAGTACTAATAACGATACTTACGAGGAAAGACGTTACCTAGAAATAGGGAAAGGAACAGATTAAAGCGTTTAAGAAACTTAAGGAACAATACGCTTTAGCCCCTACGCTTCGACTATTTAATAGTAGTAAGGAAGTCTATATTAGGACCGATACGTCTAATATAGTAATAGGCGCGTATTTAACATAGATACACGATAGGTAGAGACACCTAGTAGCCTATTACTCCCGGAAAATAACTATAGCGGAACAGAACTACGATATCTATAATAAAGAGCTTCTAGCTATTATTACTACTATATAGTATTAGAGAATATACGTTAAGGGCCTACCGAAGTTAACGATTCTTTCTAACTATAAGAATCTTACGTACTTTACGACGACGAAAGAACTTACCCGAAGGCAAGCCCGCTAGTCGGAGCTACTAGGGCAGTATAAGTTCGAAATTAAATATACGCTAGGAAAGGAGAATAGCCGCGCTAATACGCTAAGCCAAGGAAGCGACTATATAGAAGGAAAGGAACTAGTACAACATAAAATACTAAAGACGAACCCTAACGGAAGTCTTAGTACTAATACTAGAGAATTTAATAACATTGTACGGATATTAGGCGATAAGGACAAATAATTCCCTATATCGTAAGAAAAGTACTAAGTACTAAAGGATCGAGAAGAAGAATATATACGATAATATTACGACGGACTAACTTACGGACACCCTAGAACTTTAAAGACAATAGACCTAATATAGCGTAGCTTCTTATTCCTATAAATGAGACTTAAGGTATTACGCTATATTAAATAATACGTACACTACTAATAAAACAAGGCTACGAGACATACAAAATACGGTTACCTATAGTTTAGGACACTACCGACGAAACTATAGGACGAAGTTATAATAGACTTTATTACTAAACTCCTACCGTTAAGGGATTAAGTTACGAAACAACTATACGATATAATACTAGTTATAGTTAATAGACTTACGAAATACGCATACTTCATTCCTATATTAGAAACATATAATATAGAGTAGCTCGGATACCTCGTACTAGATAGACTTATCTAATACTACGGATTCCCTTAAGCGTTTATAACGGACAGAGATAAGCTATTTATATCGAACTACTAGAAGACGCTTATAGGAACGATCGGAATTAAACATAAGCTATTAATAGTATATTATCTAGAGATAGACAAGTAGACCGAAAGGATAAACTAAACGCTAGAACAATACCTACGATACTATATTAACTACGTATAAGATAACTAGGTTTTATTACTACTAATAGCGCAGATTGTACTAAACAACTATAAATTAGAGACAACTTTAACGATACTATTCTATACGAACTTTAGTAAAGATCCTAACCTATTCGGAACACCTAGATCCTACCTATAAGCCGAAAGAGCAATCGTAACGACGGATACTCTTAAGGAAGTGCATAAAGAAACACGTAAGGCGATCGAAGATATATAATATAAACTGTCTTAATAACGGTAAGACACGAGAAAAATGGCACCTCTACTAAAAGAGGGGGATAAGGTCTATCTACTTATAAAAAACTTAAGAATAAGAAGATAGACTAAGAAACTAGATTATATTAAGGTCGGACTATTTTCTATCGATAAAGTTATAGGACTAGTTAACTACCGCCTACGACTACTACCTAACGCTAAAATCTACCTAGTCTTCTATATCTCTAAGTTAGAACCCGCGGATGCTAAAACACCTTACTAAGAAAGCTTCTATTTTAAGCTAGAAGTAGAAAACGAATTCGAAGTCGAAAAAATCCTAAATAAAAAAGGTTAGTGATACCTTATTAAGTAGAAATGATACGACGAATTAGAAAATACCTAGTAACTAAAACAACACCTACGAAACTATTAGTAAAAGATCCGACAATACTAAAAATAGGTCCGCCGATACGACCTACGATAATAGATCTCTCGGCCGACGAGCGACTAGGGTAGGAATTGAACCTACGACCTTAAGAGTTTAGGTAGCTTACGCTCTACTACTAAGCTACCTAGCCGATTAATAGGAATAGGGATATAACTTATAAATAAATACCCTAATAAGTTTCTACCCCTAGGGACTCGCCCTAGGACTCCACCCTAGAAAGCGCCGCCTAGTCGTTTACGGGCATCTCTAGGATATCCGAGAAAGAAACTAGCGAAGGCGACACCTCTACCCCCGACGCCTACTTAAGAGACGCTAGCTCCTCGCGCGCCTCTTCCTCCTCGAGCTCCTCTAACTCCTTAGCGACGGCGTCGTCGGTACGACGCTTAGCTAAGCGTAGCTATTTCCGAAGACGGACCTTACGTATCTTTAGCCGTACCTCCTCCTCTTTAATTCTCTTAAGCTCTAGCTTAAGCTTATCGCGCGAATCGTAAAGACGTTCCTACTCCGGACGAGAAAGACGTATATCGTAATCTTTATAGTCTTTTTAAATATAGGCCGAACACTTTCTAGACTAAGAACCTACGATACACTTTACTACTACGCCCGAGGATCGAGACTTCTAACAATTCGTATATAGAGCTATTTCAATACTAGAAACTTTAGTATCCTAAGTAAGTCGTTAACGGCGTTTATAGGAGGAAGAAGACATAGTTAACTATTACTATAAGAAATGATAACGGCTTAAGAAGCTTCGGGACGAAGCTAGGCTAAGAAGGGGATAGTATTACGGAATAATTCCTATAGACCCTAGAATCATAACGATAAGACGAACACGTAACTTATCCTACCTAAGCGCTTAGACTTAGAGCGATTAGACTGCTTATGCTTAGACTAATTAGACTGCTTATGCTTAGAATAATTAGACTAATTACCGAGATCTACGAATCTCCTTTATATTTAGGAACGCTAAGAACCCCTTATGGTTTCGAAGCGTTTAACTTACTGTTTAATATCACTATTTAGAATACACTATAACCTAACCTCTACCTTACTACTACTTAGTCTTTATAAGATAAGATAGCTACTACTTTATTACTCTCCCTTAACTTCCTATCGGCCCGAGAATAAACCCGATTAAGCTTATCTTCTTAACTTGTAATATTATTAGGTTATACTAAACCTAACATCCGATCTTAATATAATCTAGTTTCTTAGTCTATCTTCTTATTCTTAAGTTTTTATAAGGAGATAGACCTTATCCCCCTCTTTTAGTAGAGGCGCTATTTTTCTTATGTCTTGCCGTTATTAAGATAGTTTTTATTATATATCTTCGATCGCCTTACGTGTTTCTTTATGCACTTCCTTAAGAGTATCCGTCGTTACGATTGCTCTTTTGGCTTATGGGTAGGATCTAGGTGTTCTAAATAGGTTAGGATCTTTACTAAAGTTCGCATAGAATAGTGTCGTTAAAGTTGTCTCTAATTTGTAGTTATTTAGTGCGATCTACGCCATTGGCAGTAATGAAACCTAGTTGTCTTATGCGTAATTGATGTAGTGTCGTAGGTATTATTCTAGCGTTTAATTCATCCTCTTAGTTTGTCCGTCTATTTCTAGATAATATGCTATTAATTAATAGCTTATGTTTAATTCCGATCGTTCCTATAAGCGTTTTTTAGTAGTTTAATGTGAATAGCTTATCTCTATCCGTTATAAACGCTTAAGGGAATCTATAGTATTGGATAAGTCTATCTAGTACGAGGTATCCGAGCTGCTCTACATCGTATGTTTCTAATATAGGAATAAAGTGTGCGTATTTCGTAAGTCTATTAACTATAACTAGTATTATGTCGTATAGTTATTTCGTAACTTAGTCCTTTAACGGTAGGAGTTTCGTAATAAAGTCTATTATAACTTCGTCCTATGGTTTCGTTAGTGGTGTCCTAAACTATAGGTGACCGTATTTTGCATGTCTTGCAGCCTTGTTTCGTTAGCAGTGTACGCATTGTTTAATGTAGCGTAGTACTTTAAGTCTCATCTGTAGGAATGAGAAGCTACGTTATATTAGGTCTATTGTCTTCGAAGTTCTAGGGTGTCCGTAAGTTAGTCCGTCGTGATGTTACCGTATACACTCTTCTTCTCGATCCTTCGGTACTTAGTATTTTCCTTACGATATAGGGAATTGCTCGTCCTTGTCGCCTAATATCCGTACGATGTTATTAAATTCTCTCGTGTTAGTACTAAGACTTCCGTCGGGGTTCGTTTTAAGTATCTTATATTGCACTAGTTCTTTTCCTTCTATATAGTCGCTTCTTCGGCTTAGCGCGTCTACGCGGCCATTCTCTCTTCCTAGAGTATACTTAATTTCGAACTTGTACTACCCTAGTAGCTCCGACTAGCGGGCTTGCCTTCGGGTAAGTTCTTTCGTCGTCGTAAAGTACGTAAGATTCTTATAGTTAGAAAGAATCGTTAACTTCGGTAGGCCCTCGACATATACTCTCTAATGTTACATAGTAGTAACAATAGCTAGAAGCTCCTTATTATAGATGTCGTAGTTCTATTCCGCTATAGTCATTTTCCGGGAGTAATAGGCTACTAGGTGTCTCTACCTATCGTGTATCTATGTTAGACACGCGCCTATTGCTATATTAGACGCATCGGTCTCGATGTAGACTTCCTTACTACTATCGAATAGTCGAAGCGTAGGGACTAAAGCGCATTGTTCCTTAAGTTTCTTAAACGCTTTAATCTATTCCTTTCCCCATTTCTAGGTAACGTCTTTTCTCGTAAGCATCATTATTAGTGCTACTGTCTTTACGTAGTCCTTAATGAATTTCCGGTTATAGTTCGCTAGTCTAAGGAATGATTGTACGTCCTTAACTGTTTTCGGTTCTAGCTATTCTCTAATTAACTATGTCTTCGTAGGGTCGATCATTATCCCTATAGTACTAATAATGAAGCCTAAGAATTTAACTTCTTTCTTATAGAATTCGCATTTCTCGGGTACTGTCTTAAATCCTAAACGCGTAAGTCGTTCGAATACATCCTAGACTTGTCTTATGTAATTCTAAAGGGATCCTTTCGTGTAGACCAATATGTCGTCTATGTAAGCGATGACGTATACATCGAGTAGGTCTCTAAGTGTCTCGTTAATAAGGTCCTAACAGGATGCGGGTGCGTTAGTCAATCCCATTAGCATAACTAAGAATTCGTAAAGTCCGTATCTTATCCTAAAAGCGGTTTTCTATTCTTCTCCTTCCGCTATTCGTATAGCGTAGAAGGCATCTCGTAGGTTAATCTTCGTGTACTAGTCCGATCCGGTTAATCTATCTTATGCTTCTTTGATATTAGGTAGCGGGTATCGGTTCTTAATTGTAATCTCGTTTAACTTCCTATAGTCTTATACGAGTCGTAACTTCCCGTTTACTTTTAGAACGAACATACATAGAGTTCCTATACTTAAGGTGGATCTTCTTATCTATCCTTTAGCTAGCTTCTCCTTTAGCTATTCTCGTAGGGTCTGTAGCTCTTTCTTAGACATTTAATATAGGGCTCCCTATAGAGGCTCTTTCCCTAGCTAAATGTTTATCTTATGATCCTATAGTTAGTGCTTAGGTAAGGCATCCTTGCCTCTTTCCTCTTTAAAGAGTCGCGACCACTTGCGATACTCCTTAGGAATACTCAACTCTAAGATGTTAGTATCCTTCGATAGTACGTTACTTCCATTACTACTAGTAACTTCGTGACCCGGCGGCCCTACGCTAGTGTTTATCCCGGTCGAAGGTGGTTCTTCTATTCTTCTAGTCGGCGTAAGCTATATCCTGTTTAGCTGTCTCTTTACCTCATCTACTAGCGAACGCTACCGCTACGTAGGCTAAATGTCGATAACGCAATCGCATTCCCTAAATGTGAGTACTCCTCTTCTCTAGTCGATTACTAGATTGTGCTTTCTTAACTAAGGCATACCTAGTACGATGTTATAACTAGCTATATTAGTAACATCTAAGATAATCTCCTCGTAGTGCCGTTAGATAGTAAGTGGTAGCGGTATCGTCTCGCGCTCTATACTAGGTAAGGATAATCCGTCTACCGCGATCAATTTATAACCCTCTTTCTTCTTATAGGTAGCGATCCTATGTCTTGTAATAAATGATTCGGAGGTAAAGTTCCCGCTCGCTCCGGAATCTATTATAGTATCTATCTTGTGCCCGTTAACGATAATCTTAGTTCGAAACACTATTGTCGTTAGTGATGCTTAAGCCTTCTCTATGTCGTATAACTCCCTTCGGTCGCTCATTCCTAGGGAGTTAATCCTTTTCCCTATTCGTATGTGGAACGTCGTGCTTCGTGTCTCGAGGCCTCCGCTTGAACCTAGCGCGAGCCTTTCTGTGTCTATATCTATATTTAGTAACGTTCCTAGATCTTCTACGTTCCTAAGTAGAGTGCGCGTGCGTGCTGCACTATGTTTCGCAATTCATTTAATATAAATGTTCCTAACGGTGTAAGGTATCCGGTACCTGTTATTCGGCTTCCTATCGGTAGTCGTTCTATAATAGCGGTTGCTAGATTCTCGGTTGTTTCCATAAGTAGGTATCCCTAGGCTATACCTCGTAGGGTGTCGAGTGTCTTATTAAACTCAATGGAGTGTAGCATTCTTCGTCCGCCTATCTTAGGTAGAAATTCTTCGTGCCTTCTTTATAGGTGTACGATTATGTCGTATAATTTCTTAGGTGCATTAATCGTGAAGGTTAGTTGTTTATTGTCGTCGTTAGTGTCGCTCTCTTCTCCTTCGGAGGAATCTTCTTCGCTTAATTCTTCCGGATCCTAGTCTTCCTCGATGGTATCTAGCCCGGTAGTTTCTTAACTTTCTTCCTATGGTTCCGGTAACTACGATCCGTTCTATCCTAGGTCTTGGTTTTCCTTATCGCTTCTATTATCGTTAAAGCAGGATTCGTCGATGTCTACTTCTCGGAGCGTGGCGTTTTGCCTATACGTCGCTCCTAGGGTTCCTCTTAGTTGCTAAGGCTAATACCCTACGCCTAACTTCGCGGCGTAGTGAACTTAACACGAGTCTTAGTAACAGAATCGCTAATGAAGGCTTCTATAACCATTTCGAGATTCGGATTCGATCTCGTAGTCGACTCTTCGTGCTATTATGTTAAACTATCGTAGTTAGTTCTTCGCATTAAATGGAATGACTACTATTTACTGCCTATAGTATCCTCCTTATCCTTCTAAGGGGTCTAGGAGAGGCGTCGTGCTTCTATTGCTAGCTCTCTCCCCTACTCTCCGAGTATAGTCGGTATCTCCTCGAGATCTAACGCTACTCTTAGATTTACTAGTTCGGGGTTGCATTATGTTAAACTGTTCGCGGCGCACTATATTCTTACCGCGATAGTCCCTTACTAGGTAGCTAGGTTTACCACATCCGTAGTAAGTTCGTGTTTCTTTCGAACTCCGGGATGCTCTGTTCCCGTTGCTGTTCCTAATCTTACGACCTTTCTCGGTAACGTCAAGCTCTATTAGCTATGGTCCGTAGTATAGTTTATCCCTAGGCTTATTGTTGTAGTTGTTGTAGAAGCCTCTATTGCGGTTGTCGTAGCCTAGTATATATCTAGCTTTTCCGGATACCTTAGAGTCGTATCGTCGTTCTATAGCTCTCTTATAGAGCTTATCGTTAAGATTAATCGTAACTCTAACGAGGTTGCCTAAGCTATCGATCTTCCGACCGTCCCTTATTAACTCGTCCTTAACATGCTCCTTTAGTCCTCTTCGGTACATAACTTAAAGTGCTTCATCGTCCCAATCGGTGAGTTACGCGTATTCCTAGAATTTAGCAGCATATTCGGCAGTAGATGTCTTCTAGGTCAAATGCTAAATAACACGAACGGCAGTAGCGATCTCATTAGAGACACTAAAGACGCTCTTTATAGTATGCTTAAGATAGTTATATAACCTAAAGATTCCGTCGGCATTGTCTTCTCCGTTGCTGTCTAGGTATTTCCTAAGGAATAGTTTAACCTAATGCTATACTCGTCCTCTTAAGAAGGTAGTAGTAAAGATAGGCTTAAGGTTCTTAGGCATAGAGTTAAATAAGAAGTATATATCTATCTAAGAGACCTAAGTGTTGAACTTGTCTCGGTCGCTATAGTAGTATTCTAGCTTACTAACCTTAAGGGTATCGTTACCTATATAAGTAGCTAAGGCATTAATAGCATGGTTCGCGGTCTAAGGTCGTCGGGCTCTACTTGCTTTACTAGGGGCGGGTGTTCCCCGTTTACTCTATCGGTCTCCTATCGTAGAGGGCGTTTAAAGCTATTAGGTTTAGTATAACCTAATGATATTACAAGTTAAGAAGACAAGCTCAATCGGGTTTGTTCTCGGGCCGATAGGAAGTCGAGGGAAAGTAATAAAGCAGTAGCTGTCTTGTCTCGTAAAGACTAAGTAGTAGTAAGGTAGAGGTTAGGTTATAGTGTATTCTAAACAGTAATATTAAACAGTGAGTTGAACGCATTAGAACCATAAGGGTTTCTAGCGTTCCTAAATATAAAGGAGATTCGTAGATCTCGGTAATTAGTCTAATTAGTCTAAGCATAAGCAGTCTAATTAGTCTAAGCATAAGTAGTCTAATCGCTCTAAGTCTAAGCGCTTAGGTAGGATCTAGTTACGTGTATGTCTTGTCCAATGATTCTAGGGTCTAGCGGGAATCATTCCGTAATAGTCTCCTAGTATATAAGTACCGGTCCCCGTCCTATTCCTATCGGGGTCCGCTAATTATCGTTAGGGCGTAACCGCGCGCGCCTACTAGGCCTATAACACTAATCGCAAGTATTACGAGGACATATATATACTACGCGGACCCCGAAGGAAAATCATCGCTAACCGTGCGTTTTAGGCCGGAGCTCGCCTGCGCCGCCTATACTAAGTAGACCCGCGCTACTAACTAGAACCGCGCGTAAGTATCCTCCCTAGCGTCCTCCGCGACTTTTCTACCGGCTTACGGTCTTTTAGCGACGACGCCCGTACTAAGCTCTTCGCCGTCCTTAAAGCCTAGAAGGCTTTAAAGCCTCTCTAGCGTGCTAGCGTACTCTCCCGGTAAGTTTCCCCGGCCCCCGCCTCTTTATACGCGCTTACTGATCCTTTTAGTACGGTCGCCGCTAAGGTTATAGGTACTATAGCTAATGCTTAGCTTACCTTTAGGTAGACGTATATACTATAGGCCCCGTTATAAAACTATCGCTAACCGACTCTTTAGTCTCGGAGGCGCCCTACGCGACCTCTAGCTAGGCTAGCGCCGCGTGCGTTAGGCCTCGGCCTCCTCTAACTAGCCTTCGGGTACCCTCGTCTTTTACGCGGGCCCCGGCCGGGCTATTACAGTATGTAGCTATCTCGAAAGGGATCGGGCTCCGCTACTTTTACGGCGGACGCCGCTAGAATGAAACGTTCTTAAACTTACCTATACCTTCTTACTTCTCTCTATCTCCTAAAAAGACTCCCTAACCTAAAAGAACGCCTAACTTTTCCTAAACGCCTATGTCTACGCTAAATCCCTAGTAATCCTTACCTTTTCGCCCTTTTCCGCCCTTCTTTTCGTATCCTATGCCTCCTTTAGTCCGTTATGCGTTATTAGGTTACTATATTTCCTCTTAAAGTTATCCGCGGCTACTATGTCCGCGAGGTACCCTAATGGTTCCTATGTAGGGTTGTAGTATCCGGTCTATTTTACTAGGACTTTGCGTACTCGGCCTCTACCTCTAACCGTAGTTCTAGCGTAAAGAATCTCTTCTACCTGCTACTCTTTATAAGACTCAATTATAATAGGGTCCGGCTGTTTATTATCGATCTCTTGTCTAGGTAAGGGGTCTTAGCTTATAGGTCGTAGTAAGTTAGGATAGAAGACCGGGTAGATCCCGTCGGGGATCCTAGATAAGCGTATAGATAACGGTAAGATTACTTCTACTACCGTATACTTCGCGTGTCTATAGTCGAGGCTCTTCTTTAGTCGTATAGTAACATAGTCACGTAGATCTAGCTAAACTTTATCGCCTATACGATAGATTAGTACGGGCTTCCTACCCCGGTTAGCGTAGTCCTCCTATTTTTAGGCGGCTTCCGCTATGCTCGCCTAACATAGGTCCGTAATCTTTTACATCCTTTCTACGAATAGCGTTACCCGTTACGCGGCGTCTAACTAAGAGGTCTCTAGATCCGGTTATAACTAAACGGGTAATAGTGCCTCGTATCCGTGTACCGCGAAGAAGGGGCTTATTCCTAGCCTAGCGTAATACCGCGCGTTTAGAGTAAGTTACGCCGTAGGGAGCTAGCGTTTCCAGTCGGACTGCTTATAGTTAATGTAGTTACGAAGGTAAGCCTAGACTTCCTAGTTTAATCGTTCCGGGTCTCCGTCGGTTTATAGGTAGTAGGCGGAGCTAAGCCTCTGTTTTATACCGGTTAAACGATAGAAGGTCCTCTAGAAGGTACTCGTCTAGTTAGTACCCTAGTTACTCGTAATAGCTTAAGGGAGGCTATAGTATCTTACCTAGTAGTCTAAGAACCTTTTAGCGCAGTCCTCGGTTTTTATAGTAGGCATCGCTTCTAAAACGACGGTCTTACTTAGTTGATCCTTAATTACCTAGAGACAAGTGTTCCCTTACGACTCGGGCATGTCCGTTATAAAATCTATCGAGATCTCCTAGAAGAATCGGTCGGGGACCGGTAAGGGTTGTAGGAGGCCGTGTTTTTATTCTCTCTACACCTTATTCCTACCGTAGTAGTTATAGTTCCTTAAAAACTACCTTACGTACTTAGACTATAGGGGCTAGTAGAAGTTACGACTTAGTATCGATACTATAGAGTCCCGGCTAGGGTAGCCGTATACCGGTAAATCGTGTACGGATTAGATTAGCTTAGTTCGAAGGGTGTCGTTCTATAGAATTGCTATGTCCGCCTCCTTATAGTCGGACTCCGTAGAACTAGGAGCTCTAGGCACCTAAATCCTACCGCGGTAGCGAAGATACCCGTTACGGTCGATGCTATAGTTACCTACTTGTACCTTAAGTTTTACCTCGCTAGGAAGTAAACGCGCTCCTACCTTAATCGCGCGGTATACCGCTTAGAACGTGCTGTCCTTCTCGATAGTTCTTTCCTAGAGGTCGTTTAGCTCTTAGTCTTAGAAGGGTCCCTATAGTACGCCCGGTAAATCCGCCTCTTCTATAGCGGATAGTCCTTCGAACTACGTAGCTAAGATTTGTACTAACGAAACCTTTATAGTAGAGCTAGCGTCTACTACCTTCGAGCTCGGCTAATTCTTTACGATGTCCGGTTTAAGAAATCTACGATACCGTAATAACTTATCGTCCTACCTAAGCGTGTCCTACTCCCTTCGAGAAAGGGCATCCGGCACAATCGCCTCGGTGCCTAACCTATACACTAGTGAAAACTAGAACTTTATAACTTCCTTAACCTACCGGATCTACCGTTCGGAGAGCTGTCTCTTCGTTATAAAGTATTCTAGGTTCTTATAGTCCGTCTAGATTATAAAGGGCCTACATGTTTTTAACTCGGGAGCCTATTCCTTAAGATAGGACACTACCGCGAGTATCTCCTTATCGTAAATGTCGTAGTTAATCTTAGCCTTATTAAGTTTCTTTAAGTAGAATCCTACTAGTCTTACGACTCCGTCCTTTTCTTATAGGAGGGCGCCTCTAAGCGTAAAGCCGCTATAGTCCGTCTCTAAAAACGTAGGGAGCTCCGGGTTCTAGTAGGCTAAAACTAGTGCTTTATAGTACTTGTCCTTTAGGGTCTTAAACGTATTAGCCTAACGATCTCCCTAGGAAAATACCTTATTCTTACCGGTTAGCGACATTAAGGGCTCGGCGAGCTTTAAATAGTTTAGAATAAATATTCGGTAGTAGTTCGCGAAGCCTAAGAACCGCCGTACTTCCTTCTAGGTAACTAGTGCCTTCTAGTCCTTTACTACTACTACCTTTTTGGGGTCGGGTCCTACTCCTATCCCGTCGGTATATATAATGAACCTAAGTTACTTAACCTTCTTCTATACGAACTTATACTTCCTTAGATCTAGGAAAAGGCCTCCGTCCTAAAGCTTCTAGAGTACGATGCGAACCTTCTAGAAATAGTCCTCTTTTATTCCGTCGGAGTAAATAACGACGTCGTTAGCGTAGGCCGAGGTAAAGTCGTCTAGGTAGTAATGTCTACTAACCACCCTATGTAGGCCTATCTAAGTTGTAGTAGTATAGAGCGGTGCTTATGTAAGTAGAGGTATTTACCGGTCCCGGGACCGTGAAATCAGGTCACGTGACGAGTAGCGTAGTAGCTAGATAAAACAAGAGGATTGGCGGACCTAAACCCCTATACCCTCTACTCGAGAGATATAAATTGAATTGTTACCTTAATGCTACGCTTATAATGCTTAGCTGCGTAGTATATATCTTAATAGCTATACTAGGTCCTACTAGCTTACCTAAATGTCTAATTAAACCTAAATGAAATTTAGGCAAGTTAGACCTAAGGGACCCCCTCTAAACCTAAGGTTAACATAACCTATTAGTCGTTAATATATCCTCCCCCATTACGAACCTGTCCTTAGGTTCCAAAGTAGTGAGCCCGGGTAATATAGGTAGTACAGTTAGTCGCTATAAGCTAAGGTAGTCTTATAGTAGCATAGTAGCTCACCCTACCATTTAGCTTAACATATAAGATGTTAGGCAATCCTAGGGCCTGCTAGCGACAGTTTATAAAGATCGAAAGGATCCTTCTAATAGAGACCGTGATAATAACGTTAATAACCGCGACTTGCATCTATCGTACTGTACTAACGTATGCTACGAAACTAGCGAGGGAATAGACAGCTATGTTAGCATTAATCGAGCGGGCTAGATAGTCGAATAACGTAAACGCTACTTATGAGATAAGTAAGCGTTAGTACTAGTAACCTAATAAATCTAAAGACGAGTCTACCGCGTAGCTAGAAAGTAAGTTAAGGGAAGATAAGTAACTATAAGAAACAAGTAAGATCTAAGGACTAGAAGCACCTATACCCGAAGTATTAGAACTAGCATTAGAACTAGCATTAGAACTAGAATTAGAACTAGAATCAGAACTAGAATTAGAACTAGAATCCTATAGGCTACAGCTATAGCCGGAAATTAACTAGAAACTAGGAGCCTATAAACCCGCACTAACTACTTAGTTCCACTCATTCTTACACAACTCCTTTGTCTAGACCCACTCGTTGTCGTGGCTAACACTAGTCTTACTAGACGCGTCCCTAGGTAGCTAGCTAGTAAAGTTCCTATAGTAGTTACGGAAGAAGCTCTTATTACGCCCTTCGCTTATGAAGCACATCTTCTCGAGAGTAGTAACTAAGCTAAGCTACTTGTCTATCAATTTTATAGCTCGGACGCGCTAATTATGTATCTTCTTATAGAAGAGCTCCGAGTCTAGGCGGACCGTAGCATTAAGCTACCTTCTAGCATTAAGGATGACTTTGTTATCGTTCTAAGACTTTAAACCCGCTAGGGCATCGGATAGAGGGCTAATGCTACTAAGGTATATAGCCGTAGGAAAAGGATAGCCGGGTACTAGGCGTCGATACTTAAACCCTATAGCGCTCTTACTTAGCGTCTTAAAGTTACGATAGAGGTCTATCACCTAGTACATACTCTAGCTTCTCTAGAGTTTAAGATAGTTATCGTCGCGGATCTCGATAAAGTAAGGGTTAATCTAACGTAGTGTCCTCTTATGTACGGCCTACCTTATTAGAACGCCTATAGTAGTTACCCGCATTTACCTAGCGCTTAGGTCCTCTCTAAACTAGCTAATGCTATTCTTACTTAGGTAATTCTAGACCCTAACCGAGAAGAAACGCTTAAATCGGCCGTCTTCTATGTAGTCGTTAGTCTAGCACTACTGGATAAACTCTCTAGCATTCCCTTACTTATGAAAACCGTGTAAAAACTCCGGCCTACTAGTGCCCTCTAAGTTAAGAGAGTATAGCATGTTAAGCCGGTTACTAGTCTAGTAGTTTTCAATTTCGAGGTTTAAGTCGACCCTAGTATACTACACTATAGTGTTCGCGTTACCCCCCCAATAAGCCCTATTAAAGCTAAAAATCGTAGGCCTAGGGAAGGAGATAAACCGAGTGTAGTGTTAAGGGTGTAGCGCTACTTATAAGAGCTATAGCCCGGGGTCTTATCGCATAATCTATTAGCTTAGAGAATACTACATGTTCTAGTAGACGCCGCCGTTACTAACCTTATTCAATTCTCGTAGGTACTATCGGTATACGTTGAATTCTCGACTTATTATCTCTCTAACTGTTTTAACCCGCGGCGCTAGTTTAGCGTCATTATACTAGTATAGTATGTTACTATTAATGTAGGTACCGGTACTATTAAGATCGGCTTAGTTAGCTTCATTAATGCTAAATTTGTCGAGGATCTAGTTATAGTTAGTATGCGTAACGATGCTACTCGTAGTGCCGACTTTACCTCGAACGCGGAGGTAGCTAAGCGGGTTAATAGTCTTCTAACTACGCTTATTAGGGCGAAACTACGACCCATTCTTTACCTTAATAGCTAAAAAACTCTTACCTTTAAAGAGCTAGTCTTAGACCTTAAGCGCGCGCTCATATAGGGTATTAGCGGTAATACCGGGATTCGTAACGAAGTAGAGGGCCTTATAGTAGAAATCTCGAACATGCTAATCGTACATTATAGCGCTAACCTTACCATCCCTCTTAAGAACGTCCGAGACAGCATATTCGAGCATCTTAAGGCCCGCTATCCGGTGCTTAGGTAGCTAGTTAATACTATCTACATTAATCGAGTTTCTAAACTTAATGCTATAGTACCGCTTATTGTAGGTGTAGTTAGCGCGCTTAATCCGGAGGGCCTCGTCTTCTTATAGGATCTAATCTTTAAAGACTAATACATCCCTAATTATAGCCGAAGGTAACATAGTAAGTATCGGATTACTATTCTTAGTTAAGGCCGGAGTAGATCGTAGGGTGCTAACCGGTGTACCTAGCGGACTACCCTCGCGTATAGGTGCGCCATCTAGCGTTCGGTTAGGCGAGGATCGAGTAGGCGTAGTTATACCCTCACCTATACTCGCGCCTATACGGAGCTACTTAAGTCGACTCGACTTACGACCGCCTCTCGATAGGACTGTAGGCTAGGTAGAAGCTAGTAGTAGAGTTAGCGTAGTACTCTTTATACGTCCTTTATCTTTACTACCCGGTGGTAGCTAACGTGGCTATTACTAGCTAGATGGTCTAGGTTAATCTATACTGTCCTCTAGGGACGCGGACTTCTTAGTAATAGTACCCTCTATAAAGTATAGAAGGCTATCCTTATAGACGGCTAGGCGGTGTCTTCTAATAATCTCCCTACTCTTAGCCGATTACGGGCTAACGTAGCTATTGCTAGCTAGATAGTCTAGGTTAATCTATACTATCCTCTAGGGACGCGGACTTCTTAGTAATAGTACCCTCTATAAAGTATAGAAGGCTATCCTTATAGACGGCTAGGCGGTGTCTTCTAATAATCTCCCTACTCTTAGCCGATTACGGATCAATGCTACGTACTTTAGCCTCCCTATTGCACCGGGTAAGATCACTAGGCTCTAGAATTCGCTTACGATCTATACCCTTACGGCCGATCCTTATACGCTAGATTAATGCCCTCTAGATTCTACTAACAGCCCTACTATAGTCTAGGTACTTATTAATAAAGGCCGTAAACTAGCGGCGCCCGCTATTAGTACTACAAAGCTCGGAGATAACGCGTCGATTAAGAATCTTATTATCTATCTACTATAGCTAGTAGCGGGTAAGCGTAGCTCAAAGAGTCTTCTCTCGGTTACGAATCTCTAAACCGGTCTTGCGAATCTTACCGACGATAGGAAATAAGACATCGAGCTTCTTATTACTAAGGAATTCATCCTAGTAGCTCTTACCTATACCGCCCTTAACTTCCTCGAAAAATAGGTTAACCTAGACGGAGTAGTCTTCGAACACCTTCTCGAAGCCCTTATAGAAGTCCTTTAACACCTTAACCCGCTTCTAAGGACTAAGCTCTCGGAACATAACATTAGCGGCGGACTTCGGCGTGTTCGTGTTAGTAAGGACATACTTAACGTTATCCGGTAGGCGAAGGGACTCGAATAAGGTCTAAGGTAGGCGGGTAAGCCTAGTAATAGTACTAGTAAGCGCTATGCTCGAGCTAGCCGGGCGTAACGATAGACTAGCTAAAGCTATAATAACTAGGATTCGCTAGTAGTGAGATCGTAAGAGCTAGCTATCTCGTAGTGCTACTCTAGAGTATTAGTAAGCTTTTAAAAGCTTAGTGTCGGGGTAGGGGCTTTAAAGAAGATTAAGGTCGTAAAGAGAGAGAGGCTAAAGAACCGTCTAATGTATGTAGTGGTAGTAGATAGATGTGTTAGTAGTTAGTTATCGGTAAGGATGTGCTAGTGTTTAAAGAAAAGAGGGGAAGTAGTAGGTAGAGAGCTACGCTTAAGTATACCTCTTAACGTATGTCCCTATAACCGTTGTAAGGTAGCAGCGCCGAGACCGGTCTTATAAGTAGTAAGAGCAGTGCTATTAAGGTTACACTAAAGGTCCGATAACCCTATATGTGAACGAAAACCAGTACTAGTAACCACCTAGGTAAGCATTTGGTAGAGGCATACTACGCTATTACGTAATCCGATTTACCGGTCCCGGGACCGGTAAATGTAACTCTACTAACTAAGGTCTAACTAAGGTAAGAACACCCTATAAAGTGAAGTCTAGATAACCGAATCGGCTTAATAAACTAAAGGGCATGCGTAACACATGCCTAAGGGAAGTGAACTCCGTACGCCATTACTAACTAATTAGTTCTTAGCCTCGATCCTACTAAACTGTGAAATTTCGGCTATAGAAAGGTTATAAGGCCTAACCTATAGCTTCTTAGATTCTGGTTTAGGATACGATCCCCTTTCGTTAACTCCTATAGGTAGTACGTCTTCGTCGGCGATAGGCTTAATCTCGTTTAAATTACTACTGTCTTCGCTATTAGCGATGCTATTAGCGACTTCTCCCTCCCCCATTACGAGATCGATCCCATCATCTAGGCCTAGTACTCCTATGTTATCCGGGCGAAGCTCTAGAACTAGCTTAAGGTTTTCTCGTGCCTAAACACCCTTTATTAGCGTACCATTAAGTTCCTTAAGAACATAGGTACTAAACTCCCTAGAGACACTAGACACCCGATATAGACCTTACTATCGGTAACCGATCTTACGTAAGAAGTTATCCTTATATAGCTTGTCGAATCTTATAATAAGGTCGCCCTTCTAGAAACTAACAGAGTTAACATTCCGGTAAGAATTAAAGTAGTCCTTACTAAGTTCTCTTAGTCGCTTCCTTCGAGCACGTAGCTCTTCTAAACTAAGGTCTCGAGCCTAGAGTTAACGCGCACGTATAGTAAGTAGGTCCTTAGTCGTTCTTACCGATCCCTATTAGTAATTCGCCCACGTTAGGTGCTTAACCTCAATTGGTAGAATCGTGCGATGGCTATATAGGACCTAAGCTAGCGTCATTCTAGTAGTACGACAGGTCGTGGTCCTATTAGCCTATAACATAGCGGGTACCTATTACTCCCATCCGCGGTATATGTTCCTTATAAGCTTTACTAACGCTACAAGAATCGGACGGTACCTAACCTCGACTAGAGTATTAGACTACGGATAGTACGGTAATATTCGGATTTTTCGAACACTAAGTCCTACTAGTAACCGCTTAACCTTAGCCGTATAAACCGTAGCGTTATTAAGCACAATTTTAGCATAGTAGCCGTGCCTATAGAAGACATCTTCGTATAGACACTTAGTAACCGTCCTAGAGCTAGGGGGTGCCCTTATTACTCTAGCCTCGATCTAGTTACTAAGTGCTTCGCGCGTAACTAGGAGGTATCTATTTTTATGCACCTAGACGGGGTCCGAGTACTATTTCTCACTAATGACCTAAGGGCTCGATAAATGAAGCTTACTAGCGCGCTAGTTACCCTCGCGAAACCGATAGGGAGCATAACTTCGAACCTACGTAGAGACATCGGCGAAGTACCCGTCCTAGTAATACCGATCGGAAATAAGGTTATATACGACCTTAGCGCTACGGTAACCGTGTCTCTTATAGCACTCTATAACGATTTCCTTCTAAGCCTTATTATCGTTAATTATAAGTTGTAACGGTACTCCTCGGCGCTTCTAGAAGAATAGTAATTGGTCCCGGATAAAGAAGTTAACGCTCTTCTTTACTAGCCGCCGGTACTTAGCACGGGTAACACTATCGGGCCGGGTCCTAGTTTCTATTACCTAAGTAAGTTGTTAAGAGCCCTTAGAATATTAGTTCCCGAGATGTCGTGTTTTCTAGATTTTAACTAGATAGGTGTCGACCGGCTCCGGGTACCCGAATAGCTTATTATTAATCATCTAGTCGACTTCGTCTTCGTTAGCTTCCCTAGGTTCCTAAGGTGTAGAGGGCCTACGAGATAGGGCATCTAAGCTAGTATACCTAGCTCCCGTAACGTGCTTTACTTCGAATGTAAATAGCCTAATCTATACAACCTACCGGGCCATTACCGAGTTTAGTAGGTCCGAAGCCGGCCGGTTAAGCTGCTATACAAGTGTCTTAGCATTAACCTTAAGGACAAAATTAACGCTAGTGATATATCTCTAGATCTTCTTAAGCCCCTTAAGGACCCTAAGGCATTCCCGCTTACTAGCATCATATCTAGATTCTAACGCGTTCTAGATTCTACTCTTATACCGTACCGGGTAACGCCGTCGAGTACTGTCTATTAATTCTTAAGAAACGATACATCCCTATCTAGTACCGCTAGCATTAACTAAGATAAAGATAGACCTAGTACTAGGTAAGTAGTAGAGGGTAACTAAGGCTAGAGCCTATATAAGATATCTAGTAACCTCTTCTTTTAAGAACTGCTCATTTTCTATCTAGGTGAACTCGGCGTCCTTCTTTAGTAGCTTGTACATTAGTCGAGCGATAATAACGAACTAGGGGATCTATATCCGGAAGTACACACACAGCCCTATATAGGTGCGGACCTCCTTAATATAGGTAGGCGTAGGCTAATCTAGGATCTTAGCTACAACCTTTAGGTTAGGATAGCGACTATCCGGGCTAGTAACGTACCTAACAATCTTAAGCTTTTCGTATAACTATTAGGATTTGCCTCTAGTAACCACTGCACTAGCTCTCTCTAGGTTAGTAAGAACTAGATCTAGGGAAACGATGTGCTTAACCACCCATTTCCTTAACCTAGGCTCTACTTCGGCATTCCTATAGTCCTCGGTTAGTCCCTTAATACCGATGTTATCGAGAAACGGCTTCGCTCGATGCGAGATATAATTAAGTAGAATCTTTGTTACCGTACGCATAAACTGGGTAACTGAATTAGTAGCTCCTTAAGGTAGAGTCGTGTTACGTACTAGGCTAAGAGAGGTTATGAAGGCTATTAAGTCCCGGTAGGACTTATCTAAAGTGATCTAGTTATAACCTAAAAACAGGTCCATAAGTGAAGCGACTCGGCACCCGGTAAAATCCTCTAAGAAGCTATCCGTATCCGGTAGAATGTTAGTATCGCGCATAGTAACCTTATTTAGGAGCATAGCTAAGTTAATTAACCGATATGGCACATTGCTTCTAGAGGCATTAACCTTCTTTACGACTAGGAACTAGCTATTAGAGTATGCCCCTTATAAGTATTCTAGGATGTTGTTCTTAATCCGGGCTCTAATTATGCGCTTAACAATTACCCTAAGACTTGGGTGCAACCGGATAGGGCGTGCCTACTATAGCCTATAAGGGACCGTATTAATCTTCTAAGGTAGCATAACGTCGTGCCTAATTTACCTTATGTAACTAAAATCCTAAGCGAGGGCTGCCTCCCGGTTATAGAGTATCTTATCGAATAAGGCCCTTTCTATTAGTAATAGCTTAATGCTAACCTTAATTAAGGTAAGTCGTTCTAGAGTAATTCGGCTACCTCGCTTAATACTTAAGAATTTCTTAGTTAAGTACTTCCCATCGAACGGACCTTGTCCTTTAGGCATCTTAGATTCTAGGTACAGTATCCTACGCTTCTATTCTATATCTCCCTTAACTCGTAATTCTAGGCGTTCGTGAACGCTCGCGTCTACTAGCTTCTTCTTATCCGCCTTACGCTTGTACATTGTAAAGACCTACGGTATCCTAATGTTAGCTATATGTTAGCCTACTTACTACTTCCGTGCCTAAGCATTTAATGCAGATTGCCTTAGGATCTCGGAGGGCTAATCTCCTTAAACTAAATAAACGTTAGTAATAGAATCTCCCTTAAACGCGCCTATTCCAATTTCTACAACTCGTTCCTTTATTCTAGCACTTCTAAGCAATCCTAATAAGTGAGCTAAATGGTTACTAGGCGTTAGAGCCTTACCGGGTTCCTATAGATGCGTCGTGCCTTCCTATAGCTACGTCGTGCCGTGGTCGTATCCGTTTTCCTTACTATAGCTATTTACCGGTCCCGGGACCGGTAAATTAAAGTCCGAGGTTTCTCCGAGATAGTGCGAGAGCCTTACCGATTTTATTAAATCCGGCTTTAGTAAGTCGGTAGGTTAAGCGCCGTAACTTAACCTACCCTTCCATTTCCCGACGCTTTTAACAGTTCTTAAAGGGTCTTGTACCTGTCCGAGCTAACTAGGGCAGTAAACATAACACTTTCACCTTTGCGGCTAGTAATAGTCCCCTCCTATAAACCATTATCGCAGTTACGGGTAGTGAGTCGCACCTTACGGGCCTACGGACGTCCTAGGATTGTTAGTAAGTTTAGATCTGAGGAGATAAACATGTCTACTTAGTAGTAAACCCTAAATACCTAAACATCCAAATTGCCTACAACACCTTTAAACTAGGCCCGCCCTCTAGCACCTCGAAAGGTAAGCTAAGCACTCGACATTACTAGTAACCTAAACCTATAAGCGTTCCTCTAGCCGATAATATTTACCTTAGAACCCTTATTAATTAGGCACCTAATCTAGTTCTTATTTATCCTAAACTCCGCTACTACCTAAGGACTAGGGACTATAGTAAAGTTATTAAGAACACTAGAGAGCCCGATTTTCTTAACGTCCTTATGTAGCTTAGTAGTAGGGACCGCACCCTTAGAGTAAAGTATAGTTAAATACACTCCGACATACTAGGCCTAACTATCTTCGCGGAAGACCTCCTTATCGTACTTAGGTTTATCTTTATAGGTAACTACTTATCTAGTGCAAACCTTAGGATCCTTTCCTATAAGGCGTTGTACTATAGCGAGCTTCTCCTAAAGAGCGGGGGTGTTAGTAACGCGACCGAAGAGGGTAGCCTCGAACTAGCGACTATATCGAAACTAATCTTATGCGTTCACATTAGGAAACGTTATCTAGAGGATCTAATTAATCTAGTAGATAATACCCTCTTCCTTTATAACCGGGCTATTACTAGCTAAACTATATTGTCGGACGTAGTTATTAATCCTTATAGTCTTAGTATTCTATATACGCTTCCTTTATACGAAGGGAGCGTTTACGGGACTAATAGGCATATCCTTAGGCAGTCCTTTATTAGTATCGTTCCCTAATCTATTTACTTAGGCATCATTTCCCCTTCCTAGGGTTACCCCGGATTTAGCTAATGATTGAGTTTTGCTCATTTAAGCACTAACTTCGTTAATTATTTTAACCTCCTACTAGTTAATCTCAGCTTACCGGATCTCCTATTCTAATTGTAGGCGAACTTTCTTAGTAGCCTTAGCTCGGGCTCGTAGATCCTAGGCTAAGGACCGGGTCCTCGGGTACGGATTCTTTAGAATACCTACGGGTGCCTTCCCTTTCACTTTATTAGACTACATAGGATAGGTAGATACCTCGTTAAGTTCGCCTAAGTCGACCGCCTACTCTACTTTACTTTCTCCGAATGAGACCTAATATATACTAGTAGCCTTCTCCGTTTAGCTAGACCGTGCGTCCTAAGGGCTATACTCTATTAAATGCCTAAAGTTAGGAGGGGGCTTAGAATGATTAGGAGGCGTGACCTTTATTACCCTAGTGTAGTCCCTACCTATCTATTACTTACGTAGTACGGGAATCTTATACTAGTTGTTAAACTCGATCGGCCTATAATGTTCTTCGAGTAGAGGGAGCATGTAGAGCAGTTTCGGTTTGCTATAGTCCCTCCGAAAGTTAAACTTAGTAGGACGTGGATCGCCTTCTTTCCCTAGATACTACTAGTTATTCGGGGCGAGGTATACGTAGCCCCGGGATATTAAGGACCTTATCGCCCTATAATTACTAGCCTAGTGCTTCGAGCTACTACAGTTGTAGTAACAACCATCTATCGCTTTAGACTGTTCGCGATTCTACGATAGGGGACGCTACATTACGTAAACCTACAGTTTAGTATCTAGGTCGTGCCTCTCCGGTTATATAGAGCGTTAATTCTCGCTTGGGTAGAAGGTACTCGCATCCGCGACGCGACCGCGCTAGTATACACGTATGCTCATTTTAGCTACCTTCTAGATTAGATTATTATTAACAATAGTCCTAGAGGTGGCCTTCTTAAGCGTGTCAATTTTAGGCTTAAGGCGCGGCATTTGCTTTACGACTAAGCGGTATAGCTAAGGTAAAGTAAGAGGGAAATCTATATACATAGCTTTCTATCCCTCCTCACTATCTACGATACTAGTAGCTTCATCGAGAATCCTCTAAAAGTCCCTAAACTTCTTAGGTTGCTTTAGATGAAGCCCGCAAGCCTTATAGACCGCTTTCGCAATAGCCTCTAGCAATCCCTAAAGGAGAAGGCGACTCCGGGAGCTGTTATCTAAATCCTTAGGTTTAATTAGATCATTTAAGGATATAAATAGGCAGATGAATTCCTTTATATCTTATTCTTCGGGCCTCTTACCTTACTACGCCCTAATAATCTCCTTAAGATATTCCCGACTCCCTAACATCGAGTAGGCGTTAAACCTTAAGAACTCTAATAAGAACGCCCTCCTAAAACGTACCTTATTAGTAAGCTACCTAGGTAGTCTTATAACTACGCGTCGGATAGTAGTTTCGCAATTGCGCTTAAACCTGCCCTAGAAATCATCCTTCTTAATAGATGCCCGAGGCTAATACTAGTCTATTAGGTCGCTAAATCGCTCCTAGAACTTAGTAGCATTAGTGCCATTAAAGAACGGATTCTTAGCACCTCCTAGAGGTAGAAAGCGAGGGCTAGCGTTTTCTATTACTACTGCTAATCGTCTAAAGAGGGTAGTTATAGTATCTATTCTAATTGTACTGTTCGTTCCTATACCTATACCTAATTTAGCGGCGCTAGTTCCGCTTCTCCCTTCTTTACTAGATTTAGGTGTTTCTCCTTCCTCCGATTCCTCTATCCCCTTATAAGGGACAGAATCCCTATAGACCCCTTCTATTTTCGTAGGGTTCATAGGCTATTCGTAGCCTCTACCTATGTCGGTAACGGTACTAAGTTTTTCTAGTGATGCAGCCGTATCTATTATTACGAGGTGCTTACTTTAGAATGCGCTAATACTAGTTGTTACTTAATAGGGCCTTATAACCGTAATTGTTACTAAATACCTTAGACCTTAAGTGTTTTCGACCTTAGTCGACCTTAACCGTGAACCTTGACCTTAAACCTTAACCTTAAGTAATAACCTTAACCGTGAACCTTAGACCTTAAACTGTAATTTTAACCTTATAAACTGGATACTAATACGCTACCGGGTGTACACTTAATAACCCCCCTCATTAACTACTAAAATAATGTCTACTAACTACCCTATGTAGGCCTGTCTAAGTTATAGTGGTGTGGAGCGGCGCTTATGTAAGCAGAGGTATTTACCGGTCCCGGGACCGTGAAATCAGGTCACGTGACGAGTAGCGCAGTAGCTAGATAAAACAAGAGGATTGGCGGACCTAAACCCCTATACCCTCTACTCGAGAGGTATAAATTGAATTGTTACCTTAATGCTACGCTTACAATACTTAGCTACGTAGTATATATCTTAATAGCTATACTAGGTCCTACTAGCTTACCTAAATGTCTAATTAAACCTAAATAAAATTTAGGCAAGTTAGACCTAAGGGACCCCCTCTAAACCTAAGGTTAATACAACCTATTAGTCGTTAATAGTAGTCCCGTAATAAACTATTAATGTACCGCTAGAATGTTACGGGGGCCCCGGATAAACCGAACGGGTATACTAGCTATTCCTATAGACCGAATCTAGTTCGAAAAGCCGTCTTATACTCTTTACCTCGAGCTATCCGGAGGTAATGGAATGCGGTAATAACGTTAACCTTCGTAATCTATCTAGCGCCCGTTAGGTTCCGAATAGTTTTCGGGATTAATAGAAGCGGATAACGGTCCTACTTAGTAATCGAGTTTAGTACTCTATAATCGTAGTAGAACCTAAGTCCTCCCCCGGGCTTCTTTACGAATAGGACGGGAGCCGCCGCTTCTAAGGTAGAAGGGCGAATATAACCCTTACGCTATAGCTCCGTTAGCGACTTCCGGAGGATAAGTAGCTCGTCTTTCGACATACTATAGAGCGGTCCCTAGGGTAATAGTTCTAGGCTTCCGTCGGTTTTCGTCCGTATCTCGATCTTATAGTTAAGGTCGCCGTAGTATAGAGCTAGTTTATTAGCTTCTCTAGTAGAAAATAATAGTAATATATCCTAAAGTTCTAGAGGCAAGCCCTTCTTAAGTTCCTCTCGCGTAGGCGGCTCCTTCTTACTAAGGGCTTTCTTAATATCTTCTACGGTTACCGCGGCAATCGTAGCGAAACGCTTACCCGACTCGTGTTCTTCGTAGTTGCGCCCTTCGGGTACCTATTTCTTTACTAAGCTATAGTAGTACCGGCGCTTTTTAGGCGCGGTCCGGATCTAATTATACGCCTTCTACGGGTTCCCTAGGATTATAGGGAAGTCTAGATTAGATACGACATAAGCATAAACTACCTAGTAGATCCCGGCAATTTCTATACGGAAGGCGACTACTCCTTCAATCGAGTTCCGCATCGCCTTCGTAAACCCTATAGCCTTACGGCTCTCGTTACTAACATACGTAAGACCGAGGCCTTTCGCTAAGTCTTCGTTAATTATAGCGTAGTATATATATCCTTTATCGATAAGGGTAAACGTTCCGTAACTTTTGTTTAGGAGTACGTTAGTATATATAAGATTTCTATTTATAGAACTCTTAACTACGTTCTACCCCTTTACTAGTGCTTCTTTATCTCCTAGTTCTAGCTTTCGACTAGGAGCTAGTCTTTTCCTATCTCTCCGGGATCCGACTTAAACCCGTCGTCCTCTAAGATCGGCGCGACCGAGGCCGCGTTAATCCTAGTAGGATTAAATACTACGGCGTACGGGCATTCCTTTACTCGATGTCCGCTCGCTCTATAGCGGAAGTAGAGCTATTCTTAGCGCCTACGATCTCTCTCCGCGGTATCTACCTATTTTACTCTCTACCTCCCTTTGTCCTCCTTCCGATCTCTACGACTTCTAGAGCGGCCTCCGCTTATCCGGGTTAGTGCTATAATAGTGTTACTATCGGCATTAACCTAGTTACTAGCCGCTCTCGTAAAAGAACGGGTAGTAACTATAGCGGTTGTACTAGAGTCCTTATTATTGTCCTTCTACCTCTTATAGGCTATTTTAAACTAGTCCGTGTCCTCGAGGTTAGTTATAATCCGTTCGACCTCCCCCGTAAACTCGTAGTAGTCTTCCTTTTTTGGTATAGCCGCCGTATATATCCGAACGGGGTTCGAGAAGGTGTTACGTAAGTAACTAATCTTCGCGTCGTCGCTCTAGTTCTCTTCGCCGGCGCTTAGTAGGAGTCCGTCGAATTTTATCTAGTAGTCGTACTAAGGTTAACCGTTCGTATGTTTAATCTTAGTAAGCTGCTCTAGAGCCTTAGCGCGCTCGTTACTATTACTAAAGACTTTCTTAAGTTACGTAAAGAAAACAACGGGGTCCTTCCTAAGTTCGCCGTCTCCCTTGTCCTAGAAGTGCCGTATCCTAGTACGCTCTCTCGCTAGTAGGGTGTCGTTAATCGTATCCTAGTAAAATTCCTTAGAGAGCGTCGGTTTTAGGGCGGATCGCACCCTAAAAGAGCTCTTTAACCTTAAGAAGTAATCGCGGAATGTCTCTACCTTACCGTCCTAGGACGGTAGGTTCTAACCTCTAGGACCCGACGGTTCTTCTCCGGTGCGCGACGAGGGCGCGGCGGTGTTTAGCGTCTATAGTAACTGTCTTATTAGGTTACTAGTAGTCGTCTCATTATAAGCTAGTATCGAGACTATAGGTGTTAACTAACGTCGAGCGTCTTCCGATTCTTTTAAAGCGGCGCGCGTTGCAATTAGCTCGGCTTATATCTCTTCCTATTGCTAGTATAGTCACTAAAGTATAAGTTAGAAGTTTTTATTCGGGGCACTAGTCCTAGGGTTCTCGCTACCCGGTAACGTTATTACGTATCCCGTCTCTTTAATAGTAGGTACCTAGCTAATTCGAATAGATCAAACTTAATATTACGGGTAAACGACGTATACACTAAAGTTCTATAAGGTTTATAATAAGTTCGATATAGAAGAAAGGGGAAGTTATACGCTATCCGAAGAAAAGGTGTCGGAAAGCAATCCGAACGCATAGGCGTAGCCTATACTAAGGAATAGGGGAAGTTACACGCTGTCCGAAGAAAAGGTGTCGGAAAGCAATCCGAACGCATAGGCGTAGCCTATACTAAGGAACAGGGGCCCGCCCCTTATAGGTTCTAGCTATTCTCTAATTAACTGTGTCTTTGTAGGGTCGATTGTTATCCCTATTATGCTAATAATAAAGCCTAAGAATTTAACTTCTTTCTTATAAAATTCGCATTTCTCGGGTACCGTCTTAAATTCTAATTGCGTAAGTCGTTCGAAGACGTCCTAGACTTGTTTTACGTGTTCCTATAGGGATCCTTTCGTATAGACTAGTATATCGTCTATGTAGGCGAGAACGTATACGTCGAGTAGGTCTCTAAGTGTTTTATTAATAAGGTCCTAGTAGGATGCCGGTGCGTTAGTTAATCCTATTAGTATAACTAAGAATTCGTAAAGTCCGTATCTTATCCTAAAAGCGGTTTTCTATTCTTCTCCTTCTACTATTCGTATAGCGTAGAAGGCATCTCGTAGGTTAATCTTAGTATACTAGTCCGATCCGGTTAATCTATCTTATGCTTCTTTAATGTTAGGTAGCGGGTATCGGTTCTTAATCGTAATCTCGTTTAACTTCCTATAGTCTTATACGAGTCGTAACTTCCCGTTTGCTTTTAGAACGAATATGTATAGAGTTCCTATACTTAAGGTAGATCTTCTTATCTATCCTTTAGCTAGCTTCTCCTTTAGCTATTCTCGTAGGGTCCGTAGCTCTTTCTTAGACATTTAATATAGGGGTCCCTATAGAGGCTCTTTCCCTAGCTAAATGTTAATCTTATAATCCTATAGGCGGTACTTAGGTAAGGCGGTTTTGCCTCTTTCCTCTTTAAAAAGTCGCGACTACTTACGATACTCCTTAGGAATACTTAACTCTAAGATGTTAGTATTCTTCGATAGTACGTTACTTCTATTACTTCTAGTAACTTCGTAACCCGGCGGCCCTACGCTAGTGTCTATCCCGGTCGAAGGTAGTTCTTAATTCCTTCTATTCGGCGTAAGCTCGAATGTAATAAGCTGTTTCCTTGCCTTATCTACTATCGTCCGCTATCGATACGTAGGCTAAATGTCGATAACGCAATCGTATTCCCTAAATGTAAGTACTCCTCTTCTCTAGTTGATTACTAGATTATGCTTTCTTAACTAAGGCATACCTAATACTATATTATAACTAGCTATATTAGTAATATCTAAGGTAATTTTCTCGTAGTACTATTAGATAGCTAGTAGTAATAGTGTCGTCTCCTATTCTACGCTAGGTAATAATAATCCGTCTACCGCGATTAACTCGTAACCCTATTTCTTCTTTAGGGTAGCTAACCCGTTTCTTCTTACGAAAGACTCGGAGATAAAATTCCCCGCTACTCCTAAGTCGATTATAATACTAGTCTTATATCCGTTAACGATTGCTTATGTCTAGAAAACTATATTTAATGTCGATACGTAAGCCTAAGTGTTATATAACTCCCTTTAGTCGCTTATTCCTAGGGAGCTAATCCTTTTCCCGAATAGTATATAGTTCGCTATACTTTATACCTAGAGGCTTTAGCTAGAACCTGTAGCCCGTTGCCCTATATCTATACTTATAGTCTATTACGTTCCTAGATCTTCTACGATTCTAAGTAGAGAGCCCGTACGTGCTATACTACTATTCGTAGTTCGTTTAAGACGAAAGTTCCTACCGGTGTTAGGTATCCGGTATCCGTTATTCGGCTTCCTATAGGTAGTCGTTCGATAACCGCTTTAGCTAAGTTCTTAGTACTATTTATAGTTAGGTAGCCCTATACTATACCCCTTATCGTATCGAGTATCTTGTCAAATTCGTTAGGGTTTAGGTATCGTTTCCCTAAGAACTTTAGTAGGAATTCTTCGTGCCTTCGTTAGAGGTAAATAATTAACTTATAGAGTTTTCCTAGTACGTCTACCGTAAATGTGTATACTTCGTTTTCGTCGTCGGTGTCGCTCTCTTCTTCTTTAGATAAGTCCTCGCTTAACTCCTCCGGTACGTAATCTTCTTTGATAGTATCTAGTTCGTTTATTTATTGTTTCGGTACTAGTAACTAACGTCCGTTCTATTCTAGATCTTAGTTTTCTTTATTATCGTTATTAAAGTAAGATTCGTCTATATCTACTTCTTAGAGCTTGTTTCGTCCGTATTAAGCTCCTAGGGTTCCTACTAGCTGTCGTAGCTAGTACCCTACGCCTAACTTAGCGTCGTAGTAGGTTTAACACGACTCCTAGTAATAGAATCGCTAGTAAAGGCTTCCGTAACCGTGTCGAGATTCCTTCTTAACTTTATAGTTAACTCCTCGTGCTATTATACTAAACAATCTAATAGTCTTTAATTGTTAGTTATTCGGTAATTGTGTATATTGTTAAATATAGTATCCTCCTCGTCCTTATAAGGGGTCTAGGAGAGGCGTCGTAACCCGGTTGCTATCCTTCTCCTCTACTCTCTAGGTATAGTTAAATTATCGGGGTCTAATACTACTCCTAGATTTACCTACCTTTAGTTATATTATATTAAACTGCTCGCGGCGTACTATATTTTTACCGCGGCAATCCCGCGCTATATAACCTTCCTTACTATAGGTATAGTATATAAGTTTTCCTTTTCCTTTAAAGGGCTTTCCGTAGCCCCTACTCTTATCGATCTTCCGTCCTCGTTAGGTAACGTCTAGTTCTATTAGCTATAGTCTATAGTAGGGCTAGCTTTGTCGTAAGAATTCTCCCTTCGTAACGTACCCTCCTAAGGGTCTACGATCCGGAGCGTATCCTACTATACCTCCTACTTTAGAGTCGTATTTCTTTTCCTAGTATCGTTCCTAGAGCTAGTTATTAATGTCGATCGACGCCTTTATTAGCTCTTCGAGGTTAGTAATCTATCCCCCGTATCTTATTAACTCGTCCTTAATGGAATCCTTAAGTCTACGTCGGAATATAGTTATTAACGCCGTCTAGTCCTATCCGGTAATCTGTCCGTATTCTACAAATTTAGCGGCATACTCTAAAGTAGACGTCTTCTACTTTAGGTGTTAAATAATTTGTATAGCCTATTAAACTTCGTTCGAGGTCCTAAATATTAATTTTATCTTTTCTTTAAAGAGGGTATAGCTCCTAAACATTCCGGTAGGGTCTTATCGTCCTATACCTTTAAGGTATTCCTTAAGGTAAGGTTTAATCTAGTTCTACGCGCTTCCGCGAAGGAACGTAATAGCGAAGATAGTTCTTTTATTAGCATCGACTAGGTTAAATATAAGATATATATCTATCTAATTAACCTAGTCGTTAAACTTAGCCCTATCTCTATAGAAGAGGTCTAGCTTAGTAGCCTTAACGTTGTTCTTCCTTAGAGTAGGCTCGTTATCGTTATTAGACTTATCGTCCTTCGTAGTAGTCTATCGTAGTAGCGTACGGCGGATGCTTCCTACTTCGCTAGGGGCGGGTGTTCCCCTACTAGCTACTTAAGTAGCGCTTATCCTAAGGGCGTTTAAAGTGTTACGTCTCGTTCTAGGGCTAGTCTTAAAAGAGAGATAAGTTAAGTTACGTAGCGGTATTCTTTAGAGAGGCTAAAGCGAGCTAAGCGAAGATAAATAATTAGGATAAGAGTATATTCCAATTAGTAAGATAGTAACATAAGTTGAACGTATCGAAACTATAAGGGATTCTTAGCGTTCCTAAATATAAAGGAGATTCGTAGATCTCGGTAATTAGTCTAATTATTCTAAGTATAAGCAGCCTAATTAGTCTAAGCATAAGCAGTCTAATCGCCCTAAGTCTAAGCACTTAGGTAGGATAAGTTACGTGCTCGTCTCGTTATTATAATTCTAGGGTCTATAGGAATTTTTCCGTAATACGTAGTACTTACCTCTAAGATCTACTCGCCTAGCTAGGCGTAGAGCTTATACTACTAGTCTAGAGTATCCTACTCCTACTTAGTAATAGGGTTACTAAGCCCCTAGATAAGCTTATCGCGCTAGGCGCGGGCGGTACGTAGGCGAGCTACTATCTACGCGATAGCGACGCTAGTATTACTAACGTAGGTGTGCCTATTATCTCTATAGCGCCTATACTTCTTAAGTAACTCGCCGGTAGTAATACTATTATACGTATCCTACTTATCTACTATACTATTAGTAAGCGTATCGTAAGCAAAGAGCGTAGCGAATACTTACTAGTTATAAAGTATAGGAGGTACCGTATATATATCTTAATGTCTATACCTAGACGCTTAGCTAGTAATAACTTAGGGGTCTACGGCCCTAATACGCTAAACTTACGCTTCGCTAGCGTATCTAGTACGCTAAGCCCGCTAGATATCTATAGTAGTACTAGTAATAGTATTAGTAGTGCTAATACGCCCCCTATAAGGGCCTCCTAGCGGAGCTAGTCTTAGATAGCTTCGTCTAAAGCTATAGTAGTACTAGCGGGTCGCTAGATAGTTGCTAGCGAGGAGCTAGTAGATCGCTAGTAGTACGGGTACGGTACGCTACGAGAACGTAGTATAAGAAAAAGAAGGAAAAGGAGGGAGAGGGTATACTTCTTAAACCCTTAAGTTAGTTAGCCCGGTAACTATAACTTTACCTACCTATACCCCGATAACGATACGTACGAGACCTATAGGCGGGTTGTATAGTAACGGAATCTACGAGAAGTAGATAGATTACTTATATAGAAACCTCCTAAAGCCGCGAGCTAAGGGTAGCTTGTCCTAGAAGGGGAGGTAGTTATAAGGATAGCCTATAGCTAACCCTTATATATAATACGGCTATACCCGGCTTAATATACCGTACGTAACGCGTATACGTATACTAGGAGACGCGTATAGCGTCTATAGAAGAAAGTAAGCTTTAGTTTATCTACGATTAGAAGATCGTAGGCGTACTATATATTACGACATCCCCTTATAGCCTAACGGTCCTTATAACATCTTACGGCGGTATACGCGGCACTTTAGCTTACCTTCGCGTAGTAGTATATACACTTTATAGTATAGGATTAGATATTATTTATCTTCTTAGACGAGTACTCTATAGAGCGAGGCTCCGGTAAAAAGAGGAAGTAGTGTTTCCGCGTACCCTACTAGAAGTAGGACCGTAAGATAATCTAAATATACCCTAAGGATAAGGGCGTGTCCGTAATAATATATGCCGCTATCTACGGTAATACTAAGATATTAGATCTAGTTGTTATAACTAGGGATCTAACCTCTAATAAGAAGAATAGGTACTTAGATAACTTATATATTAATACTCTAGAGGAAGGACTACTCCTAATTGTTAGGTTTAGTATAACCTATAATCTTACTAAGTTAATTAACGACTTAGGTAACCTTCGTTCGATCGAGATTTGTTCTCGTTGAGTAAGAGTAGGAGGGAGAGTAGTGTAAAGTAGCGGTTAGGTAAGATTATATTCTAAATAGTAAGGTTAAATAGTAAGTTAAACGCCTCGAAGCTATAAGGGTTTCTTAGCGTTTCTAAATACAAAGGAGACTCTTAGTCTATAGCTTCTCGAATTACTAAGTTACTAGTAAGCGAGTAATCTCGTACGGCGCACGTAATCCGTTTTGCCTAACGACTACGTCTACCGTTATAGCTTCTATCTAATCCGTAACACTAATCTACGACGACAACAACTAAGTATTTATATAAGATAACGCTCTAATCTACTATTTAAGAAAGGCTATAAATTAGCTTTAATAATATAGTATTTAGGTACTTCTAAATTAGCCCCTATATATAGTAGGGGGCAATAATTATAGTAACTCCTACTAGTGTAGATTATTTATCTAACCTAATATATCTAGTATCTACTACCTTATATAGCTACCCTCTACTTTAATAACTACTTTATACCTCTCTCTTATACTTTAATAAGCCTTTAATATATTAGATGTAGTTAGTTTTGCCTATTTAGTATAGATTACTATAACTACTTTAGCCTTTGTAGTTAGAAAATAAAGCCTAATCCTATACTTCAATAGGCTCTAGATATTCTTAATTAGGTTAAGATCTAGTAAGTTAGCTAGCTACTATAGTAGCTCTAGGCTATAGTCCTTAAATAAGGTAAGTGTTACCTTAGCCGTATAGGCTAATACATTATCTTATATAATAAGACTAGACTACTAAAAGATAGACTTAGCTTACTACTTATAACTGCCCTCTTATATTAGGGGTACTATCTTATCGTAATAGCGCTCCCTATTATAGACCTATTATCGAATATATAACAGATCTTTAGTCTACTAGCTAATATACCGCCTTATATTATATAGGCTAAGTACTTCCTAAAGTAAGCAATTAAGCAGTCTTAGTAATAAGCCTCCTATACTGTCCGTATCATATAAACCTAACTAAAATATCCGTATTAAATAGAGGCTTTATCTATCTAGATAACGCGCTACTACTGTCGATCTAACTAGTTAATATACTCCCTTGCCTAGTAAAGGCGCTTAGCCTTATGTTTCTCGGTAAATAGTAGTTTCTTTATTGCTTTATAGCGACTATAGCCTTCTTTTATAAAGCTAGCTCGTAGCGTCCGGATATTAAAAGATAGGTCCTCTTTTACTATAATCTAGTTAAGGGGGAGCCGCCTATAGAAGGCATTAGTAGTCGCTATATTAATAAGACGACGTCGCTTACGGGTAGTAAGTACGGTAGGTCGTCCTCTTTATAGTAGTATACGTAGGTCTTATTCTATACGTAATATAACCTAAGAGATAACCCCTTTTATAGTATTTAGCTTTTTAGTAATACGCTAAAGTAACTAGTAGGCGTGCTTATAAAGAGCCTATATCTAGCCCTTCTTAAAGGTTATAAATAGAGGACCTCTAGCTATAATAATAAGGGTATATAGTATATATATATATATATAGTAAGTATAGTAAGTATATTAATAGAGTCTATATAGGATACTATTGTCCCTATATCTATTAGGTTAGATAAATAATCTACACTAGTAGGGGTTACTATAATTATTGCCCCCTACTATAGCCTAGATCTTAATCTAATTAAGTATCTTTAATACCTACTTAAAGAGCTTATATACGTCGTTAACCCTACGTTTGACTCGATAACTAATCTAGACTAATAACGAGCTAAATTAGAGCGCGTATTGCCTATCGCATAGAGGCTAATACCCTTATATAGGGTACGTGCAGTACTAGAGTCTATGCCGGAGCGGATATAAGCAGTTATCGATACGGATAGGTAGTATACGAAGTACTAATAGACAGATTAACTTAACACTTACGTAAACTACACCTTAGATAGCATATAATAGATCCTTAAAACATTAAGCTATAGTAATATTCGTGTGTTAAGATATGTAGTTGTGAACAGGTTGATAGATTGGGTGGTGAGAAGCCCTATCTTAGCAAGGGTACAGACTTTTGCGGTAGTACTGTATAGCTTTCTAGAATCTTCGGTGGTGAATTTCGTTGATGCGGACGGTAGATGGTGTGGTGGATTGCTTGTTCATCGATACCAATGGCGCCGCTGTCGCTGCCGCTGCCGTTGATGGTTGTCCCGCCGCCTTGGACGACGATGGCATCTGTGGTGAGGTACATACAGGTTGGAGGATGATGGGATTGGGAGGGTATTGCAGACGACACAGCTTCGCAGACACGTCGGAAGGAGACTTTGCTGATCGTGCAGTCGCCCAGGCAGGAGATGCCGTCCACTTAACGCACGACGATGATCAAGATGGAGATTGGAACACCGTCCGCGATTCGGAAGACTGGCGGTCCGGCTTCACGTTCGTTGTATTCGACGTCGCTGTCGTACTCTGCGGAATTCAAATCTGTGGCCGTCGGAGACGCGCCGGCAGATTGGGTGTGCCGGTTACGACGAGGGAGGTCGAGGGTGTGAGCTACTACTGATAAAGCTGGCAAAGATGATGAGGAGTAGTAGCCTAGTAGGGCGGAGAAAGCCATGTTGTTGTTGTTGATGATGTATTAGAAAAAGGTCGCTCCCGTATTGCTGCTCTTCTATGATGATGGGTCGACCTGTTCTGTTCACCTGGCTTTATCCCATCGCAATCTGGACATACACGAGGCTGCCCATCCATCATTCTTCGGATCGTTACGCACATCTAGCGGAAAACCCAACAGCATATCTGAACTGAGCTTTGTGTTCTTGCACCGTCGCTGCTGTGATGTGTAGATTCACCGCGCCGCCATGTACATACCTCTACGTGGAAAGCTGTTTCAGCCTAGGGCAAGGTCGTTTCACACGTGCCCGTCGGCGCCTGGCGTGGTCTATCTACATAGGCAGTGTGATCATCGAGCTGGACTGCCGCTGGCAAGGGGTTCTCGAGAATGATCACTATCTGGCGAGGCTAAAGAAACGGTGAAATACTCCCACATCCACCTTGATAGTTAAAAAATACTGCGGTGCCCACATTATGTAAAAAGTGAGTGCTATGTCTACCTATTATTGTCAAAATATACTCCTATGTCTACATATTGTGCAAAAAGTACCTATTGGCTAGCTGTGTATAAAGGTTGCAAAGGTAGTTGCAAAGGTAGTTGTAGGTGCAACACGTAAATCCTTTGCACCTGCAACCGAGTTGAGTCATTTTTGCTATAGTTAATTGAAGTTAAAAACAAGATGTGCTAAAGGAATTCTTCGATATATCGATGATATCGTCCTTGAGGTATCTTGAGATTGCTTACCTTGCTTAGTTTAGATGTGTTAGCATACACTATCAAACCACGAGAGGGACGTGGGTGTATATACAAGAAATAAACTTGAATATAGGAGTATTTTTGACAATAATAGGTGAACATGGCAGTCACTTTTTTAGAAACACGGACATGGCAGTATTTTCCATCATAAAGGTGGATGTGGGAGACGGCTCCCAGTATGTCTGGCCGTCTGGAACCTGACTAAGACACGCGCGGTGGCGGTGTTGGGCTTCCACGTGATACTGATAGCATATGAATGGTAACAACTCCCCTGAGCCGTGCTCTGGCTGCCTTGGTCATCCGATCACGACCATATCCGTGATGGACGATCCTGAGTAATGCTCATGAGGAAGCAGATATATTCGGTGTGGCCATCATACTGTTCTGGTACAACCTGACCGAAAGTCTGGCGACTGCAGCATGCCAAATCATAAGCATTCAGGAGACATGATTTGTGAGGATTGAATACAACACTTGGAAGCTAAGAACTGCCGTAATGTTCCGTTGATCGATCGAGCTGTATCGGGGCTGTTGGAAGATTTCAACCATTCGTACGTTGATGTATAGCAACAAGCTTGGCCGTTCTCCCGTGTTGTCTTTCTAGGTCGAGGTATCGACCCGGCGGATGGGCCATGAGTTTGAATGTTGTTCCATAAAATGCTTTTCGATTTGACGGCCAGGAATGCTGCGGACCTTGATGCTCCAGCTAGCGCTGGCATGATCAGAGGCCTTGGGGCTGACCAAACATGGTTTGGATCCAAACAGAAGGCTACTTTACGCCGAACCTAGCTGTCCTGTGTCTGCAGCCACCAGTAGTCGAACGCTGACACCAGGCGCCGGAGAAGTTGTCGTTCCGTTATACGGCGTGTGGCATAGCGGCATTTCACGAGCACAACGAAAAAGAACCTGTCTATTGTGCATTCTTGAACGGCCAGTCACCGCGGACGCATATATAGGCTCAGCAGCAAGCTTCACGTGCCGGCTTGGTATCGAAGCTTGACCCTGCGCTTGCTCTTGTCCGTAGGCGAGGTGAAGGGTCAGAAAGATCTGTTGCGGAGGGCTCATGCATTGAGAGTCTTCTGGAGCAAGCGACCGGAGAAACGTGCGAAGTGGAACTCGATCGTAGCGTGGATGGGGCATGTCCATGAGACGAAATACTAGCAGACTGCTGGGTGTGTTGTTGGCATCCGTTGAACATCCCAGCGGCTGAGCTTGATCTTCATCTCAGCGCCTTGACCCTCGCCTCCAACTCCCCAACCCACTTCTGCACCATCCCTCCATTCCTGCCATTGCTCTCCAACCCAGCCTCAACAGCACTCTCGACCTTCTCGAGACCCTCCCTCCACATCTTCAATTCCCGATCCATCTCTGCTTGCCTCTGCTCCACGGCCTCCAGATCTCCAGCGGCTTGTGCAGCGGCCGTGTGGATGTGGTTCAGACTCCTGAGTCTCGTGATCAAGGCCGGAACTGTCGACGAGAGGGACTGAAGACTCGGCAAGATGGAGTAAAGGGATTGCAGCTTCTCTAGGTCCGCGGGTGAGAGAGTCGTGGAGGCTCCCTCTTCTTCCACGCCTTCGGCTGAGAGGGAGGTCAGAGTATCGGCTTGAGCTTTGAGGTTTTGGATTTTGGAGGCGGCGGCTTCGAGCGCGGAGAGAGAAGTCGCGCTTGTGAGGGTGGAGAGTTGTTGATCGAGGAGCGTGAGAGATGGTAGCAGTGGTGTGGAGAGGCTAGAGCTGTCGGCGGATGGGTCGAGGATGCTGGGGACACCGAGCGCAGTTTCGAGAGCTGCCAGGCGAGAGTCGAATCTAGTAATCTGAGTGAGGGTTTGGTCATCTGGACGTGCCTCTGGGTGTGGGCCGTGTGAGGATGTCGTCGGCGCATCGTGGAAGACGGAGCCATGTCTTCTGTGGCCTCGCTTCGAAGCAGAGGCTTTAGGCGGTAGATCGATGGCTGCGAGCAGACGAGACAGAGCGTCTACATGTTGTGTTGCGTCATTCTCTCCTTCATCATCATCATCGTCGTCGTCGTCGTCCTCTTCGTGAGCAGCTTTCCGTTCCTGTTCTGCCTGCGCCTTGCATTCCTCCACCTCTCTCCTCAATCTTGCTATCCGTGCCTCCAGGCTCTCATCTCCGTTCTCATCCTGGCTGTACTGATGCCTCTTCACTCTGTATCCTTTCCTTTTTCCATCGACACGATCGCTGAGGTCCACTCCGTCGGTCCTCACACTGCGACTTTGCTGGCCAAATCTGCTCCGTGCGCGTTGCGGAAACAATCTCCTCCTTGACACACCATAGTCATCGTCTTCTTCCTCTGTGGTATCCGAACCGCTTCCTCCACTATCCGCGCCGGATTGTGATGTTTGGATGGTGCTGGTCGTCGTGTCGTCGTCTATGTCGTTCCCTGTTTCGTAGACATCTGGCGCTGTGTCGATGCCGGGCAGCTTGTTTCGGGATGATTCGTCGGCCATGTTTGAAAGCTGGTTTGTTTGGTACTACAGTATGTGTGGCAGTTGTAGTCGAGTCTATGTCGAGGTCGCCGACTGCCACTAAATGGACGCTTGGGTCCACAACGCGAGACTTACGCGAAACACACCCCTTCAAATGTGTAGTTTATGCATGCATGAAAGTGCAATAGCGAAGTCTATGCTGGAGGATCTTGCTCGTTTGATGAAGGTTCATTGGGCTTCATGCCTGTCTACCATGCTGCATAATTCATATGGGTATCTCGTCGCCACACTTTGCCTCCCCCGGTCCACGCAATGCATAAATCTCGTTCTCGTATACGCTGGCGTTACTCTCTGCTCAGAGACCATGGCGAAGCTGGGTCACTATCATCTCCAACTAGTCTGCCGTCACACTATGCTGGACCACGGCCAACGACCCTCACAGCCGCGGAACAAGCAGATGCTGGCGGAGCGTGGCAGGTCTTTGGTCCGTTCTCGGGAGCAGATGCTCATTTTTGTTTCAATATTTCTTCTCCATGCGTTAGTCGGTTTGTCTGATCAATACAACCCGGTATCTGTCTGTGCAGAAATCGAGTTGAATAGGAAGAGGCTTTGCGCACCTGTTAAGAACCTGCAACACATTAATTAGCATGTGCTGCACAAGCGCCGCACCAGCCGTTATGCGTTTCACTTACTCCTCAAAACTTAACGTAATATACCCATCCCGATCCGTGTCGTACTTCTTGAAAACATCCGTCATCCTCTTCAGACAGATGCAAGCCTGCACAAACAGGTCGAAACTCAAGACCTTCTCTCTTTCCCTTTCATCACCCCGTCCTCTGCTGTGGCCCTTCGCGTAGGTGCTGAAGAGCAGCTGCACGAACTGCGGACTCAGCCTGTATCCAAAAGCCACCAGCGCATCTTCGAACTCTCTCAAGGATATGTTCCCGCTCCTGTCAACATCGAAGCGATCAAACAGACCACGCCACGCGGCCAAGAACCCCCATAGCCCGCAGAACTCGTCAAAGTTTATGGTCCCACTGCGATCGGTATCGAACATCCGTATCATCATCTTGACGGTATGAGGGTCGAAGGCTGTGTAGTCGCCGTTGACGAGGGCGGAGGAGAGTTCAGACTCGGAGAGCTGGCCGGTGCGGTTCTGGTCGACTTGAAGGAAGAGAGGCCAAAGGGCATCGCGGTCGTTGCCATCTCGAGGCGGAGCAACGGTTGGTGGGCGCTGGTGGTCGGGGATGGGAGGGCGGCCGTGGTAGCCTTCTTGGGGCCGCGGTCCTTGGCCGTAGGACGCTTGGGGTGGAGGAGAGCTTACACCGTAGTTTGTGCTGCTGCTACGTTGAGGTGGTGCTTGGCTGAAGCCGCCGGATGCTTGCTGCTGGCCATATCCTCCCTGCACTTGACCCGAACCATATCGTTGCGACGGCGACTGTGGCTGGCTGTACTGATCGTACCTCGGTGAGTTCTGGCGACCGTAGTTGTCGTTGTAGCCTTGTTGCTGCGGCGGAGGATTCGAGGAACCGTAGGCGCCTGGCGGTGCAGGCGACTGATATCCACCCGAGCTCGGTCTGCTGCCATATCGATCGTCTTGGCCGGGACGCAGGGCTTGTGCTGGTGGTGCTGGAGGCACAGGTTTGTTGTAGTTCGCGTTGGAGGGCAGGCTGCTGCGATCGTCGCGCCTGCCGGTTTTGGGGTTGCCAGTGAGCATTTGTGCTGCTTGTTCAGGCTCGGCGTGTCTGTTCCGGTGAACATGTTTCAGCGACATTATTCTCTCTTCTTAGGGTACAGCTCTTTACACAGCAGCAGGAATACAGAAACAAGGAAGAACACGGGTGCGAGGGGCAATACGTACGCCGGTAGTGAGTCGGGGTTATAGCTGCGATTGTAAGCCATCGTCTGCAGTGATTCTAAAGACTTCCACCTCCTCCGACTCTTCACGGCAGACTTTGCCGCTGAGTCTAGTAGATGATGCGAGTCTGTCGCGTGCACAGGAAGACCGGGGGGCGTACGTCAGAGTGCTGATGAGCCTTCGCGTACATGCACTTGCATGCCAGGTGGATCCTTGCCACGAGTGAAGCTGTCGACCTGCAGGAGATGATGCACTACGGAATGTTCTCAACGCTCGGCTTTGCTGTGCAAGAAGGAGGGGATGAGGGGTCCATTTTTATGCTTTGCGCGCGGCTGAGCGATAGAGACAGTGGCGTGATGAAGGCATCTGCCCGGTCAGCGAGGGAGGAGTCAGAGTCGCGATGGCGGCCTCTAACACACAATACACAGCAAACAACCAGCTCGCATGGTTCGCACCTCGCACGGCAGCAGGAGGAAGACTCGAAGGCAGGGCCAAGCAGATGACGACTTGTCTCCACAATCTTGACCCCGAAAATAGCCCCTCTCTGCATAACCTCACCTTTTCTACTTCGCCTTGCCGGATTGTACCTGCATAGAAGAACCGTATTTGCTGACTGGAATTGTTTGCCTTACGATTGACGCCCGAACTAGCGAACAAGGACATCCTGGTGTTCATATGAGCAGCGGCGACCAACTCTCGGCGTTCGGGTACTCCTGGCTACATAAGACGTGTGGCGACGGCATCTGCCTCTTATCGAGAGGCCAAGGCACACGTATTGTGAAATGCAATATGCAGACACACTGCGCCGTTTGATCGAAGCAGGGCTTGCAATGCCCCGCCTGTCTACTTGCCCCTGTAAGTCGAGACGTGTTCTCGGATGCACCATGCCCTGCATCTTCCTCTTCCATATCTCAGGCTCATCCTGTATCGCTTTTCACATTGCTGGCTATCTCAAAAGCCTCCTCAAACGAGCCCCGAGGCTCCCCGATCACCCTGAGATCCAGACCGTGCCATGCGTATGGCCCATCTGACGCCGATGCCTCGAAGAAGATGCTGTTGCCACGATTTTGGTGTTCCAAGGCGTGAGAGATGCTGTCGTCGAACGCACCCGGTCTCACTCTAAACAGAGTGCAAACCAATATGAGCTTGTGGCGCAAGGTGATGGTCGCAATTCGCTCCTTTGGACAGTGGACGAAAAGCTCGCTGTCGGAACTAAATCTCGTTAAAGTGGATAGTGAAAGCGGCTGGTAAGCTCCGTTGACCATGCGCTCCACAGCATCGGCGCTGAGGGCTACCGCGAGTCGGATCTCACCCATTCTCGGCATCATGGCCAACAGACTCGCAATATCTTGACCTAGGCGGTTGGCGCGATCTGGCAGACGTCAGTGATTGAGCCAACGTAAACCAATTCCGATGTGCTACCAACCTGTTCCCTTGATTAAAGCGTTTGCCGACGTTGCGACATATGCGGTGCGGATATGCGTTAGGCGACTACGAAGCGTTGCTGGCACCGACATGCCTCCGTCACTCGAGGTAATGTTCCACATGATCATTCGTATGTCGCGCATGTTCGTCTCGTTGAGGAGTAAGTCCTCGCACTCCTGCTTGAATCTGCGACTGACTCTTAAAAGCCGCGGAGACTGGGCTCGAAGGCGAAGCTCTCCTGCGCAAAGGCCATATCGAGTGCCGGCCACTAAGACGTCCCTGTTGGAAAAGTCATAGATGCAATCGCGCAGCTCGCGAGGTAAATCGAAGAATCGGAACACGATTGCCTTGGTGGTGACCGGGATAGAATCGGCGGAAAGAGTGCTCTTGTCTTCGGCGGGGTCGTCGTCGTTATCGAACGCGCCATGGTTAGCAGCCATGTCACTGAGTCTGTCGTGTGTCGTAAGCTAGATCGAAGGCGAAGTTTTGAAGACAACGCGTCTTGACCTCTGTTTGTCGCGCTAGCGGAATCTTGCATGAGGCCCGTGCACTACATTCTGTCACCCCAGAGGGAATCATCGGGCCAGATAATGGCCTTGATGAAGTAAAGGTGATGGTGATCCATAACTGCTGCCACGTACCTGACGATGACATTTCCACGCTTATGCAGCGAGATCGGCTCAGATGAGGTAAAAGTCTGGTCGCGGGTGAAATACACTTTACACAGGTAGCCATGTGAGTGCTAGACTGGACTGTCGAGGACTGGGAACCTGTGACAGCCGCTTCCTTCGCAAGCTGCGCAGGTGGAGCATCGCATGCATTGTATCCTGCATGCATGTCAGCAGCATCTCAGCTCTCTTGGCAAAGTGCTCCGCGCCATACCTTGCGACACTGCTTTGTGATTCCAACGATACATATACGATATGAATCCCGTTTCGATCTCGTATCGGCAGAAATCTCAGCGCAATGTCTTACTTCGAGACCAAGGGCGTCGCTCTCGTGACAGGCGTAAGTCAAGCCGCTAAGGACTAAACTATCGCTAAAAACCCTCAGTCAGCAGGCGGTATCGGCCAAGGCGCGGCGAATGCTCTTGCTGCAGCAGGCGCAACGGCCGTCGCTTTCGCAGATATCGACGAAGACCGGGTCCGCAAAGCGGCTGAAACCAGCCGGCAGTATACCACAGACGAGCACTATTGCGCGAAGGGTTGGAAAGTCGATGTGACAGATCAAGCTTCTGTTGATCAGGTCGTAAAGTCCGTTATCGCAGAGTTTGGGAGGATTGACTATCTGGTCAATAGCGCTGGTGTTCGTAACACAGCCAGTGTTCCCTGATCCATTGCTAATGTGCCATAAGGTCGACGTGCAGCAATACGTGCCTGTGCCAGACGACGACCCTACCGAATACGATCGTGTCATGGCGATCAACGCTAAAGGCACCTTGACCGTGTCCAGAGCTGTGGCGAAAATCATGGCGAAGCAGGAATCAAAGCACTTCACTACTCTCAGCGGCAGCCAACGAGATCTCGGTCGAGGCCAGATAGTCAATGTGACTTCAGCAATGTCGCTGGCTGCAGTCCCAGGAAAGGTGGCATATGCCGCGTCGAAGCATGCCGCCCTAGGCATCACAAGAGCATTAGGTATGCATCGTCCGATTTTCAAAACGCAGACTGACGCGGACTTGTGTAGCTCTCGATCTTGCCGACAAAGGTATTCGCGTTAACTGTATCTGCCCAACATGGGTTGACACGCCAATGTTTGCTGGTGAGCAGAAAAAGTTCCCACCGGTGCAGAAGGCTATGAAGGCATTCATTCCACTCGGACGCGTGGCAGAGGTCGATGAAGTTGGAAGCAGTATCGTGTATCTGTGCTCTCCCGCGTCCAGCTATGTCAATGGACAGTCATTGGTGCTGGACAGCGGTTTCCTGGCTGGTCCTTCTGCTGGGTTGCTGCAGGCTGTGTGCGCGTAGGTAGTCCAGGGATAAAACGTGCCAACTGTACTTGGACCAGACGCGTCTGGAGTTGATTGTGGTGTCAGAGTCGAAGTCAGCCCTTGTGGCTTTCCTGGGAATACTGTCTGCCGTTAGCGTGCCCCGGATCTCAACCAATGATCCGGCCCCGCATACATATTTGGACTTTCAATTACGGCTTGATGCACCGCGACTCCGGACATGTCGAACCCAAACAATCCTTCCTATGACCGCAGTTAGCAGCAAGACAGTCCGAAGTGGGCCATGAGGCACGATAGAGGTAGGTTACGTAGCTTGCAGAGGTAGGTTCGTCGCAATATACACCCCTTACCACACCATCGCCACCTTCCGAAGCACAACAGCAATTGACGCAATGGGCTCCGTGGAACCCTCGAAGATCAGAATCGCGATACTGGGCGGCGGTATAGCAGGTCTGGCACTGGGCGCTGGACTGGCCAAGAACCCAAATGTCGACTTCCACATTTACGAGAGTGTATCAGAGTACAAGGACATTGGCGCAGGCCTCGCATTGCATCTGAATGCCATCAAGGCCATGAGCCTGATTGGCGATGAAGTCAAGCAGGCATACTTCGACAAGGCATTGAACATGGGCGAAGCAGACGTTGAGATGGCTACTCAGGTCATCTTGGCACATGGTCCCAATAGCGGCGAGGTTGTAGCTGAGCTCGGGCGAGCCAAAGGCAGGAAGACGGTGGCTAGACATGAGTTGATGAAAGGCTTCATGGAGCTTTTGCCAAAGGGCAGCATCAGCAACGGTAAAAGAGCCGAGAAGATTGAGCAGAACGACAAAGGCGTGACGGTGACCTTCAAGGACGGCTCTCAGGTCGGGGCAGATTGTGTCATCGGCGCCGATGGTGTCCACAGTATTACGAGATCGCACATACTTGGAGCAGATCATCCCGCAGTGGGCGCCAAGAACCACGATGGATATCAGAACTATCGGCGCATGATGTCAATGGTATTATGCCCCGACCACAACCCATTTCCCTGAGACATTCTGAGATCGAGAGAGTGGTTCTAATAGTCGTTTCACCAGGACGAAGCACGAAAGTACGGGATCAACGAGAAGTGGACATACTTCGTTCCAATCCTATGCGGTCCTCGCGGCAACATCAATTCCATGCCCCTCGACAAAGGCCAGAAGCTGAGCGTCGGCCTTGCAGTGCGAGGACTGCGCTTCGAGGCGGACAAGTACAGTGGAGCACCACCACTGAAAGATCAACTCCACGTGTTTGATGATTACAGTGAAGAGGCGAAGAAGATGGTGCGCATGGTCGCCGATGACACGTCTGGATCCTGGAGTTATGCCGATCACGATCATGCGCCCATCTACTACAAGGAACGTGTCTGTATGATCGGAGATGCCGCCCATACTATGCATCCGTACGTGAACTTTGCGACGAGATCTCGTACAACAGCATGCTGACCTCTTACAGATTCGCTGGTCAAGGTGCAGCGCAAGCCATCGAAGACTGCGCCGTCATGACCCACATCTTCTCCAAAATCAGCTCAAAGTCGCAGATTGAGAAGGCATTCGCAGCATACGACAAAGTACGAAGACCTCGTTCTCAGCACCAAGTTGACCTGTCTCGCAAGCACGGTGACATTTACAATTACGCTGCAAACGGCATGGAAAAGGAGCCAGAAGCCATGCGGGCTTTCTTCAAGAAGTCGGCTAGCTTTTCGAACAATGCCGACTTGCAAGCGCAGAATGACAGTGCCGTGAAGGCATTTGAGGAGTCGTTGTAGAAAACGACAGATGTCGAATAGATTTCGATTTGCTCAGCTCGACATTCAGGTCGTCGGCATAACAGTATGAGGTAAATGAGCCGCCGAATGCTACCCATCAGTGAAAGCTTCAATACTGCCGTTGCTGCCGATCACGAAAGTGCCAACTCCGATCCGAGATGGACACAATGGTGCGCTCATGAGCAAACATCATTCAGCACACCATATATAACATCCATCCACCGTCCATACGAAGCTACCGAAACGCAGCAGAGAGTCCTACACGACATTGATCAGAGTCCATGGCGTCTCAGAAACAAGATAGCCGTAAACGCTTCCCGAATACCTGCTATCATGCTGATCCTAGCCAGACCCAGCGCACAACGCATTCTACGGACTCCGCCCATCCACGATGGGAGGTAACGGTGCATTTGCCTTGCAAGCCATCGAAGCTGGCACTTGCATTCTCATCGACGACCCTCTCTTCACCATCCCAAAACCACCACCTCAAATCACAGAACACGACGTATCAGCCGCCTACTCGCGCCTCTCACAAAGCTCCAAACGACCATTCGACGCCATGTATGCGATGCCACATCTGGCAGGCTCACGCCATCTTGCTAAATATCCAACAAACATGCTCGAGATCTGCCGGGGCCGAAGGTGGAGCATCAAGCTGCTTCTGCCACACAAGTCGCTTCAACCACTCCTGCAACCAGACTGCTTCATGACCACGACCCTCCACCAGCAGCAGCAGTGTTTCGTCATCAGAGGTGTCGCGGCGGCAGATGAACTTACTTTCCCGTATACAGAAACTGTGCGTACGCCAGCGAAGGGAATATTTGTGCAAGATGAATGGAATTCGATGTACTTGTGCGCTTTGCAATACCCTTGGGATCCAGCGGAACCTGAGCGACCAACGCCGTGCAATGATGTGTCTGGTCTTCTATGTCGGCACGGGACACCATCTGCGCTACCTCGAAGGCTGGGTCCCAAGCATCGACAGAACGGCTGTCCTTGCCAGAGTGCCCGCAAAGGTACCAACCGACAAAATCCCCCCATCCCCCATCCCTCAACACTTGCTCCAATTCCTTTCAAATAAACACATCAACCGGCACAGTCGTGGGCGTAAAACTCCACACCCCCTGTGCATTCATCACATTGACATAAACCTTCCTCGGCTCCTCCTCATTCCTAAACCTCGTCACTCCCGGAAACCTCGCACTCCTCGCACTCGAGCCGAGTCTTGCGCCACGGTCGGTGGTGAAGTATCCATTGCCGCCTAGACGTGTACACAAGATCAGTCATGCGCTCAGAGAAGACGCTCTTCATTATGTTCGCTCAGGCAAAGAACTTACCTTCATACTCACTAGTCGGAATCCTAATAAACGCATTATAACTCTGCGCGCCCTGTACGCCCGTCCAGGAAATCTCGACTTCGCCTGCGGCATTAATGCTCCTCCCGGAGAACGTAGTCTTTGCAGGTCTAGTCCCCGTCGCAGTGGCGATCCGACCTGTGGTGAAGCGGTATGAGCTAGAGGTGCAGGCGCTGTTTGCTGACGAAGTGTAGAAGACCCAGGCTGAGGGCGTTGCGCCATTCCGACAGATGTTGGAGAATTCATGGACGGAAGTGAAAGCTTGGGACTGCGTGCGGTTGGTGATGTAATTGTTGCCGTAGCCGACTGTGTAGAAGGGGTCGGAGACTGCTATGTTGTTGAAGTCGCGGAAGGGGTCGCGTTTTACTCTGCAGGTGGAGGTAAGAGTTGGGTTGTTCTGCGGGTTTGCTTGGGAGGTATGAAGGAGACTTGCCGGCTTCCGTCAGGATAGATTGCGTCGAAATTCCACATGACTCCGATGTTTTTGCCGCGGTTGAAGGTCAGTTGTGCTTCGCAGTTGCCGACGTTGAAAGCTTTGAAGTTGCTTGGGGCTGGGTTGCCGCAGGAGTCTTGCCATGTGGTTGAGGGACTTTGTCGCTTCTCGACTGCGCCGGGGACTGCTGTAGCCAATGAGCTGAAGCCCAGTAGCGCAGTGGCCAGTAGTGTTAAGGTGTGCATGGTGGAGTGGATGTAGTGTTAGAAGGGATGGTCTTGGGAGTGAGATCAAGAAAGCCCTGTGGGAAGAGGTGGTGCAGGTATACTTTTGCTGTGCTGCTACACCTCACATGTGTACCTAACACCACTGACGATGTCCAAGCGGCTAGAGACCATACAAGGCGGCCACATATCGTCCCAAGATCCGCTATGGCAGCCACACCTTGGACGACTCCTGTGCCAAGGCGTGGCACCTCTTGGTCTTCAGCATGGTCGGCCGGGTGGGGATGTTGGCTATGATAGACCATGTAAATATTGGTTCTGTTACAAGGGACACTATTACAGAGCGACTGTTTCTGCAACATGAAATGCATCCAAGATGAATCTAGGCGTTCAGCGAGAAATAGTGAAGTCGAGACCGAGGGCTGGTATTGATGAATCTCCCAGAGATCGACAGAGCCGCGGACCGAGCGAAAGCTTATACTATACGTACATGGGTCGGGTTCTTGCGCACTATCTGGGTTGTGTGCTTTCCACGGGTGCTGTTGTGACGATCCTGTGTGCTGCAAGTATACTGTCGTGTCCCATTGTGAGATCTTCTCACGCCTGAGTCCACTTGGCCCTCGCCTCCTCCATCTGCTCTGGTGGCACAGCCCGATTTTCTGCCCTCCACACCTTTTCGTCCTCGCTCTTGAACTCCGGCGGATTCATCCCGTTGATATGCCAAAGACTACGTTTGCTTTCCGCAATCTCATACTCCAGATCGTATCCTTTGTCCAGTGTGTGGGGCTCCAGGATCTCGGTGAGACGAGCCATCATACTTGCATGGATCTTCGAGTCGTCTGGAACGTTGATGTGAATGTGCGTTACGCGAATCCGGATGAATGGCCTGCTGCTGCGTGTGCTGGCCAGTTCTCCCCCGATCCACTGATCCGAGGGATCGGTCTTGATGAAGTTTACCACGACATAGAAGCGGGGCATGTTGACGCCTTCGCGGGTGTAGTAAGAGGTGATGGCTTTCGCTAGGGCGCCTTTAGTGCTTTCATCCTCGAAGGTGCCAGGTGGGTGGGACACGATCCAGTGAGGCATTTTGACTGTATTTTGTTATGTTGTGGGATGCGAGTGTTCTGCAGAGGGCTGGGGATCTTGGTCGAGAAGCATGTTCGGAAATGACAGGGCACGCCAGCTGCCTATATACAGACAGCGGTCGCGAGATCATCACAACATTATTCTGTTGTAGCGCCTGATAACGTTCGGACGTAGTATGTAGCCTTTGCCTTGATGCAACATTTGTCTGTAATGTTAGTGGCCGTACCACTGAAGCGTCGGTCTGCCGAGTGAGAAAAGCGCTGATCAGTAATCAGATCCAGATCGGGCTTGCCGATCATGCACATAGCTCCAGTTCGTCTGTCGAAGGCCCGGAACCAAAAATTGACCACGCGCATGGTTTGGCCCTTGCGGGGAGGTACAGTAAACACAGAGCCTGCAGCAACTGTACGGAGGGATTGCGATCCTGTCTCCGTAGTTGACACTTGTAGCGTCGTTGTGCGACCAGCTTTGCACAGCACTTGTCAGTCCAGCTACCGAACGGTGCTCAATCACCACCTTTCTCATCGTCTTCAATGTCGTCTTCGTCGCTGATCTCGCTATTCGTCTTCTTCTTCTTCTTCTTGCTGTAGCGCTTGGTCTGATAGCCCTCAACGGAATTGAAATGACCCAATGCAGCCTGTGCCATGGACTGCTCAAATGGCTTCGAATTCCTCTCAACAATCACGTCGGCCATAACTTGGTTCGGTCGCATTGAATTCGTCTTCTCACCTCGTTCCATAGCCAGCTCCTCGTTGTTGGCGACCTTTTTCCGCCACTCATCAACTCTAGTAGCTCTGTTGGCTCTCGCGACGGCAGTCTCGGTCTCAGCTGGTCGGTCATCCACGTGTAGTTGAATCTCTGGCTGCTGCTCTGGAACCCTGTCCCAGGCAGGCACCTCACTGAGCTGGGCTTTGAGATACAGTCCTTTCTTGGCACATGAATCGCTGCAATAATCGGACATGTGTTTCTTGAGCTTCCAAGCGGCGCTGCTGCCCATTGTTTGGCAACGAGGCTTGTTAGCACAAAGAGCGTACCCACATCGTTCATCAATCCGACGCTCCTCGATCAAGTCGTCGAAATCTGATGGCTGAAAGGGCTTGAGCAGGTTGACATATGTCTCGGCTTCCTGGACGGTGAATTCCGAGGCAGCTGGAAGATCTATCAGTGTGGTTATGGCATCGAGGATGGCTGCTTCGACGTCTTTCTGAAGTTGAATCAGGTAAGCATGCTTCAGAGCAATATTGAGGTTCTGCCTGTCCTTCTCGACTTGGGCTTTCTGCTCATCTGTGGCCGTCGGCGTCGTTCTAGGGCCTCGCATCTTCAGAATGCTCTTCGCGGGCACCTTACTAGTGGACATGTTATGGCTTGTTATGGCTTGTTATGTCACGGTGATGTCGATATCGGTGGAAATGAACATGTTCCTTCACGAGAAACTTTATCTACCGTACCCATGTGTGGCTCACATGTGTGGCGTTGGTTTGTCTGAGCAATGACGAACTTGTTCCGCCGTCTGGTGCCGGTGATCAGTGGCGCGCTCGAATGCTGTTGCCGGCGGCGAGCTCTGCTCCCACGTTTCGCATCTGCGTGTATGGACCAGACGTGTGCTTAGATCTCTGCGTTCAGCGGCGGCATCGTTTGGACATAGACATCCGCCTGTAACGACCATTCTTGCATGCAGCGACCAACTTCTTGAAACTGAAAGCTGCGGCCTGACAGCAAGCAAGCAAGCAAGCAAGCAAGCAAGCAAGCAAGCAAGCACAGCACAGCACAGCACAGCACACTGCCACGCGGCATTACGTCTGGCGGGTCATTAGGTGCACGACTCGCCTGCAGTACCGCCCATACAGCCACTAGCGAACACTGTGCGACGACGACGACGACGGCGACGACGACGTTGATTGCCTAAGGGCCCACCTGCACTTCCACTATGGCGTCGCTGTTCAAGGTTAAAGCGCTCTATGACTTCGACGCCAAGGAGGACGACGATCTGGCTTTCTCCACCGGGCAAATCATAGACATCACCGAAGAGATAGATGACAACTGGTTGGAAGGGCGATACACGGACAGCAATGGAGGCACCCAGAGTGGCATCTTCCCACGTGAGTTCGTGGACAAGTACGAACCGCCGGTGCCCTCTCGTCCTACACGCCCCACCAGGCCGAAGCAGGAAACGACTCCAGCACCAGCTCCAGCTCCAGCTCCAGCTCCAGCTCCAGCTCCAGCTCCAGCTCCTGTCCCGGAGCCAGTGCACCCAATTCCTCCGACTGTGAGCGAAGAGCCAGCAGCCGAGATGGAACCTCCTGCGCTACCTGCCCAGTCGAAACCACTGCCTCCCCCCGTGGAAACATCCATGGCAGGCAACATAGACGAGCGCGTGAGGTCTCCCCAGTCTGCCGCCAGTGCCAGGGGTCCTGCCGCCAGAGCTGAACCTCCGCCTGCTCCTAAGCCTACACCAGCGGAACCAGCAGCGCCTGCCTCGAACAAAAAGCCGCCTCCGGTAGCACCGAAGAGCAATGCGTTCAAGGACAGGATCGCTGCTTTCAACCAGCCTGCTGCAGCACCCGTCATTCCGATGGTGCCAGGCGGATCGAAGCCAAGTACCTTCATTAGGAAGCCATTCATTGCCCCACCGCCAATGGCAAACTCCTACGTCCCACCTCCGAAGGTAGAGCAGCCCGTGCATAAGCCGTATATAAGAGAGGAAGATCCGGAGATCAGGCAAAGGCAGGAAGAGGATCGTGCAGCAGCGGAAGCAGCGGGGTTGACCAGCGAGCAATCTGGTGCACAGCAAGAGCAAAATGACGACGCGCCCAAGCCAACCAGTCTGAAGGAACGCATCGCTCGTTTGCAGCAACAACAGCTCGAGCAAGCTCAGCGAAGAGCAGAGGGCGCGCCAAAAGAGAAGAAGAGGGCTCCAGTCAAGAAGGCTTCCGGACATGAAGAGGACGTGGAGCCAGACGCTGATGGCGAAGAGATGGCTCGCGATCGCAGTACAGACACCGCGACCGAGAGGCAATCTCTAGACGTGGCTCGCGAGAGGTCACGGATTGCATCCACGCAGAGACAGCCTCGCGAACCACTATCTTCCATGCCCACTGTACCGGACCACGAGCTTGTCAGTGATGGACACGAGGCAGAACAGTCTGGAGCAGGAGATACAGATGATGCTGGCATAATCGGTCCCGAGGATAGTGACGATACGCAAGCACCTCCACCTCCGCCACGCGCTGCCGCCGCGCCGAAGCGAGAGCCCGATGTCGGCGAAGAGGAGGGCGCCACCGATGAAGGCGGAGATGAGGAAGATGACGATATGGATGAAGAGACGCGACGAAGACTAGAATTGAGAGAGCGCATGGCCAAGATGAGCGGAGGCATGGGTATGGCTGGCATGTTCGGCCCTCCGGGTGGCATGCCAATGCCTGGCGGTGTTCCAGCGAAGAAGCACTCTACGAAGGAGAAGAAGCCCAGCGAAGACGATATGCAATCGTCTCCAACACAGCAACAGCGCATCCCGATGATACCCGTGCCAGGCATGAACAGAGTGCAGAGCCCAGAGGCGGAACGCACGCCAATGCTAGAAGACAACGAGCCGTCCGGCATTCATGCCGAGCCCGAAAGGAGACATTCCCTCGCGCCATCACGAAAGTCAACCACTGAAGAGCGTGGTGCTTCTCCCCCCGTGCCCTTGGCGACTCGTCCTTCGATCGATAGAGCTGTACCTCCAGTGCCAGAAGGACGACAAGTACCGCCTCCGCCTCCTCCAGCCGCTCCAATGTCACCAGGTCCAGGCAGCGAATCTGACGATGAAGCCTCAATACGTCCGCCGAAACGTGAGATTGACACACCTGACATCGAAACCCCGGTATCGGTTCCTATTAGAAGTGCCTCTGGAGCAGCACCACCTGTACCTGGCTCCGAGACCGTTCGGTCGCCTGACAACAAGCGCGCATCGTACTTTGGCAGCGAGCCCCAGTCTGCAGTGTCCGACAAAAGAGCAAGCCGACCACCTCCTCCCCATCCGCAAAGCCCTGTCACATCTCCACGTCCTGCACCACCTCCTCCGCCTCCGGCTGCGGTCCCAAGCCGATTGCCGAGACATGTCGAGGAAGATACTGAGCGTGGTGAGAGCGATTACGAGGGAGACTACGACACTGATATAGCATCAAGCGCGAAGCACAAAGATGCGCTCAAGGCTTCCATCCGCGAGCCAAGTCTTGACGACAGCACAACCGCTGATGAGACACCGATGAGCGCTCCTCCACCACCTCCTCATGCAACCAGAGCGGTACCTCCGCCACCGCCGCCGGGCAGACCTTCCATCGATACCCCGCGCGCACCTCCTCCAATGCCACCATCACGACCTGCTCAAGATGACGACGAGTACGATCCTTATCGTTACGACGAGAACAGGCAACGAGCTCCGCCACCACCAACGCCCGGCGCTGTTCCTGTCGCAGCTCCACCTGTTCCACCTCGAGAACCTGAGTTGCAACAAGAGAGCTCGGCTGACGACCTGTACTCCACGACGCCGCCTCGCAGGTCCGTCGAGCAGCCACCTCGAGCCGTTCCTGCGCCGCCCCCGCAAGACGCGCCACCTGCTCGAGCGCCTCCGCGGCAATCATTGGATGTGCAAAGATCGAACACTATAGCGCGGAGGTCAATGGACGGTCCTAGACCTGGCGAGAATGGCCAGATCGCCAGAGATCTCGACCTCGGCGAGAACACGACCTGGTGGACTGCATCGCAGCCGCTGCCGCCGGTCTTGCAAAGCCGCAACGGCATTGACATACTTTCAGAGTGTGAAGAATCGACTACATCGAAGAGGGGTGGCAGGACCACGATCTCGAAAGACATATATGTGCTCTTCATTGACTACAGCCAAACGATCATCACGGTGCACTATGACTCCCAGGATCCTGGCGATGTTAAGCTGGAACAACGGCACCTCTCTCCACCTGCCAAGCTTCGACAAGATCAGCTCGAGACGTACTGGCAGCGATTCGGCAGCAACATCTCCAAGAGTGCGAATGAGCTTGGTCACAGCAAGAAGGACTCTGTAGCTGGCGACGGATCACCAGGTGGACTCGTGTCGGCTTTGATCAAGTCTCAAGTAAGTCTCACCTTGTCGTGAAGAACTAGGGATATGCTGACATCAACTCCAGAAAAACGCACTCCAACCAGTGGGCAACCGCGCCTATGGCTCTCTCATCTATGCCAACCTCGCGAATGCATCCACCATGCAGTTTGATGAGATCCGACCGGGAGACATTGTGACGCTGCGCAACGCGCGCTTTGAAGGCACCCATGGCACCATGAAGCATAAATACAAGCAGGATTACGGCAGTCATCATGTTGCTATCGTAGAGGAATGGGACGGGACACGCCGTGCGATTCGCGGTTGGGAACAAGGAAGAGAAAAGGCTAAGATCAGGAGTGAGAAGTTCCGGCTTGGTGATCTCAGGAGTGGTGAGGTCAAAGTTTGGAGGGTTGTTGGACGGGATTGGGTTGATTGGCAGAGTTAGAGATGAAGTAAAGATGAGATGAGATGAGATCGGAGAGGAGAGGAGGAGGAGGAGGAGGAGGAGGAGGAGGAGGAGTATGTACATGCATGTCGTAATGGAAGTTGAGTATGTTTGTGTGGAGTATCTGGTTCCTTGCCCCCGAGGTGTCTTCGTCTTTCAACAAGGATGAGAGGGTAGCACTGTGACCGTAAGTCGACTTCGGTTGCGACGACTTGCGCCCTCGGCCGTCCATGCGGCTTTCGAATCGGAGTCTGCTGTAGCGAGGCGAGAGTCCGGTATGAGAGAAAAAGCACTCTATCTGTGGCGACATCAAGTGCTGACTGATAGCTGACCGCATGTGCTTATTATCCTGCTGTGAGAACATGTGAGCTCTGCACCTCGCTGTGCAGTCTCACTTCATCAGGGAGGAATTTCTATCGCAGTTTTAGTCGAAAGATTGCCGTGGGATGGATGGGTCGACGCTGATGATGGACAACAATAGTCTTCACGATTGGGGAAATTTCAATGGTGAGAGTGAGAGAAGGCGTTGAGACGAATGGTTGCAGGATGTGTTGCTGGAGGGAGAAGCGGTCCTTGCTGTGCTATGCGGTGTCTCTACTGCAGCAGGCATCAAAAGTCCTGCGTTCATTTGATGGATTGCTACCTGAATTGTTGACATTGATTATTGAGAAGAAGATTCTTTACGATTGAGAAGGGGGTAGATGATCGCTTGCAGGGTAATGTCGATCGAATGGAGGACTACGCCTTGGAGCGTGTGTCGAAGTGATCAACGACAGCATCTCATTCGCCTTCACCGCAACTATCGTCTTCATCTCGCTACTCGTGTCAGCGGCGGATGAAGGATCCTCAACAACATGAACGGTGAGCTCCCTCGAAGCAAGGGGGCGACAACTCATCACAATCTCTCCGAGCCCCGGACGTCCTCAACTCTCAGAACTCGCAGAAAGAACCAGGTCTGTACCTCCTGCGCGTCACTTGCTGCAGTGTTCAATAGATCAACATCCAGGATGTATGTTCACTATTCACTCATCACAAACAACCATTCCTCACCAATCATTCTTCGAGGCGGTATCAGAATCGCTGTCGGTACATCTGCAGTGTCCATGTTCGAGACTGCGATGATCTTGACTTGAAGGCTAGAGTGACTAAGAGCGCAGCGAGAGCAAAGCTGATAACATACTATCAATAGTATCGGGACCTGGAGCGGTCCTTTTGTCGGGTCGCGAATGAGCAGGCGGGAACCTGCTTGAAGAGAAAGCGTGTTCGTCATCGATTGTGCTATGTTGCAGCTGATCATAGTTCGCGGAGAGCCAACTGTGGCAACAGTAGCCAACCGGATGCTGTATTACTCACCTGTCAACTACACTTCGGGTTGAAACTCTCCGAAATACAAGTTGGCAATGCCAGTTGCAGGACACCCTCTATTTGCGAGGCTGGGGCAGGATCGTCGGGCGTGTTTTGATGTCTTTTGTTTGCTGCTGGCTAGGGGTGTTGTACAGGGTGGCGCTCGCTTTGATAGGTTCGCCTCGTGCTGCCGATGAACAGGTTTTTCTTTGCGAGAGGGCTGGAGAGCTGGCAGTGTCGTCTCAAGATACGAGCCGGAGCTGGGCAGAGCCAGAGTGACGGAGCCAGTGAGGAGGATGTTCTTGTTGGTAAGAGGTACAGCCAAGTGACACGTTTAATTCCATCGTCTTCACGACAAGCTGACGCTGAACCGTAGGAGCGGATCGGCATCTCCTTTGTCATTGTTATGAAATGACGATTGATGTTGAAGGAGGATCGCTCGTATGCTGGATCGTGCAAGCGCAGTGTTGGCTACAGCATCGATCAGATTTCTGGAACGGCGGCAAACAGGCTGGAGAGTCCGGCCCATGTCATCGGCCAAGAGTACGTCCAAAGACTTGGGGCTACTCGGGCTCGAGCGTAAATCAACTCAAAGTGTGTGCCTGATTTGTGTCTATCCGGTCCCACTTGAGAGGTGAATTGTCTTGCTTACCATACCTTTCAAGTCAAACACATTCAAGTAGGAGCGGAGAGAATGTATATGCGTGTAGCAAGCGGCGCCGTAACATGCCGAAAAAATGGGCAGGCAAGTAACAGTACTTCCTGGTCGGGTCATGTGGCAGCTCTGTCACTTCGGTCACTCCAACAACTTTGGGTCGTTAAAAGATGCGCATGCATTCGCTTCTCTAGTCCTTCGATGTGGCCGAGGCGTCTGGCTTCGTGCTGTGGCTAGAACTGCAGAAGCTCTTAGAAGCCGCGCACCCATACAGGAGAACGTCGCTCAAATACATGCAGTGCTTGTTGACGCGACCAGGTACGTGGTAGTGTGTAGACGAGCAACAGCAGGGCAGCTGCAGCAAAGGTGTGGCTGGATCTCCTCAGCAATCCGATCGCACTAGAGTGTGAGGCATCTGCACAATCGCTTAGTATAAGATAGCTCACATGTGGAGAGCAAAGTGCCGCCATGAGTTACTCATGTCAGGTATGTGTTGTCTATGTGCTTGAGACATGCTCCCAGCACGGACCAACCGTTCGTCAGAGTAGTGTGGCGTGGCGATACTCCGAACGTGCAACACAGGAACGGCACGTGCGGCAGTGGAATGCTCTGGACTGACCCAGCAGCTGCTTCGATGCAGTTCGTCGGACAGCTTGTGGTGGGTGGCACATGAGTGCAGATCTTCAAAGCTGATGTTGTGCTATAGTCAATTCTGGTGCTTCGCGAGAGAAATTCGCCGACGCTTTACTGACAGGCCCAGGGTGATCTGAACACTTTGAAACGAATCAATCATGATGACATGGCCATCAGCCTTTCCCTGCAGCGACAGGACGGGGATTGACAAATTCGCGGATCCTGCCAGTCGAGCAGCGAGGGATGAGATGTCACAGGATCTGCTTATTGCGTATCATCCGTCGTGCAGATGCTCGTAAGCGCGAGCAATCGTTGGGAGGCACTGGCAATAGGGTTCTGCACGCTCCCGGGCGTCAAGGGCCGGTGATGCTCACGACGTCCTGTCGTGAGCCGTCGCATATGACATCCTTTCAGAGCATGGCCTGAGTGTGAAGAGTGCCAACTGGAAGTGCACGATCTCCAAGGTAACGAGTGACGGCCAGAGTCCGAGCGTGTTTCAGGATGATCGTCCTGCTTGCGTCTTGCAGCAATGCTCCTTGAACAGCAGTCCATACAGTTCAAGTCTGCTTATCCAGTCCAGTATCATTGCAGCTTAAGGCAGTACCCTGGTCAGGGCCAATCTCAAAAACCCGGGCCCTAGAGCAGCGCCCTGTCTGGAGACCCGGCGGACGGCAGTAAGCTCGAAGCTCGCTTTAGGTGTAGAAGCCGGTGGTCTGTGCACGTTCACGTGAAGCATAGCCCTCCAAGGCAGGACTCGACCAGCTGTGGGGCCAAGATGGCGGTGAAGCGGTGCCTGGAGATGCCACCGGACGACTGCAGCCATCCGCCATACTCCAATGACCTTCTAGAAAGACAGCGAATGAGACATGTCTGGTGCCCATTGTGGCGACGTTTTCGCATGGCGTAGCGCCGCCCGTACATGACGAGCTGCTCTCGAGGCCGGTCATCATCTCGTTTCTTTGTCGCCAGCCGCGCACAGATGACGGGCTCGACGCAGAAGATTGACAAATTTTGCCGGCTAGATTGGTGAGTATGCCGTCGGTAACCAATTGATTGCCAGCGCGTCAGCAGCGGCGAAGGGCGCACCTTTCATGGCAGAGAGGACGACGTTCATCAGAGCATCAGCAGCATCATCGCGAGATGGGACAGCTGATGAGGCGTTTCCTGCAGCGGCCGTCTAAGTTTAACGTCGCCGTCGCCGTGGAATGTGTGTGAATGAACGCCTCCGGGCCATGTTTCTTGAGGTGCGAGGCAGCGCCCGGCCGCACGCTGATTGGCGCGTCTTGGCGCATGCGGGTGGATCCGCGCAAACAACAGCCGTCGACCTTTCTCCATTCGCGTGCATGATGGCTGACATGGATGCCACCGATCGAAGCAAGGTGGATTTTGGTCGCAGCAGCCCACCGCAAACGGCGCAGACCCGTGTCGTGACGGGTCTACCTGAAACCGCTGGACATGGCCCTCCACTCTCCTCGACGTGAAATGCGACGGCAGGGCATCACCATATCTTCGCAAGGACAAACTAGCTCAGCGCCATCGTCTACAAAGAAATCCTCTACAGCGCTTAGCAGGGCCATAGAGCCCTTGGCGCGCTGCCTGATGCACTTATTGCGCAATGTGGCGGACGGTAGCGCCTGGCAGTACATCGACAGGCCATATCGTACACAGTATGAACTGTCAGCGTTTCGCGTGACTTGCTGCAGCCGCGCCGACAGCCGTGTCCAAGAGCGTCTTTGTGACAGGTCATTCTGCGTTGCCTTAGCTTGGGACCTTTCCCTGGGAGCTGACCAGGCTAGCCGCGTCGCGACAACCTGTACTCGTTCTATCGGCATACGGCCCGATCGGGAGAGGCACCAGGGCAGCATGTTGGTAGGCTTCCTGTAATCATAGCTGCGCCAATTATTCAGAAGGTCCTAGGGACGATCACACACACCGGGCTGGAGGTGGAGAGGATCCTCACTCAATGCATCGAGCATCGAGCACGGTCATGCTATGAGACGCCAGAGCCGTGCGGAGCGTTGCATCTCACTCTCAAGTCAAGAGCGTCGGATTGCTAGACTTGGCCATGGGAGGGGCTTCAATTCAGATGCTAGGATGGAGAGCAACTAGCCTAATGCTCTCTGGGCATCAAAGCAGACACATCGGCAAGGAGACTTCATTGAGTGGACTCTTCGCGATGTAGTTGTCGACCTCCTGGCATCGGGGATATGTTTAGCGCACATTTGGTGGGATGTGAGCTACTGATGCAGCTTTCCTCTGCGACTCGCGAGGTGGCAGTGTGGTCTGAGCGCTGCTCTTGGAATACGATGAATCTCTGAGGCTGACCTCGACCCAGACAGTTGGTAACGATACCAACCTGGGTAGTCATTTTCTGTCTGCTGTCGGCCAAGATCGGTCCATGACGCCTGTTAGCAAGAAGGACAGGACCGGCTATCCCTACCTGCCTACCTGCTAGACGCAGACTCCGCCGTTCTCTTCAAAAGACCGTTGGGTCTTGCTGCGGCCATATCAAAGACTCCAAGCATACTTATGTGCTTCCTCTGCTCCGCCATCGACCTACTACCACTTTAATAGCGCTTCTTTGTTCACAGCCTCACCCGCGACGCCGCCTCAGGGCAATTCTACCCGGGTGTCACGAACGAGCCTAATCAAGGTCTCTCGCGCCAGCACCGCAGCACTCTCCACAACACCCGCACGACTTCAAGCCTCATCGACATATACCATTGCCAGGAACATCACTCTCGTTCAACGGTCACCTGTTCTAGAACTTCAGCGCACACGATTGTCGTCGTTCTCAACACTCTCCATACTGGACCGGAGACTGCGCACCAGTACGACATTGTGACCGAGTCACCCTCTCAAGACGGCAACGAGATCGCTCACTTCAAACGTGGGCTCCACTCTATTCAAGGTCAGTTCCCAGATGTCTTCCCCGAGATGATCGCGCGGTGAATTCCAGCTGGGGCATCGGCGTGCATCACTCAGGACTCGACGATAACGGACGCAGTCGTGCCTGGGGGACATGGTCCAGTGCGCGGCGCGACGAGAGCTTAGTGTCTCCTCGTTAGGAATGGAGCTTCTGCACGTTGCGACTAGTCGCAATATGGACCACCAAAAGAACATGTACCTCGAAAGCAGTGTCGCGATGGTCTGATTCTCGGGGTCGCTGGTGCAAAGTTGCTGAGACGAGTGCTAAATCGAAGATAGGTCATTCGACAGTCGACTGACGTTGAAAGAAACACTTCCGTTCCTTCGCATCTCTGAACTCAATCCGACTTTGAGTGTCGCTTCGCTATCCGCTGCAAGCCTTCAGCATCAGCCCGGCAACTTCTTTCGAAGGACTGCCTCAGTCGTGCGTTAGCGGGCGTCTCCCACCAATCCGCCGACGAATCGCGACCGGCCCGAACTGGAGCGGCACGCCTAGTTCTGCGAGCGCCAAAGTCGTGCCTGCCAAGCGAGCGACTTGGACCATTGTGACTTGTTGGAGCATTGTGACTTGTTGGAGCATTGTGACAGCCATTGAGCGAGCAATTCACCGACGAGATCCCGGTTGAGGCGCCTCTGGAGTTCAGACGCTCGTCGCACACCCACGGCGCGCCGCCCAAGGCCACATCTGCGCCGCCACAAGCTGTCAAAAGGACAGACGTCAGAGGTTAATAATATATGGGTTCAGCAGTACTGACGATGGAGCAAGGTGAGCTCGCTTCCCTCCTTCCCAGCACATGCTCCGCACTTTGGGCGCCCAGCCCAAAGGTCGTTTATCGTGTCAGCCACCACCGCATACGGCACCATGTGAAGCAAATCGGCGGCCATCGTGCGTGCATTACGACAGATTGTGTGACGTTGCGAAACGCCCGCGTCAATCTATCGCAATGTTGCGGCTCAAACAAGAGCCTTTGAGCAGCAGCCACGTTGTGCAACGTTGGGCGACCGAGCCATCATCGTCCACGTGCCAGACCGTCGACATGCCCCGTTCCCAACCACAGTTCGACGGTGCATGGCATTTTCGCCATGCAGCGTGTTTGCCGCCAAGTCGTCAGCATTATCTTGCCAGCCATACTGACGTTGCGAGGCAGGACCGATCCTTCAGCAGCACCTGCCGATCCACGACTATTCGTTATCCTCCGACCACGATTACAACGAGCAATACTCTGGGCATGCACATCATTCAAACTACGCGACGACCGGCGCAGTCGACTCGCTCCGACGCGATGGCTCTGCCCCAATACAGGCGCCGACGCCTTTCACCTTCACAGCCACTAATAGCGCAACTGGGGCTCGCTTCGTGCCGGATCGAGGCGTAGCTTCAGAGACCAGCAGGTGAGTCTGCTCTTTATTGGCTGCCGACCCCGACAATCCGCCCCTCTCCCTCCTCGCGGCCCGGTCATGTTGGTCGATACGGCTTACTCGCAATCCTTGCCGAGCATCGCCCACCGTACAGCAATTGGCCTGGTATATACTGCCTGGCCGTCGCTCCTGCATCGTCACCCACACCGCGCATGGTTACACGGCGACCCAGCAGACTGGTCGCCTATCATGATGAGACGTTCGAGCGTCTATCCGCTGATCACACGACAAATTATGTCCCCCTGGTCGCAGAGCTGAGTGAAGCCTTTCGCTTGCCCGTGGTCTTATACTGTCATCTGGCATACGTTACACACCATCACGCACTCACCTTCTCCCCTCCTCAGACACACTGGCGATGGCAGACCGTTGCGATCAGATCACAGTGGGCTAACTTTGGCGCCTCACAGCTATCAGGCATCAAACCAATTCACGGACTCCAGCAGCGGCTCGATCTCAACCAGTCCTTCTTCAGCCGCTTCGTCGCTTGCGTACACAAATTACCAGCAGAACCATTGCACAAACATTCCCAGCTACGGTGCGCCTGTGCAACTACCCCAGGCGTTCGTACCATCTGCCTATGGCAATACTCGGGTACCGCCAATGTAAGTTGCCATGGGAGCACAGCTTCAGCAGCACATCACTGGCTACGCACTGAAGCTCACACATGCTTGACAGATTAGACAGCAGTGGTATGCTACCGCCCCCACACCCTATCCGGTCACCGTTATCAAGCTCAACGAATGCGACTGAACGTGAGACGTACACTACGCCCTCCCTAGCTCGACCACAGCTGTCGCCTGGCGGCTACCAGCCCGGCTACGCCTCCTACCCAGAGACCCCCCGAAGTGCACTTTCTTCCCTCACTGGTCTGTCCCTGTCCAACGCATCCTACCCCTACACCAACGGTCACCACAGTCAGATGGCGTCGCCAACGTACGGAAACCAGCAGAATGACTGCGGCGCCTTCCCATGGCCTAATCTCGAGATCCATGCTGAGATGACCTGCGAAGGCCAAGCAGTCACACCCGAGGTGCATGCAAAGGTAGAGAAAGGCTTCTTCCTGTCTACCGTCGACCAAAGGTGGACATGCTACCGTCGCAACTACTTCTCTGTGCAATGTAACTTTGAGTTACACCCGAACATCACGAATGGCCGCATGCAGCTTAAAAAGAGCAATAGCACGCACTTGGAGACCATCCAGGCTATGGGTATGCGCCTTTCAGCTGCTGTAGATGGATCTGCTGGAAAGAACATCGAGCTAGTGCAACACACTCCTAAGCGCGATGCTGGACCCAAGAACAAGATCGAGATCGTGAAGGTCTCACCAACGCCCTCGAATGGTCGTGGAGAGCACACGGTATCACCACACGGCATATATCAGGTTCCAATGGCAACCTTCCACCCCACCGGGTCAATACCTGGACCCAACTTGCCCTTCCAAAATCAACCTGAGCCGGGCAGCCCTTCCAATGCTGCAGCCCAAGCATCGCAAGCCTCATCCAACTATCCATACTCTGCATCAGCTGCATCGCATCTACCTCTGCCTGGTCAGGCGGCCAACCACACCTTCGAGAGAGTCCAGTTCAAGCAAGCGACCGCTAACAACGGCAAGCGAAGAGCATCACAGCAGTACTTCCACCTGATCGTCGAACTCTACGCCGATGTTCGCAAAAGTGAGAGCGACTCGCCATCATGGGTCAAGGTTGCGCATCGTGTGAGTGAGAAGATTGTCGTTCGTGGTAGATCACCCAGTCACTATCAAAATGAGGGTCAGCACTGCAATGGTCGCACTGGCAGCTCAGGCGGCAGCAGTTCATACAGCACGACAGGAGGCGTGGCAACATACGGTGCAATCGGGTCTGGTGGCTTCCGCGCATCTTCGAGTGGATACACAGGCGGTGTGGCTGGCGCGTCATATCGGAACAACACATACGGCTTTCACCCATCGCCAGAACACTCTGGCAGCAGCGCTTCGAGTGTTGACGGTGGAGCTCAGGACCCCGACTATCCTCCTGACGCGGTCATGTCGGATTCAGAGCGAAGCGATTTCCAGAATCGAGAGGAGTACCGCTACTACCCGGGCACCATCTACGAAGGAGTTCCACAGGGCGGTCTGCCGCTGCCCAAGATCGAGAGCACTGCTCGTTACTCGACTGACCCCTCGTCGTGGGCAGTGAAGCACGAGTCGTATGATGCCACCACTGGAGCACAGCAATGGCCTGTTAACGGCTTGAGCAGATTCCAAGGTGTTGAATCAAGTCGTGGCTACTACCCTGCGGATCTTGCGCACCAGTACACTTGAGCGACTGGACAAGCCTTAAGTGCAACACAACCGTCGCACACCACGCCACATCACTGCTGTCAGCACTTGGGTAGGAATTGCATCTAAAGACATCTCCTTTGTCTCGCATCTGCTGCGTTGGTCATGCAAAAAAGATCCCACGATACATCTTGGCCCACCACCGCCCATGCGTCGCTACGCGCAGGACGCGGCGTTGACGTTTGGCATGTGAACAATCATCACCAACCAACCCTTCTTCGGCATTGGCACAGCGTCACCTTCCGATTCGGACTCTATACCCCAGCTTCGTCGAATAACAACATTTTTAATCATGCCTGATGGCGGCTAGGATTGCATTTGCTGCGGCGCAACCAAGAGGTGGAATCGATATGCACTGGCGGCGTTTCTGATGGCGTTTGATTTCTTCTTTCTTGACGCTTGATGGGATATGGATACGGGAATGGACACGGCCAGAGAGAAACCTTTTTTTCCTTGACGAGTGATGTGTGTATGAGAATGGGACAGATTCAAGAGAGAGGACAGACACATTCGACAGCAGAAAAAAAGACAGAGACTTGTGACAGTAACATCAGATGACAGAACAGGGATTGAACAGGACGGATTGATAGACAAAATGTACGAGGAAGAGAGGTAATGTGGATCGGAAGTGCGCAAAGGTTTGGAAGATGAAAGAGCATGAGTTATGGGAATCACGAATGAACGACGATGGTAACTCCGGCGGAGTTGCTAGCGATGGATGCCCCAGCTCGCAATCATTATTGATGGGTTGGTAGGCTTTGTATATGTCGAAAACAGTGTGTGTGTGTGCTAGGTAGCTAGCTAGCGCTTTAGGCTATTGTTTTCCGTCGTTCGTTGCTGCGTATGAAAGGCGTGGCCCGTGTTTTGTCATTACTTTGCATCTCTCATGTTTACGTACGCTTCATCATACGCAATCTTCATGCACATCAAGAGCCACCCACCTGACTGAAATCACATAGAGTAAGGAAGCTCCCCCAGCTTCTCCTTCAAAATCTCCCCCGTCAACTTCCACAACCTCTCCTGCAACTCCTCGTCCTGCGCTTGCTTACTTGGATCTGTCACTTTCCTGTCTGGAACAATGTATGCACCATCAATCGGCTCGGTCCCCACTTCTTTCGCAGTGGCGGCGAAGAGGATGGGACGACATCCCTCGTCTACAGGATCTTTCATGAAAGGCCTCACAGCTTTCACACCGAGTTTGCCAGGCGTGCCGTAGGCCTCAATCGCCTGGTCCTGCTGATCCGTCGTGACGCCACCCGGGTGAGTGGCGTTGATCCAGGGTGCGGAAGAGGGCTTGAGACCAAGCTGCGAGCTCTGCTTCCTGCGGTGCAAGGCGCGGACGAGCAGGACTTGAGCCAGTTTTGAGCGGTTGTAGAGATTCATGGGGCCGATGTCGCGGTTGAGGTCTGCGACCGAGTCGAAGTTCGTGTCGGTTGGAGCTGGGCGATGGAGGTCGGAGGATTGCAGGGCGATGCGGGAATCGGGGGTTTTCAGGAGGGTGGGGAGCAGGATCATGGTCAAGTGGTGCTGGGCGATTACGTTCACTTGCATGTGGGTGTCGAGGCCGTCCTGGGATTCGTTGTAGGGTCCTACGCCGAGGCCGGCGTTGAGGATGAGGCCGTGCAATTGCGTCAGCTCTTCTTTGAGCTTGTTGGCGACGGCGGCGGTATGCTTGAGGTCCTCGAGTTCGATCTGAATTGGGTGGACTTTGCTCGTGTCGCCATACTTCTTGAGGCCTTCTTCTGCTTCGGCGAGATGTTCTTCTTTCTTGCCTAGGAGGTAGAGGGCTGAACAGTTGTGCTGTAGGAGGTGGGCACAGATTCCGAATCCTATGCCCGCGCTGCCGCCGGTGACTACATACGTTTTGCCGCTGAGGTCCGGAATGTCCTTGTTTGGGTCGAAGCTGTTGTTGAGACCGAGGGTGTTCTTGATGGCGTCCATGGCTGTGTTGTATTATTTGACGTTGGTGGAGATGATGATATGGCAAGGTGTAGGAGGGTTCACGAAGCGTACTACCTTATGTATATAATAATATAATACTGCTGGCACATGGTGATGATGGGTGACATCACGATATTGCTTGAGATGTGGCACAGCGATCGACATCAGTGTTGTTGTGGTGATGAAGTTGATGTGGTACTACGCAAATCGGGCGCCATGACGGCGCTGCGATTGACGGACTTTACCACCACCACAGCCACAACACACCCCACACACCCCAAGGAATCATGTTGACAGGAAGTCGAGATAGCCGTGAAACACCTTTCGATTGAGTTGAACCTTCGCGGCCGCCAGCTCGAGCCGCACCGTATAGCGCTAGTGTGACGGAGGTCGATGTTCGATGCACGCCCACTAAGTTCAGAGGGGGAGGAGGTGGGGGGGGCACTCCGCATCTTTGTTGTCGGGCATTGTCGCTTGAATTCGCGTTTTCTCGCATTCAAATAGGTATCAATCTACGACTATATATTGAGATATACTCTTACTTATCTTTGGATGCTCGTCTGTTCGCGTACTATTAGTTACGCGTTTTGAAGAATGAGATACCTCACTACCTATTTTTAAGAAATATGCCTAAGTACAAAAAGCTTAGCGCAAAGGTTATGTCGTTTATGGGCGGTGGCCTAGGCTTACAAAACCGGCAAATACGCGTATTCGAAATCCTTACTCGCTATACTCGCTCTTCCTTAACAACTATTAACAATACTACTACGACTCGCTAACTGCTACGACTCGCTATTGTCGCATAACAATACTGCTGCAACTCGCTATTATCGCCTACAATCGTAGCGAGTCGCGGCGGTATTATCGCTTCCTCCTACTACGTAGGTAAGTTAGGCTCCTTAATAATAGTAGACAGTAAGTATTAAGGAGCTTACCTCACTTACTATTGTTACATTATAGCGGCGGGTATATTAACTTCTACTACTATTACTATTTCTTCGACTCTACACTTATCGACATATATAAATCTAACTATAGACGACTTACTTAGCGATATTAGCCTTAGAACAACGATAACGACAGCGATAGCGATAGCGACAGTATACCTAATCCGCGCTCACCCTTATAAACGCGGTTATTACTATAGCTTACGATAGCGTAAGTGCGATTCCGACTCGTTAGGCGTACGTAGGTAGACTAATGTTTAAACCTATAGTGTATACCGTCGCCCTCGTACCGCCGATACCGACGATTTCTACTACGTAAGCGAGTCGACATAGGCACAATAGCTAGGAGACTCGTAGAAGACAGATAAGGGTAGTATAAAGGTTACAAAGAATAATTTGCGTAAGTTCGACTAGGCTAGCCGTATTATAGAGACTAAAGAGGGTATATGTCTTATAGTAGACTCGCTATACTATATATACTAACTCGTATTAATAGGTAAGCCGGCTTAGACGGACTGCGATACGTGTAAGAGAGCTAGTATACGCTATATAGTCTTTACTACTAATACCGACAAGACTTACGCGTATTATAAGCGTTACGCGAAGGCTTGCTATAACTCTCGTAAGTTAGTTAAGTGTTATTGTCTCGTTCTAGGGCTAGTCTTAAAGTAGAGATAAGTTAAGTCACGTAGCGGTATTCTTTAGAGAGGCTAAAGTAAGCTAAGCGAAGATAAATAATTAGAGTAAGAGTTGTATTCCAATTAGTGAGATAGTAACATAAGTTAAACGTATTAGAACTATAAGGGTTTCTAGCGTTCCTAAATATAAAGGAGATTCGCGGCGTAGAGCCTATAGCTTAGTATAATCACCTTAATTAGTCCTACTAAGCATACTAATTACACTAATCAGTCCGTAAACTAATTAGTGTTACGTGCGTCTAGATAATTAGTATTACGTGTCTCTAAGTAATTAGTGTTACGTGTATCTAGTCGGGGCTACCGTTTAGACTAAACCGTAATACTATCCCCCTTCTAGCCTAGCTTAGTCCCTTAAGCTTACTTATAACGAACGGTGTTCTCTATGTATTCGCGTATAGCTTCTTCCTTTTACGATGCCTATCTACTAACGCCCTTCTAGTACTATCCGTCGCCGCCGTCTCTACGAGTTCGTTAAATCCGCGGGAGAAGTTATAGTTAAGAAATGCTTAACGTGTAATAAGCATAGTCGCGTGTGTAAGGTACACATTCGTTCCGGGAAGTGTAGTAAGTGTCTTCGTCGCGGCTAAAGGTGCAATGTAAGAGTAACTTAGTCGGAGTTTAAGAGGTTAGTAGAGGAGAAGGCTCGTCTTCGTTAGAAAATCTAGGAGTCTCGGTCCGCTTAGGAGGAGGCGATACGGGTTTATAAGAAGGCTCTTAAGGACCTAAAGATTGCTCGCGCGCGCGAGGAGCGCTTACGTTAGTAGATAGATCTAGTAGATCGTCGCGCCGAGGAGGCGATTTCCGTCGAGGAAAGGGAGATCGAGGAGTAGGAGATAGAAGAGGCTTCCTTACTTCCTTCGGATATCCCTTATAAGGGTCTAGCTCTCAACTTGTTACTAGGCACATAGGGTGCTATTAAGGGTCTCGGTAACGAGTTCTAGGAGGTACCCGAACTACTTCCCGCGGGTTAACTTATAGGTCTTTTTCTTATAGTATTCTCGAATCTTTTGTTAACAGTTTTATAGGTTCTTTTCCGGTTCCTAGGTATTTTCTAATTTGTCGTATCCTTTCTATTTAATAAGGTATCGCTAACCTTTCTTATCTAGGATTCTTTCGACTTCGAATTCGTTTTCTACTTCCGGCTCGAAATAGAAGCTTTCCTAGTAAGGTGTCTCGGCGTCTACTAGTTCTAGCTTAGAGATGTAGAAGACTAGGTAGATTTTAGCGTCTAGTAGTAGTCGTAGTCGATAGTTAACTAGTCCTACGGCTTTGTCGATTAAAAATGGTCCGACCTTAACGTAATCTAGTTTTTTAGTCTATCTTCTTATTCTTAAGTTTTTTATAAGGAGATAGACCTTATCCCCCTCTTTTAGTAGAGGTGCCATTTTTCTCGTGTCCTACCGTTGTTAAGACAGTTTTTGTTATATATCTTCGATCGCCTTACGTGTTTCTTTATGAACTTCCTTAAGAGTATCCGTCGTTACGATTGCTCTCTCGGCTTATAGGTAGGATCTAGGTGTTCTAAATAGGTTAGGATCTTTACTAAAGTTCGCATAAAATAGTGTCGTTAAAGTTGTCTTAGATTTGTAGTTGTTTAGTGCGATCTACGCTATTAGCAGTAATGAAACCTAGTTGTCTTACGCGTAGTTAATGTAGTGTCGTAGGTATTGTTCTAGCGTTTAATTCATCCTTTCGGTTTATCCGTCTATCTCCGGATAATATACTATTAATAGCTTATGTTTGATTCCGATCGTTCCTATAAGCGTTTTCTAGTAATTTGATGTAAATAGCTTATCTCTATCCATTATAAACGCTTAGGGGAATCCGTAGTATCGGATAAGTCTATCTAGTACGAGGTATCCGAGCTACTCTACATTGTATGTTTCTAATGTAGGAATGAAGTGTACGTATTTCGTAAGTCTATTAACTATAACTAGTATTATGTCGTATAGTTATTTCGTAACTTAATCTTTTAACGGTGGGAGTTTCGTAATAAAGTCTATTATAACTTCGTCCTATGGTTTCGTCAGTAGTGTCCTAAACTGTAGGTAACCGTATTTTGCATGTCTTGTAGCCTTGTTTTGCTAGTAGTATACGTATTGTTTAATGTAGCGTAACACCTTAAGTCTTATCTATAGGAATAAGAAACTGCGTTATATTAGGTCCATTGTTTTCGAAGTTCTAGGGTGCCTATATGTTAGTCCGTCGTAATGTTGTCGTATACATTCTTCTTCTCGATCCTTAGGTACTTAGTATTTTCCTTACGATATAGGGAATTGTTCGTCCTTATCGCCTAGTATTCGTACGATGTTATTAAATTCTCTCGTGTTTATACTAAGACTTCCGTCGGGGTTTGTCTTTAATATTTTATGTTACACTAGTTCTTTTCCTTCTATATAGTCGCTTCTTCGGCTTAACGCGTCGGCGCGGCTATTCTCTTATCCTAGAGTATATTTAATTTTAAACTTATACTGTCCTAGCAGCTCCGACTAGCGGGCTTGCCTTCGGGTAAGTTCTTTCGTCGTCGTGAAGTACGTAAGATTCTTATAGTTAGAAAGAATCGTTAACTTCGGTAGGCCCTCGATATATACTCTCTAATGTTACATAGTAGTAACAATAGCTAGAAGCTCTTTATTATAGATGTCGTAGTTCTGTTCCGCTATAGTCATTTTCCGGGAGTAATAGACTACTAGGTGTCTTTACCCGTCGTATGTCTATGTTAGACACGCGCCTATTGCTATATTAGACGTATCGGTCTCGATATAGACTTCCTTACTACTATCGAATAGTCGAAGCGTAGGGGCTAAAGCGCATTATTCCTTAAGTTTCTTAAATGCTTTAATCTATTCCTTTCCCTATTTCTAAGTAACGTCTTTTCTCGTAAGCATCGTTATTAGTACTGCTATCTTTACGTAATCCTTAATAAATTTCCGGTTATAGTTCGCTAGTCTAAGGAATAATTATACGTCCTTAACTGTCTTTAGTTCTAGCTATTCTCTAATTAACTATATCTTTATAGGGTCGATCGTTATCCCTATAGTACTAATAATAAAGCCTAAGAATTTAACTTCTTTCTTATAGAATTCGCATTTCTCGGGTACCGTCTTAAATCCTAATTGCGTAAGTCGTTCGAAGACGTCCTAGACTTGTCTTATATGCTCCTATAGGGATCCTTTCGTGTAGACTAGTATGTCGTCTATGTAGGCGATAACGTATACGTCGAGTAGGCCCCTAAGTGTTTCGTTAACAAGGTCCTAGTAGGATACGGGTGCGTTAGTTAATCCTATTAGTATAACTAAGAATTCGTAAAGTCCGTATCTTATTCTAAAAGCGGTTTTCTATTCTTCTCCTTCTACTATCCGTATAGTATAGAAGGCATCTCGTAGGTTAATCTTCGTGTACTAGTCTAATCCGGTTAATCTATCTTATACTTCTTCGATATTAGGTAGCGGGTATCGGTTCTTAATCGTAATCTCGTTTAACTTCCTATAGTCTTATACGAGTCGTAACTTCCCGTTTACTTTTAGAACGAACATGCATAGAGTTCCTACGCTTAAGGTAGATCTTCTTATCTATCCTTTAGCTAGCTTCTCCTTTAGCTATTCTCGTAGGGTCTATAGCTCTTTCTTAGACATTTAATATAGGGGTCCCTATAGAGGCTCTTTCCCTAGCTAAATGTTAATCTTATAATCCTATAGGCGGTACTTAGGTAAGGCGGTTTTGCCTCTCTCCTCTTTAAAGAGCCGCGACTACTTGCGATACTCCTTCGGAATACTTAACTCTAAGATGTTAGTATTCTTCGATAGTGCGTTACTTCTATTACTTCTAGTAACTTCGTAACCCGGCGGCCCTACGCTAGTGTCTATCCCGGTCGAAGGTGGTTCTTAATTCCTTCTGTTCGGCGTAAGCTATATCTTGTTTAGCTGTTTCCTTACCTTATCTACTAGTAAACGCTACTACTACGTAGGCTAAATGTCGATAACGTAATCGCATTCCCTAAATGTAAGTACTCCTCTTCTCTAGTCGATTACTAGATTGTGCTTTCTTAACTAAGGTATACCTAATACTATGTTATAACTAGCTATATTAGTAACATCTAAGGTAATATTCTCGTAGTGCTGTTAGATAGCTAGTAGTAATAGTATCGTCTCCTATTCTACGCTAGGTAACGATAATCCGTTTACCGCGATTAACTCGTAACCCTATTTCTTCTTTAGGGTAGCTAACCCGTTTCTTCTTATAAAAGACTCGGAGATAAAATTCCCCGCTACTCCCAAGTCAATTATAACACTAGTCTTATGTCCGTTAACGATCGCTTATATCTAGAAAACTGTACTTAATGTCGATATATAAGCCTAAGTGTTATATAACTGCCTTTAGTCGCTTATTCCTAAAAGCTAATCCTTTTCCCGAATAGTATTTAGTTCGCTGTGCTTCGTGCCTAGAGGCTTCGGCTAGAACCTATAGCCCGTTGCCCTATGTCTACACTTATAGTCTATTACGTTTCTAGATCTTCTACGTTTCTAAGTAGAGTGCGCGTGCGTGTTACACTATGTTACGTAATTTATTCGATATAAATGTTCCTAACGGTATAAGATATCCGGTTCCTGTTATTCGGCTTCCTATCGGTAGTCGTTCTATAACGGCGGTTACTAGATTTTTAGTTATTTCTATAAGTGGGTATCCCTAGGCTATGCCTCGTAGGGTGTCGAGTGTCTTATTAAACTTAATAGAGTGTAGCCTCCTCTGTCCGCCTATCTTAGGTAGGAATTCCTCGTACCTTCTTTATAGGTAGATATTTATGTCGTACAGTTTCTTAGGTGCATCTACCGTAAAGGTAAGTTATTCGTTATCGTCGTTAGTGTCGCTCTCTTCTCCTTCGGAGGAATCTTCTTCGCTTAATTCTTCCGGATCCTGTTCTTCCTTAATAGTATTTAGCCCGGTAGTTTCTTAACTTTCTTCCTATAGTTCTAGTGACTATAATCCGTTCTATCCCGGGTCCTAATTTTCTTTGTCGCTTCTATCTTCATCGAAATAGGATTCGTCGATGTCTACTTCTCGGAGCGTAGCGTTTTACCTATGCGTCGCTCCTAGGGTTCCTCGTAGTTACTAAGGCCAATACCCTATGCCTAACTTCGCGGCGTAGTAAACTTAATACGAGTCTTAGTAATAGAATCGCTAATAAAGGCTTCTATAACCATTTCGAGACTCGGATTCGATCTCGTAATCGACTCTTCGTGTTATTATATTAAACTGTCGTAGTTGGTTCTTTATATTAAATAGAATGACTACTATTTACTACCTATAGTATCCTCCTCGTCCTTCTAAGGGGTCTAGGAGAGGCGTCGTGCTTCTATTACTAGCTCTCTCCCCTACTCTCCGAGTATAGTCGGTATCTCCTCGAGATCTAACGCTACTCTTAGATTTACTAGTTTAGGGTTGCATTATATTAAATTGCTCGCGGCGCACTATATTCTTACCGCGGCAATCCCGTGCTATGTAACCTTCCTTACTATAGGCATAATATATAAGTTTTCCTTTTACTATAGTCTCGCTTAAGGACTCCTTCTTAATCTCTCTAATCTAACTCGTAGCTAGACTCGTACGCTCTTCCTTTACCTTCTTAACCGATACTTCGCTAGCTAACGTACTTACTAGCTTATTACCTAAACCTTTCCCTATAAATACTAAATTCTACTATCGAGAGGGGGCTCTAAACCCCGTTAGCTACGGAGACGAAGACGAAGAGGATTAAGGGCTACTAGCTATAAGATTAATATACTCTAGAGACTCGGCGATTAGAGTTATAGTATGTCGATACGGTAAGCCACGACTCGCTAGACGCTTCTCGCTCTAGCTTACTATACTCGCTAAACGAGAAGTAGCCTAACTCGCTATAGTAGCCTAGCGAGCAATACCCTAATCCGCTAGACGTACTATAGTACTCGCTACTATACTCGCTCGCTAGTCCTTAAGCTTACGCTCGCGTCGGCGGTCTACGTCCTTTATAAGTTTACTAAGACTAGCTAAGGACTCGTTACTACTCGAGTCCTCTACTACTCCTCGTCTATATAGATTGTTTAAGGCTCCGCGACCTTAGTTAACCTAATACGTAACGTTAACTAGTACTTCTCGCTGTTACGGTTCGGTCTAAACGGCAGCCCCGACTAGACACACGAAACACTAATTACTTGGAAACACGTGATACTGATTATCTAGACGCACGTGACACTAATCACTTCACGGACTGATTAGTGTAATTAGTATACTCAGTAGGACTAATTAAGGTGATTATACTAAGCTATAGGCTCTACGCCGCGAATCTCCTTTGTATTTAGGAACGCTAGAAACCCTTATAGTTCTAATGCGTTTAACTTATGTTACTATCTTACTAATTGGAATACAACTCTTATTCCTATCATTTATCTTCGCTTAGCTTACTTTAGCCTCTCTAAAGAATAATACCGCTACGTAACTTAACTTATCTCTCTTTTGAGACTAGCCATAGAACGAGATAATAACACTTTAAACGCCCTTAGGATAAGCGCTACTTAAGTAGCTAGTAGGGGAACACCCGCCCCTAGCGAAGTAGGAAGCATCCGCTGTGCGCTACTATAATAGACTACTACGAAGGACGATAAGTCTAATAACGATAACGAGCCTACTCTAAGGAAGAACGACGTTAAGGCTACTAAGCTAGACCTCTTCTATAGAGACAGGGCTAAGTTCGACGACTAGATCAATTAGATGGATATATATCTTATATTCAACCTAGTCGATGCCGATAAAAGAACTATCTTCGCTATTACGTACCTTCGCGGAAGTGCGCAGAACTAGATCAAACCTTACCTTAAGGAATACCTTAAAGGTATAGGACGATTAGACCCTACTAGAATGTTTAGGAGCTACGCACTTTTTAAAGAAAAGATGAAATTAATCTTTAGAACCTCGAACGAAGTCTAATAGGCTATACGAATCATTCAACACCTAAAGTAGAAGACGTCTACTTTAGAGTATGTAGCTAAATTCGAAGAATACGGACAAATTACCGGATAGGACTAGACGGCGTTAATGACTATATTCCGACGTAGACTTAAAGACTCCGTTAAGGACGAGTTAATAAGACACGGGGGACGGATTACTAACCTCGAAGAGCTAATAAAGGCGTCGATTAACATCGATAACTAGCTCTAGGAACGATACTAGGAGAAGAGATACGACTCTAAAGTAGGAGGAATAGTAGGATACGCTCCGGACCGTAGACCCTTAGGAGGATACGTTACGAAGGGAGAATTCTCACGACAAAGCTAGCCCTACTATAGACCACAGCTAATAGAACTAGACGTTACCTAACGAGGACGGAAGATCGATAAGAGTAGGGGCTACGGAAAGCCCTTTAAAGGAAAAGGAAAACTCACATATTATGCCTATAGCAAAAAAGGCTATATAGCGCGAGATTGCCGCGGTAAAAATATAGTACGCCGCGAGCAATTCAATATAATGTAACCCCGAACTAGTAAATCTAAGAGCAGCGTTGGATCTCGAGGAGATACCGACTATACTCGGAGAGTAGAGGAGAGAGCTAATAATAGAAGCACGACGCCTCTCCTAGACCCCTTAGAAGGACGAGGAGGATACTATAGGCAGCAAATAGTAGTTATTCCATTTAATGCGAAGAACTAACTACGACAGTTCAACATAATAACACGAAGAGTCGACTACGAGACCGAATCCGAGTCTCGAAATGGTTATAGAAGCCTTTATTAGCGATTCTGTTACTAAGACTCGTGTTAAATCTACTACGCCGCGAAGTTAGGCGCAGGGTATTAGCCTTAGCAACCACGAGGAACCCTAGGAGCGACGTATAGGTAAGACGCTACGCTCCGAGAAGTGGACATCGATAAATCCTACTTTAACGAAGATAGAAGCGATAAAGAAAATTAGGACCTAGGATAGAACGGATTATAGTTACTAGAACCATAGGAAGAAAGTTAAGAAACTACCGGGCTAGATACTATCGAGGAAGAATAGGATCCGGAAGAATTAAGCGAAGAAGATTCCTCCGAAGGAGAAGAGAGCGACACTAACGACGACAACAAACAACTTACCTTTACGGTAGATGTACCTAAGAAACTATACGATATGATTATCTACCTATAAAGAAGGCACGAGGAATTCCTACCTAAGATAGGTAGACGAAGGAAGCTATATTCTATTAAGTTTAATAAGATACTCGACACCCTACGAGGCATAGCCTAGGGATACCCACTTATAGAAACAACCGAGAATCTAGTGACTACCGTTATAGAACGACTACCGATAGGAAGCCGAATAACAGGAACCGGATATCTTATACCGTTAGGAACATTTATATCGAATAAATTACGTAATATAGTGTAACACGCACGCGCACTCTACTTAGAAACGTAGAAGATCTAGGAACGCAATAGACTATAAGTGTAGACATAGGGCAACGGGCTATAGATTCTAGCCGAAGCCTCTAGGTACGAAGTATAGCGAACTACATACTATTCGGGAAAAGGATTAGCTCCCTAGGAATAAGCGACCGGAGGGAGTTATACAATACTTAGGCTCATACATCGACATTAAACACAGTTTTCTAGACATAAGCAATCGTTAACGGACATAAGACTAGTGTTATAATCGACTTAGGAGCAGCGGGGAATTTTATCTCCGAGTCTTTTATAAGAAGAAACGGGTTAGCTACCCTAAAGAAGAAATAGGGTTACAAGTTAATCGCGGTAAACGGATTATCGTTACCTAGCGTAGAATAGGAGACGATACTATTGCTACTAGCTATCTAATAGCACTACGAGAATATTACCTTAGATATTACTAATATAGCCAGTTATAACATAGTATTAGGTATGCCTTAGTTAAGAAAGCATAATCTAGTAATCAACTAGAGAAGAGGAGTACTTACATTTAGGGAATGCGATTACGTTATCGACATTTAGCCTACGTAGTAGTAGCGTTTACTAGTAGATAAGGTAAGGAAACAGCTAAACGAGATATAGCTTACGCCGACTAGAAGGATAAAAGAACTACCTTCGACCGGGATAGGAACAGAAGGAATTAAGAACCACCTTCGACCGGGATAGACACTAGCGTAGGGCCGCCGGGTTACGAAGTTACTAGAAGTAATAGAAGTAACGCACTATCGAAGAATACTAACATCTTAGAGTTAAGTATTCCAAAGGAGTATCGCAAGTAGTCGCGACTCTTTAAAGAGGAGAGAGGTAAAACCGCCTTACCTAAGCACCGCCTATAGGATTATAAGATTAACATTTAGCTAGGGAAAGAGCCTCTATAGGGACCCCTATATTAAATGTCTAAGAAAGAGCTATAGACCCTACGAGAATAGCTAAAGGAGAAGCTAGCTAAAGGATAGATAAGAAGATCTACCTTAAGTGTAGGAACTCTATACATGTTCGTTCTAAAAGCAAACGGGAAGTTACGACTCGTATAAGACTATAGGAAGTTAAACGAGATTACGATTAAGAACCGATACCCGCTACCTAATATCGAAGAAGTATAAGATAGATTAACCGGATCGGACTAGTATACGAAGATTAACCTACGAGATGCCTTCTATGCTATACGAATAGTAGAAGGAGAAGAATGGAAAACCGCTTTTAGAACAAGATACGGACTCTACGAATTCTTAGTTATGCTAATAGGATTAACTAACGTACCCGCATCCTGCTAGGACCTTGTAAACGAAACACTTAGAGACCTACTCGACGTATACGTTATCGCCTATATAGACGACATACTAGTCTATACAAAAGGATCCCTATAGGAACATATAAAACAAGTCTAGGACGTCTTCAAACGACTTACGCAATTAGGATTCAAGACGGCACCCGAGAAATGCGAATTCTATAAGAAAGAAGTTAAATTCTTAGGCTTCATTATTAGTAATATAGGGATAACGATCGACCCTACGAAGACATAGTCAATTAGAGAATAGCTAGAACTAAAACCAGTTAAGGACGTACAATCATTCCTTAGACTAGCGAACTACAACCGGAAATTTATTAAGGACTACGCGAAAATAGCAGCACTAATAACGATACTTACGAGAAAGGACGTCACTTAGAAATGGGGAAAGGAACAGACTAAAGTATTTAAGAAACTTAAGGAACAATGCGCTTTAGCCCCTACGCTTCGATTATTCGATAGTAGTAAGGAAGTCCACATCGAGACCGATGCGTCTAATATAGCAATAGGCGCGTGTCTAACGTAGACACACGATAGGTAGAGACACCTAGTAGCCTATTACTCCCGGAAAATAACTATAGCGGAACAGAACTACGACATCTATAACAAAGAGCTTCTAGCTATTGTTGCTACTATATAACATTAGAGAGTATATGTCGAGGGCCTACCGAAGTTAACGATTCTTTCTAACTATAAGAATCTTACGTACTTTACGACGACGAAAGAACTTACCCGAAGGCAAGCCCGCTGGTCGGAGCTACTAGGACAGTATAAGTTCGAAATTAAATATACTCTAGGACGAGAGAATGGCCGCGCCGACGCGCTAAGCCGAAGAAGCGACTATATAGAAGAAAAAGAACTAGTGTAACATAAGATATTAAAGACGAACCCCGACGGAAGTCTTAGTACTAACACAAGAGAATTTAACAACATCGTACGGATATTAGGCGATAGGGACGAACAATTCCCTATATCGCAAGGAAAATACTAAGTACCTAAGGATCGAGAAGAAGAATGTATACGACAACATTACGACGGACTAACATATAGGCACCCTAGAACTTCGAAAACAATGGACCTAATATAACGCAGTTTCTTATTCCTATAGATAAGACTTAAGGTGTTACGCTACATTAAACAATACGCTACATTAAACAATGCGTACACTGCTAACGAAACAAGGCTACGAGACATGCAAAATACGGTTACCTACAGTTTAGGACACTACTGACGAAACCATAGGACGAAGTTATAATAGACTTTATTACGAAACTCCCACCGTTAAAAGATTAAGTTACGAAATAACTATACGACATAATACTAGTTATAGTTAATAGACTTACGAAATACGTACACTTCATTCCTGCATTAGAAACGTACAATGTAGAGCAGCTCGGATACCTCATACTAGATAGACTTATCCGATACTACGGATTCCCTTAAGCGTTTATAACGGATAGAGATAAGCTATTTACATTAAACTACTAGAAGACGCTTATAGGAACGATCGGAATTAAACATAAGCTATTAACAGCATATTATCCGGAAATAGACGGACAAACCGAAAGGATGAATTAAACGCTAGAACAATACCTACGACACTACATCAATTATGCATAAGACAACTAGGTCTCATTACTACTAATAGCGCAGATTGCACTAAACAACCATAAATTAGAGACAACTTTAACAACACCATTTTATGCGAACTTTAGTAAAGATCCTAACCTATTTAGAACACCTAGATCCTACCTATAAGCCGAAAGAGCAATCGTAATGACGGATACTCTTAAGGAAGTGCATAAAGAAACACGTAAGGCGATCGAAGATGCATAACATAAACTGTCTTAATAACGGTAGGACACGAGAAAAATGGCACCTCTACTAAAAGAGGGGGATAAGGTCTATCTCCTTACAAAAAACTTAAGAATAAGAAGACAGACTAAGAAACTAGATCACGTTAAGGTCGGACCATTTTTTATCGACAAAGTTATAGGACTAGTTAACTACCGCCTACGACTACTACTAGACGCAAGAATCCACCTAGTCTTCTATATCTCTAAGTTGGAACCCGTAGACGCTAAAACACCCTGCTAGGAGAGCTTCTATTTCGAACCGGAAGTAGAAAACGAATTCGAAGTCGAAAGAATCCTAGATAAGAAAGGTCAGCGATACCTTATTAAATAGAAAGAATACGACGAATTAGAAAATACCTAGGAACTAGAAAAGAACCTACAAAACTGTTAATAAAAGATCCGAGAATATCATAAGAAAAACAAAGACCTACAAGTCAACTAGTAGGGAGTAGTTCGGGTACCTCCTAGAACTCGTTACCGAGACCCTTAATAGCACCCTATGTACCTAGTAACAAGTTGAGAGCTAGACCCTTATAAGGGATATCCGAAGGAAGCAAAGAAGCCTCTTCTATCTCCTACTCCTCGATCTCCCTTTCCTTAACGGAAATCGCCTCCTTGGTACGACGATCTACTAGATCCATCTACTAACGTAAGCGCTCCTCGCGCGCGCGAGCAATCTTTAGATCCTCGAGAGCCTTCTTATAAACCCGTATCGCCTCCTCCTAAGCGGACCGAGACTCCTGGATTTTCTAACGAAGACGAGCCTTCTCCTCTACTAACCTCTTAAACTCCGACTAAGTTACTCTTACATCGCACCTTTAGCCGCGACGAAGACACTTACTACACTTCCCGGAACGAATATACACCTTGTACACGCGACTATGCTTTTTATACGTTAAGCATTTCTTAACTATAACTTCTCCCGCGGATTTAACGAACTCGTAGAGACGGCGGCGACGGATAGTACTAGAAGGGCGTTAGTAGATAGGCATCGCAAAGGGAAGAAGCTATACGCGAATACATAGAGGATACCGTTCGTTATAAGTAAGCTTAAGGGACTAAGCTAGGCTAGAAGGGGGATAGTGTTACGGTTCGGTCTAAACGGCAGCCCCGACTAGACACACGAAACACTAATTACTTAGAAACACGTAATACTAATCATCTAGACGCACATAATACTAATCACTTTACGGACTAATTAGTGTAATCAGTATGCTTAGTAGGACTGATTAAGGTGATTATACTAAGCTATAGGCTCTACGCCGCGAATCTCCTTTGTATTTAGGAACGCTAGAAACCCTTATAGTTCTAATACGTTCAACTTATGTTACTATCTCACTAATTGGAATACAACTCTTATTCCTATCATTCATCTTCGCTCAGCTTACTTTAGCCTCTCTAAAGAATAATACCGCTACGTGACTTAACTTATCTCTCTTTTAAGACTAGCCCTAGAACGAGACAATAACACTCGCCTATCCTTCGCGTTCTAGACACCCTTAGTATACGGTATTAACATGTCCTCGAGATCTCGCTCTCGTAGGCTTAATTTACTTAGAAGAATAGGTGCATTATCTTTAGTAGCTTTTACGAAGAGGAAGGGCGGTATAGTATAAGGACGTATAAGCTATAGGCCTAGCTTATCCGCGCCTTCTTAAAAGACGAGGTTATAAAGCTAGGTTATCGTATCTACTACTTTAGCTAAAGACGACTCGTAGCGAGTCTATCGTCCGGTAATTTGCTACGCGCTAAGGAGCTTATGCGGCTAATACTCCTATGTCTTAAGGTCCCCCTTACGTTTAATAGTAAACGGTACCTTATATAGCTTAACGGATATTATTAGGCTAGGTCCCCTAGGCGGTTAAGATAGCTTTTCGGCTTTACCCTAGACTAACGAGATAGGAACACTTATGCTACGAGCCTTAATAATACTAGTCCGTAGGCCCTAAGTAGCGCTCGATAACGGATCAATTCTAGCATTACTAAGCTAGCGAACATAAGTCTACTTATTGCGAGCGAGTACCTTATTAGCCCGACTATAGCTACTCGCTACGAGTAATGTATAAAGACCGTATCTAGTAGTGCCGTTCGGTTTCGAAGGGGTCTCGGTACTAGGAATCGGCGATAAGGGTAAAGGCGGACTCGTTACGGACTCGCTAGGCTCGATAAAGGCTAGGTTAGGTATACTACATTTACTACACCTTAGTAGATAGCCGTAGACCTCGCTATAAACTAGAGAAGTCTTTACTTACTTATATATGTAAAGATCGTCCTAAGTTAGAGCTAATATAATGTTAGAAGTAGTAGGAAAAGACTCGTAGGAAAAAGGACGTAGGACGTAGACTCGTTACTATATAACCTATAATAGCTTACCGGCTTAAGTAAACAAGTCTATTGTTCGTTCCGTTAGCTCTAATTCGTTAAGGCGAGTAGGCGGTATATACTTAGCGAGTCCCCCTCTACCTCGGAGATATTACGTAGTCTCGTTTCGTAGATACTAATAGGCGTAGACATACAATTTCTTAGGGCCTAGGCTAGGGCCGGCCTTGCTACCGTCTAGTATTAATAGATAGCTAGTAGTAGTAAGCTTCTTATTAACCTACTCTAGCGTTAGAGGCGGTAAGTATGTAGTAAGGTCTATAAGGTATTAGCTATAGGATTTGTAGACTCGGTTAAGTAGAAGTAGTAGCGAGTCCGCACTTAAGCTATAGCGAGTCCGCACTTAAGCTATAGCGAGTCCGCACTTAAGCTATAGTAAGTCTATACTTAAGCTATAGCGAGTCCTCCCTTAGCTAAGCTAGGACTCGTAGCTATAGTAGCGCTAGACTTGCTACTATAGACACCCCGGATTAACGTACCGCACTAATCGACTCGCTCCTTCCACTAGCGAAGCTCCTCGTTCTTTAGGTTAAGTAGATGCCTATATAGTCGTGCTCCTTTTAACTCTAGGTAGTTATATAGGATATCCGGTATACCGTTTATATACGATTCTAGGTTATAACGACGGATACGATAGCGGTTCTACTCGTTAACGAACGATAATATAACACTTCGAAGGATTAGAATATAGATAGTAGCGAATGCTATCCTATCTACGGCTAATGCTTCCTTAAAGAGTCCTATTGTAATATACTAATTAAAGAGGTCTCTCTAGCGATTAAATGTAGCCTTAGTACCCTCGCCCTACTAGTGTTCGATAGTTTAATTGCCCTTACTTAAGGTGTACTAGAAGGCCTTATCGAACGTAAGTAGATTACTAGCGAGTCGCTCTCGGACTCGTAGATAGGCATCGGCTAGTATAGGCGTCTTAACGCCCTAATTAGATCGTACGCGATTTAGCACCCTACTACCGTAATGTATTACTCTAACGTATTAAGCAAATATAGAGAACTTCGTCTTCGCTATAGGCCCTATATAGTACTAGATAACCCGCCGAGAGTAGACGTTAATATAAGCGTAGATCTATATCTTAAAGCGCTCGTATTTTAGAAAGGCATCGATTAACTAGACGTCGTTAGGACCTTCTACTTTTAGCCTCGTATACCGCGGTGTTATAGGGTCTCGCATTATAGGATTATAAGAGATAAAAGAGACAGGGTTAATCGTACGAGCGAGTGTCCTAATACGGTCGCTAATAAAGTTAGTAAGTCTAGTCTACGAGTCTATAGACACCGAGTCTATCCTACCGTCTAATAATATAATAACTCTTACGTAGCTCTCTTACTAGCTTACGATAGCCCTAGTCTTACTAATAGCTACTACTTATAACTTCCTAAAGGACTCGCTATATCTTAGGCTCTATAGCTAGAGCTTATTCTTTACTAAGACTACGCTTTAATCTAATACCTCTTCGTAGCTCTTAATACTAGCGAAGGGTAAGGTCGAATCCATTAAGGCGGAGGATAGCATAAGACTCGCTATCGTCGAGGCTATATTTCTAGAATAGTTCCTCGACTCGCTAGCGTAGCTCGGCCTAGCGAGCCTAATTATAAGCCTAATTATCCTCGCGAGTCCCTCGCTACTCTACGAGTCGCTAGCGGAGGGTCCGTCCGCTAATTCGAACACCGTAGAGATTAAAGAGGTTGTCTTGAATAGCTACCTATGTAAATTTAGCGGTAGTCTATAGCTCGATATCGATACGAAAGGGCTCTAGATCGATCGCTAGACGTAGCATTATATAAAGCAATGTAGCGAGTGTGCTGTTAGATAAATAGCGAGTCTATAAGACAAATAGCGAGTCTATAATAATGAGGATTGAAGATTGCGAATTTTAAATGCGGGTATTTACCGGTTTTATAAGCCTAGGCTACTGTCTATACCTCGAAATTTGTTAATATCCTTATAACTTTTACAATATTGTACTTACGGATATAAAACTTTCGTAATGCATAGATCTCTACCCTTTTACTATGTATTAGAAGTATTATAGATATCCGGTAGAAAGTAAAGAAATTATACGTCGATTCCTAAAAGCTCTAGAAATTCTACGACCCGGGCGAACCCTAAAACGCGGAGTAGGGTTGTATTATGCTTCTAAGGTTCTCGTACCTACCCCCTATAGCCTCGGCGCGGGATATAGGAGATCCTCGCACCTAATTTTAGCTATGCGCATCTCCTCTATCCTAATGCACCTTACTGTCGCTATCGTCTCGAATGAAGCCGTTATAATAGCTATATAGGCTAGTCCTAGGTGTTGTTAGCTATACTAGATCTACGCTAGTTACTACTATATTAGATTAACGAGCTCCGCGACTACTTTACTAAAGGCCTATCGAGCCGTCGTATTTACTACAAGACATAGATTAGCCGTCGCTATATCGATAAGATTCGAGCGAATATCGAGCTATTCGGAGAGCCGTATCTAGTATAGTAGAAGAGAGGGCCGCTAAAGCTACTATCGCTATAGTAGCTTAAATATATGTACGACTTCTTAAAGGATCGACCTACTGCTTATCTAGACGAGATCGTGTAGTTTATCTACGATAAGTTTGATCTTATACTCTCTACATAGGCGGTTAGTAACTACATCTATAACGAGCTTTACTTCTCGTAGAAGAAGACATAGCGTCGCGCGCTCGAGGCGAATTAGATACTACGTAAGGACTTTAGAGAGAAGTAGATATTCATGCTAGTAGACTAGGTGTGTTACGTAGATAAGAGCGCGTCGAATAAACGTACTAGTTAGCAAAAGTATAGATAGTTAGAGGTGGATACACCTACTATAGATTACGGTAGATCTAAGCGCTCGAAGAGGTAGTTAGTGTTACTAGCGATAACTACTTATAGCTATCTAGCGGACCCGCTTATATATTAGGGCTCAATTAAGAGCGACATGTTCGAAGATTAGCTTAAATTAGTAGTGTTGCCGTAGCTAAAGAGAGGGATGTATCTAGTAATGGATAACGCGTCTATTTATCGTAGTGTACGTATAAAGGAGCTCTACGACACTACTAGTATTAGGCTTAAATATCTACCGCTATACTTACTAGACTTCAACCCTATTAAGTTGTCGTTCTTATCGCTAAAGGCGTAGGTGAAGAAGAACATTACTAAGGCTACTACGTACGACACCTTCGGCCACTTTATAGCACACGCGTTAATAGAGTGTAAGATCGAAAGGGTAGTACCTACTTAGTTCTAGTAAAGCGGCTATCGATAAGTATGTATCCACCTCTTAAAGGCCGTCTCTTTCTTAAGATAGTCCTTAATTACTAACACCCTTATAGACAGCTAAAGGACGAAGCCGCGTATCGCGTTTACCGAATTCTATAGCTCTATTACCGCGCTCTATATCGCTTCGATTCTAGCGTCTTCGAACGGCGGAGGTAAGGAAGGCGGCGGCGACAGTAGTAATAAAGGAGGTAGTTCTTATTTAATAGGCGGTAGTAAAGAAGGTAGTACTAAAAGTGTCGTTACTTGTAAGTACGTTCGAGGTCGCTATAAAGGGAGAATATCGATGTCGTGCTAGGAGTAAAATTAGCTATCCGCGGTGTTTTAGGTAAGTAGAGACTAGTTCGGACACATTAGTTTCTTAGTAAGGCTAGTTTTAGTAGTAAATCGATCGAATTTATTACTTTTAAAAACGATGTCGTCTTAGCCTATCTCTATCTACTCGAGCATCGCTAGTAAAGCATTCGGGAAGAATCTTCCCGGGAATTCTTCGGCTCCCGCGGAACATTAGGGTCTAACGGCTTTACACGATATTACCTAACAACTATAACACCTCTTCTTTAGATATTTATATATTCTTTCGTTCCTCGGTGAGCGCTGCTATATAAAAAAAAGTTGGAGCGAAACGAATGCGTAGTTGTCGGGCTATAAAGTATAAACCTATCTTCCCGACCTTCTCGGATTTAGGGTCTAAGATGCTCGAAGATAGCCGTTAAGATAGTTATTATTTCTAGCTTTACCTCATTATCTTAACACTAACACGATAATAATAACACCTTATATACGCGATATTAAGGCGTCGTCGTACGCGCTATCGCCTCTCGTTATCGGCATATTTTTACTATTTTTCTACGCCTTACGAGACCGCTATTCCCTCGTATAAGCCTTAAAGCGCTCGAATTGCCCTTCCTTAAATCTATACCGAATCCACGTTGCTATATCGACCTTTAATACCCTCGATAGGGCCTAATCTTCGTAGATGAATTTCTTACGAATAGCGGTAAGGTTACCCTCTCTATTTATCTAGAAAGGATCGAGCTCGCACATGCGAAAGAAACCCTCGGTCTTAATCGCTAGATCTAAGAGCTCGTTTATAATAGGTCTAGGCGGTAAAGATAGAGGGTGCTAGTAAGAATATTAGACACTACCTATAACACCTACACCTCCGCTAAGGTAGTTGTTAACGATAATAGGTACCTACGCATTCGCCGCACTACTCTTCGATCTCGAGCTAGTAAATAGATTAGCATTATCTAAGCTATACCGGACCTTGTACTTCTACATTCGAAACACTAGCTCCGTCGTTAGGTCTTCGACAGTAGTACGGCCGAGCCTAATTAGTCGCGCCTATTTAGTCGCTACTTCTCTATAGATAAGTAGGTAGTTATTATAGGTGTCTAGGCCAACATAATAACACCACTAGCCGTACTAACGACACCGCGTGTTCTTATAAGGCTAGCGCGCCTTAATTGGATTACGAAGGTCTCCGTTCTTATCTTTATCTACCGGTAGAGCCTTAGCCTTAGCCTTAGGTTCCTTAAAGATCGTGTCCTTACGCCGGCGATAGTTACGGGCTATTAACATCGTGCGTGTTGTACTCTAAGGTATAGTACGCTAAGATGTACTACTACGCCGAGTAGGTATAGTATATAGTTACTACGACTGTAGCGGCTCTATTAGTACTAGATATAATAACACCTAGAAAGTGAGCATAATGCCACGCCTGTTCTTAGAGGCCTACTGATCTATTAAGTCGTAGGCTATATTAACCTAGCGCTACTAGTCCTCCGAGTTTAACTTAACGGTATAAGCTCTACTAACTGCTAGGTTGTCGTATATAGCGATTAACCGAATTGAGTATTTATCGAATATCTAGTTAGCCTTATCTCGCTTATTCGAGTGCTAACTGCGGTACTACCGGATTACGTACTCCTTTAAGGTCTACTCGAGAGGGTGTCTACGGTTAATAGCAATATGCGCGTTAGTCTATAATAGCGGCGCATTTAGCTTATTACGGTCGTTAATCTTGAACAGCAAGCGGTACTTGTATTACGGCCTCTTACGAACAGCGTTCTCGGCCTCCTCTTTATCCTATGTATTAACTTCATCTTTATCGTCCGGAACAGGCGATTAAGCAGATCGCGGCGGTGGAGCTTATTCTCGTTGTAGCTAAGCAGTAGCAGCAGTAGCAGCAGCTTCGATATTACGAGTCCGGCGGCTAGGCTTAGGCGTACGCGTAGGTCGATTAGATGGCCCTGCAGCAGCAGTAGCAGCCTTGCGCTTATTGCGCGGTGCCATTAGGTGAGTTCGGCGACGGCGAGGTCAGTGAATTGACTTTCACGGCAGGTACCTTATCCCGCCAAGAGGCCTATATTGGGTGAGAGATCGGCTCAATTCTGGGAAGCCGTACCGCAGGGGTGGGCACGAGAACCTTGGAGGAGCAATAGATCTGACATGGTCATCAGACTGGTCCTAACACGACACATAAGTAAGACGTGAAGCAGGAACAACTCGTGAGCATGGCACAACCAAGCTGGGACGATATGAGTGCAGTAGACCGCTGGCTCACTTGGGCTTTCGCGCCGTCCATCTCTGCCATCCTGGTGACGTTGGCGATAACACTACTGACACCCATCCTCATTCACTGGTACCTCTACAAGACAGCTGTTGCGAAAGAGCCACCAAGCATAATGTTACTGGGACCGAGTGGCGCTGGCAAGACGAGTCTACTGACGCTGGTGCTGCTCTCGACCTTCTTCCGGCTCTACGAGAGTGTTGGCTAAGAGACGACAGTTCGCCAATGGCACAACATCAATGACTCACACATCGCAAGAACCACAGACGGCACTTTGCACACCACCAGACTCCACTCGATCGCGCGAAGACCGATATCGATCTGAGCACGACACATCCTCACGATCACAGCCTACCTTTCACCTGGTCGACAACCCGGGCCACGGCAAGCTCAGACACCATGCGACAACCTCAATCCTGAGCAGAACTTCTGTCCGCGGTTTGCTCTTCGTAGTGGACAGCGCAGCAGTAGGCTCAACAGCCGGCCTCACCGAAGCAGCCGAGTACCTCCACGACATCCTGCTTCTCCTCCAAAAGCGCCACACCCAAGGCAAGACAAGCAAAGGCCCCACCTCGATCCCAGTGCTCGTCGCAGCGAACAAGCAAGATGTCTTTACATCACTACCAGCTGGACTCGTCAAGACACGGCTAGAAGAGGAGATTGCCAAGGTCAGAGCGAACAGGAGCAGAGGACTGATGGACAGTGGTGTGGGCATCGACAACGAGGCAGATGGCGACGACGAGAAGAACTGGTTGGGCGAATATGGAAGTAAGGAGTTCAAATTCACGCAGATGGAAGAACATGGTGTGGAAGTCACAGTCGTGGGTGGAAATGTCAGAGGCGACGGCGACGAACCTGGGCAGGTGGAAGAGTGGTGGGCATGGATTGGGGACAACCTATAAACTGTAGATGTGTTTCAGAGAGACGCTTGATCTCCGTCTTTGGCCCTGCTCACATGCTTTGGTATGGGCTGCGCCTCGTCCCGGCGCCTTAGATGCGACCGTAGCATGTGCCTCCGAGGCATGCTGCTTGGCAGAATCGACTAATCTGGCGAGCTGACTTCGTGTGACGTGGCAGTGTAGGGCGATGCAGGAGGCGTTGAGAGCCGAAGCCATCATGCAGGACGACTTACGCCTCCTTGCTTTGTACGGCTGAGACGAATGCACATGCGGGTACTGTCCGACTTTTGGACCCGATACCGGTGGATCATTACGGATCCCTCGAAAATGTTCAGCAGCAGCGATTGCCTTGCCGTGGGGGAATGACTTTGGGAGTGATGCGCTCCGGCGGGCCTGAACACGATGGCCCGTCGACCTACTGGACTCGCTCACGTGGATATGATGAGCAGTGTCAAAGAGTAATCGCATGGCGCCTTCGAACTAGGGGGCGGAGCAAAACTCGATCGTTGGTAATTGAGGTCAAAGCCGACCTGACCAGCGAGAAACATTGTATGTATCAGGTTACTCTCAATCCTGGCGTGACTAAGTCATGGCTTACTCTGGGTAGACGCTCGCAACCTCAGACATTCTCTACCATGACCTATCGAGCCGTTGGAAAGGTCGAATGTTTCGCCAGACTCAGTCTCTCCACTGCGGGGCCTTGCAGCGGTTCTCAGGCTTTCCCTCAGGGAAGGGTCAAATGTACTACTGACAAGACAATCGTGTCGACCCTCCGACTCTTCCCTCGCATCACCATTGCTCCACTACATATTGTCGTCAGCCTCAGCTATAAACACCAGCACAACCAGTCTTGTTGCCATGCCACGTACCTTTCAATCCCTCACCTCGGAGCTATTGCTAGAGATCTACACCCATGTGGCGAATCACCTCTGTACTTGCCATCCAAGCCATCGAAAAGGGATCACCTCTCATTTTTGCCCTGAGGAAAGCCGGAGTGCGACTAGCAAATTCGATGCTTAGATCCATTCCCTCAAAGCAACATGCGATAATTCCCGCCTGAGTGAGATTGCGAAGGATGCGTTCTTTAAGATGGAGGGTGGGATGAAAGTTGGATTTGCGGTGATTGTTGAGGATGACGACTAGCTCGAAGGGAGAAAGCGCAGATGGAGCTTTGGCGAATCGCCATGGTAACCACTCGTCGAGTAGGAATTTTCTTCACTGGCAGACCATGATTTAGGAGGATCAGTCTCATGTCGAATACTTAGCACCAACCAGAATGGGCTTGACCTCGTCGAGACCCACCACTACAACCAAGATATTGGGCGTAAGTTTCACTTCCTTTCCGTGACCATCGCCTTCTAATCAGCCCAGCCACTCAATCCGCCAACAACCCTCCTCTCCCTTCCTGACAAACTCCTCCTCGAAATCTGGACCCACGTTGCCGATGACCTCATTCACCGCTATTCCGCGGCCGCTAGACTCGTGGGTACTGGCGACCGCATCTGGTACATTTCAACTGTTTGTGGCAACAAGCAATTGATGAGAATTGTTGAAAAGGCTTTCTGGAAGATGTTGTCCCGAGGTCAGGGATCGAGGACTAAGCGATAGAGTGGGAGGGTTGTGGCAGGGAGTTTCGCAGGAAATGAAATAGGAAAGGGGCACGAAGGGAAGGCTGATCGAGGCGAAGAATCTGGACTAAGCGACGACGGTGACGATAGTACGATCTAGATCTCGATCGAATTGTATCGGAGCTGGTGAATATGGCACTGCAGGCGTAGAACGTATCCGCATCAAGAATCATGCGGCCCTCCCTCCTCTCTAATCATCAGACCTTTCACTCATGTCTGTCTCGAAGCCTGTACCCAGCTCCGCAATCCTCATTCCCAATGACTCGGCTCGCCGCCGTCGAGAGCACGACGTTTCCCGGGCCTCATCTCAAGCTCCAAGTTCCCGGTCTCCTCTCTCGACTGAGCGAATCTTCCACTTCGATGATGAGGACGACTTACGCTACGGAGGACCACAAGAAGTGGTATCGCATGGACGGGTGAATTTCCCTAGAGGTAGTGGCTCGGAAGGGTCTGCCACTATTACTACAGTGGTGCAGGGAGGGCCGGGGAAGTTCATGCTGCCTTCTGATGGCGAGAGTGAGAGTTATGGAAGTCATTACAGTCGGGCAACGGATGATGACAGGAGCGGCCGTGGGACTCCCACAAGGGTTGAGGGGCACAACCTTGGAGGCGGGCGTGTCTTGAGGTGTATCATGCCAGGATGTGAGGAGGAATTTGGGCTCGGCAATGTCGTTGAATGATCATATTGCGATGCGACATTGGATGGATGCGTGAGCACAAGTCAATTGGTGAGGCGTGGTTTGGGTAGGCCCGGCGATTGTCGTCGTCCTGTCCTCATTCTCATTCGTGCTGAATTGTCCTATTCCTATTATAATCCATTATCCGCCCCCACGATATACAAATCCGGACTTGTACTCGCGCCATGTCACCGTCACGAAAGTTCGAATCTCCGAGCGTTCCCTTAAGAAGGAGCAGGATCCCAGCTGAGGATCTCCTGCCTGCTTCGTGAGCTCACAGCTAGTATCTGCCAGCACCTTGTCTTCGTGCACAGCAGCCGGCACGAGCTCCGACGGCTGGCACAGAGGTTCGACGGACGGCCGGTCGACACTCAGGGCCTTGAATGCGCTGTCGAGCGGCGTTTTGCATGTCGACTCCTCCATGTTGTTCTCTTCCGATCTCGGGCATTTCTTCGACTTGCATAGCTGCAGTAATGCTCGTGACGAGCATCACGATCGCGCTTCTTATACCGCTGACTGCACTCGCGACGACCGCAGATTACATCTCGGGCTATGGCGGTGACGTCGAAGGCCACACGGCTCCTTGTGTGAGGTCTGGGAAAGCGTCGATGCGAGTTGGAGGAGATCGTCGCATGACGGTAAGATGCGCTGCTCGGCGGCATCGGCCTTCTTTTGCTTGTTCCTGGCCTTCAACTCACCCGTACGAGGCTGTGTTGGTCCCGAGATCGCAAGAACTCCAAGCCTTGATGTACGCCGTGCCGCATTTATGGCGTTGGTATAGATGGGATACAGGACCGGCTCCATGTTGACTGTGACTACGACTCGAAGTGGGGAAATGGTGCATCAGAGGCAGAGCTGGGAGATATTCATGCAGCGTGTCATAGAGGACGCGCTAGTGGGCGAACTGCGGCAGGCGGCGCGACTCACAGGACTTGAGTGAATGGCGAGACAAAGCGCAACAAACGTCATGTGCAATGCCGCCAGTACTTGTCAGATTCACACCCATCCCGACTCTATCGGCCATGGTCATGGCCACGTAGGTTGTATCACTGTCCAGCGGCCTTCGACCACCCTAACTTAGACACGGTATGTGGAGCACTTTCGTCCAACCTGGTGAATCAGGCATGGATACCATACGAGGTCAGATTCATTTCAGTCCAGGCTGCAATAGAAGTCGCTAGCACATGGGTATACCACAGCCACTAAAGTCACAGGAGAGCCGGCTAGGTTATGTCGACCTCCGTGGCGGGCCGCCATTGATAGTCGCGTGTGAGCATCTACGCACTTCTCCAAACGATGATCAGGCTGAATCTCTTCAGCAATCACTCCTCCCTCTCACTTTCATCCATCCAGTATTACCCCTCCGCTTAGCGTCAGAAGCCGATCCAAGCTCATCGTCATCGGCTCCATCGCTCGGCTTGACACTGACAACGCTCATCGCGGCATATTTCGACTCCTGCGGGCGTCTCGACCCTCCGACCATGACTGGTCGTTCCTCTTCGCGATCCTCATCCCACTCTTCTTCTTCCAAAAAGTCCCACTCAGCACCAGAGATTTCTGCTAGTAGGTTGGACCTCAACTTATCAGCGAAGCGTGCAGACGACACCATCTTCCAATCCTTCAGCAGGTCCATGCCTGCTGCGCCGGCCAGATTGTGTGTGACTGACGTGTGAGAGAACAAACCCAGTCGCAGATCTTGTGCTGGGGTGTTCTTGGCTGAAGTTGTCGTCTCCCTGCGATCGAACGAAGGGCGATGCGCCTGCTTCCGGCTGGATAGAAGCAGCTGGTATAGATTGCGGCCGATGTTACAGGCGTCTTCGTAGCTGTTAATGTTATCGATGCCTTGAGTCTTACACAACCATGCCACATCCCAAGCAAGGAGGGTGATGCCCTCAACATAGAGGTCGTATGATTTCTTATCCTCTTTGCTGAACTGAGCGAGAGGACCATCGAGCCATAGTGGCCTTGGCCGCGGTTGGTTGCGGTCTAGCACTCGAGAACCCGCAGGACTTGAGGTTTGGCCGATGGTCAGACCCGGAAACGGAATGTTCTTGACCTTGTATGACGACTTCTCGGGATTGATCATGGCCCGTGGAAAGTCCTCGTGAGGAAGGATGATTTCGGCCGGTAGTCGTACTGAAAGGTAGTGCGCACACAAGTTCAGAAGGCGGGCGACGTTGTCGAAGCTCTCCGAGACCGAATCATGTGGCTCTTCAATGACTCGGCCACCCACTGCAGTCTTTCTGTGAACAGCCTGCGTCTTGGTATTGAGCAGGCGTAGGTCAGGTATGGCGATGCCTCCGAGCACATATACTGAACGCCCGTCAGGCCCTTCGTGTCGCTGGAAGTTGCTCGCCGACGCTGCCTCGCGACACAGCAAGCTCCTCGCTTCCACAATCTTGTAGCGTGTACGGTCCAGACGTTGCGACGCTTTCTTGATGGTCGCTGCGACAGGGTCCATAGCTCTTGATCTCTGCTTGTCCAACTCGCCACGCCTGGCTGCCAGATCTTTCCGGCGATGTTCCAGCTTTTCCCTGCGTGTTTCGATCGTTCTTTGGTATTGCTCCATCTCCAACCTCAGGCCATTGGCATGATCAAGGATCTGGGTGACGCGGTATTCCGCAGCTTCTCGCTCTGCCCGTGCCCGATCATAGCTGTGCTTCTTGATACCACTGGTTATGGCATCTAGATCGGCATCATCCGGTAGCGATGCTAAGACACCATCGTTGCCGGGCCGGACGATGGCTTCCGCGTGAGTGTGGGACTTCTCACGGTCGAGCAAGGTGATCGCTTGTCGCACTCTAGGGCCGTACAACGCCGCCCGCACACAGATCACACACAGCGGTTTCCTCCGTGTGCTATACTCGCGCATACAGATGCCGCACTCCATCCACTCCATCTTGTCACCTCTTTGGCCTCAAGAGCAGCGCGTGTATCCTATCGACGTAGAGTGGATAGTGCGGCCGGAGCATCGTGAGAGGAAGACTTCGGAGTTTGCGTAGTACGGAGTCGTGTGGGAAGACGATCGTCGCTATCTGAACATATTCACTGATGCCTGCTCACAGTCCGCCGTGCGTGATGATGTCGCTGACAAGCATTCATCGCTGCGTGATGCCTGCCTGCCCTGCCTGCCTTGCGTCAACTTCGGGACAACATGTGACGACGCGAGGCACGCGTGATCCCTGCAGCTGATCCTGGTCGCCCGACTTCACGTCTTTCTTCCTTTCACTGCAACCGCGACCTCGACATCATATCATCAAGATGGCAACATGTCGTCTGCACAAGTGACAAGTGACGTGCAGACATACTCCAGTCCGGTGAGAGTCTCGGCGGAAGCTCTCGAACACGAATCTGCACCCGCCACCGACGCGACTTCCTCATCGCTAAGCTCCATCCCGCCACGCTCGCCTCCTGTACCTCCGCACATGGCGGCGGACCGGACGGTCGTGGACTTATCAAAGGCGATGCCTCCACCGTCGACCAAGGCGAGCAGAAAGCGTTCCAGCGATGAGATGCAAGATGATGCCAAGTCTGTCGGGAGTCTTCTGACTGTAGTTCCCGAAAATGCTCAGCTTGCCCAACAGGGCAAGACCGAAACACAAGACATTGACTCCTCAGCTATGATGATGCCAGATTCACAAACACAAGGTCGCCCGCAAGTGGAGCAGCGCGCAGACGAACCATCGCCCAGCAGCGTGGCGCACTCTCAGAAGGCGCCTCCCTCGGCACAAGGACAGAAGCCGAAGACGAAGACAACAAAGGCATCCAAAGCCGGAACCAAGAAGGGAAATAAGGAAGCCACAGAGCAGTTGGATGAGGATGCTGTCGACTACGAGAATGCTGACGACGACTCCACGTCGACTGACTCTTCCGAAGGTATCGGCGACCCACAGGATCAGATTGTGGATTTCGACTGGAACAATCTTAACCACCGCTATCACCGACAGATGGAAGAGTGTAATCGCAATGAACAGGCCATCTTGGCAGAGTTCCGGCATCTAGTCCAGGCACGTTTCCCAGTGCAACCCACAGGATCATGCTGACACTTACTCAGTGCTTCCACATCTGGGCAGACTCTGGCAATGACAAGGAGTCCGACAGAAGTTTCAAGCGGTAAAGAAGTGTATACGTGACCACTGTCGACACTACTGACTGTATAACCCCAGTCTCAAAACGCAGGAGCTGTATGTCCAGCACGAAGAAGACGAACTTGAGCGAAAGCGGGAGCATTGTGAGTGGCAACTCTGCTGCTACAGATTACCGTACACTGACTCTCGCCGCAGACATTCGTGTTGTTGCAGCATTCCAGAGTGCGCTCCAACTTCTCCAGGCTTGAGAGCAAGTCAGTGGTAACCTTTCTTTCAGCAGTTGCACATCTCTTAGTCGAGCATTCTCCTAACTTGGCGAAGGACCTTGTCATGAATCAGCTTGGCGGCAAGCCATTTACTCGCCATAAGAAGGAGCGGCCCAAATTTCAAGTCTCATCATCGGCATCCACCCCAAAGATCGTACACGACGATCTTCCCGCGAGGATTGCTGGCGACATCGACCTGCGCAAGTACAGATATCGAGGACACCACGGCTCACGATGTGTTATATTGTAATCGCTGACGGACGTTGTCGGAAACATCATTATTTACTCTGCTGGACCCCTGTGTGGAACTTTTGCTCGATACCCGATGGTTATGGTGAGCACAGTATATTCAATACTTATACGGAAGCTCCTTAATAATGAAGATCGTGACTTCACCAGCAATCTTGGCACGAACATTGTCGCCGCCTTAGCAGTTGATGCTGGTTTCAACTTTTGAGGACATGGGAAAAGGTCCTCAAAATGTCTGTGAAATGCCAGTATAAGATGTTACGGACGCTGCAGTGTCTTTTCCACTTACACACATCTACACGAAAGGCTCAACGTGTCTTCGACAGGGCCACTTGATCGGCATTCCGCAGCCTTACGCAGCATCTCCATCCTAGGTAATATCCAAGAACTCATCGAAATGCACCATACACGCCCCGGAACCCTACTACGCCGCTACATCCCCACGGCCTCTATATTCGCCTTGCGACCACAAGACAACTTCAACATCTTCGACATGGTCGCCGAAGACCCCATTTCCTCCTTGTAAGCCCTAATAACCCACCCCAGTTCCCTGCCTTTCACTAACATCCAATACAGCATAACTCTCGCGATCCTCGGCCTAATCATCATCGCTTTCATCGCCTTCCTAACCCATCGGGCTATCCTCGTCCGTCGCAGAGAATACCGTTCTCGCCGCGAACGCTTGGCGCTGGAGATGCGGGAGGAGTTGGTCCAGCCTGACTACTCGACTATGTCGAGCTCATCCAGTGCGGAGGAGCGGCCTTGGGATGAAAGCGGGAGCGAGTCGAGTTGGGGGGAACTTGAGACGTGTGAGAATGGGGTCAGGGTTCAGGCTAAGAGGGTACAGATGAGGCCTGGCGTGCCTTACGTGGGCGGGAGGGTGAATGTTGAGGAGTATGAGGATAGTGATGGGGAGGGGTTTCAGTTTGTGCCGTGCTATTTGGCATGGGTCTAGGCTGAGGATGTTGCGCTTTTGCGATTGATGTATAGGACGAGGGGACGAGGGAAGGGACGGTAGTGGCGTTGCTTGGCTTTGGTGGCGAGGTAGAGTAGAGGCATGAGGCAGTCAATGCGAGCTCCAAGAATCGCAGAGATTTGATCTTGGTGGCTAAAGAACATATCGTCGCGATGAACTGTTTAAACTCTTTTCGACGTGCATTGCTGTGATTGCGCGTAAGGGAAGATCTGCGGCAGGACCTCCTTGCGGGCATATAAGCGAGCGGAGCGCAGTCCGAGTGTCCGTCCAATCACAATCCAAGGACCTTGATGGCAGTCGCCGTGACAATGTTCAGCATCAGTTCAAGCCGTCCTCACTGTGCAGTGCCTCCCTCTCCTTGCAAGATGGCGCGTCTGGGGCGATTGGGGTTCCTGGGGATCGCGGTGCTGTTCCACGTCATCTACATCTACTCCATCTTCGACATCTACTTCGTCAGCCCCATCGTCCATGGCATGCGCGCGTATAGTGTCGATGCGCCCAAAGCCCCCGCCAAACGATTGGTGCTGTATGTTGGTACGTCAACCCTAAGCACATACCAAACAGCATCACTCACACATCACCACCCGCAGGAGACGGTCTTCGCGCCGACAAGGCGTTTCAATTCTTCCCTGATCCATCAAGATCGCCCAACGATACATCACCACCACACGAGCCAGGCCCATTAGCACCTTTTCTTCGATCGAGAGTCCTCGAACATGGCACATTCGGGGTCTCTCACACCCGTGTACCCACCGAATCACGGCCTGGGCATGTAGCTCTGATAGCAGGATTGTATGAGGATGTGGCAGCAGTAACAACAGGATGGAAGCTCAATCCAGTCAACTTCGACAGCGTCTTCAACAGGAGCCGGCATACATGGAGTTGGGGCAGTCCAGATATCTTGCCCATGTTTTCGACGGGCGCGGTGCCTGGAAGAGTGGACGATGCTACGTATGGCCATGAGTTTGAGGATTTCAGCAAGGATGCCACCGAGCTGGACCGTTGGGTCTTTGATCGCGTGAAGCAGTTGTTCAAGGACGCAGAGACAGATGAGGCCCTCAATGCGCAATTGAGACAAGACAAGCTGGTCTTCTTCTTGCATTTGCTCGGACTGGACACTACAGGACATGCATATCGACCATACTCGAAAGAGTACCTGCGCAACGTTCAAGTCGTGGATCAGGGAGTCAAGGAAATCACAGAGATCATCAACGACTTCTACGGAGATGACGAGACAGCCTTCATCTTCACAGCAGACCACGGTATGAGTGACTGGGGGAGTCACGGAGATGGTCATCCTGATAACACGCGAACTCCACTCATTGCCTGGGGATCTGGTGTGGCGAAGCCGAACACAGTTCGCAAAGGCAAAGCACCCGGCCATGAAGACGGCTTCTCCCACGACTGGCATTTGGATCACGTCCAAAGGCATGATGTCGCCCAGGCAGACGTTGCTGCGCTAATGGCATACCTCGCTGGTCTTGAGTTCCCAGTCAACTCTGTTGGAGAGCTACCGCTATCCTTCCTTGACGCCACAGACGACGAGAAAGCCAAGGCTCTTCTGATCAATGCGAAAGAGATCTTAGAAATGTACCGCATCAAGGAAGAAGAGAAGCGGTCCGAAGTCATGCGCTACAGGCCGTACTCAGGATTTGGCGACGCCGAGCATAGTGTGGATCAGCGTGTGGCCGCGATCCAGCAGCAGATATCGAAACGGCAGTACAAGCAAGCAATACAGAGCTCCGACGAGCTCATTCAGCTCGGCCTCAAGGGACTTCGATACCTTCAGACGTATGCCTGGCTGTTTTTGAGAACCCTCGTCACTGCAGGATACCTGGGATGGATCGCGTTCGCTTTCACCACCGCCGTCGACGAACACATGCTCGACGGCAAGATCGAACCTTCCCGACCGGTGGGACTCGTTATTGTGTTCTCCTCGATCTTTGTAGGGCTGTATAGTCTGCTATTGATGCAGAATTCGCCTATTACTTACTACGCTTATGCTTTGTTCCCAGTGGTCTTCTGGGAAGAGGTCTTCGCCCGAAGACAGGCGCTGGTCGAAGGCTGGCACAGGGTGTTTGCAAGGTTCTCCAGAAGTGATTGGAGCAAGTTCACGCTCAACGCCTTTGCCTACTTGGCGCTGCTGGAAGTCATGGTAAGCTTGCGCATGTCTTCAGAATCAGCTGTACTGACCACATTGACATAGGTACAAAGTTACTACCATCGCCAAATTTACACCATCTGCTACTTGCTCGCTGCTGGCTGGCCATTGGTGTACGGCTTTGATTTTGTGAAGGCAAACTGGGCACTTTGCACTACCTGGGCGCTGGGATGCACATCGATGAGTGCTTTCACCCTTTTGCCAGCGATCAAGGTCGAAAGCTCCAACCTGATGTAAGTGCCACAGCAAAGAACAATATGGTCTGTACTAACCTTGTGCAGCTTATTTGGTGGGTTTCTGATGTTAGTCCTTGGAGTTCTCTACATCGCGTTCGAGAAAAGCCTGCTCGTTAGTACTTCACCTTCCGGCAAAGCGCTGGGCGCAGACGCACCTGACGGGCTGTCTCGCATCATTTTTGGAGTCCAGGTAAGTGCTTCCCTACGCGATCTCGATTACCTTCTAAGACTTTGTAGGTTGGCCTGGTAGCACTTGCTATGTTCGTGACACGATCGAGTGTTGCTTCTCTCCAAGCCAAGCAAGGGCTGCCACTTGGAACACAGGTAGTGGGTTGGGCAACTTTGAGTAAGTTATGTTCATCTTTTTCTGATTACAGGCGACCACCGCACCTGGCCATACATTTCCCTCTCCGTCGCTCCATGGCTATCTTCACGCACGATCCCGCCGCTGTTGACGATGTTCTTCGAATCATCGAGAGCCCTGCCTACAGCTTCCAGACTCTGCCTTAGTGGATGCGGATTCTCCTAGGCTCGTTCTTCGTCTTCTATTTTCCAGTCGCGTACATGCTCGGCCTACTCTGGGAGATAGCCTGGCGAACTCCAAGTCGGCACCTACGTCAACGTCATCAGCCGGACGCGCCTGGGGCTGATACCTGGCTGTGGCATCGGATCTGGTACAGCTCGAATCGAGGCAAAGTCATACTGCTGCTTTTGAGACACGAAATCCCAGAGCGGCAAACAGATCTGTCTGTTTGTGAAAAGGCGTTGCGCATGAAGCAATCCCTGTTTGCGGTGCACTACGAGTACAGGACCGGAGAAGTGTGAAACTGGCACTGTTGCGCATCACTTCTCTAACATTTCAGGGCAACAGAACTTCACTGACATAGCTTAGTCGCCTCACTCGTCGTTCCGTTCCTTCACGCCCTACGCCCACGAAATTACTACCTCCACCGCCTAGCCGTAATCTTCCTCGCATTCGGACCACTCTTCATCATCCTTACGATCTCCTACGAAGGCCTATTCTACTTCTCGATCGCCATCACCCTGGTTTCGTGGGTCAGACTCGAGCACCGCATCTACCAACAGTCTTCGAACGCCTTGACTTCGAGCGTAAATGGCAATGCAGTCGAGATTACGAACCCTCTCGAGCCTGCGCTATCCGCCGCTAAACAACGCGAAACCGCCCTCAAATACGGCGACTATCGTAGCCTCAAGCTCAGCGACGCTCGCATCTGTCTCTTCTTCCTCTATCTTCTGCAATCCGCCTTCTTCAGCACAGGCAACATCGCATCGATATCCTCCTTCTCTCTAGACGCCGTCTACCGGCTCTTGCCGGTCTTCGACCCTTTCTCCCAGGGCGCCCTCCTCATTCTCAAACTCCTTGCCCCCTTCGCCCTCGTCTCCGCCAACCTGGGTATTCTCACGAAACGACTGCGACTTCGAGGTGGTAGCCTTTTCGCTGTCGTCATGGGAATTAGTGATTACCTCACATTACGCTTCTTCTGGGAAGTGAGGGACGAAGGCAGTTGGCTGGAGATTGGAGAGAGTATTAGTATGTTCGTCATCGCGAGTGTCCTATGTGTTTTCGTGGCTGGGTTGGAGGCGCTGAGTGAGGTCTTCGTAAGGGGTGTGGAGTTTGATGATGAGTCGCTTGTGGAGCAGATTAAAGAGGTCAAGGGGATTGTCAATGAAGCGTTGAAGGAGCAGGCTAGGAAAGCGCTTGATACGGCGAATGGAAAGACTAAATAGACTGGTAGAGATTCCAGAGCTCTAGTTGTGTGGTGTACACATAATGTACAAATGTTTATATCCAGATGCCTGCGGGCATGCATCACGACTCCAGAATAGTCGTATGGGAGTCGAACGACGCGCGATAGGTGGTGCGACTTACTCGAGGGTGTGCGAGATCATGTCAACATGCTGCAGGACAATACCGAGGTGACTGCGAGGCTGTACGAGGTGTCACAGCTGCGAGTGACGCTGCCGTGATGCTGTCTTTGCCGCACCAGATCTTCTTCAGCAAGCAGAAGCCTCAGCCAGGAATTACGGTATACCTGGCTCGAGGATACTGGTGTTCGACTCAAAGCCAGGTGCACCGTACTCTGGTCCTCTTCACAAATTCAGTGACCCAGACCATGCTTCCGCATCCTGACAGGTGGTAGCAAAGGTATGCCCAAAGCTGCCGAGGTCTCCCACGCAGTAGCTGTCAACCGTGGACCAATGTTTTCCCACGTCTCAGGAAGTGTAGCGCGTTTCAACGAGAAGAGATGCCTCCACGTCGTTGACATGCATCACGTCTCCGGATTATCAGTTTCCGGAGCTGCAGCCCTCGCAAAGCAGGTCACGTACATCTCGAAAAGGGGAGACGCCGCCTCAATCATTGATCTCATCGACGAATTCAGCATTACCACAACGCTCTTACACCCCAGACTTATGGAAGACATGACCCAAACCATGCAGTCTGATAAGCGAAGTCACACAGCACTCCGTTCGCTGCACAGCTTGACTGTCGGGGGAAGTGTTGTCAATGGTGATGCCGCTCTCGCTTTCACGAGCTTGCTCTCCGGAGGCGCAAGCGTTAATTCGCCTTATGGGTCCACAGAATCAAGCGTCGTTACCACCCTCTCCAAGGGTACACCTTTCGTCCCTGAACACTTAGGTAGCCTCGCCCCAGGCACGAAACTCCTCATCGCATAGCACTGCATAATCCACCGCCGGGAGTACTGCAGCCGAGTGCATTGCCGAGAAATGAATTGTCGTTGAGCTCGAGCATTCCTTCGTTGCTTGTTAAATGATTTGATGCCTGCCCAACATTGGCAGCGCTAAAGTACGGCGGGCGACAGCAAGTTGCATAGACGTTCCTTGGCGTAAATGATCCGCCATTGTCCCTGTGGCGGGGCTTGGCACAAAATCGCGGTCCACAAAGGAATGATGTCTGCGTGTCCATAATTATACATCGACGGCTGAAAGCTTTGAAGCCATCGGCACATGCTAATGCACCGAAGAGCGAACGACTTGCAGATGCTCGGAACTTGCCATCATCAGATCGGCAGCTTTGCACATACTGATTGAGGCCAATTGCACTGTGGTTACTCAACGATGTTGACCTCATGGTCTTTCGTCGCACCTGATGTGCTCGCTGTCACTTCTAGACAGGCACGACTAAAGCTCACGAAGCACAAGAAACCGAACCCATGGACTATGAGCAGTCTTCCCAGCAACACCGTATCGACCCTACGACCTCGAGAAAGATGACCAAAAGCGCCGTTTTGACGACAGTGGTCTCCTTGCCTTCTCACCAGACGATATTGAAGACCCCAAGAACTGGTCCTCGGCCCGCAGATGGTACATCTCGCGGGTAACGATCCTTCTTATACGAACGCCACCTGCCCGTCCTCCTCTCCTTCAGCCTGTCTCCCCAGCATCTCCCAGGAATTACATGTCAGCTCCGAAGCAGCAGCATGGGTCGTGACAGTTTTCCTCCTCGCGAATGCCGGATCCCCCTTCCTCTGGGCACCACTATCTGAGCACTACGGCCGCCGCCGGGTGCTCTGCGGAACATTCGTTTGCTATCTCCTCTCCAATTTCTTGTGTGCGTGGGCGCCCAACTATGGAGCATTACTTGTGGGGCGGGTCTTATTTTCCATCAAGCACACAGAGCAATCCGCCCGGACTTTTGGCGGATATATGGGGAATTCTAAAGAGAGGAAATGCGACGGCACTATTGAGCGTTATGGTCTTTGTGGGTCCTGCGCCAGGTCCTGTCATCGGGGGTTCTTCTGCAGCTGGAGAAGCATTGAAGGTGGGTTTTACGTCCTGCTGTGTCCAGCCGGAGGGACAATTCCTATGATGTCCACAATTCCGGAGACGCATCACCAGCAAATTTCCGACGAATAAGGCGAGAAGGTTGCGGAAGTATAATTCCGTCGGCTGGATTTTCCAATGCTAGCTGGTGTGTTACTTGGCATGGCCATCGTGTTGATCTTCGTGGCGTACCTCAACTACCTGGTCGATACATACATCAATTACGCGGCGAGTGCCTTGGCTGCCAATGCAGTGTTCAGGTTGGCAGGCGGAGCTGCCGCGCCACTATTCACGTCCTACGTAGTCGAGAGCCTGGGCGTTGCCGGTGGTGGGTCGTTGATCGGGGTATTGCCATTCTGATGGCTCCAGTACCGTTTGTCTTCACACGATATGGTGCGACTTTGAGGGCCAGATCGAAATTCGCGGCGAGTGACCCACCCCCCGAACGACGATGTGCCTGTCCGGAACGAGAGCTGACTCTGGACAAGATGAGGAGTCGTAGACTTATGTGAGTAGTGAAGCGATGGCGGCATGCTGCCAAACCTGTCGAAAAGAGGCGCAATGCTACTGTCTTCGCTTGCGAGAGCCCAACATCCAAGTTCTCAGTCCTCTCTGCGATATCATATCCCGAATGGAGCCTGTGAGGAGTCAATAGCAGAGTCTCTGTAGACGTTTGAGAGTGTTCCGAAATGGTCTCTGGGGCCGTTTCGCTAGACAACGAGCTGTACATGGGTATGATCTGCATAATTGCTGCTCGAATCTTGCATAGTAGATGTGCGGCTTTCTGGCCGTCGGCTTCTCTGCCGTATTCAATGTAGAGATTTTCATCGAAGCTCTACGAGGAATTGGAATTGTCCGCACACGACCAGGGCGAAGTATTGTCACCATCATCCAGCGCATCGATGATCCCGACGATCGATCCGTAAGTACCAGCAATCGTCAAGAACGTGCCACCGATGATGATGAACCATGCCCACGCGACTCCGAGCTTCCACTTCAAATCGCGGTTCGGCGTGCTCCAATTATCGTAAAGCCACATGAAGCCCATCGGTTGAAGGCTAAGTAATGTTCCAAAGGCAGCGCCGGCGAAAGAGACCAGCTGGTCGAAGACGGGAATTGCGCTGGCCAAGATGTACGAGATCAGGGCAATGCCACCGGTACAGGCAAGCCATACAATCCAGTGAACGGCGGTGTTGCTGTTCAAATGGCGTGAACCCTTCAAGATGCGGATGAAGATGTACTTGGCGGGTACCTGAAGATAGTCAGCAGAGGGAATGAGCACATGGCTAGTCGACTTACGTGGCTAAGCAGAATCATAGATGCCAGTAGACCGGGAAGCGCCAAGCCATAGCAGATTCTTTTCATCAGGAGACCGGCTGAACCAAGTGCCGGTGACGCTACATAGGATCCACAGAAGTAATAGACGACAATGCCGATAGCGAGGTAAAGCGAAGTGACGACACTTTGACAAATCGACATTGACCGGACATACTTGCGAGGCTCGCGCATCTCTGATACGATTGAAAAGAAGGCCGGTGTTCCAGCATAGGCGAAGACCAACGTAGACAAGGCCTGGAATGCACTCGCTGGGCTAGGTGTGGCCGTAATCTTGTAGTCGGAACTCCACGGGCCGGTTTGTGGTGCTGCAGAGGGACGGTCTTCCACTCCCACAGCGACCGTGAGGACGAGGACTATGCAGTCGTAGTCAGTACATCTCTTCTGTTGTTTGTGGACATAAGCGGTCAGCTTACTGGCGGAGATGATGCCAGCCACACCAACCCATGCGAGCCAAGTGATGCGACCCAGAGTCTGTATGCTCGAGAAGAGAAAACCAATAATGGCAGCTACAGCCACAAAGACAGCGGTACAGGCTCCATGGAGTGACAGAGCGTTCAGCGCGATGCTGATAGAGATCATGGCAGATCCAGCTACGAAGACCCAGACTGTAAGTGTATTAGCTCAGACTCTTATGGTGATGCCAGGATTCGAAGTCGTACACAAGCAGAACACTGTGCCCATAATGATGTAGCCTGCTTTGCCCATCAACAGCCCACCAACGTCATCAATGCCATATACCTCTGGATGGTTGATCTTGAAGACGCCCACGATGTAGTCAGACCAGGTCGTCATAATCCCAATTGCCAGTAGGCAAATAACACCAGGGACCATGCCAACAGTGTCCTGCAATCGCATTAGCGCGCTGGGCTTCATCATGAAGGACCTCGTGTTCTCCCTTACGAAGACCGAAGGTATACCGAGAACTCCTAGACCGATCTGGGTCTTCAGCATGAGTACCACACCTCCCATCCAGCCCACCTGTCAGAGCACAGCATCAGTCTTTGCTCAAGCTTCCTGCGAGTCATCCAGCATACATTGCGATAGTTCGGTCCATTCGACACATCGCCAAACACAGCATCGTTCGTCACAGAAGTCTCGGCTTCCGGGTCATGTCCGTACGAATCGCGTCTCTTCTCCTGGAGGCCCTCGTTAAGCCACGCCGTTTCTGGCTTCGTATTTGTCCGCATCTTGAACTTAGTTTTCCAGAAAATCTGGGAAAGCCGGAGAGGAAGTGGAACAGGGATCGAGAAGAAGAGAACTGTCTTCAATGTAGATCTTCTATAAAGTGGATCGAAGCACGTGTGAGCTTTCAAGGATCATAGAAAGCAATGCCGACAGTTCCCTATGAGACGGCATAGTGCCGGAGGTCCCCTCATACTGATAGCGCGAGTGCGTCCAACCAAGCAACGATTGTGACACCAGCGGATCCCTGGATCTCCACACTCCAACTCTCGGGAGGTCTGCCCGGGAAGGGTTGTGACACCGGGCTACCAGGTCCTGATGAGGATCGATTGCCGGTCAAGTATCATTCGCTGGTAGCTCGCCTGAAAAGAGATGAGACTCGAGAGAGCCTTCCGGTCTCTCTCTGCGGCTGATGTTGCGAAGGCTGGACATCAAAGTGGCGTTGGATGTGAAGAGGAGCCTGCACTGTGATTGTACAAGCAATGCTTGTTCGCGACATCAGAGTGCGCTACTATTGTGGTATAGCCGTGCCAGGGAATGAGTTTTCTTTCTGCAAGCATGAACGGCATTTCATCAGATCTTGCAGTCGTTGTGATTCGTTGGTATGCGCATCCAGCGGGGCCTCACGCGACGACATTGGGACGCGTGTACATGCCAATGGTGGTCTGTGGGAGTACGATGCACTGCGTGCGACTAGTTCTAAAGGCGGACGAGGGATGATCGCAAGCAAGACCACCTGGGCCAACGCTGTTTAGTACAGTACATATTAATTATTATGGTCAGAGCGCGACGACAGCAAGTAAGTGATGGTTCTTCTGACATGTGATACATGTGATGATAGAGAGGAATGCAAGACGAGCTTGTTTCAACGTTGTGCAGTGACGTCTCTCGGCACGAACCCCACCAAAACTCGATCGACATGAGGGTCCGGCTCTCGAGACTCCCAACCGTACAGTATCAGTATTGATTTTCCGCAACAACACCTACGAGCCATGGCCGCCAACGTCTTAACCGAGCAGGAAGTCAACCACTTCAAGGAGGCATTCTCTCTCTTCGACAAGAATGGCGATGGTGAGACGTATCGACCCGAGTAAGATGCTTCTTTGCCTCAAGGTTGATCATCCTGGTAGGCGAGATAACAGCCGAGGAGCTGGGCGCCGTGATGCGATCTCTCGGACAGAACCCAAGTGATTCGGAACTCAAGGACATGATCAACGAGGTCGACGTTGATCAGACCGGTTCAGTCGACTTTGCCGAGTTTCTGCAGATGATGGCCCTCAAGCTCAAAGACACTGATGAGGAGCAGGCTCTGTATGAAGCTTTCCGGGTCTTCGACAAGGACGGCAGTGGGACCATATCCGCCGAGGAGCTCAAGGCTGTCATGAAGACTCTGGGTGAGGATCTTACTGACAACGAGTTGGACGAGATGCTGAAGGAGGCTGATACCAATGGCGATGGGTCGATCGACTGTATGTATGTCCTCTTGGGGAAAACTGGGGTTCAGTTCAGATTCTGACAGTGCACAGACAGAGAGTTTGCAGCATTGATGAGCCAAAAGTAGCTTATTCACTGGTCCTCGACGTTCTATAGTCCTTGCTATTCCATGCACGATTCATAAACGCATTTTGTGGCAGACCTGCAGTCGAAAGCTATCGAAGCCCGACGAAGCGAATACTCTTCCTTCCCTTGCTAATTGCTCGAGTAGGACGAGCGACTCGCCAGCAGCCCAGTCTCTACAAGAGTACGACATACCAGAGGAACGCGGTCACTATTTCCATTTTCATCGTCGGCTGGCTTCTTCTCGCAATAGCACCAGATGTCGCCGTCGGTCCAGGCGGCTGCGTGCTAGACATTGATCTACTGGAACTGGTACTGGTCACCGGTCCGTCCGTGCCATTCTGACACATCATGGTCGGAACATACCGCGACTCCTGCCCGTCTTCAAGGCACAAGGAGAGTCTTCTCATTGTGATCAGCAGCGGGTCCAGTGGAGAAGAGACCTAATGGAAGGTCGACATTGCACCACACGTAGCATTCTGGACGGAAAGTGACGGGATGAGTGCAGCATGTGGGCATGCGATTGGCGCTGAGATGTGTCAGTCTACCGCGGAGGGGCTCTTTGCGCGAGGTGGTTTACCCGCTGGCAACAACGCAATATGGTAGAGAAGTGGCCATTTCTCACAGAGCCTAGCGGAGCAACACTACCAAACTCCTGCGACGACACTCTCGGTACAACGAACAAAAGATTATGGCTGAGCATGAGTGAGAGTCTGCAGTGAAGCATCTCCAGCGTCTTATCGATGTGGAATGGGCCGCAAGACAGCGGTGGACGGCGGGTTCCTCGAGAACGCGGCAGAGTTTCTTGCTGATGTGTCAGAGGGACTTGCAGAAAGTCATGGTAGAACAGGAAGCTCGCGATACCTACTCAATCTAGAGGAAGGCAATTAAGCGGGTTGATTTAGACACATCTATTGCAAAGGCATTGCAAAGTTTGGGCCTCTTCAGAATTGGATCAAGGAAGGGCACGGATCGGAGATCATTCGAGAGGCCAAGTGCGTTGTCTCGGAGTTGGGCACAAAGCAGACATAGTATGACCATCATTCGAGCTCTTATCAAGATATGCATTCTTGCCCAAGGCTATGACGTGTGCCGACGTTTGCATGTGTAGACGGACCGTCTGTGCGCAACCATACGCGCATTTTCATACTTACACGTCCCGATCATCAACATCGACTAGAAGAACAACACAAACATGGATAACTCCCGTTTAGCAAAGCTTGCCGCTGAGCTACGAATTCGCATCTACCAGTTCGCACTGTAAGATGACAAACCTATCGACCTTGTCGCCGTGAAAGGCAAGATCAAGCAGGCTCCTACGACGAAACGAGGTCTACCCATCACCGTAGCCCAAACATGAGGCCAAATCCGAGAGGAGTTACTCAAGATGTCCTACAGCAACAACGCCTTCAACTTTACCAAGATATCGCAATCTGCAGGCCCGCCGCCACCAGTTGTCTCGACTACCTCAATATCATCGGTAGCACCAACGCCGAAGCCATCCGCAACTTCATCATCTACTCCGAGCAGATCCCGAAAACAAGAGGACCAGCACGACCACGATTCGCACAAATGCAGGCTTGCTTCGGCCAGTTGAAGACTCGGTACGCCTTCTTGTTGGGTTGGAAACGTCAATTCCATGCCCTACATTGATTGTGCATGCCAGTCGAGCTTCAGATGCAATGCCGTGGGATACTGCGTAGAGCTACCTTTCGTGATGAAGAATGGGAAAGTGCCTTTTGATGAAACCCGAAAAAAAGAAGGTGTCCCGTTGTTGGAGTGCTTTCAGAGGATGTTGCAGGACCCTTCGCTTGCTCAAGATTATCGCAATGTCTCGGAGGTGGCAACATAGGTGGAGCTGAAGTGGGAGGAGGCGCTGTTGGCGGAGGCGGCGAGCTCCGAGCATGAGGACGAGGCCTCGAATGACGTGGAGGATATCGACGGACAGTACAATCAACTTCCACGAAAGGACCGTGGAGATGCAAGTCCATCGGAGTAGCGATGTACTACGATCGGCTGAGGTCTCAGGCAAGCAGAAGTGAAGTGGTGTGCGCAGGGAGGGGTTCGTCGGTGCCGGCAAGTTTCGGAGCCACACGTTGGCGTTGGTAGTCTGTGAGATGTGTCTGTGAGACTCAGTAGGTGGAAACAGAAGACACCACATAATAACTACTACCGAGCAGCAGATCGAACCATCAAGGTCATGGAACTGAAAGAGCTTATTGGGACTCCAAAGCTCTCAACGAATACGAAAAGTCAAGCTTACAACATCTATGCCCCCTTTGCCAGCAGCTTCTTATCCGGCCCAGCCCACTTGATCTCATAAGTATCAATATCATTATGCTGTCCCTGCCACTCATGCTTATGCAGTCCAAAGCCCTCCGCTTCAGGTTGTGGAATCCTTGGGAAAATGCCCATCTTCAGCACAACCTTGCCAGGATACGCTGCTGTCTCGCTCTTAATCGGGCTATACAACAAACGTCAATTCCTCATCCTGGCTGCTGATCGCATGCCCTGAGGCATCCAATACTCACTTCCCATCCTTCCAACAAAAGCTCCGGTAAACCGGGTTCCCACTCAACGTCTCGTAGTCCTCATACGTCTTCAATGTTCCATCGCGATCATCGATCGTGACTTTCTCTTGCTCAATCAACAAGTTTGAGGCAACGTAGGAGCCTGCCACTTTGCGGCAGTTCTGGCAATGGCAGAGGTGTCCTCGTTTCTTGGAGAAGAGCTCGGAGTCCTTGATGTGGACGGTGATGCTGCCGCAGAGACATGTGCCGGTCATACCATCCTTGAATTTGTCGTCGGCGTGTTGCTTTGGGTCGCCGGTGGGATCTTTGGGCATTTTGGACGGTGGTATGGATTGGAAGGTCTTCCAGATGTGGCTAATGACGTACTGCAAGGGTTGTGAGCGGCGCATGCACAGGCCATTTAGATCACGTGGCGTGGCGTCAGTCCGTCGCGTCTAAGGTGTTGGCACTTCTCGCACTACGCGACTTCATCCATCAAATAAATGCATCAACGTGTATACAATGCCGCACAGCGACGACTTCGGTATCGACGAAGATGATACGCTGTTCTTGGCTGCAGCCACACAAATCGAGGCATCTCAACACCATGGCTTCGAGCCATCACCGAGGCCGCCCAAGCGACGGCGAGTGTCACGGAGAGGTCCATCACCACTCGATGGAGCCGGCTCTCAGGAACCGGAATGGTCTGAGACCGATGATGAGGCTCATATTCCACCAAAGGCATCGACATATTCTCAATCTACTGCAGCGCCCACCCAGGCAGAGGCGACTCACAATGGCAGTGACGAGCCCGGAGGAGACTACTTGTACTTCCCAGGTGAGCTCACCGTGGAGGAGCACGCGTCGAAGAGATCAAAGTATCGAATCCACGTCCCAGAGAATGGCCGCAAATTTCCAGATATGGTCTTCACCCAGACTCAGCATGGACTAGATGAGGACGCGACCAAGTTCCGAGGTGCCATCTGGAAGCGCCCTCCAACTCCGGCACTGCAGAATGTGGGCGGCATAGCGAATTCGAATGGTCTCGCGAAGTCGGTAGAGCCGCGACCAAAGCTCAAAAACATTGGCAGTTACTTCCAAGCTCCAGGCGGAGCGCAGCCAGGTGAAGAATGTGATGCTGCACTAGCTGCTCGACTGCAAGCGGAGGAGGATGCTCTTTCCCGGCATCCAGGAGACGAGAACAGACCGCTATACGACATGACGCAAGATCTGGATGATCTACCTTCTGACGCTTTCTCATCTTCGTCTCCAGAGAAGTCACCCAGGAAGAATGCAATCGAACTTCCCTCTCAGCCGACACGAATGCATTATCAGAGACCGGCTGGTCTTCGAGGCCCACGAACTGGTCTCAAACAGCTTACTATATTTGGTCAGCCAGCTACACAAGATCTGACTGCCTCGCAGCAAGCATCAAAACGACACGCTTGGCCACTTGCAGCGACAGAGGAACCTCCAACCCATCACAAGCTTGATCAAGAAGCCATGAAGTCATGGGTGTATCCGACGAACCTTGGCACCATACGAGACTACCAGTACAACATCGTTTCACGAAGCTTATTCCACAACACTTTGGTAGCCTTGCCCACAGGCCTTGGAAAGACTTTCATCGCTGCGACTGTCATGCTCAACTACTACCGTTGGACGAAGAACGCCCAGATAGTGTTCATGGCGCCAACCAAGCCGCTGATTGCTCAACAGATGGAGGCTTGCTACGGAATCGTCGGCATACCGAAGCGTGATACTGTGTTGATGACAGGAGAGACCACGCCAGCCGTGCGTGCCGATGAATGGCTCGAGAAGCGCGTCTTCTTCATGACTCCTCAGACCGTGATCAATGACCTCAAGACTGGTATCTGCGACCCCAAGAAGCTCATACTGCTTGTGGTTGATGAAGCTCATAAGGCGACCGGAGGCTATGCTTATACGGAAGTCATTGCATTCGTGCGACGCTTCAACAGCAGCTTCCGCGTCCTTGCTCTGACCGCAACACCCGGTTCCACTGTCGAGGCTGTCCAGGCTGTTATTGACAACCTTGGCATTGCCCGCGTGGAACTAAGGACAGAGCAATCACTCGACATTCGACAGTATACTCACGAGAAACAGACCGAAACGGAAGTGTTCGACTTCAGTGATGAACAGGGACGTATAATGGAACTATTTGCCAAAGCGTTGAAACCATCCGTGGACAAGCTTTCGAGCCAGAACGCGTACTGGTCGAAGGATCCAATGAAGCTTACTGCCTACGGTCTGACAACTGCTCGCCAGAAGTGGATGCAGTCGGATGCAGGTCGAAAGGCGCCACAACCAGTCAAGGGCATGATGAATGCCATCTTCACAGTGTTGTCCAGCTTGGCCCATAGCATTGGTCTCCTCAAGTTTCATGGCATTGGTCCTTTCTACTCTGGAGTAATAGCGTTTCAGAAGGAGGTCGAAAGTGGCCAGGCAAAAAGCAAGACCGCTACCGGCATTGCGCAGTCTGATCACTTCAGCACGATGATGACGACCATGCGAACCTGGACTAATGATCCGAACTTTGTCGGCCATCCGAAGTTGGACTACGTTCGTGAAGTCGTTCTCAACCATTTCCTGGATGCCGGTGAAGGGAGACAGGGCAGCGACGTGCCACCGAGCGCTACCAGAGTCATGATTTTCGCCAGCTACAGAGACAGCGTCGAAGAAATCGTGCGTGTGCTCAAGCGAAACGAGCCCATGATACGGCCGCACGTCTTTGTCGGTCAAGCAGCATCGAAGGGATCTGAGGGCATGGACCAGAAGAAACAGAATGCCGTGATCCAGGATTTCAAGAGTGGCAAGTTCAATACACTTGTTGCCACATCTATCGGCGAGGAAGGTCTCGACATTGGTACCGTCGACCTGATTGTGTGTTATGATGCGTCATCTTCGCCAATTCGGATGCTGCAACGCATTGGCCGTACTGGGCGCAAGCGAGTTGGTCGCGTAGTGCTGCTATTGATGAAGGAGAAAGAAGAGGGCGACTATGCTAAAGCTCAAGATAACTACGCATACATCCAGAAATCGATTGCCGACGCATCAAAGTATGCCTATCGCGATGATCAGAGTCCTCGTATCTTACCAAAGGAAGTCAGGCCAATTTGCGACAAGAGGCCTGTGGATATCCCAAACGAGAACAGCCAGCCTGTGGATCTGAACGAGAAGGGCAGAAGAGCCAAGGGAGGACGCAAAGCAAAGCCACCGCCCAAGAAGTTTCACATGCCCGACGATGTGCGGACCGGATTTGTGACCGCCTCGAAACTGGATTCGGATAGTGACGAGCCAGGCAAAAGGTCTATTGCTCCAAAGAAGAAGGTCGTAAGGAAGAAGACCATACCCGCCAAGACTCGTTCACTTTCACCTTCACCGGAGCCAGAGGCAGCGACATTGCCATCCTTACCTAGTGTTCTTCTGGGCGATGATCAGCTGCAGGAGCTGGGGCACAGGTATGCTCAGATAGCTTGTGTCGATGGCGATGGCATCATCGCAGCCCCAAACGCCCTCCGCTTCCCCGGGAAGTATGGCAAACTTGGTCCCACCAAGCATATACGCCATGGCCGCGCTGCTCGAGTCATTGAGAAGGCAATGCAAGCTATACCTGGTGCCGGTGCCGAGAGCCTTAGCCGTATGCAAGAAGCTCTTCACATGAGTGACCTCGAAGACGCTGGACCGACTCGTGTGCGCCTAGTCAGTCCGGAAATGAATGAGTCCGCTGTAGCTCGCAGTGTGCCAGCGGTGCCTGCTAAAAAGACCACATCTGCTGCACCTGCACCTGTGCCTGCTGTCACGCCAAAGCCTCGAGGCCGACCCAAAAAGGCTCCTCCGCTGCCACCAAGTCCAGTGGGCTCTGATTTGAGACCAGAACTTCCGCGACAGCCTCCTCTGCCGCCTCCTCCCGTTCAAGCGAAGAAACCTCGGGCTCGACAGAAGAAGAAGCAGCCATTGCAGCGCGCTGTGTCATACGGCTCCGCTGCCGGAGAAGCAGCCGAGTCGAGTCCAGAGCCAACACCAGCGGATATGCGTATCGGAACGCAAGGCATTGACCTTGGCTCAAATGACACGAGTGGTGACGACGAGGAAGAAGAGCCTGATAGCGATGACTTAGCTTTCATGGCACACACTAGCGATCCTATCGAGGTGGCGAGCTCTTCACAGCCTGATGTCCTGACGACGCAGAGGAAGCGGCGTGGTCTAAAGAGGAAGAAAACAGGCTTGCCAGACGTGGAGGAAATCGACGATAGTGACGAGGATTCTGCAATGGATGTAGATGATGATGAGCCTATAGCTAAGGTTGGCCGGAGGCCGAGAGTCGTGGCTGATAGCGATTCAGATGAGTGATGGTGTGACATGACTACGCTCGGTGTGCTGTAAAAACTTACGAGCAAGTATATATGGTGCTACAGCAGCTACCTTCAGCAACCGTGCCGATGCATCATTGAGCCCCGTGTTGCAGGTCGAGAGAAGGTCAACACCCGTGTCTGAAAAATTCGACAGCGCTCTGTATGTTCATCGTCAGCTTCAGCGTTGCAGAATTAGAGCCTCACTGTGTTCAATAACAATACCTGGTGTCGCTGGACTAAGTTTCAGATCCGGCTAAACACCGGGCGATCCACTCCACATCCAAGCTCGGACTACACACAAGAAAAAAAAAATCCAAAATAAGAACATACAGCACGAGGGATTCCCATGTAGTCACCTACCATAGTACTAGTCTCGCGGTCGAATGCTTGAGTTTCGCAGAGCGAACGGGATGCGCTATTCTCATTCGCCTGTGGCCGTATGTATCCATGGGTTCAACTTACAGAAATATCAGGCCTCAACGGTGCTGTTTGTGAACACTTGGCTAGCGTGAGCTCGTCTCCATCTGCGAGCCCCATCTGCGAGCCTTACTCCGATACAGCGCCAGCCGTCAAAAGGTCAAAACGAAGGTTGAAGTGCAGGCCTCTGTTGCTGAGCATGCACCCGTCCCGGACTCGAAGCCGGGCTTCTTTGGCATCAACGAAGCATGAACCATTGCGATCATAGAAGCGAAGCTATCGTCCGGTCAGTCGAGTGGAGTCATGGGCTACTCTCAACATGAGAGATGACACAGCGGTGTAAGAGTCTCTGCATTATTCGGTCGAGGAAGCGCTGATTCACAACTTGATTTGTGAACGAGACAATGTCTCTATTGTCGGGTCGGAAACGCCGCTTGCGATCATGAGGCCCCTCAGTGTGATATCTCCGTTCAGACTCACTGAAAGCTTCGACGTCGTCGGCCAAAAAGCGCCGAGACTGTTTTGGAACGCTTGCGACCGCAGCCGACAAAAGAAATGCGCTCTGGTAGGAGGTATTCTTACGAGCGTTCTACAAACTCCCGGGGCGATAAATCCTAAGGAAGCGTTGGCCTTCCGCCTTTGAAAAGACCGACGACACCTACATGGCGCTGGAATGCGAAGATAGAATCGTCATCCGTGCCTCGTAGCAATTACTCTTGCAGCCTCCTGAAGGCAGCCTGGCGCTCGCCGTAGATCACACCCATTCAACCATTCTGACATTGAACAGGCTCATGACTGGACAAGCACGATCTTCGCCTTTGGTTGTTCTTCGTCGAGTTACCCATGACATCTTCTGAGCTATGCTACGCTACACATGTAAAGAAGCCTTTCTTTCGTCAATACGTCTCGTTGGACTCCAGCGTGGCTCTACCAGACTTCGTGCTGGTGTCGCGATTTTGCACGATATCTACGCAGGTGACCTCCGCGCCATCCGGCTCTCATCGGTGAGATAATAGGCCGTGCTCCTGGTAGTCATCACCCACATTCTCTAGCACAAGTCCTTCCTTGTCAGTACGTAAAACTCTCATGTCAAGTTCTTGTCTCTGCCGTGTAACACGCAATCGGGGCACTCGCGGCTACGATTGGTGGTACCTTGTCGTGACGGTGCACACCGTCCGAAAGTTGCCAGGTGAGAGAGGGAAGTTGGTACTCCATGGCCCTCGCGCCGTTTGAAGATGTACTGGGAAAAGTACCTGATGTAAAAAGTAATGTCCATACAGTTGCAAGATGATAATCTCTCTATCCAAGCTACTGCGACCGCGTTGCCACCGCGAGCGCGGAGATGCACACGTATGAACAAATCTTTTCTTGCCGTTGGTTGAAGAGCTCGCGCTCCCAGCCGTCTAAAGCAACCATCGATCGAAAACGCAAAGCAACAAGCACATGCAAAAAAAAAGCCAGAGGTAAAGATGGTAAGAAGACCACCATTCCCTTCCAGCCCAAAATAGCAAAGAACCCTTCACACCACAGCCATGCTTTCGTGTAGTCTCATTTCCATCCTTGAACAAAACCAGCTCCAATTGCGCATGCATGAATGATAATGGCAATGTGGACAGTGTTGGTAAGCAGTAAACGCCGCCGGGTCTGGTTGTTGCGGTGCAGGGCACGCCCGTCCTGAGGCTCGTCTGTGAGTAGATGCCACGGGCCGCCTCCACGTCACACGCTGTCTATAGTCTATGTTATCGTTATGTTCTGTTTTCGTGTCATATCGCTGTGCCTCCCATTGTGTTGCAAAAATGCAGATGAACGTTGCGCCGTGAAAGCAATAATCCGCCGTGTACACGAAGCATGAGTCATCGTTACGTCGCCAAAGCAATGATCATCTCGTAACTTTTCGTGTCGCGCCAAATCGAAGAAAGCTGCGTTGCCGCTGGCCGCCATTGAGTCATGTCGTTTGCACACCAGCTACTGGACTATCAATCTGGGAGTTGTAGGGCTTGAAGAGGAGCTTCATATCGAGGGTGAGGGAGTCAATGCCGTACTGGTCGTCGATGTCACCCACGGAGCCAATCTCCTGGCCCTTGGTCTCGTTGTCGCCAACTACCATGCCCTTTATGCGCTTGAGCAAAGACATGACTCGCTTGAATCGCATATCGGCGGGTAAATTGAAGTCGGTCGCTTGCTGGGAAGTCAAGAAGCTGCGACCAAGGTAGAAGAAGTGGACACCATCGCGGCTGAAGCCGAAGCGACGCTGGTACGACTGTTGTGGCGGATACTGCAGCTCCATGTCGTGGTCCCAATTACGCTTCCACTTCTCCAAAGCTTGACTGACGCGCTTCTTCTCTTGATGTGCAGCAGCGTTCTGGTTGTGTGGACTGAGGCTACCAGTCGGTGTTCCATGACCACTGTTGTTGGCGCTCCCATTACCGCTGCCACCGCCATTATGCTCGAGCCAATCGTTCTGTGAAAGCGGAGTTGCTGGTGTGCTGCCGTGTAGCTGGAGGTTGAAGCCTTGGAAGTTTTGATCATTCTGCAATAGTGCTTTCTGGCAAGCGATGATACGAACAATCAATGCATGCACCAGCAGGAACTTGGAGTAAACGTTGGTCGATCCTGGCTGGAAAGCAGAGTACTGGTCCATCAAAGTGCGCATGGCATCACGGAAGGATGGTTGCACAGCTTTGCGCGTACCGGTCATGTTCTTGCCCTGCGCTTGCGGGCCCTTGAGACCAAGAGCATTGGCACAGTCTTGCGGACTCGATGCGTCCCAGGCAGCATCGTCTGCGGGGAGCATGAGTCGAATCTCGAACGCATCAAAGTTTGGTGTACAGTTGAAGTACATGACCATGGCAGCGTCGGTGACGACCAAATGGTACAAGATGCGATTGCGCTTCTCTTGCTCCAGCCAGCTCTGCCATTGCCAGGATTGACCAGCGAACTCGTCATCCCGAGCCCGGCTTGAGTGGAGGGTGCTGTAGGCGTAATGGCCTGGCGAAGCTTGCTGGCATAGGTCCATAGCTTTGGCGATGTTCACTAGCGTCGGGAACTCCGCCCGGGCAGCCTGCCTCTGAGCTGGATCGCCGTGCCAAGTGAAAAGAACGTGCAGCATGGAGAGCGCTTGCAGTTCCTCAATCTCGTGTGGCTGACTGCCGAGACCCTGAGTCTGTCCGCACATAGTCCGATTGTAAATGCTGCAATTTGCAAAGACTGTCGCTCTGACAAACTCCATCATCTGTCGGGTTTGGTGCACAGTCAACTTAGGGCTGTACACTGCACCAATGCAAATGATGGCGAGGACAAGATTGTTGTTCGCCTCGGCCAGCTTAAAGGTTGGCATGTGCAAGATTGGCCAGTGTCCATGGTACGAGGTGTAGTGCTCCGCATAGTGCTTGATGTTTCCAGCTTTGAGCGCGCTCTGCATGAGATCCGCCGCGGGGTGACCTTTGGTTGACTCAACACCATGCGGAAAGCAGTGTCGCATCAAGTCGTCAACCTTGGCCTGTAATGGGTCGTCCATGCCCCAACTGGGGAAGCCTGGAATGGCACCATCTGTATCCTCGCCCCCGAAGCCACTTGGGTGCGAGTAAAGACTATCTAAAAAAGAATTGTTGCTGAAGTCGTTCTGAAACGCAGGCTTTACGTCTGGTTCGGTCTTGATAAGAGTATTTCCTTGCGAGCTCGCGTTCGCAGAATGGTTGCCGATAAATCCATCCTGGCCACCTTGATTGAACATGCGGGTCCAGTCGACTCCGCTTCCATCACCATTTTGCATCTGCTGGTGTTGGTTGTTCTGGCTGTTGTCGAACCGCGAGCTCTGCTGACCTAAAAAAGACTGCTGCGGTGGGTATGGCGAGCTATTGATGTTGTAGCCATTGAGCTGCGGCGGCGGCTGGCTGTACGAATAGTTGGGCATCTGCGTACCGTTGGCCGAATTCTGCTGCATAGCATAGGCATTCATACCTGGCTGATAAGGTGCAGACGACTGATTCATCTGGTCTGCGTTGGCCGCGTTAGAGCCTAATATTCCCAAGCCAGCTAGGCTGTTGCGGTGGCTCATCGTACCAGGTGTGATCAAGCTGTTGGCTCGTGATGAGCGAGTAGACACGTCGCGACTGACAGCCGGACTGTGACTGACGACGCCGCCATTGTAGCCCTCCTGACCAGCGACTGGCTGCAACCCTGCCAAGCCAATGGGTCCCTCTTGTTGACTGATCGACAGTCGGTTGCCATTGTTCGTGTTGCGGCGCTGGTGTGCCAAATGATTGGCACCGGTAGGGTTGCCGCGGCGCAACGAGCACTTCTGAAAGTGTCGCTTCAGAATGTCACTCCTGCTGAATGTGTCCTTACACAAATGACACATGTACGGGCGATCGCCAGTATCTGCAGAAACGTCAGTATAATGTTGACCTTACACAAGAAAGAACTCACGTCTCAGAAGATGTCTTTTAAGATGCTTCGCATGCAGGTACGTCTTGTTGCAATGTGGGCACGGATACTTCCCGTCTGCATCTTTCTGGGGAATCATGCTCTTCGTAGCTTGGGCACTGCCCTGTGCCGGTGGGTTGGGTCTGCCAGGCGCACTTGGCAGGATGCCCCTTCTACCTTGTGAACCAACCACATGTGTGGGCTGTTCTTCGCTCTGCATGAACGAGGGCTGTTGGCCCATCTGGCTAAGCTGACCGGCGCCTCCAAGACTAGGCAGGCCGTTGGGAGCAGCGACGCCGCCAGGTGGCATCGGTCGAATGTTTGGCAGGCCAATCGTGGCGTTGGTGCCCGGCATAGAGGTCGCGGTGGAGGACGGGTACATCATGGACTGCGACAGGCTGCTGCCAGTGTACGGGTTGTTGGGGAAGGACGGCGGCAGCATCGATCCAGGACCGGCGGTGGTGGTCGGCGAGACATGCTGCGAGTAGTTGCCTGGGCCGTTAGCGCTCATCGTGGCCTGCGCGGGGGTGTGCGGCGTTGTAGGCGTGTGCGACTGAGTACCTGGATGCGCGTAGGATATGTTGCCAAACTGCGGAAACCCATTCTGACCCTGCAGCGGGGGCAGCGTTGGGTGCGACGGTGACTGGTTGGGTTGCTGCTGTTGCTGCTGCTGCTGCTGCTGCTGCTGCTGTGCCTGCTGCTGACCCTGCTGGCCGTGGTTGGACAGGTTGCCGAAGTTCGAAAGCCCGTTCTGCTGGTGCTGCTGCTGGGCCTGTTGCTGTTGCTGTTGCTGTTGATGACTTGATGGCTGCTGTTGCGGCGGCTGGCCAGAATTCTGCTGCTGACCCGAGGACTGCGGGGCAAGGTTCTGCGTGCCTGGCGGTGCATATGGATTATAGTCGGGGTTATAATTATCCATGCTGGCGGAGAGAGGGGGGGGCGGAGCAATGAGGGATAGAAGGCGGGTAGCGGCGATGGGCGGCGGTGGTGGGGTTGTCAATGCTTCACATTGGATGTCGTGCAGGAACCAGTCTTAGAAATCCAGAAAGCAAAGCAGGAAAGAGCGAGTGTGACGAAAGTCGCGGCTTTTCTCACAGAGGACAGCTGCGATCGCGTTCCTGCCGCGCGTGGAAGACGATGACGAGAGAGAAGGTGCAGGCGCAGGTGCAGGGCGTGCCGGCCGTGGCTGTCTGTGGCTGTGGGAACGAACAGGCAGGCGCTGGATGAGGCTCAAGGAGAGAGCAGCAGTGACGCCCGCGCTGGAGTTGATAGTTCCAGTTGACAAGCAAGCAGCGGCGCTTCGCCCAGGTGGTTGATGATGGGTCCTCGTCCCGGTGCGCGGAGCGGCGAGCGGCAAGCGAGCTTTGGCTGTGCTTAAACTCCGGACCGTCAGCAGAATTTTCGGCTGGCCAAGAGCTGCCGTCCGAGCGGCAACGGCAACGGCACGCTGAGGTTGGGGAGAGAAAGTTGCACGCGCCGCTGATCAAGCAGCCCGGAACCCTCGTCCGACGACAACTGCTGAGCGCCAACAAGCAGCGTACTGTACGAGCAGCGACACGACCCGTCGACTCGCGTGTTGTCGTGATAAGATTTGCGATGCTCAGCAAGTGGATCTTGCGGCGACGCGGGAAGAGAGGGACATGTGGATCTGCTGTACCTCGCTGGTGTGATCTCCCAACCTGTGTGAACCAAGCGCCCAGAGCTTGTGATGTGGATGCAAGTAACCACCACGCTCTGGGCCCACAAAATGCTGCTGCGCTGGCTATGGTCGATGGTGGCGCGCTGAGAGATGGACGGGTAGATAGAGGTGTTGGTGGGTGGGAGTCGTCCAGACGTGGTGGCTGAGAAGAAGATGCAGACGAGCTTTCGATGCCAGCCGCCCGCTGCTTAAGCTTCCGCTGACCGTGCTCTGACGTAGCCCCCCAGCGAGAACATTGGAAGCATTCGACTTCTGCGTGATGTGCCCGTCTCGTTGCAAGCCCAAGCAGGCAGCCTCATCATCATCACATACCACACGCATATCCGGCGGCATTGGCACCATTTCGTCGTCCACGAGCAGGGCCTCCGTGCGTCGCAGTTCGTCCCGCCTCGCCTCGCCTCGCAGCGATGGTTTGATCAACCCTGCGCGGCCAGTCGTCCGCGGTCGATCCTGCGCCGATTTACCGAACGGAGGCGGGCATATGGCCAGCATGTTTACAACTCGACACGCGGCGAGCAGGTGCCTACCAGCAAACTGTACATAAATCCTGCTTCTTGTGCGCCTTCCTTTCGATGCATGATGGGATGCACCACTACAACGACAGATACATCTACCTACGGCTGCTCATCGCCCTCGGCGTCCTTCGAAACTGCCGCTTGCTGATGCCTCACAGGACGAGGCTCGGTCGTAACGCGGAACGACGCCGCAAGGATGCTTGAGAAGCACGGGCTTTTGCGTCCCTTGCTTGCCCTCCTGATTCGCCGACCCCTTCTTCCCCAAGCCATACAGCGCATGACTAGTTTTTCTGCTGTCCCAGCGCACGTCACAGCACATCGCATCATCAAGCACAAATCTTCTGCGGCGTAGCACGACGTGCGTAAGAACTGCTGGTGGAAGAGAACCGGCCTGAAGTTTGCGGTTGCATCACGTTATTCCAGTCAAACGGCTCCTTCCAGACAGTAATGCTACACCTTTCCATCTGTTTCAATGGCCAATATGCATGATCTCGTAGCCCTCGCGCTCCGCAAGGATGTCTCGGTGCTGGCTCACAGACGCTGCTCGATGTGGCAATAAGGATCTCAATTCGCGTCTAGCCTGTGTCACCAAGCGATGCAACGCAAGCAGCACTCCAACAATCTTTTCGGAGACACGCTCGTGCCCGCTATTCAGACGCGCACGAGAGAGATCGCAGCGGGCAATATACGAACCGGCGATTGCCATCGTGTGTGCCAATATTCTGGGCAGCAGGTGCCAGGCACGACGACTGCTACGCTACAGGGTTCGGAAAATCGACGCTATCTGTCGGCCATACAAGCCATGGCGACCATCGCACCCATGTCCATGCTACGCTGCGCTTAGCGTAGTGCTCGCAAGCATCCTACTCGTCGAACAGTACACGAACACGCAAGGCCAGAACACGGCTACCCGAGCGGACCACATGTGGAACTGGCAGAACGAACTGGTCGCGTGGTAAAGTTCGAGACAACCGGTGAGATGTGTTCATATGTCTTCTACGTGCCAGCGGCTAAACTTAACGGGAAGCTACACCAGTCGGGCCCGAGCACCAAGACAAGTTTACTACGTAGCACGTCTTCTCATCACCGGGCTTGTAGCTGTCCTTGCCACAGTGACTCGTGCCGATGGCCTCCACCGGCAACCCAGATCTTCGCTGACGAAATGGCTACAGCCCAGTGCAAGAGTTTTGCAACCCTTGTATTCACGCTTGACTATATCAGGCTATCATCTGGAGGGCGTCCGCAATGAGCTGTAATGGCTAGTGAGCGTGTTTGGATAGTGCCCACATCTGGTCCTTCTTGAACTCAGTAAAGTCGCGCCCACGAGCTATATAGAGAGGTGGTTGTTAAGGTAGTTAAAGGTTAGAGGGATAGCACTACCATGAGAATAAACAGAGCGATAGCCTGATAGGGTAAAGCGTGAATATACAGGGGTTGCAAAATTCTTGTACTGGACTGTATGGTTAAGACTGCGACAGCTGTTTGCATTACGGAGATGCAGGGTCTACAATACCTACTGGTGTCGACGCTATCGGACTATAGCTCCCGCTAAGCGTCACCGTGACTTCCGGCAGGCAAACACGGATGACCTTCTTCGCAAAGCAGAGCCAACAGTGTCCGCAATCAAACACGGCATCTCAGGATTGCTGTCCCCATACGTATCCCTTGTCGACACCGTCTTCGGACTTTTGAAGTCCCTGCAGCTGCACGCTCAATTTGGGCTTCTTTGCAATCGTCTGGAAGACCACGCAGTATCGCTCGGTCAGCTTTCCAAGCTTTTGAACGCTTTCTTCTGGGATTGCTGCTCCTTCTTGGAACTTCAGGTCGAATTGAAGGCGGATGTCCTTGAAGCCGACTGGTGCATCCCTATCTACGCCCATGGTCCCCTTGAAATCGAGATCACCCTCCGCTTTGACAACGCCGGACTTGATTGGGATATTCATTGCGGTTGCCACGGCTTTGAGTGTGACGCCTGCGCAGGCCACCAAAGCCTCAAGCAACAGATCCCCGCTGCACAGCTCGCCTGATATATCGAATCCGTCTCCTCCGGACTTCTGATGAAGACCTGCGATTTTCTGCTCGGCGTTCTTCATTTGCTTGCCTGTGTCGAGCTTGCAGGTTATGGTACTATCGTCGAGCGTGCCGGAGGCATTGAGGGTGATTATGGCAGAGCTCGGGTCCTCTTTGTACTGAGCCTTGAGAGGCGCCTGCTTGTCGCGAAGTGCTTGAGAGGCCATCTTGGTGAGAGACTTCTGGTGAGGGTGGTGCGTTACTGGCGTATTTCTGTGATTGCTCTGGTCTGGATCTCGGTCTATCTTGATCGCAAGGAGAGACGCTTTTTACTCAGCATGAAAACTGGTCAAAGCCATTTCCAGTGCCCCGCTACCCCTCCAAAAGGCCAGGCTCTCCATAGCACCGAGCTGTCTGTGCCTGCGCCTGCTAGCACCGACGAGCCGAAGCCTCTCTTCGAACTCAGCGGAATACTTGATAGTGAGCACACCAACAGCAGAAAGCGCTCCAGGTACGTGGGTACTCATGAACTGCAGAAAGGGTGACAGGTACGACACATCTCAGCCGCACGCAACAATGCCGTCGGCCCCGCTGTGTCAGAACCGCATCCAAGCTCTGGGATGCCCAATCTGGAAAGCCGACGACATCAACGTCTGAGGATAGCTTTCCCCTCTCAAGCTTTCGAGCTCCTCCACCTCATCACTGTGATCGTAGACACAATGTAGTGGGATTGCCAGTAAGTATTGTGTGGAAGACTTTGCTCACCATCGTCATATCACGCACATATGCTCAGGCCCGGTGGTATCATTCTCTCAAGACCCATTTCAGAACAAATCAGTGGCAATGGCAGTGGTCGTGGAACAAACGATACCTTTCAACAAAGACACTTTAGACCTTGAGAATGCCTCGCGATGGAACGAGCTGTTTCCACTAATACGCCCGACGGTCAAGTCCATCCAGACGCCAAAGGGACAAAACATCCTTGTGGACATGGCCAAAGCGGAAGGCAAGCGCTATCTGCACATCATTGTAGCTGGCAGCGTTGGCAACTTCTCCTCAAAACTTTTGGACGACAAACATGTAACAGCGATCATCACGGAGAAGTCAGGAGCCGGCATCCTTACAGCGCAAGACCTGCCTCATGCTCTCACTACGGCGGGAATTGACGTCGGACATGGTCTTGTCATGGCCCGCGCTGGCAGGGAGAGGAAAGTTCATGTGCACAGCCCGGACGTCATTGAGGTTGAAACAGCTGACGAGCTGGAGCTGGATCATGTTCTACATTTGCTGGGTACTGCTACTGGGGGCACGAGAGCGAACCCACACAACTTGGCAGAACTACTGAAGGTGTTTGTGAAGAGTGCGAGCACGGCACATTCGAAGTTCCATACTGAGAAGGTGGACGGTGATCCTGCAGTACTACATGCGGAGGGATCTGGTGGGTACGAGAAAGCAAAGCATGCTGTGCAACGAGATCTGAAGTATGCAATGCGAGCACATACGGCACAAGAGCAGGACGTAGTGTATTCTGTACACTATTCTGATGTGAATGGGCTGAGCAGACTGGAGAACTATATAATCGCTGGAGAGATTGCAGAGTTTTTTGGTCAGTCGACTTCAACGCCATTTCCGATACATGTAGTGCTAAAGCTCCTCCAGATTCCCAAAATAACAAATACGCCCTCTCCCACTCAACGATCCTTAACCACGCCGAACTCGCCCGTGGCTTCTCCATATCGATATGTCCTATCCCCGTCCACTTCCTCGAGCCCTCAGCAAAACCAAAACACCACACTCCCAAAGGCGTCACCTCCACAGCACCAGCAGCCAGTTCTCTATCTTCTCACACACCCAAGATTACCTTCAACGACGCCTCGATCCGCCGTCGAATCGAATCCGCCTGCAACACCGTTATCAAAGAAGAACACACCATCACCAAATACGACGAAATTGTCGGCGATGGCGACTGCGGCTACACCCTCCGCGATGGTGCAAAGAAAGTCCTATCCTTTATTTCCGACAAAGACCTCACAAATCTTCCCTCCGTCGTCACAGACCTCATCTCCCAGCTCGAAATCGAAATGGGCGGGACCTCAGGCGCGCTCTACTGTATCTACCTCACCGCCCTTGCGAACGCCCTAGCTACAGAGGAGAACATAGCGCGTGCGGCGAAGGCTGCGCTGGGGGAGCTGTGTAAGTATACGAATGCGAGAGTGGGCGATCGGACTTTGATGGACGCGCTTATTCCCTTTGCGGAGAGTTTGGAGAGTCAAGGGATGGAGAAGGCGTTGGAGAGTGCGAGGGGGGGTGTCGAGGGGACGAAGACGATGACGGCGAGTTTGGGGAGGAGTACGTATTTGGACGATGAGGCGATTATGGGTGTGCCGGATCCCGGGGCGTATGGGTTGTTGGTGCTGTTGGAGGGGATGAGTAAGGCGTTGTGAAGGTTTTGTGTGCTTTGGGAGGCATGAGGAAGGCAACGTGATCATGCTCTAATTCAGGCAGTCACATGCTGCAGCGCGGCAGCCCCCGCGGATCAGCGGCGCAGCGATTTCTGGCCGCTTTTGCTCACCATCCGCTTCACTCTACTCAAACAACTTCAAATCCACCACCATCAATCACATCACTACAGCTCATGCAACACATCCTCGACAAACCACGTTCGATCAATCGTAGTCATCTACTGCATTACCACCACACCGTCGACCGCTCGCCATCGACGTTGCCCACACCCACCATGGCCACCTTTGCATTCTTCCGCCTGCATCGCGAGCTGCGTAATGGCATCTATGCGGAGATTGGAGGTCTTGACATCCGCTTCAAAATCAGCCACCGTGTCAAGGCCAGCGCGCAGAATGTCACCGCTCAGGGTGGAATCGAGGAGAAGACCTGCAATGCCGCAATACTGAGTGCCCCCAAGCGCGACACCATGGTCATCTGTCACAAGTCCAAAGTCGAGACCGAGGCTGAAATTAGCCGCTTTGCGACTCTCAGACTTCAAGGAGTGAGCAATCAGGCGCAGGCGATGAACTCGACTGCTTTCCAATGGTGATTGGTGGCAAGATTCTGCAACGCCTACGCGTGATTGTACGTCTGCAAATCGTGTCCACGCTCAACGTGAACGACACGGACCCGGTACAACTGCCTCTACCATGGGCCAAATCAGAAGCTGTTTGCTGTTTATACGGTCGCCTGACACATGGCCGCAGGTGGATCAGATTTAGACGTCTTGCTGCTGGCATGTAGTCTCAAGACCTACATACACAATCTTCGCACCTCGATGTCCAGCCGTTGCTCGAGTTACATGAGACCGATTACTCTCACCCAAGTGTTAATTAAGGATGTGAAGACAAGCATCCGCATATTGTTCGAAGTACCCAAGGCGTCTTGGCGCCACGTCACATATCGCGCGCGGGAATTCGTTCACGGTCCCCTGGTCTGCATGTCACGACCCTGCCAACTCAGCAAAATCGACGAACAGAGGTGGCCACTGTTGACCAAGGATCGGAATTGGATAGTTCTGTGTACGAGGCAACTCACACAGGCTACGAGGCTTCGCGGTTTGGGCTGGACCTCGAGGTTGCCGAAGGCGAGTGGAAGTACGACTTTGAATAATATACAGACATTTTTGATGGATACATGGAAACGCAGGAGCACAGCGAAGAGGGACAAGGTCTCGCGTTCAAACTCGAGCTTCCATCTCAGCTAGTTTCTCGGGAGTCCGACCTCCGCGCAAGCGGTCATACAAGACTGTATCCTGCTGAAGTGGTCAGTATGCCTCCATGGTGGCTCCTGCTCGTTGGCAGCGAGGAGTACGCCGAGGAGGTTTATCGCGATACGACGCTTCGGCTCAGTGTCTCTGACACCCATATCGGCCCTCGTCGTAAGCTCGTGGACGTTGATGGCAAGACAGTCAAGTGAATCGGCAAAATTGCGCATCTGGAGGTTGCGTACAACATTGGACATCAAAGGCCGAACATACCGCCAAGTCGATGAGCTTCAGCTTGATCTTTAGACCGTTTATTGATAGGTGAGAACAGAAATGAGTCATTCCGAGCTTCGAGACCTAACAATGCTGATGATTGGTCACATGAACAGCCTTTGTAGTGTCGAATCACACAGGCATATCGACATCGTGCCATTCTGCCATGCCATGACTGCGAAGTCCGACCAGATCAAGACCGCTTGCGGACGCCACTTGGACAAGACCACAAGTGTGACCAAAAGGCGCAATAACCACTCCATTACCACTCCTTTCCTCTCTAGGCTCTTCTTCCACTGTCCACTCGCCATGGTACTCCAGGGCTACCAGCCAACGGATGCGGACAAGCAGAGGTGCCCACTAACCTTTCAATCAGTTGGCGGATGGGGAAATCGTGCACCTCGAAGGTGACAGCGGTCACTTGACTGATCATATTCCAATAGGGTCAGATATAGGCTGAAGACACCACGAAGTAAGCACGCCCGTCTGCAGGCAGGCGCATTCACCGTTTGCCTGCATCAGCGTTTAGCGCTAGTGTTTCGCGCTAGTATACAGTATCGAGCTATTTGATTGCACTTCAAATTCATTCTAGACTGCTGCCAGCACACATACACACACTCACTCACTCACCACAACACCCCTGCGCATGATCGACATGGCAAACGCCTTTCCATTCTTCCGCCTACCGCGGGAGCTACGCGACTTGATCTACAGTGAGATCGGCGGCCGTGAAGTGAGGTTCAGACTCGTGATCACGTTCAGAGACGAGGACCTACCACAAACAGCCACCGAAGCGGCTACATACGAGTATGCAGCTTGCATCAAAGCAGCTCCAACGACGAACATGCTCCTCACTACTCGCGCCATCAAGGACGAGTACACGAGTGAGGTTCGCCGGCACACGGGACTGAGAATAAGCCATGTCAACGGATCAGACTCTTTACGACAGTACAACCTGCCAGAAGACGAAAATCTACGGACTTATCTTGAGCAAATTCCTTTGCTCAGTCTGTCATTGATTTTCTCGCTTTATGACGTCTCTGAAACCCATAGTGAGGCGCAATGAATCTATCTGTCACATGGCTCAAGCTGATGCTACTTAGATGAAGTGAAAGCTGAGGCGGCAGCCCGAGGAGTACTCATCCGCACCATGACGTGCGTGCGAAGCTTTGAACTCGACATGCATTCCACATCCAAGCCCGAGCTGGAAGTTGGCGAGATGGGAGAGAAGCTGATGCAACTATACCACGCGCTACTTGACACGAACAATGTGGACGTGCCTGGCGAGCAAGAACGATGAATCGAGTTCCATGGTCGTCTTTTCCTCCATCAGCGAATGTACTCGTTGCTACCCACATGGGAGCCAACTGAAGCCGAGAGGGAAAAGTATCCACTCCTGTTCACCACCACGGATGGAGACGAGATTCGAACATTACTGGAAATGCACTTTGACAACAAGGTGGTGTATCAGGTCACATTGTCTTCCGATCCCGAGGCCTTTATGGGTTTGGCCTACAACTCAATCTGGGCCGGAAAGTTTGACCTGGACGAACACGCAGCATACTTCGAAAAGAGATTACGGAGGCTCAGAGCGCATTCCGAGTATGTATCTAGCGAAGAAGAGGACGAGGACGAGGACGAGGATGCAAACAGTGAGGAAGAGGCTGAGGAAGAGGACGAGGAAGACTATGAGGAAGATGACGAGCATGAGGAATGAGGAAGATGATGAGCATGAGGATGAGGGAGAAGAGGACGATGAAAGCGGCGCAGAAGCAGACGAAGAAGATAGTGAGATAAGCCGCTCCCAAAAAAGGCCGAGGACGAGTCTGAGTAAGGTGAACTTTGAGTAGCAAGAGTCTGACTGCAGCGGTGAGCATTGACTCAAGAATGACTCAGATTCAGAGCCCGTAGTGGGAAGACTCGGAGAAGGACTAACTATGATTCAAGCGGACAAGAGGAGGGCTGATATGGAGGAGGTCTCTCCAATCGACAGACTTGGAAGAAGCATTTAATAGATTACTCTTCCTCTCATGCAAGTGAGCTATTGCTGACCATTTTCTCCTCCAGGGAGCACCGCAAGAAATAGACCGAATCAGAACGCAGCAAAAACAGCCTCAATTCCTGGCCCCGACTCGGCATCTCATCGTATCATTAAAGTTGTGAAGTTAAGAGGAAGTTTCAAGACTTCAGACCATGGAGAAAGCACAGCCCAATGCCAAGATCGTAGCCAGCATACCTCCAAGTCCGAGCTTTGACTTCGCGCCGCTGGACTGCGCGTCAGATGCGCTACCTCCTCCGGTCTTGTTGGCGCTGTCTGTGGTGTTGAAGGGCTCTTTGGCCATTTGGAAGACACGCACACCTGAGCAAGTGGCAGGCTGCGAAGTGTTGATAGTCTGGGTAACGCTGGTCGTGGCAATTGAGAGGGGAGATGGCGTTTGCAGAGAAGTGAAGACGGGCTGCTCAGTGGCACAAGCGATGAAGGAAGTCCCATTGGCAAGCAAGGTGTTGATACCACACATGATGGTGCCATTGCCGCCGCAGAGGCACATCACTTTGGGAGTAGGGAATGCTACGCCGTTGAAGGTGCCGGCTGAGCCACTGAGGAGTGTTGTCAGCCATAAAACTTTGGTACTTGATTGGGGGTCACTCACGTGCTCAGAATGCAGCCGTCTGTAAAGAACTTAGTGGTAGTGGCTTGACAGGTAGTGCCATTGGCGGTAGTGTGTTTGTTGAGACTGGCTCGTTCTGTTGGTCTAGCGGTCTCAATAGAGGCTCTCTTGGTGTCGGTGGTGTGGTTGTTGAGACTGGCTCGTTCTGTTGGTCCAGCGGTCTCGATAGGGGCCCCCTTGGTGTCGGTGGTGTGGTTGTTGAGACTGGCTCGTTCTGTTGGTCTAGCGGTCTCAATAGAGGCTCCCTTGGTGTCGGTGGTGTGCTTGTTGAGACTGGCTCGTTCTGGTGGTCCAGCGGTCTCAATAGGGGCCGCTTTGCTGTCGGTGGCGCACTCCACCAAGCCGGACTGAGGCCCAGTATGGGTGAAGAGACCAGCCATGGAGTCACCGCATATACACCGAATATCGGAAGTTGGAATCGTGATGGTGCCGACGGTGGTCGGTAGAAAGCTATGCGGCCATGTTAAATATTGTCGCCGTAGACCAATGACATTACCTTACGTGACGAGCTTGCATTTGCCAGTGACTATGGCACCAGCTTTCATAGTGCCTGAGAAGGATGGGGTAGACATGGCGGACCTGTCAGTCTGGAAGTGGCGTGAGTGGTTGAAGGTGGTGTGGACAGTCGGCGGTGGTATAGTGTTGTATAGCAAGTGTCAACGAGAGACGATGCCCCTTGAGTAGAAGTAGACGCCGGCAAGTGAGGCAGGTGACGCGGTCACCTGTGATGCAGACGCATATGACAATTAACCAGGACGCTATCAAGTATCGTCTCATGTCTGGACAATTGGCGCGCTGCTACGGGGCTGCGTTGGAAGCCGTGGTGCTAGAGGGGGCTTTCGATCTGGCGGCTGATGATGCAGTGGATTGTATGAAGCGCAGTGCTCTCGCAAAGATGCTCTCGGCATGCACAAGGAGCTATCGAATCTCTCTTCTTCATATTCTTGTGGGCAGCGCTCATAAGTAAAAGGGGCGACGTGGTTGCTTGTGATGCATATGACAATCATCCAAAGTCAAGTGAAGTGTTGGCACATTCTTGAAGGATCCGGGCCGAGGTACGACGCTACCAGATTGCGTTGGAAGCCGTGGTGCTCAAGGGAGCTTTAGATCTGTGGGCTGTCAAGGATAAGGTAGAATGCATGAAGCGCAGCCCTCTCACATATATGGTGCCCGACATGCCCGAAGAGCTATCAGCTTCCTGTTCTTCTTGCTCCTGGCGGCGGCGCTGTCCAATCTTGACAGGAATTCTGCGCGGCCCAATGGCGTTTTCAAACCACTGACCTGCAATGATCTCCTCAGCTTGAGTAATGCGCAACATGTGCAGCCAATTCATTTCTTGGCAACAAGATGCAGACCACAACATAAGAGAGTGGCTACCGGTCAGGCAGTATATTTGTGAGTATGATAGTACACAGCACACGAAACACCCAAGAGTCTTCACCGCAATGCATCCCCTGCCATCAAGACATTAGGTGCAGCCAAGAGTTGGAGGGCCAGAGCCGTCGGTACTTGTCCACCACGCCAGATCTAGTCGAGGTGGGGACTGAGCAGCCACCGCACCAGCATCGACGACACCAGGGAGCTGACGATGTCTGCTTTTGCATGGCACGTTGATGTGGATGTTATGGACGATGATGAAAGTGATGGTGAAAGATGGAGTCGAGCATGAAGTCGACAAAAGCGGACTAGCCTGGCGGAATATCTTCGGCACACAACATCTCGAATTTGCTGTCGGTTCGTGTGGTGAAGCTCTTCTCCCGCCAGCGCGACGACAAGCAGCAGTTCTTTCAACAACTTCCCTCATCCAACACCGCCAAGATGGGTCGTCTTCACAGCAACGGAAAGGGTATCTCTGCGAGCGCCATCCCATACTCGCGCGCTCCACCGGCCTGGCTCAAGACCACGCCGGACCAGGTTGTCGACCAGATCTGCAAGCTCGCAAAGAAGGGCGCCACTCCATCGCAGATTGGTGTTGTCCTCCGTGACAGCCACGGTGTCGCACAGGTCAAGATCGTCACTGGTATGTCAGAGTGGAAGGAAATAGCGCATGTCCCACGAGCGCAATTGACACAACCGCCCACAGGTAACAAGATCCTTCGGATCCTGAAGTCCAACGGTATGCCTACCTCGCAGCTCGTCCAGCCCGTGTGAAAGAGGAACAGAATGAAGTCTGCATTGTCGGGCTTGCAAAAGATGGAGTACATGCAATGCTGCACAATCTGCACATGCACATGATTACGCCTCTGCTTGGTCACAGACTGACAGAGTGATGATAGGCCTCGCCCCAGAGATCCCAGAGGACCTCTACATGCTGATCAAGAAGGTATGTCACCGTTGAGATTACCTACACTTCACCTCGCGTGATGTGCGTGCTGACATTCATCTGCCAAGGCCGTTGCCGTCCGCAAGCACCTCGAGCGCAACCGCAAGGACAAGGACAGCAAGTTCCGCCTCATTCTCATCGAGTCCCGTATCCACCGTCTCTCCCGCTACTACAAGACCGTGGGTGCCCTCCCACCAACCTGGAGATACGAGAGCGCCACTGCCAGCACCCTTGTCGCATAAGCGTGTGCATGCGGCTTCGCTGAAGGATATAAACTGGTTGTGGTCGGGTTGTCGCATCTGCGGGAAGGAAGCACGGCGTCTGGAGGGAACATTTTGCACCAAGATGTGCGCCTTCGCCACGGCGTTGGCAGAAAAGATCACGATGGCTCATTCGTAATCATGAATCAACCAAATTTACGCGCGACGCAACCAGTGTCTACTCTCTCCCATCTCTCTACCTCGCTTCACATTGTATTGTATAAGATCTGTCCAGTATCTCGTATCTTCGCATGGCTCGATCCTTTTGGAATTCACCTAGCCATGTGCCTCACCTGTCTCACGATCCGTCTGCCGATATCTTCTGCCTTAGGCTTCTACAAAGATCTGCCAAGAACGGCAGTCGCACGCGAGATCAGCCGAAGCTATCGACTTCGTGCCGGAGATAGAGCCATCTCAACAGCACGCCATCTCTGTAGTTCATGTCGGCACCATGGCTGTCGCAAGCTCCCACGAAATCTTTTAATCTTTTCCAATAATGCTTAATGAAGAGCACCACGTAGCATAAGATGAAACCACGACAGTCCACGACCAGAAAATAGTGATACGCAACAACAGATCGCCACCATCATGGCCCACGACACAGAAGAAAGCACCACTCCCACCAGTGACAATGGGAAGGACCCCGATCCCATCAACTCCATCGTCCCTGACTATAACACCTTCACCACCACCCTCACCTCAAGCAAAACCACCCACCCCTCCCCCTCCACCGACTTCGTCACAACCCACGAAGAAAACTCCCTCCAACGCGGCCTCCACCAACGCCACATCTCCCTCATCGCCATTGCCGGCGCAATCGGCACAGGCCTCTTCCTCGGCCTCGGCTCCAGTATCCAAACCGCCGGTCCCCTCGGCGCGCTCCTAGGCTACGCCGTCGTCGGCCTGATCGTCTGCGCGGTCCAATTCGCTCTTGGAGAGGTTACGGCGCTTTTACCGGTGACGGGGAGTTTTGTCAGGCATGCCGAGTTCTTGGTCGATCCGGCGATGGGGTTTGCGGTGGGGTGGAATATTGTTTATGGGAATTGGTTGAGTGTGCCGGCGGAGATAAGTGCGATTTGTGTGTTGTTTCAGTATTGGACGGATCTCAATAGTTCGTTGTGGATTGTGTTGGTCATTGGGTTGACGTTTTTGGTCGGGATTTGTTTGGTTAGGGTCTATGGTGAGGTATGTTTTGGTTTGAGGGAAAGGGGGGTGGAGATGCTGATGTGGTCGTGCAGATTGAGTTCTGGTTCGCGCTTTTGAAGATTGTGTTCATCATCTTCTTGATCATTCTGGGACTGGTAATCAATCTGGGCGGTGTCCCTGGAGTTCCTCGCCGCGGGTTTCAGTACTGGAAGAATCCTGGACCGTTCGTGGAGTACATCGCGACTGGCTCTTGGGGCAATTTTCTCGGATTCTGGGCGTGTATGAGCTCCGCGGTCTTCTCTTTTGCTGGAACAGAATCCGTGGCTATGGCCGCTGCAGAGACTAGGAATCCGCGTCAGGTCATTCCCAGAGCTTGCAAACGAGTTTTCGCTCGTGTCTTCCTCTTCTACATCTTGTCTGTGCTGATAGTGGGCATGTTGGTGGCCAGCGACGACCCTCGTCTTGATGATCAGTCCGGTACTGCCGCGCAGTCCCCATTCGTCATTGCGGCCTCAGCAGCGGGTATCAAGGCCATCCCATCTGTCGTCAATGCGGTTGTGATCACTTCCGCATGGTCATCTTCCAACCAGGCTCTTCTCTCCGGAACTCGTGTCCTCTACGCGCTGGCTCTGAAGAAGCAAGCACCAAGCATCCTGCTCCGAACCACTTCATGGGGTGTCCCATACGTCTGCGTAGTCGTCCAGACAGCATTCATGTTCTTGGCATTCATGTCGCTATCCGATGGCGCCTTGACGGTATTCAACTGGTTCGTGGATCTGACAGCTTGCGGTGTGCTGATCAGCTGGATCTCGATTCTCATCAACCACCAACGCCTGATCCTTGCGATGAAGAAGCAGGCTATACCCATGTCAAAACTTCCTTGGCACAACGCATGGACAACTTTCTCGACACCTGCGGCGTTGCTCATGTGTGTGATCATTCTGTTCACGGCGGGCTTTAGTACGTTCACAAAGGGTAATTGGTCAACAAGCGGCTTTGTCTCGAACTATCTGGATATACCGCTGGTATTGACTGCTTTCCTGCTGTGGAAAGTGTTCAAGAAGACACGATTTGTGAAGCTTGAGGATATTCCACTACAGGATGCGCTGGACGAGATCGAGCGCAAGCCTGAGATGCCGGAACCCGCGAAAAAGGGATGGCGGAAAGTCATCGGGTTGCTATGGGACTGAGCACTAGCTATACTGAATTTTCATGGAACGCTGCGGCGAATCTTCGCATCAAGTCCAGCGCGGTGTAATGTCCTGGCGACAGCGTAATCAATATCAGCAATTGGACATCCATGCCACCATCACATGTACAGCTCCCTGCTGCAAGTCAGAATGCTCCACCAAATAATTACTTCACGACACTTACCGGAGCGTAGTACCTGCTGCCGAGGTACGGCTCAATTTGCACCGCTCGCACTGCTGCCAAGACTAGTTCTCGCTAAGTCTGGATGTTCGCAGATACGTGGTGCAGAAGTGCTCGAGATGAGCCGCCAGCCCAGACATCCCCGTCTGCTCGTTTGCGTACTCGGCCAGCTCCCGTGGGATGCAGATACATCTCGATTGCAGAGCCCCGCTAGGCTCGATCTCAAGTGCACCATTGTGGCGCGAAAGCGACAATACGCCAAAGGTTCGAGTATTTGGATGCGCCATGTAGTGGATTTCGCATAGAGTAACTGTTGTAAACAGGTATTTGACGAGTACAAGCTTCTAGATTAAAACGATAGGGTAGATTAGTAACCCTTATGAATTGCTACAGGGTGTGAGACTATCTAGCTACAGAAACAGTATAATATAGTGTGTATGTGCTAAGTCCTAACTAATATAGCTATTAGTTACCTAATTTACAACACTCCCCCTTTAGACTAACTGCTATAAGGGCAGTCTAATCAACTTAATATTACCTATATTACTATATTAGTCTTAAACACCTTTACTAGCTTTAGATACTAGATTAGCTATAAGTAGGCATATACTAAGGATAGCAATCTTATTAGATCTATATATATAAGAGATCTTTATAGACCTACTTTTAGATATATTTAGGCCTTATCTTTCCGCTTTTAGAAGTAAATAGAAGATTCTCTCGGCTTAAGAAGGCTCTTATAGCTAGGTAGCAACGTATAGACCTTATAGGTATATATAAAAGATGCTAGTTCTTTACTAAGTAACTCTCTCTACTTTATACTACTTTATACCTCTCTTACCCCCTTCTAGACTACTATATATACTTATATATACTAATAACTACTATACGTATATTCTTAAAGCTTTTTAAGAAGCTTTAGTGTAAGGGCGCGCGTACCATAGGGTCCGAATGAGATAGTTGTTGTTCTACGAAGCTACGAAAGAGGAGCGCGAGGCGCGGCGGATAGATAAAGCATCGCCAAGCCGCGCTAACCCGATGCGGAAGGTCCGAGGTTCCGCCGGGACGACGCATCGTCAGTGAAGGGTCGCGGGCTGCCCGTGACAGTACCCCCCCTCTCAAAACTCGTCTCAGTCCTCTGAGCGTTCAGTCCATTAACTCGCCTATCCATCGTCTTGTGCGGCCACTTATCACCCTTGCCTGTCGAACTCCATAATCGTGCAAACGTCCAATCGTCTTCAAGGTCGTCCTCCATCTCTGTCACTACTGCTGCGGCTTGCGCATCAGACTCTGTTTGCTCATACTGCTGGCACGCCCAGGGCCTAAGCCCCTCTTCGGCGAACGCTCGCGTCTGATCCTTTTGACCAAGGTTGGGTATCAATGCAGGCTCTGCAGGGTTCGCTAGAACATCGGTACAACTGTCTGTTCTGTCGTAGAGCTGAGGGCGGCGGCTTGCACCGTGATCCTCAGTTGGGACGACGGACTTTCCTGTAACCTGATCATCGTAGCGGTGCGTAGTGAACATGCGCTGACCAGATTCTATCAGAGGCAAGGCTCGGCTAGGCTTATTTGTGGCGGTGTCTCTGTCGACCCTGATCGTGTTAAGTCCGAGCACCTCATTGACTGGAGACCAGTCAGATGGCGTTGCGAAGCCCTGAGGCGTGGGCAAATCCGGCCGGCTGTGGTGAAAGTCCGCAAGAGCGGCGGCTGCCCTCACAAACAGGTCCTCTGCAGGTTGCCAAGTCTCTCCGGCCTCCATATCCTGATAGCCAGTCCATCGCACCTTGTACCAAGTGTCCACCTTGCGCTTCTTTCCCTTCTTCACTTTGCCTGCGCGCTTCCGCGTGTACATGTCCAAGATCTTGTCCACCTCATATTCTGGTGCCGGGGCTGTGACTGTGACATCGGCGACTGCGTCAGCTGCAGTTGTGTCGGGTTCGATGGCCACTGGCGGCGGCGGTGCCAGGTGCTGTCCCTCGAGCGGTGGGAGATCGGGGTTGTCGGCTCGCTGTAACAGGGAGGTGTGGAAGCAATTATCGAGTCCGCTCAATGCATCCGACAGGTTCAGCTTGTATGACAGCCTAGCGGGCATCACCTCCGTGATCTGGTACGGTCCTGCATATCTGCGGTCCAGCTTCTTGGATGGTCGAGTGGTGCGAATGTTCTTCGTGCTTAGATACACCCAGTCGCCAACCTTGTAGTCTGGTGGGATGCTTCGGTGCCTGTTTGCTGCTTCGGCTTGCAGCGCCTGTGACATCCTCATGTTCTCTTGAAGATTGCGATGTAGCTCACAGATGCGTTTGGCGAAGGCTTCGGCTGACTTGCTGTCGAGTCGCTGAAGGGTTGTCATGTGTCGGTCCTTGCCTGCTTGCAAATCGATACGCTCGGTGAACTCTGGGTTATATCCAACATTGGCGTAGAACGGTGACACTCCAGTGGTCTCCGACACTCGGTTGTTAATAGCGAACTGCGCTAAGCACAGCCAGTCGGCCCAGTCGCTCTGTGCCTCATTCGTGAAGGTGCGTAAGTACTGTTCCATCTCTTGGTTAGTGCGTTCTGATTGCCCATCCGTTTCAGGGTGGTAGGAGGAACTCAGCTTCCTGCTGATGCGCAGCATCTTGCATAGGCGCTTCCAGAAAGTGGCGATGAACTGCTTTCCGCGATCAGACGTGATGGTTTCTGGGAGGCCATGCCGGGTGAACACGTGCTTTAAGAAAAGTCGCGCCGCGTTCTGCGCTGTCATCGCGCCGATGGGTATCAGTTCCACTTCCTTAGTGAGTCTGTCGGTGACTGTCATAACATTGGTGTAAGTCATGCCGTCGAGTTCGCTTGGTGGCAGGTCAACCACAAAGTCAACTGCGATGTGTTGCCAAGGTCGTTCTGGCACCGAAAGTGGGTGCAGTAATCCAGGTGGCTGGGTATGCACAGATTTCGTCGTGCGGCACCTGCGGCAATTCGCGTTGTATCTGCGCACAGATCTAGCCAAACCAGGCCAGTAGAATTCACGTGCAACGAGCTCGTAGGTGCGGGCTCTGCCTGGGTGACCGGCCGCTGGGGTGTCATGGTTCATCTTGACTATCCGAGTGCGGAGCTTCTGGTCCTCTGGCACCCATAGACTCCAGTCATTATACTGGTTACGGACGTACAGCAGGTCCCCTTCGACCTTGCAGTGTACTGGATGCACCTTCGCTTTCTGAAGGAGTGCTGGGGTCTCGCCCTTCTGCAGGGCTCTGATAGCTGACTTCAGGTCTGCATCCGCGGCATAAGCCATTGTCATTCTGTACTCGAGTTCGGCTTCCTGTTCCGTCTCGGATGCTGTCTGCGTCTGCGTGGACGGTATGAATTCGGTGGCCTCCGGGTTCAGGGCTTCCTCAATTGGTGCGGTAGGTGTGTTCTCAACAGGTGCAACATCCTCAGCCGCATCTTCGACAGTTGCGCGCATCGAGTCGATCTTAAGAAATCGCTCAGGCGGCAGCAACGTCTGATGCTGATGCTGATTTCGCGGATCGTCCACCCCCTGCGGAAGGTCCTGGCTGCGTCTCGTGAGGCTGTCAGGCTTTGTGCCTTGGACACCTGGTCGATAGACAATACGGAAGTTGAACTGGGACAGGAATTCGGCCCAACGTGCCTGGCGCCGATTCAGCTGCTTAGTGGTCATAAAGTACTCCAAGTTCTTGTGATCCGTGAACACCTTCACGGGTTCGATGGTGTCATCATCCGCCTCGCAGGCCAACTCCGGGCGCCATTCCTCGAAGGCCTTAATAATCGCTAGAAGCTCCTTGTCATAAATCTCATAGTTGCATTCCTGCGGGCTCAGCTTCTTTGAATAGAATGCTACAGGGTGAAGCACGCCTTCCTCGTCGTACTGAGAAAGCACTCCGGCGTTCACGAAATCTGATGAGTCCGTTTCGACTACTGTTTGCCTACCGGGCACATAGTGTGCGAGCATACCGGCTTTGCTGAATGCTGCCTTCAGAGCGTCAAATGCTGCTTGGCATGCTGGTGTCCAGTCAACCCTGCGATTCTTGTGATTACTAGGTCCATTTGACTTGGTCAATTCGGTCAGCGGCGCTGCGAGGCGTGAGAAGGCCTCGATGAACCGTCTGTAAAAGTTGGCGAATCCGAGGAACGCCTGCACATCCTTGAGGTTGGAAGGTGCTTCCCATGACTGGATACATTCAAGCTTCTCTGGGTCCATTTCGATGCCATCTGGGGTGATAATAAGTCCCAGGTACTTAACTCGCTGCTGGTGGAACTCGCACTTGTCGATGTCGACCGTCAGTCCGGCATCCCTCAATTTTGCTAGTACCTTGCGCACATGTTCGATGTGCTCCTCCAGTGTGTCGCTAAAAATTAAAACGTCGTCCAGGTACGCGGAGACGAAGTCATCCAGGTGTTCTTGTAACACGCTGTTAATGTATGACTGAAACGACGCAGGGCCATTGCATAGGCCGAATGGTAACACAAGACATTCGTACACCCCATATCGTGTAGCGAATGCTGTAAGCCATTCGTGCCCTTCTGCAATGCGAAGCTTGTTGAAGGCTGCGACGATGTCCAGCTTCGTGAAGTACCTCTTGCCGTGCATGCGGTTCAGTGTCTCTTGGATTAGCGGTATAGGGTACCTGTTCTTGATAGTGATCGCATTGAGTCCTCGGTAGTCGATGCACACGCGCAGTCCACCGCCTGGCTTTCTGACTACCAGTACTGGTGCCGGCGATTGGCTCGTCTTCTGTCCTGCTGGCCGGACTTTGCCTTGTTGCTCCTGTTCGGTGACCCACTTCTTGACTGCTTCATTCTCCTGAGGCGCCAGTCCGTAGGGCTTACGGTATGGCGGTTCTTGGGGCCCATCAGGCTTGATGTGAATTTCGTGGTCGATTCCAGGTCTGTGAGGAGGAAGTCCTTCATGGTCTTTCGCTGAGAATGCATCTACGAGATCATGGTATTCTGGTGGGAGCTTCTCCTTCGGGTTATGGTTGAACTCCTTGTTCAGGAACTGATCCAAGTCATCAGCTGCCATTGCGCTCAGCTTGATCTCACCATCGCCTTCTTCGTCCTCTTTGCCGGTAGATAGTATGTAGAAACATTCAGCGCCAGGTCGGTGCGCGTACATCTCGAAGGCGCGCTGCGTGACGCCTATACACTCGACTTCCTCATCATCGTCGTACAGGCCCATCGAGGATAGGTTCAGTTCTGCTTCTGCCCCTCCTGCCGTGAAGCTGCGATCATCGGTGAAGGGCTCTGGTCCATATTTCATTGCTTCCTTACGTTGTCGGTGTCGATGGTTCAGGGACTGGACTGTTGTCGATGTCTTGTTCTTAAGACAGTGACCAAAGCAGTAGTCTGATCTGAGTGCCACTTCACCGGTCTCCCAGAAGATGTTTGGGTTGTGCGTGCTCAGCCACGGCAGGCCCAGGACGATGTCGTATTCGAGGTCGGTTATGTAGCATAGCATTTGCTCGTGATGACCGTCGATATCAACATCGACGAGGGCTACGTGCGTGATGCGACGTGCAGCAGCCTTACCATCCCCAAGGGTCAGGTTCTTGTTGCGCACAAGGGGTATCAAGGGTATTCTGTGTTTGCGTGTGAACTTCCAGTCGAGAAAGAGAGAGGTGGAAGCAGAGTCTACAAGGCCTCGTGCCTTCCCATGCTGTATCATTACTGGGAGTACTATGTGAGGGTGTACATCTGGTTGCTGCGGCTCCAATGCGCAGGCCGATATCTTCAGCTCCTCACCATAGTCTGTATCCGTGTCTTGCTCTTGCACTCTGTGTCTCTCAATCTCATGCTCTTTCTGTCCTTGGTTGTTCGGTTGACCACTGTCTGCCACGCTTAGGCAGTGGCCTCGCCATTTCCCTGCCCGGCGGCCAGGGAACTGAGGTTGGTGTTGCCTCCGTTGTTGTTACGCGGGCGCGGTGGGCGATAGTCGCCGTCGTAGCCATACATCGGGCACTCGGTATTGCTGGATAAGTGGGGTCCGGTGCGGCATCGGTAGCACTTGCCCTGCTTCTTCAATTCCTCGCGACCCTCATAGTTGAGCGGTGGGAGGTCCCGAAGGTGAGCTGGCAAGTCTTCCTTCTTCTTGGTGCCTACGTACTGTGGTGGGCGCTGAACGACGGCGCCGGCAGCACCAGCGGCTGCAGCTGCAGCTGTGTTGCCCTGGTTCTGGTTGCCGTTGCCGTTGCCGTTCTGGTTGCCTCCTCCATTGCCGCGTGGGCGGTTGTTGTTCTCTTGAGGGTACAGCTGCTCGGTCTCGTAGAACTGCTCGTCCAGTGCAGTGCACTCTTCGATCACGTCCTGCATGCTGTTCAGACGTCGGTCCACCTCGCGGTCTCCGAAGGTCTTGATGTAGTAGCGCTTGTTGAGGCGTGTGCGGAACAGCATCAACTCGGTCTCGTCACTCCAGTCAACCCATGCCCTCAGCTTGGAATAGCGTGCGAAGAATGGGACGAAGTTCTCCTTCTGAGCCTGTTTGCAGGTAGTGATGTCCACTGCAGCCTTGGTGGCCTCGTTGCGGACGCCGTACTGTCGAGTCATCCAGTCCAACAGTTCTTCGCCAGTCATGAACTCGTTGAAAGCCTGGTGCCCGGGGATGGGGATGCGAGGCTTCACAGTCTTCTGCACCTCACCGTCCGTCCATCCATACAGGAAGCGTAGGGCGTCCTGTTCAGTGCGGAACGTCGCGACTGTCAACTTCAGCAGGATGCTTGTGTACCAGCTGTCATAAGTCGGGTCGTCATCGTTCTTGAACTTCTTTGGGTCAGGCACACCCTTGCCGATCTTCATGCTGCGGTCGAGGGTGGGGTCGATGTTGATGAGACGCTCCGGCAGGTCCACGAGAGGTGTCTGCTGCGTGCGGTTGCTGCGACCACCGCCTGACCGCTGCGTGCCTTGTGTGCCTTGGCGCTCATCACGACGTGGTCGGTCATGGTCACGACCACGGCGATCCCTGTCCTTGTCTCCATTGCCATCGTCATCATCGTCTCCTCCGCCACCTCCTCCTGCTGCCGCCTCACGGTACCGACGCTGGAGCACCTCGAGTGAGGTCTCGCGGGGTGGTGGTGATCGTGGGCGTGAGCGTGGGCGCGAGCGCGAACGACGTCCTCGTGCCTGGTCCTCTGCTGCTTGCAGACGGACCTTCAGGTCATCAACCTCAGCTTGTAATGCCTGGCTCTTCTTCTTCTCCGAGTCGGTGATATCGGCGAACTGCTGACATAGCTCGTTCGCATCCTTGTACTTCTTCTCGACAGCCTTGAGTTTGAGGGTGTCGGCGTTCTTATTCTTAAGGTCCTGGGCCATCTTCGCGAGGGCGGTCTGTTCGGTCTTGAGCATCCCGTGGATGCGATCGTACTCGGCATACAGCGTACGGTACTGCTTGTTCTGAAGTGCATTGGCGCGTTGCATCACATCGAGTTGTTGGCTAGATATGATGGCAGTGTTGAATCCTCGTAGCACGAAATCGTGGACGGTCTTCGGGTGTTCCTTGGTCAGTGTGGCCAGGTCTTCGGCGGTGATGTTCTGGAAGTCGGCGGCAGCGATGTGTTCGGCTTCGTCGTGTGAAATGAAGACTGGTGTGTCCTCCTCTTCTCCCACCCTGGGCTCGAAGAGTTCTGTGAAATCAAGCTCACCGTTCTGCTCCCTGTCTTGTGCTTTGTTCCATGCCTTGTCCAGCTCTTGCTGAAGCGCGACACCGGTGTCAACTGTGACTCGCCGAGTGTCGTCTCCTTGTGTCTGACTGTCGAAACTGGAGAGGTCGGGGAAAAGAGAGGTGCGCTTGCCTTGTGTCTGTGACTGCTGGGAAGTCATGTTGTTTCCTTCAACGCGGCCTGTTGCTGAGGCCTTTGGTGCGTTGGTTTCCTTGGGCATCTGTTGCTTAGTGCCTTACCGTGTTCCGTGTTCTGAATCCGTTTGCCTCTGTTGCGATGTTGCGAGTCGCGAGTTCTGTATCTACGCCGTGCGCGGTTCTGTGAGTCTGTTCCTGTTGTTACGCGTCCCTTACCTGGATCCGCGATCTGGGTAGGGAGGTAGAACAAACTGTAAGGGCGCGCGTACCATAGGGTCCGAATGAGATAGTTGTTGTTCTACGAAGCTACGAAAGAGGAGCGCGAGGCGCGGCGGATAGATAAAGCATCGCCAAGCCGCGCTAACCCGATGCGGAAGGTCCGAGGTTCCGCCGGGACGACGCATCGTCAGTGAAGGGTCGCGGGCTGCCCGTGACATTTAGTAAGGTATACTATATATATAATAGTATTTTAAGGGTATTTGTTAAGATGTAGCATCTTAGGGGGAGCTAACAGTTAGGTTGTGATCTGATAGCCTAAGGCATCCACGATGACTCAGCTTGTCGGAAGACACCTTCTCTCCCCTTTAGCTTAGATAGACATCCAACACAATCAACACATTGGTTCCTGATATATTGCTGCATGCCCTGTGGCTATTAGCCAGTTGAAGATTGATCTCTTACTCTACTCCGCTGCTACCTACGTATCCTGTTAGGTCTCAACTTAACAGTATTTACTAATATATAAGTAGTATTATAGTAGATATTATTAAGTAGACTCCTATAAACTAGTTTAGTAGTACTAGCAATGTCTTTAGTAGTAGAACTAGTTCTAGTAACGGTAACGATCCTAATAAGCGTCCTCCTAGTAATAGTAGAAAGGGCCTACCTATATCTAGTAGGCTCTCTAAGCGTAAGACTATTATTAAGGCACTTAGACTAGTTAAGTAGATTATCGATAGTAAGCGTAAGATTACTAAGAGGAATATAACCTTATAGCTTACTATAGTATCCCTTAAGGTTACCTTCTATAAGAAGAAGCTTCTAACTACTAAGGGTAGTATTACTAACCTACTAAACTAGGGTTAGATTAACGCGGCTACCTAGGACTTCGATTATATAATAGACGATCCTTAAGGTCGTATCTCTAATACTATAACTATAAACCTTAATAGTAGTTAGAACTACCTTCCTACCTTATAGGCTTCCGCTATAGACTATCTTATTTAGCACTTCGGTAGCGTATATAACTACTATAAGGAGAGATCTAACCTTTCCTTTACCGGCTACTATACTATTCTAGGATAGTTTAAGGGCTACTATACTAACTACGCTCTTAATAATTACTACGATAAGTATAGCTTCTTCTCTCTAAGGACCCTATAGTAGAGTACTACTAGTCTATCTAGAACCTACTAGTAGCTAGGTATAGGTTATACTCGATCTACTAGTACTACCTTCTAGTAGTATATAAGCTAGTCGCTCTCCTCCTATTATACGTAGTAGTCCTCTACGTAAGGGCTTCCTATCTCTAGTTCTATATTCTCCTAGTATAAGTACCTCTAGATATAGTCTTTAGATACTACCTACCTAGCTTATCCCTAGCGATATATAATAGCGCCTAAGTATCCCTAGGGCTCCTAGTAATAGTTCTAGAACTGTCCTAATTAAGATCCGTCTCCTATTCTTTAACTCCCTCTCTTAGGATAAGGTTACTACCCTAATTCGTTAGTTCCTATAGCGTCTTAGTACTAATAACGACTTTTAGAAGGGTACTATAATTAACTCGACTTCCTATAAGAGGGGTTCTAGAGGCTCTAGTAGTTCTAGTAGTAAGTAGTAGTCTAGAGGATATACTTACTTCGGGTCTTAGTAAGGTTTTTAGGATCTAGTTAGGACTAAAGGATAAAATAGCTATTATAAGTAAGGGCGGTCTTCTTCTCTATTCCCTTTTGCTTTTAATACTATAGCTCCCTAGGATTAGAGTCTATAATAATAAACTAGATCTTGCCTTAAAAGGTAGTTCTAAGGTAAGCCTCTCTATAGTCTAGTTATATAAGTATAGTAAGATATACGATACTATAAATAAATCTAGCTCTTAAGGCTAATAAATAAAAGCTTTCCTCTACTATCTCCTAACAAATAAAATATTGCTTTATAAATACTTATAAATAAATAAAGATCTTACTATATATAAATAAAAGTGTAGTTAACTTCTAGAAACCTCCCTTAGAGGATATAGTTTAGTAACTTTAGTTTTATAAGCTAATCTATAAGCTACTATATAGTAGGGATATACTTAACTATAATTAAGCCTTCTTTATAAACCTGTCTATAAAAGTAGTTCCTAAGTCTAATATATTTAGTTCTTTTATAGTTAGTATAATCTCTAACTAGCTTAATAGTAGACTAGTTATATATAAAGATCTTAAAGGCTTAAGCCTTATAGTTAGTTATTTTCTAGGTTTTATAGAGTAGATTTCTTAACTATATTACTTCCCTATAGCATTCAGTTAAGGCTATTATTAACGACTGATGGGTTGTGTTAACCTTAGGTTTGGAGGGGGGGGTCCCTTAGGTCCAACTTGCCCCAATTTCATTTAGGTTTGATTAGACATTTAGGTAAGCTAGTAGGACCTAGTATAGCTGTTAAGATATATAATGCGTAGCTAAGCATTGTAAGCGTAGCATTAAGGCAACAATTCAATTCATACCTCTCGAGTAGAGGGCATAGGGGTTTAGGGTCCGCCAATCCTCTTGTTTTATCTAGCTACTACGCTACTCGTCACGTAACCTGATTTCCCGGTCCCGGGACCGGCAAATACCCCTGATTACGTAAGCACCGCTCTATACTACCACAACTCGGACAGGCCTATATAGGGTAGTTAGTAGACATTATTTTTGGTAGTTAATAAGGGGGGTTGTTAAGTGTACACCCGGTAGCGTATTAGCATCTAGTTTATAAGGTTAAAATCACGGTTTAAGGTCTAAGGTTCACGGTTAAGGTTATTACTTAAGGTTAAGGTTTAAGGTTAAGGTTTACAGTTAAGGTCGACTAAGGTCGAAAACACTTAAGGTCTAAGGTATTTAGTAACAATCACGGTTATAAGGTCCTATTAAGCAATAACTAGTATTAGCACATTCTAAAGCAAGTACTACGTAACAATGGATACGGCTGCATTACTAGAAAAACTTAGCACCTTTACCGACATAGGCAGAGGCTACGAACAGCCTATAAACCCTACGAAAATAGAAGGGGTCTATAGGGATTCTGTCCCTTATAAGGGAATAGAGGAATCGGAGGAAGGGGAAACACCTAAATCTAGTAAAGAAGGGAGAAGCGGAACTAGCGCTACTAAATTGGGTATAGGTGTAGGAACGAACAGCACAATTAGAATAGATACTATAACTGCCCTCTTTAGACGATTAGCAGTAGTAATAGAAAACGCTAGCCCTCGCTTTCTACCTCTAGGAGGTGCTAAGAATCTGTTCTTTAATAGCACTAATGCTACTAAGTTCTAGGAGCGGTTTAGCGACCTAATAGACTAGTATCCGCCTCGGGCATCTATTAAGAAGGATAATTTCTAGGGTAGGTTTAAGCGCAATTACGAAACTACTATCCGGCGCGTAGTTATAAGGCTGCCTAGGTAGCTTACTAACAAGGCACGTTTTAGGAGGGCGTTCTTATTAGAGTTCTTAAGGTTTAACGCCTGCTCGATGTTAGGGAGTCGGGAATATCTTAAGGAGATTATTAGGGCGTAGTAAGGCAAGAGGCCTAAAGAAGAAGATATAAAGGAATTTATCTGCCTATTTGTATCCTTAAGTAACCTAATTGAACCTAAGGATTTAGATAATAGCTCCCGGAGTCGCCTCCTCCTTTAGGGATTGCTAGAGGTAGTCGCGAAAGCGGTCTATAAGGCTTACGGGCTTCACCTAAAGTAACCTAAGAAGTTTAGGGACTTTTAGAGGATTCTCGATAAAGCTACTAGTATCGTAGATAGTAAGGAGGGATAGAAAGCTATGTATATAGATTTCCCTCTTACTTTACCTTAGCTGCACCGCTTAATCGTAAAGCAAATACCGCGCCTTAAGCCTAAGATTAATACGCTTAAGAAGGCTACCTCTAGGACTGTTATTAATAATAACCTAATCTAGAAGGTAGCTAAAATAAGTATACGTATATACTAGCGCGGTCGCGTCGCGGACGCGGGTGCCTTCTACCCGAGCGAGAATTAACGCTCTATATAACCGGAGAGGCCTAACCTAGACACTAAACTGTAGGTTTACGTAATGTAGCGTCCCCTATCGTAGAATCGCGAACAGTCTAAAGCGATAGATAGTTGTTACTACAACTATAGTAGCTCGAAGCATTAGGCTAGCAATTGTAGGGCGATAAGGTCCTTAATATCCCGGGGCTACGTATAACTCGCCCCGAACAACTAGTAGTATCTAGGGAAAGAAGGCGATCTACGTCCTACTAAGTTTAACTTTCGGAGGGACTATAGTAAACCGAAACTACTCTATATACTCCCTCTACTCGAAGAACATTATAGACCGATCGAGTTTAACAACTAGTATAAGATTCCCGCACTACGTAAGTAATAGATAGGTAGGGACTATACTAGGGTAACTAAGGTCACGCCTCCTAATTATTCTAAGCCCCCTCCTAACTTTAGGCATTTAATAGAGTATAGCCCTTAGGACGTACGGTCTAGCTAAACAGAGAAGGCTACTAGGATATATTAGGTCTTATTCGGAGAAAGTGAAGCGGAGTAGGCGATCGACTTAGGCGAGCTTAACGAGGTATCTACCTATCCTATATAGTCTAACAAAGTGAAAGGGAAGGCACCCGTAGGCATTCTAAAGAATCCGTACCCGAGGACCCGGTCCTTAGCCTAGGATCTGCGAGCCCGAGCTAAGGCTACTAAGAAAGTTCGCCTACAATTAGAATAGGAGATCCGGTAAGCTAAGATTAACTAGTAGGAGGTTGAAATAATTAACGAAGTTAGTGCTTAAATAAGCGAAACTCAATTATTAGCTAAATCCGGGGTAACCCTAGGAAGGGGAAATAATACCTGAGTAAATAGACTAGGGAACGATGCTAATAAAGGACTGCCTAAGGATATGCCTATTAGTCCCGTAAACGCCCCCTTCGCATAAAGGAAGCGTGTATAGAATGCTAAGACTATAAGGATTAACAACTACGTCCGATAATATAGTTTAGCTAGTAATAGTCCGGTTATAAAGGAAGAGGGTATTATCTACTAGATTAATTAGATCCTCTAGACAACGTTTCCTAATGTAAACGCCTAAGATTAGTTTCGATATAGTCGCTAGTTCGAGGCTACCCTCTTTAGTCGCGTTACTAACACCCCCGCTCTTTAGGAGAAGCTCGCTATAGTGCGACGTCTTATAGGAAAGGACCCTAAGGTTCGCACTAGACAAGTGGTCACCTATAAAGATAAACCTAAGTATAATAAGGAGGTCTTCCGTAAAGATAGTTAGGCCTAGTATGTCGGAGTGTATTTAACTATGCTTTACTCTAAGGGTACGGTCCCTACTACTAAGCTATATAAGGACGTTAAGAAAATCGGGCTCTCTAGTGTCCTTAACAACTTTACTATAGTCCCTAGTCCTTAGGTAGTAGCGGAGTTTAGGATAAATAAGAACTAGATTAGGTGCCTAATTAATAAGGGTTCCGAGGTAAATATTATCGGCTAGAGGAACGCTTATAGGTTTAGGTTACTAGTAATGTCGAGTGCTTAGCTTACCTTTCGAGGTGCTAGAGGGCGGGCCTAGTTTAAAGGCGTTATAGGCAATTTAGATGTTTAGGTATTTAGGGTTTACTACTAAGTAGACATGTTCATCTCCTCGGATCTAAACTTACTAATAATCCTAGGACGTCCGTAGGCCCGTAAGGTGCGGCTTACTACCCGTAACTACGATAATAGTTTATAGGAGGGGACTATTACTAGCCGTAAAGGTAAAAGTGTTATATTTACTGCCCTAGTTAGCTCGGATAGGTACAAGACCCTTTAAGAACTATTAAAAGCGTCGGGAAATAGAAGGGTAGGTTAAGTTACGGCGCTTAACCTACCGACTTACTAAAGCCGGATTTAATAAAATCGGTAAGGCTCTCGCACTATCTCGGAGAAACCTCGGACTTTAATTTACCGGTCCCGGGACCGGTAAATAGCTATAGTGAGGAAAACGGATACGACTACGACACGACGTATCTATAGGAAGACACGACGCATCTATAGGAACCCGGTAAGGCTCTAACGCCTAGTAACCATTCAGCTTACTTATTAGGATTGCTTAGGACTGCTAGAACAAAGGAACGAGTTGCAGAAATTGGAATAGGCGCGTTCGAGGGAGATTCTATTACTAACGTTTATTTAGTTTAAGGGGATTAGCCCTCCGAGATCCTAAGGCAATCTACATTAAATGCTTAGGTACGGAAGTAATAAGTAGGCTAACATATAGCTAACATTAGGATGCCGTAGGTCTTTACGATGTATAAGCGTAAGGCGGATAAGAAGAAGCTAGTAGACGCGAGCGTTTACGAACGCCTAGAATTACGAGTTAAGGGAGATATAGAATAGAAGCGTAGGGCACTATACCTAGAATCTAAGATGCCTAAAGGACAAGGTCCGTTCGATAGGAAGTACTTAACTAAGAAATTCTTAAGTATTAAGCGAGGTAGCCGGATTACTCTAGAACGACTTACCTTAATTAAGGTTAGTATTAAGCTATTGCTAATAGAAAGGGCCTTATTCGATAAGATACTCTACAACCGGGAGGTAGTCCTTACTTAGGATTTTAGTTACATAAGGCAAATTAGGTACGACGTTATGCTACCTTAGAAGATTAATACGGTCCCTTATAGGCTATAGTAGTCACGCCCTATCCGGTTACACCTAAGTCTTAGGGTAATTGTTAAACGTATAATTAGAGCCCGGATTAAGAACAACATCCTAGAATACTTATAAGGGGCATATTCTAATAGCTAGTTCCTAGTCGTAAAGAAGGTTAATGTCTCTAGAAGCGATATACTATATCGGTTAATTAACTTAGCTATGCTCCTAAATAAGGTTACTATGCGCGATGCTAACATTCCACCGGACACGGATAGCTTCTTAGAGGATTTTGCCGGGTGCCGAGTCGCTTTACTTATAGACCTGTTTTTAGGTTATAATTAGATCACTTTAGATGAGTTCTACCGGGACTTAATAGCCTTCATAACCCCTCTTAGCCTAGTACGTAACACGACTCTACCTTAAGGAGCTACTAATTTAGTTACTTAGTTCGTGCGTACGGTAACAAAGATTCTACTTAATTATATCTCGCATCGAGCGAAGCCGTTTCTCGATAACATCGGTATTAAGGGACTAACTAAGGACTATAGGAATGCCGAAGTAGAGCCTAGGTCAAGGAAATAGGTCGTTAACTACATCGTTTCCCTAGATCTAGTTCTTACTAACCTAGAAAGAGCTAGTGCGGTAGTTGCTAGAGGCAAATCCTAATAGTTATACGAAAAGCTTAAGATTATTAGGTACGTTACTAGCCCGGATAGTCGCTATCCTAACCTAAAGGTTATAGCTAAGATCCTAGATTAGCCTACGCCTACCTATATTAAGGAGGTCCGCACCTATATAGGGCTATATATGTACTTCCGGATATAGATTCCCTAGTTCGTTATTATCGCTCGACTAATGTATAAGCTGCTAAAGAAGGACGCCGAGTTCACCTAGATAGAAAATGAGCAGTTCTTAAAAGAAGAGGTTACTAGATATCTTATATAGGCTCTAGCCTTAGTTACCCTCTACTACTTACCTAGTGCTAGATCCATCTTTATCTTAGTTAATGCTAGCGGCACTAGATAGGGATGTATCGTTTCTTAAGAATTAATAGACAGTACCCGACGGCGTTACCCGGTGCGGTATAAGAGCGGAATCTAGAACGCGTTAGAATCTAGATATAATGCTAGTAAGCGGGAATGCCTTAGGGTCCTTAAGGGGCTTAAGAAGATCTAGAGATATATTACTAGCGTTAATTTTGTCCTTAAGGTTAATGCTAAGACACTTATATAGCAGCTTAACCGGCCGGCTTCGGACCTACCGAACTCGGTAATAGCCCGGTAGGTCGCATAGATTAGGTTATTTACGTTCGAGGTAAAGCACGTTACGGGGACTAGATACACTAGCCTAGATACCCTGTCTCGTAGGCCCTCTACACCTTAGGAACCTAGGGAAGCTAACGAAGACGAAGTCGACCGGATAATTGATAATAAGCTATTCAGGTACCCGGAGCCGGTCGACATCTATCTAGTTAAAATCTAGAAAACATAACATCTCGGGGACCGATACTCTAAGGGCTCTTAGTAGCTTACTTAGGTTATAGAAACTAGGACCCGGCCCGATAGTGTTACCCGTACTAAGTACCGGCGGCTAGTAAAGAAAAGCGTTAATTTCTTTATACGGGACTAATTGCTATTCTTCTAGAAGCGCCGAGGAGCACCGTTACAACTTATAATTAACGATAATAAGGCTTAGAAGGAGATCGTTATAGAGTACTATAAGAGACACGGTTACCGTAGCGCTAAGGTCGTGTACAACCTTATTTCCGATCGGTATTACTAGGACGGGTGCTTCGCCGATGTCTCTACGTAGGTTCGAACTTATGCTCCCTATAGGTTTCGCGAAGGCAACTAGCGCGCTAGTAAGCTTCACTTATCGAGCCCTTAGGTTATTAGTAAGAAGTAGTACTCGGACCCCGTCTAGGTGCATAAAAATAGATACCTCCTAGTTACGCGCGAAGCACTTAGTAACTAGATCGAGGCTAGAGTAACGAGGGTACCTCCTAGCTCTAAGTCGGTTACTAAGTTTCTCTACGAAGATGTCTTCTATAGGCACGGCTACTATACTAAAATTGTGCTTAATAACGCTACGGTTTATGTAGCTAAGGTTAAGCGGTTACTCGTAGGGCTTAGTGTTCGAAGGATCCGAATATTACCGTACTATCTGTAGTCTAATGCTCCGGTCGAGGCTAGACACCGTCCGATTCTTATAGCGTTAGTAAAGCTTATAAGGAACACATACCGCGGATAGGAACAATAGGTACCCGCTGTATTATAGGCTAATAGGACTACGACCTATCGTACTACTAGAATAACGCTAGCTTAGGTCCTATATAGCTATCGCACGATTCTACTAATTAAGGTTAAGCACCCGACGTAGGCGAATTACTAATAGGGATCGGTAAGAACGACTAAGGACCTGCTTACTATACGTACGCGTTAACTCTAGGCTCGAGACCTTAGTTTAGAAGAGCTACATGCTCGAAGGAAGCGACTAAGAGAACTTAGTAAGGACTACTTTAATTCTTACCGGAATGTTAACTCTATTAGTTCCTAGAAGGGCGACCTTGTTATAAGATTCGACAAGCTATATAAGGATAACTTCTTACGCAAGATCGGTTACCGATAGTAAGGTCTATATCGGGTGTCTAGTGTCTCTAGGGAGTTTAGTACCTATATTCTTAAGGAACTTAATAGCACGCTAATAAAGGGTGTTTAGGCACGAGAAAACCTTAAGCTAGTTCTAGAGCTTCGCCCGGATAACATAGGAGTACTAGGCCTAGATAATAGGATCGATCTCGTAATAGGGGAGGGAGAAGTTGCTAATAGCGTCGCTAATAGCGAAGATAGTAGTAATTCGAACGAGATCGAGCCTATCACCGACGAAGACGTACTACCTATAGGAGTTAACGAAAGGGGATCGTATCCTAAACCGCAAACTAAGAAGCTATAGGTTAGGCCTTATAACCTTTCTATAGCCGAAATTTTATAGTTTAGTAGGATCGAGGCTAAGAACTAATTAGTTAGTAATAGCGTACGGAGTTTACTTCCCTTAGGCATATGTTACACATGCCCTTTAGGTTATTAAGTCGATTCGGTTATCTAGACTTCACTTTATAGGGTGTTCTTACCTTAGTTAGACCTTAGTTAGTAGAGTTACATTTACCGGTCCCGGGACCGGTAAATTGGATTACGTAATAGCGTAGTATGCCCCTACCGAATGCTTACCTAGGTAGTTACTAGTACTGGTTTTCGGTTACATATAGGGTCATCGGACCTTTAGTGTAACCTTAATAGCACTACTCTTACTACTTATAAGACCGGTCTCGGCGCTACTGTTACGGATCGATCCGGAGAAGCTCCAGCCAACCAATCGATGCCTACACACTAGTGGAAGGATCCGATATGCAGAGTGCTCTCTCCGATCTGCGTGCTCTGTAACAGAGCAGAGAGAGCAGGACAGATGAACTGATCCGACTGATCAGTCACGCCAAGACATGGCACTATATAAACGACGCTTCTTTACGAGTATAGATAGGAGCCTCGTGCTCAACTCATTTTAAGTATACACTATATACTGTTTGGAACCACTACCTTCATAACTGATTGAGACATCCCTGCAAAGATCCAAGTCCGAGTTGTGATAACGTGCAGCGGTTCCTAACAGCTACTACCTTATAACGGTTATAGGGACATACGCTAAGAGGCATACTTAAGCGCAGCTCTCTACCTACTACTTCCTCTCCTTTTCTTTAAACACTAACACTATTACTAGAGCTACTGTCACAAGCAGGTGCAAGCACGTGGTCGAATAAGGTACAAGTCGAATAGACGGTCTATCTAAGAGAGGCGCGGAGGGCGCGAGGTAGATATACACGCGCCAAGCCCTCGGGCCGGCTTAGTCAGCGGCGCGCGCGGGATCCACGCACGTGCGCGCGGGTCCAAGTGAATGATGGGCGCCGGTACGGTGACAGCTACTAACACATCTATCTACTACTACTATACACATTAGACGGTTCTTTAGCCTCTCTCTCTTTACGACCTTAACCTTCTTTAAAGCCCCTACCCCGACACTAAGCTTTTAAAGCTTAGTGTTATGTCTCGTTCTAGGGCTAGTCTTAAAGGAGAGATAAGTTAAGTCACGTAGCGGTATTCTTTAGAGAGGCTAAAGTAAGCTAAGCGAAGATAAATAATAGGAATAAGAGTTGTATTCCAATTAGTAAGATAGTAACATAAGTTAAACGTATCGAAACTATAAGGGTTCTTAACGTTCCTAAATATAAAGGAGACATTACTAGTCTTAGTCTCGATTACTTAATCGCTAGTAAGCGAGTAATCTCGAATTACTAAGTCGCTAGTAAGCGAGTAATCTCGAATTACTAAGTCGCCAGTAAGCGAGTAATCTCGTACGGCGCACGTGATTTCTATAGCTAATAGTTAGGCGTGCCGTTGTGGCTCAATCCGGACCGTAACACTTACTAACACTCTAGAGTAGCACTACGAGATAGCTAGCTCTTTCGATCTTACTACTAGCAAATCCTAGTTATTATAGCTTTAGCTAGTCTATCGTTACGCCCGGCTAGCTCGAGTACAGCGCTTACTAGTACTATTACTAGGTTTACCCGCCTACCTTAGACCTTATTCGAGTCCCTTCGCCTACCGGACAACGTTAAGCATGTCCTTACTAATACAAACACGCCGAAGTCCGCCGCTAATATTATGTTCCGAGAGCTTAGTCCTTAGAAGCGGGTTAAGGTGTTAAAGGACTTCTATAAGGGCTTCGAGAAGGTATTCGAAGACTACTCCGTCTAGGTTAACCTGTTTTTCGAGGAAGTTAAGAGCGGCATAGGTAAGAGCTACTAGGATATTTCCTTAGTAATAAGAAGCTTAATGTCTTATTTCCTATCGTCGGCAAGATTCGCAAGACCGGTTTAGAGATTCGTAACCGAGAGAAGACTCTTCGAGCTACGCTTACCCGCTACTAGCTACAGTAGATAGATAATAAGATTCTTAATCGACGCGTTATCTCCGAGCTTTATAGTACTAATAGCGGGCGCCGCTAGTTTACGGCCTTTATTAACAAGTACCTAGACTATAGTAGGGCTATTAGTAGAATTTAGAGGGCATTAATCTAGCGTATAAGGATCGGGCGTAAGGGTATAGATCGCAAGCGAATTCTAGAGCCTAGTAATCTTACCCGGTGCGATAGGGAGGCTAAAGCACGTAGCATTAATCCGTAGTCGGCTAAGAGTAGGGAGATTATTAGAAGACACCGCCTAGCCATCTATAAGGATAGCCTTCTATACTTTATAGAGGGTACTATTACTAAGAAGTCCGCGTCCCCGGAGGATAGTATAGATTAACCTAGACTATCTAGCTAGTAACAGCCTTAGCTACGTTAGCTACTACCGGGTAGTAAAGGTAAAGGACGTATAAAGAGTACTACGCTAACTCTGCTAGCCTCTACCTAGCCTACAGTCCTATCGAGAGGCGGTCGTAAGTCGAGTCGACTTAAGCAGCTCCGTATAGGCGAGAGCATAGGTAAGGGCATAACTACGCCTAATTAATCCTCGCCTAACCGAACGCTAGACGGCGTACCTATACGCGAAGGCAGTCCGCTAGGTACACTAGTTAGCACCCTACGATCTACTCCGGCCCTAACTAAGAATAGTAATCCGATACTTACTATGTTACCTTCGGCTATAATTAGGGATGTATTAGTCTTTAAGGATTAGATCCTATAAGAAGACGAGGCCCTCCGGATTAAGCGCGCTAACTACACCTATAATAAGCGGTACTGTAGCATTAAGTTTAGAAACTCGATTAATGTAGATAGCATTAACTAGCTACCTAAGCACCGGATAGCGGGCCTTAAGATGCTCGAATATACTGTCTCGGAGGTTCTTAAGAGGGATAGTAAGGTTAGCGCTATAATGTGCGATTAGCATATTCAAGATTTCTACTATAAGGCCCTCTACTTCGTTACGAATCCCGGTATTACCGCTAATACCCTATGTAAGCGCGCGCTTAAGGTCTAAGACTAGCTCTTTAAAGGCAAGAGTTTTTTAGCTATTAAGGTAAAGAATAGGTCATAGTTTCGCCCTAATAAGCGTAGTTAGAAGACTATTAACCCGCTTAGCTACCTCCGCGTTCGAGGCAAAGTTGGCACTACGAGTAGCATCGTTACGTATGCTAACTATAACTAGATCCTCGACAAATTTAGCATCGATGAAGCTAACTAAGCCGATCTTAATAGTACCGGTACCTATATTAATAGTAACATGCTATACTAGTATAATAACGCTAAACTAGCGCCGCAGGTTAAAACAGTTAGGGAGATAATAAGTCGAGAATTCGACGTATACCGATAGCACCTACGAGAATTGAATAAGGTTAGTAACGGCGGCGTCTACTAGAACATATAGTATTCTCTAAGCTAATAGATTATGCGACAAGACCCCGGGCTATAGCTCTTATAAGTAGCTCTATACCCTTAATACTACACTCGGTTCATGTCCTTCCCTAGGCCTACGATTTTTAGCTTTAATAGGGCTCATTAGGGGAGTAACGCGAACACTATAGTATAGTATACTAGGGTCGACTTAAACCTCGAAATTGAAAACTACTAGACTAGTAACCGGCTTAATATGCTATACTCTCTTAACTTAGAGGGCACTAGTGGGCCGGAGTTTTTATAAGTAAGGGAATGCTAGAGAGTTCATCTAGTAGTGCCGGATTAACGACTATATAGAAGACGGCCGATTTAAGCGTTTCTTCTCGGTTAGGGTCTAGAATTACCTAAGTAAGAACAGTATTAGCTAGTTTAGAGAGGACCTAAGCGCTAGGCAAATGTAGGTAACTACTATAGGCGTTCCAATAAGGTAGGCCGCACATAAGAAGACGCTACGCTAGATTAACCCTTACTTTATCGAGATCCGTGACGATAACTATCTTAAACTCTAGAGAAGCTAGAGCATGCACTAGGTAATAGACCTCTATCGTAACTTTAAGACGCTAAGTAAGAGCGCTGCGGGGTTTAAGTATCGACGCCTAGTACCCGGCTATCCTTTTCCTACGGCCGTATACCTTAGTAGCATTAGCCCTCTATCCGATGCCCTAGCGGGTTTAAAGTCTTAGAACGACAACGAAGTTATCCTTAATGCTAGAAGGTAGCTTAATACTACGGTCCGCCTAGACTCGGAGCTCTTCTATAAGAAGATGCATAATTAGCGCGTCCGAGCTATAAAATTAATAGACAAGTAGCTTAGCTTAGTTACTACTCTCGAGTAGATGTGCTTTATAAGCAAAGGGCGTAACGAGAGCTTCTTCCGTAACTACTATAGGAACTTTACTAGCTAGCTACTTAGGGACGCGTCTAGTAAGACTAGTATTAGCTACGATAACGAGTAGGTCTAGACAAAGGAGTTATGTAAGAATGAGTAGAACTAAGTGGTTAGTGCGGGTTTATAGGCTCCTAGTTTCTAGTTAATTTCCGGCTATAGCTATAGCCTATAGGATTCTAGTTCTAATTCTAGTTCTAATGCTTCGGGTATAGGTGCTTCTAGTCCTTAGATCTTACTTGTTTCTTATAGTTACTTATCTTCCCTTAACTTACTTTCTAGTTACGCGGTAGACTCGTCTTTAGATTTATTAGGTAACTAGTACTAACGCTCACTTGTCTTATAAATAGCGTTTACGTTATTCGACTATCTAGCCCGCTCGATTAATGCTAACATAGCTGTCTATTCCCTCGCTAGTTTTATAGCATGCGTTAGTATAGTGCGACGGATGCGAGTCGCGGTTATTAACGTTATTATTACAATCTCTATTAGAAGGATCCTTTCGATCTTTATAAACTGTCGCTAGTAGGCCCTAGGATTGCCTAACATCTTATATGTTAAGCTAAATAGTAGGGTAAGCTACTGTACTACTATAAGACTACCTTAGCTTATAGCGACTAACTACGCTACCTATGTTGCCCGGGCTCACTGCTTTAGAACCTAAGGATAGGTTCGTAATAGGGGAGGATATATTAACGACTAATAGGTTGTGTTAACCTTAGGTTTAGAGGGGGGGGTCCCTTAGGTCTAACTTACCCTAATTTCATTTAGGTTTAATTAGACATTTAGGTAAGCTAGTAGGACCTAGTATAGCTATTAAGATATATAATGCGTAGCTAAGCATTGTAAGCGTAGTATTAAGGTAACAATTCAATTCATACCTCTCGAGTAGAGGGCATAGGGGTTTAGGGTCCGCCAATCCTCTTGTTTTATCTAGCTACTACGCTACTCGTCACGTAACCTGATTTCCCGGTCCCGGGACCGGCAAATACCCCTGCTTACGTAAGCACCGCTCCATACCACCACAACTCGGACAGGCCTACATAGGGTAGTTAGTAGACATTACTAGTAAATCTAGGAGTAGCGTTAGATCTCGAGGAGATACCGACTATACTCGGAGAGTAGAGGAGAGAGTTAGTAATAGAAGCACGACGCCTCTCCTAGACCCCTTAGAAGGACGAGGAGGGTACTATAGGTAGTAAATAGTAGTTATTCTATTTAATACGAAGAACTAACTATAATAGTTTAATATAATAATACGAAGAGTTGACTACAAGATCGAATCCGAATCTTAAAATAGTTATAGAAGCCTTTATTAGCGATTCTATTACTAAGACTCGTATTAAGTTTACTACGCCGTAAAATTAGGCGTAGGGTATTAGCCTTAGTAACTAAGAGGAACCCTAGGAGCAATATATAGGTAAAGCGCTACGCTCCGAGAAGTAGACATCGACGAATCCTACTTTAACGATAATAGAAGCGATAAAGAAAACTAAGACCTAGGATAGAACGGATCGTAGTTACCGGAACTATAGGAAGAAAGTTAAGAAACTACCGGGCTAGATACTATCGAGGAAGATTAGGATCTAGAAGAATTAAGCGAAGAAGATTCCTCCGAAGGAGAAGAGAGCGACACTAACGATAATAATAAACAACTAACCTTTACGATTAATGTACCTAAGAAATTATATAACATAATCGTATACCTATAAAGAAGGTACGAAGAATTCTTACCTAAGATAGGCGGACGAAGAATGCTACACTCTATTAAGTTTAATAAGACACTTGACACCCTACGAGGCATAGCCTAGGGATACCTACTTATAGAAACAACCGAGAATTTAGCAACTACTATTACTAAACGACCGCTAATAGGGAGCCGAATAATAGGAACCGGATACCTTATACCGTTAGGAACATTTATATCAAATAAATTACGTAATGTAGTATAACACGTACGCGTACTCTACTTAGAAACGTAAAAGATCTAGGAACGTTACTAAATATAGGTACGGATATAGAAAGGCTCGCGCTAGGTTTAAGCGGAGGCCTCGAGATATAAAGAACGACGTTCTACGTACGAATAGGGAAAAGGATTAACTCCCTAGGAATAAGCGACCGAAGGGAGTTATACGACATAGAAAAGGCTTAAGCATTACTAAAGATAATAGTGTTTCGAACTAAGATTATCGTTAACGGGCATAAGATAGATACTATAATAGATTCTAGAGTAAGCGGGAACTTTACCTCCGAATTATTTATTATAAGATATAGGATCGCTACCTATAAGAAGAAAGAGGGTTATAAATTAATCGCGGTAGACGGATTATCCTTACCTAGTATAGAGCGCGAGACGATACCGCTACTACTTACAATCTAACGGTACTATAAGGAGATTATCTTAGATATTACTAATATAGCTAGTTATAACATCGTACTAGGTATACCTTAGTTAAGAAAGCACAATCTAGTAATCGACTAGAGAAGAGGAGTACTTACATTTAGGGAATGCGATTACGTTATCGACATTTAGCCTACGTAGTAGTAGCGTTTACTAGTAGATAAGGTAAGGAAACAGCTAAACAAGATATAGCTTACGCCGAACAGAAGGAATTAAGAACCACCTTCGACCGGGATAGACACTAGCGTAGGGCCGCCGGGTTACGAAGTTACTAGAAGTAATAGAAGTAACGCACTATCGAAGAATACTAACATCTTAGAGTTAAGTATTCCTAAGGAGTATCGCAAGTAGTCGCGGCTCTTTAAAGAGGAGAGAGGCAAAACCGCCTTACCTAAGTACCGCCTATAGGATTATAAGATTAACATTTAGCTAGGGAAAGAGCCTCTATAGGGACCCCTATATTAAATGTCTAAGAAAGAGCTATAGACCCTACGAGAATAGCTAAAGGAGAAGCTAGCTAAAGGATAGATAAGAAGATCTACCTTAAGCGTAGGAACTCTATATATGTTCGTTCTAAAAGTAAACGGGAAGTTACGACTTGTATAAGACTATAGGAAGTTAAACGAGATTACGATTAAGAACCGATACCCGCTACCTAACATCGAAGAAGTATAAGATAGATTAGCCGGATTAGACTAGTATACGAAGATTAACCTACGAGATGCCTTCTACGCTATACGGATAGCGGAAGGAGAAGAATGGAAAACCGCTTTTAGAATAAGATACAGACTTTACGAATTCTTAGTTATACTAATAGGATTAACTAACGTACCCGTATCCTATTGGGACCTTATTAGCGAGACACTTAGAGACCTACTCGATATATACGTTATCGCTTATATAGACGATGTAAGGGGCAGCCCAGTGGCTAACCCCTACATGTGGCCTTGCATGTGACATGCGGTCGCGACCGGCTGCCAAGCCGCACGTGACACGCATGAGTACACCTTGCGACGCGCGATGCGTCTTGAACAAAAGGCAAGAATTAGTTCATCTACGACTGGCAGGTCGTGGGCGTGCTATACATTGCGACATCCCCTTAACAGACGATATATTAGTCTATACGAAAGGATCCCTTTAGAATTATATAAAACAAGTCTAGGACGTATTCGAACGACTTACGCGTTTAGGATTTAAGATAGTACCCGAGAAATGCGAATTCTATAAGAAAGAAGTTAAATTCCTAGGTTTTATTATTAGTACTATAGGGATAATAATCGACCCTATAAAGATATAGTTAATTAGAGAATAGCTAGAACTAAAAACAGTTAAGGACGTATAATTATTCCTTAGACTAGCAAACTACAACTAGAAATTCATTAAGGACTACGTAAAGACAGTAGTACTAATAACAATACTTACGAGAAAAGACGTTACCTAGAAATAGGGAAAGGAACAGATTAAAGCGTTTAAGAAACTTAAGGAACAATACGTTTTAGCCCCTACGCTTTAACTATTCGATAGTAGTAAGGAAGTCTATATCGAGACCGATACGTCTAATATAGTAATAGGCGCGTGTCTAATATAGATATACGATAGATAGAGACACCTAGTAGCCTATTACTTCCGGAAAATAACTATAGCGGAATAGAACTACGACATCTATAATAAAGAGCTTCTAGCTATTATTGCTACTACGTAATATTAGAGAGTATATATCGAGGGCCTACCGAAGTTAACGATTCTTTCTAACTATAAGAATCTTACGTACTTTACGACGACGAAAGAACTTACCCGAAGGTAAGCCCGCTAGTTAGAGCTACTAGGATAGTATAAGTTCGAAATTAAATATACTCTAGGACGAGAGAACGGCCGCGTAGACGCGCTAAGCCGAAGAAGCAACTATATAGAAGGAAAAGAACTAGTATAATATAAAGTACTAAAGACGAACCCCGACGGAAGTCTTAGTACTAATATAAGAGAATTTAACAATATCGTACGGATATTAGGCGATAAGGACAAACAATTCTCTATATCGTAAGGAAAGTACTAAGTACCGAAGGATAAAGAAGAAGAATATATACAATAATATTACGACGGACTAACCTACGGACACCCTAGAACTTTAAAGATAATAGACCTAATCTAACGTAGCTTCTTATTTCTATATATAAGACAAAAGGTGCTACGTTATATTAAGCAATACGTACACTACTAACGAAATAAGGCTATAAAACACGCAAAGTATAGTTACCTATAGTTTAGGACACTACTAATAAAACCATAGGACGAAGTTATAATAGACTTTATTACGAAACTCCTACCGTTAAGGGACTAAGTTACAAAACAACTATACGACATAATACTAGTTATAGTTAATAGACTTACAAAATACGTACACTTTATTCCTATATTAGAGACATATAATGTAGAGTAGCTCGGATACCTCGTACTAGATAGACTTATCCGATACCACGGATTCCCTTAAGCGTTTATAACGGATAGAGACAAGCTATTTACATTAAATTATTAGAAAACGCTTATAGGAACTATCGGAATTAAACATAAGCTATTAATAGTATATTATCTAGAAATAGACGGATAGACCGAGAGAATAAATTAGACACTAGAACAATATATAAGACACTACGTTAACTACGTATAAGACAACTAGGTTTTATTACTACTAATAGCGTAGATTATACTAAATAACTATAAATTAGAGACAACTTTAACGATACTATTCTACGCGAACTTTAGTAAAGACCCTAACCTATTCGGAACACCTAGATCCTACCTATAAGCCGAAAGAGCAATTGTAACGACGGATACTCTTAAGGAAGTATATAAAGAAATACGTAAGGCGATCGAAGATATATAATATAAACTATCTTAATAATAGTAAGACACGAGAAAAATAGCACCTCTACTAAAAGAGGGGGATAAGGTCTATCTCCTTATAAAAAACTTAAGAATAAGAAGATAGACTAAGAAACTAGATTATATTAAGGTCGAACTATTTTCTATCGATAAAGCTATAGGACTAGTTAACTACCGCCTACGACTACTACCTAACGCTAAAATCTACCTAGTCTTCTATATCTCTAAGTTAGAACCCGCGGACGCTAATACACCTTACTAAGAAAGCTTCTATTTCGAGCTAGAAGTAGAAAACGAATTCGAAGTTAAAAAAATCCTAGATAAAAAAGGTTAGCGATACCTTATTAAGTAGAAAGAATACGACGAATTAGAAAATACCTAGGAACTAAAATAACATCTACGAAACTATTAGTAAAAGATTCGATAATACTAAAAATAGGTCCGCCGATACGACCTACGATAATAGATCTCTCGGCCGACGAGCGACTAGGGTAGGAATCGAACCTACGACCTTAAGAGTTTAGATAGCTTACGCTATACTACTAAGCTACCTAGCCGATCGATATAAATAGGGATATAACTTATAAATAAATACCCTAATAAGTTTCTACCTCTAAGGACTCGCCCTAGGGCTCCGCCCTAGAAAGCGCCGCCTAGTCGTTTACGGGCATCTCTAGGATATCCGAGAAAGAAACTAGCGGAGGCGATACCTCTACTCCCGACGCCTACTTAAGAGACGCTAGTTCCTCGTACGTCTCTTCCTCCTCGAGCTCCTCTAACTCCTTAGCGACGACGTCGTTAGTACGACGCTTAGCTAAGCGTAGCTATTTCCGAAGACGGACCTTACGTATCTTTAGCCGTACCTCCTCCTCTTTAATCCTCTTAAGCTCTAGCTTAAGCTTATCGCGCGAATCGCGAAGACATTCCTACTCCGGACGAGAAAGATATACGTCGTAATCCTTATAGCCTTTTCGAATATAGGCCGAATACTTCCTAGACCGAGAACCTACGATATATTTTACTACCGCGCCCGAGGATCGAGACTTCTAATAATTTGTATATAGAGCTATTTTAATACTAGAGATTTTAGTATCTAGAGTAAGTCGTTAACGGCGTTTATAGAAGGAAGAAGATATAGTTAACTATTACTATAAGAAATAATAACGGCTTATAAAGCTTCGGGACGAAGCTAGGCTAAAAAGGGATAGTATTACGGAATAATTCCTATAGACCCTAGAATTATAATAACGAAACGAGCACGTAACTTATCCTACCTAAGCGCTTAGACTTAGGGCAATTAGACTGCTTATACTTAGACTAATTAGACTACTTATACTTAGAATAATTAGACTAATTACCGAGATCTACGAATCTTCTTTATATTTAGGAACGCTAAGAATCCCTTATAGTTTCGATACTTTTAACTTATGTTACTATCTTACTAATTAGAATACACTCTTATCCTAATTATTTATCTTCGCTTAGCTCGCTTTAGCCTCTCTAAAGAATACCGCTACGTAACTTAGCTTATCTCTCTTTTAAGACTAGCCCTAGAACGAGACATAACACCTATAGGCTTAGTTAAGATAATAAAGAATATTATTATCTTTAGGAACCTTAGGGTAAAGAGGGGCTCTAGGAAGAATAAAGATAGATTAGTATTAAAAGGACTTACTACTCTTATATTTACTAAGCTAAGAACTAATATAGTTAAATAGTATTAAAGGCTTAGGCATATTAGAAGTATACTACTTAATACTATAAAAGAAGTAGTTAAGGGCCTAGAAGATATTAATACTATAGATTTAGGACATTATAAGACTTATAAGCTTATAAGGTTATAAAGGGTTGTTTAAAGAATCCTTAGGAGACCTATACTAGAGGTATTAAATAAAATCTATACTAACCTTATTAGTCTAAGTACTCTAATCTCTTATAATAGTTACGTATATTACCTTATACTTATATACGCTAAAACTAGGATAAGATAGTACTTACTACTTCTAAAGAAGAGTAATACTCTAGTAGCAATTAAAACTTAGCTTACTGTTAAGATGTAGCATCTTAGGGGGAGCTAACAGTTAGGTTGTAATCTGATAGCCTAAGGCATCCACGATGACTCAGCTTGTCGGAAGACACCTTCTCTCCCCTTTAGCTTAGATAGACATCTAACACAATCAACACATTGGTTCCTAATATATTGCTGCATACCCTGTAGCTATTAGCTAGTTGAAGATTGATCTCTTACTCTACTCCGCTACTAACTACGTATCCTATAAGGTCTTAACTTAACAGGTTATAAGCCCGGGTTTGTGCAGGAGTAAGAGCAACCTATATTAGTACAGGTTACTTGTATCCCTTGCTATTATAGCAGAAAACATCTAGGAAGCAGAAGTCTACCCTATCTGTCCTATTAAGGAGCTTGGTTTAATACTAAGTAATAGGTAATCTAGAAAAGGACTCTATACGGCTTACTATAAGCTAATACCTTAAAGACACTCTATAGGCAGAACTGCATCGAGATACTATCAAGAAGGACTTTAAGCAAGTTATTTAGAACTCTGCTAGGAGAGACAGACCTGTATCCTAGCTCCGAGACTACACCGCTCTTTCTTTACCCTACTAAGTAGGCCTTAGTATCTACACCTACGAACCTTACTATTCTATACTAAAAGCCTTAGTAGGACCTAAGCCACGACTTTAAAGCATATACACCTTGTTTTATTATATTCAATTTATTATAGATTTACACTAAGAGAAAGGAGAAGAGAAGGGAACCAAAATCCCAATTCTTAGGAGAGACAACTAGAAGAGATAGTTCAACCTTTAGAGATATAAGATAGAGAGCTAGTTAGCATTCTTTACAATTGATAACCTGTTAGAAGTGTTATTTAACAACATTAAGGGCAAGAACCTAAAACTCTAGGAAGAGACTAAGATTAAAGAGATTCTTAATGCACTAATATAGACAAAACAAAATGCAGCTTACTGCTTTAGTATCCTAAGTAGAATTATAGAAGAAGATGAATTTAAGCTTAAGGGCTCTTGCGAATCTAGAAAAGCTGCTAAGATATAGGTGCATCTCTAGAACAAGTACAGCTAGGTGTTGCTAACCTATACACATAAGCTTATAAAACAGTTTGTGAACTTTGAGATAAGTAAAGAGTTCACTATTAGATCTATGTAGGCATACCTAGTATCTCTTAGAAGGAGGATTGCTAATGTTAACCTAGAGGGCCAGCACTATAGGAAAGCTAATGTAAGAATAACCTAGCTTTTAAGCTCACTGCTACCTAACTACTATATAGCTAGGGATACTATTATAGCTTAGCTAAAGATAGATCATAAAAGGACCTTAAAGATCCTTAAGGCTCAAGAGGCTAGATTAAATCCCTCTAAGGCTAAGTATAGTATAGTAGCTACCTAGGTTAGGCCCTTAGGTTAGGTAAGATTACTTTCCTGCCTTCTCTATAAGAAGGACCATCTTATTAAGGACTGCCCTAGTCTCTCTAAGGCAAAGAAGGTCCTTAGATCTTATTCCTAAGTACTATCCTCCTAGAATACAACACATATTAAGAAGAGAAGATCTCTACTACTATCTTTAAGAAGAACACTAAGAGAGAAGTCCTCTATGGAGGAACTTAAGAAAATGGTGAAGAAACTCAGCTTTAATATACTATTACTCTAGAAGAACTAGGCCTAGTCTCCTTCCTCTAAAACAAGGAAAACTAGGAAAGGTTTCTCTACCTAAGAGCTACCTAACTTATGCAACTCATCCTAGAAGACAATGTCTAATAATAATAAGTATAATGAAGTGGCTTACTCAACTACAGAAGTCCAAGGCAAGTTCCCCTTATTAGAGTAGTTACTTAATTCTTATGCTTTATCCTATATAACTAACTAGAACTGCATCTTTAGATCTATAACTCCCTTAATAAAGAAGAAATAGATTAAAGTAGGAGGTAGGCATTTGTTAGCTACTTATATTAGGACTATAGAGATAAGTAGGAGATCTAGTAGGAAAGTTGTTTTAGAAGATGTTCTACTTATACCTAAGCTAGGGGTAAACCAAGTTTCTTAGAACTAGTTTAGTAAGCAGTTTAGTGTCTAACCTCCTTTATTTTCTCTTATATCCCCCTCTAGCTAAACTGTTGTCTAGACAAGGCTTCTTAGGGGGGTTCTATTTATTAATAAGATTTCTCCTCTACTATAAGAAAGGGCACATTACTTATTATGTGCACTACTAATAGAGAATGCCTTTATAACTGCTAAATTAGAGACTAACCTAAAACAGTAGGAGCTTTAGCATAGAAGATTTGCATACTTTAGGAAGAACTTGCTCTAGAATCTTTATAAGGTAACAGACTTAAAAGAACCTATTCCTATTCCTAGGGATGGCTTCCACTAGTGTAGAGTGTGTTTAATGGTAAAGATAAAGAAGTATAAAGGCAAAGTTACTAAGAGAAGACCTAAAAGACTTACCCTTGTATCCATTAATATATATAGTCTACTACTAACATTAAGGCTAGGGTTCAAATACTAGCTTGAGATTGTTAACAACTTCTCTAGAAAAAAGTGGACCTATCCTCTTAAGAAAAGAGAAGATGCTCTAGTTGCTCTCTAGAACTAGAAGATTAAGGTAGAGAGGAAATCATTAGCACAGTTAAAAGCAGTTAGGCTTAACAATACAAGGGAACTTATTATATTAGTTAAGCAGTAGGAGAAGGATTTAGGAATTGGGCTAGAGCATACTAAGGCATACAACTCGCTCCAAAATAGACTAGTTAAAAGGTTAATATAAACCTTAGAAGACTCTATAAGGGCAATGCTTAAAGAGGCTAAGATGCTAATTGAATTCTAGCCTAAAGCACTAGAAGCCCAAACCTATATAAGGAACAAACTACTAAATAGTCTAGACTATAATAGGTTCAAGGTTTTACTAGATAAAGCCTTTAATGGTATTAAGCTAACTATTAACCATTTGAAGGTTTAGGGATATAAAGCTATTGTCTATATAGACATAAGATCCTAGCCTTAATAGGCAAGAAGTAATAAACTAATAAACAGAGGTAAAGAAGTAGTGTTTGTTAGATACGTTAAAAACACAGCTAAGGCCTAGCTCTTTTAGGAACTAGACATAAAAGCTGTAAAACAACACATATATACAGACTTCTTTAAGGACTAACCTAGAGGTAATATAGATCTCAATGTTACAAAATTGAATCTATTAAGCAATGCACTAGCTAGGAGACCCTTAGGGAGGCTAAGGAAGGACATATCCTTAGAGCAACCTATTTACCATTCAATTATTTAGCAGAGCAGCCCAGTAACAGCCTAGCTAAGAAAGCTGTTTATGCAACTTCCCTAGCCTCTAAAGAATATAGGGGAATTTTAGAAAATCGATAAGCTAATTAAGATAAGTTTACTAGATCTCTAGGAAAAGAATGTCACTAGGACATAAGTAACTACTCTTAGATTATCCCTTAGTAAGAGGAGGGCTAACTATGATGTTAAGGGCTATAAATAGAAACAGAAAGCCCTAAGATCTATAGTCCCTATACCTAAACTAGCTACTGAAGTAGGAGAAGCAATAGACCTCTTAGAGAACCTTACTGCTTACTACTAAGCTTTCTTTACAGCTATGCAATTAGTAGATAATTCAGTACTATAGGATAGTAAATTCCTAGAAGAAGTTGAGGAGATAGCCTTTATAGCAACTATAGAAGTCATTGTATATAAGTAAGAGATCCCAATTCTAAAGTCCTATAAGGATGCTGTAAATAACAAGAAATAGGGACACCTTTAGAAGGAAGCAATCTAGAAGGAGCTAGATGCTCTATAGAGTAACAACACCTAGGAGAATGCTATTCTACTAAAAGGAGCAAACTTGGTTACGTTAAGATAGGTCTTTAATATTAAAAGAAGCATTAGTAGAGCCATTAAAAAGTTCAAGGCTAGGCTAGTTGTAAGGGACTTTTTACAGAAGTTTAGTATTAACTTCATAGAGACATTTGCGCCTACAGTTAGACAGGACACCCTTAGGGTATTCATAGCTATTGTGTGCAAGAAGGATCTCCATCTTCACTAAGTAGATATAAACAATACGTTTATAGAAAGCACCCTCTATAAAGACATCTTTATGTTACTACTACTAGGAGTTAAGCTTCTACTAAATATAGTGTTTAAGATCCTTAAAAGCTTATGTAGACTTAAGCAAGCAGCTAGAGATTAGAATTAACTCTATATATCAAAGCTTAGAGAGATTAGATTTACATAGTTAGAGGTGGATCTATGCCTACTTATTTATAAGGAAAAAGAGATCATAATTCTTACACATATAGATAATATTCCAATTACTGCACTAAAGTTGATAGATGTTCTCTAGTTTAAAAGAGAACTTAGCAAAGTCTTTAAGATTAAAGATCTTAGTAAACCTAAAAAGATCCTTAGCATAAGAGTTACAAGGGACAGGAGGAGAGGAATCCTAAAACTTAACTAGGGACACTTTATTAGGGACAACCTTGCTAAGATAGGGATAAACTATAAGAAGGCAGCACCTATACACTCACCTATAGACAGCTATAAGGCTCTTAAACCTTCAAGCTACATAGATAAGAGGTGTAATAAGGCAGAGTACTAGAGTATTAATAGTACATAGATATAGCTAGTAACAATTATAAGGCTAGACATTGCTTTTACCCTAGGAAGGATAAGCTCATTTGTAAGTGACCTATCCGCCCACTACATAAAGGCTTTGAAGAAGATTATAAGATATCTAAGGTTATATCCTAATCTTAGCCTTGTCTTCTCTAGGCATAGAGAAGGATGCCTAGTTAGATACTATAACTCTAATTATGCAATAGATAAAGTAGACAGAGTCTCTATCCTTAGGTATGTCTTCTTCCTCTATAGGGCACTAGTCTCCTAGATAAGCAAGAAGCAAAAGTCTATAGCAACATCTACAATAGAAGCTAAATACATAGCCATAAATGCATATACAAAGCAATCCCAATTCCTAGCTTTACTACTAAGGGAGATAGACTGTCTAGAGTTAGTAGGAGACTGTTCCTATTAACTAAGGATTACTAGAAACTAGGAGACTATGTTAAGCTTAAGACTAGTCTAATTAAGAGGTAACAACTAAGCTACCCTTACCCTAGTAAGGGATGTATATGTTCATAACAAGTTAAAGCACATTAACATTGCCTATAATGCTGTTAGGAAACTTTAGTAGAGAAGGCTTATTGCTGTTAAGTACACCCTAACATCTAAGATGGTTACAGATAGGTTCACAAAGCTAAAGACTAGTCTACACTTCTAGAGGTTTATAAGCTAGCTCAACCTGTTATAGAGGTCTAAATACTACTAATAGGAGAAGAGTAGACTGTGACCTCCTATATAAGATAAGTAGGAGTGTTAAGATGTAGTATCTTAGGGGGAGCTAACAGTTAGGTTGTGATCTAATAGCCTAAGGCATCCACGATAACTCAGCTTGTCGGAAGACACCTTCTCTCCCCTTTAGCTTAGATAGACATCTAACACAATCAACACATTGGTTCCTAATATATTGCTACATGCCCTATAGCTATTAGCTAGTTGAAGATTGATCTCTTACTCCACTCCGCTACTAACTACGTATCCTATAAGGTCTTAACTTAACACTTACTATAATATAGAACTACTATAAGAAGACGCCTAAGATCTAGTTCTTAGATAGTAGAGGAGAGCTGTTAGGTTTAGTATAACCTAATAATATTACAAGTTAAGAAGATAAGCTTAATTGGGGTTGTTCTCGGGCCGATAGGAAGTCGAGGGAAAGTAATAAAGTAGTAGCTATCTTGTCTTATAAAGACTAAGTAGCAGTAAGGTAGAGGTTAGGTTATAGTATAGTCTAAATAGTAATATTAAATAGTAAGCTAAACATATTAAAACTATAAGGGGTTCTTAGCGTTCCTAAATATAAAGGAGATTCGTAGATCTCGGTAATTAGTCTAATTATTCTAAGTATAAGCAGTCTAATTAGTCTAAGCGTAAGCAGTCTAATCGCCCTAAGTCTAAGCGCTTAGGTAGGATAAGTTACGTGCTCGTTTCGTTATTATAATTCTAGGGTCTATAGGAATTATTCCGTAATACTATCCCTTTTTAGCCTAGCTTCGTCCCGAAGCTTTATAAGCCGTTATTATTTCTTATAGTAATAGTTAACTATATCTTCTTCCTTCTATAAACGCCGTTAACGACTTACTCTAGATACTAAAATCTCTAGTATTAAAATAGCTCTATATACAAATTATTAGAAGTCTCGATCCTCGGGCGCGGTAGTAAAATATATCGTAGGTTCTCGGTCTAGGAAGTATTCGGCCTATATTCGAAAAGGCTATAAGGATTACGACGTATATCTTTCTCGTCCGGAGTAGGAATGTCTTCGCGATTCGCGCGATAAGCTTAAGCTAGAGCTTAAGAGGATTAAAGAGGAGGAGGTACGGCTAAAGATACGTAAGGTCCGTCTTCGGAAATAGCTACGCTTAGCTAAGCGTCGTACTAACGACGTCGTCGCTAAGGAGTTAGAGGAGCTCGAGGAGGAAGAGACGTACGAGGAACTAGCGTCTCTTAAGTAGGCGTCGGGAGTAGAGGTATCGCCTCCGCTAGTTTCTTTCTCGGATATCCTAGAGATGCCCGTAAACGACTAGGCGGCGCTTTCTAGGGCGGAGCCCTAGGGCGAGTCCTTAGAGGTAGAAACTTATTAGGGTATTTATTTATAAGTTATATCCCTATTTATATCGATCGGCTAGGTAGCTTAGTAGTATAGCGTAAGCTATCTAAACTCTTAAGGTCGTAGGTTCGATTCCTACCCTAGTCGCTCGTCGGCCGAGAGATCTATTATCGTAGGTCGTATCGGCGGACCTATTTTTAGTATTATCGAATCTTTTACTAATAGTTTCGTAGATGTTATTTTAGTTCCTAGGTATTTTCTAATTCGTCGTATTCTTTCTACTTAATAAGGTATCGCTAACCTTTTTTATCTAGGATTTTTTTAACTTCGAATTCGTTTTCTACTTCTAGCTCGAAATAGAAGCTTTCTTAGTAAGGTGTATTAGCGTCCGCGGGTTCTAACTTAGAGATATAGAAGACTAGGTAGATTTTAGCGTTAGGTAGTAGTCGTAGGCGGTAGTTAACTAGTCCTATAGCTTTATCGATAGAAAATAGTTCGACCTTAATATAATCTAGTTTCTTAGTCTATCTTCTTATTCTTAAGTTTTTTATAAGGAGATAGACCTTATCCCCCTCTTTTAGTAGAGGTGCTATTTTTCTCGTGTCTTACTATTATTAAGATAGTTTATATTATATATCTTCGATCGCCTTACGTATTTCTTTATATACTTCCTTAAGAGTATCCGTCGTTACAATTGCTCTTTCGGCTTATAGGTAGGATCTAGGTGTTCCGAATAGGTTAGGGTCTTTACTAAAGTTCGCGTAGAATAGTATCGTTAAAGTTGTCTCTAATTTATAGTTATTTAGTATAATCTACGCTATTAGTAGTAATAAAACCTAGTTGTCTTATACGTAGTTAACGTAGTGTCTTATATATTGTTCTAGTGTCTAATTTATTCTCTCGGTCTATCCGTCTATTTCTAGATAATATACTATTAATAGCTTATGTTTAATTCCGATAGTTCCTATAAGCGTTTTCTAATAATTTAATGTAAATAGCTTGTCTCTATCCGTTATAAACGCTTAAGGGAATCCGTGGTATCGGATAAGTCTATCTAGTACGAGGTATCCGAGCTACTCTACATTATATGTCTCTAATATAGGAATAAAGTGTACGTATTTTGTAAGTCTATTAACTATAACTAGTATTATGTCGTATAGTTGTTTTGTAACTTAGTCCCTTAACGGTAGGAGTTTCGTAATAAAGTCTATTATAACTTCGTCCTATGGTTTTATTAGTAGTGTCCTAAACTATAGGTAACTATACTTTGCGTGTTTTATAGCCTTATTTCGTTAGTAGTGTACGTATTGCTTAATATAACGTAGCACCTTTTGTCTTATATATAGAAATAAGAAGCTACGTTAGATTAGGTCTATTATCTTTAAAGTTCTAGGGTGTCCGTAGGTTAGTCCGTCGTAATATTATTGTATATATTCTTCTTCTTTATCCTTCGGTACTTAGTACTTTCCTTACGATATAGAGAATTGTTTGTCCTTATCGCCTAATATCCGTACGATATTGTTAAATTCTCTTATATTAGTACTAAGACTTCCGTCGGGGTTCGTCTTTAGTACTTTATATTATACTAGTTCTTTTCCTTCTATATAGTTGCTTCTTCGGCTTAGCGCGTCTACGCGGCCGTTCTCTCGTCCTAGAGTATATTTAATTTCGAACTTATACTATCCTAGTAGCTCTAACTAGCGGGCTTACCTTCGGGTAAGTTCTTTCGTCGTCGTAAAGTACGTAAGATTCTTATAGTTAGAAAGAATCGTTAACTTCGGTAGGCCCTCGATATATACTCTCTAATATTACGTAGTAGCAATAATAGCTAGAAGCTCTTTATTATAGATGTCGTAGTTCTATTCCGCTATAGTTATTTTCCGGAAGTAATAGGCTACTAGGTGTCTCTATCTATCGTATATCTATATTAGACACGCGCCTATTACTATATTAGACGTATCGGTCTCGATATAGACTTCCTTACTACTATCGAATAGTTAAAGCGTAGGGGCTAAAACGTATTGTTCCTTAAGTTTCTTAAACGCTTTAATCGATTCCTTTCCCTATTTCTAGGTAACGTCTTTTCTCGTAAGTATTGTTATTAGTACTACTATCTTTACGTAGTCCTTAATAAATTTCCGGTTATAGTTCGCTAGTGTAAGGAATAATTATACGTCCTTAACTATTTTTAGTTCTAGCTATTCTCTAATTAACTATGTTTTCGTAGGGTCGATCGTTATCCCTATAGTGCTAATAATAAAGCCTAAGAATTTAACTTCTTTCTTATAGAATTTGCATTTCTCGGGTACTGTCTTAAATTCTAAACGCGTAAGTCGCTCGAATACGTCTTAGACTTGTTTTATATAATTCTAAAGGGATTCTTTCGTATAGACTAATATGTCGTCTATATAAGCGATAACGTATATATCGAGTAGGTCTCTAAGTGTCTCGTTAACAAGGTCCTAATAGGATGCGGGTGCGTTAGTTAATCCTATTAGCATAACTAAGAATTCGTAGAGTCCGTATCTTGTTCTAAAAGCGGTTTTCTATTCTTCTCCTTCTACTATTCGTATAGTATAGAAGGCATCTCGTAGGTTAATCTTCGTATACTAGTCTAATCCGGCTAATCTATCTTATGCTTCTTCGATGTTAGGTAGCGGGTATTAGTTCTTAATCGTAATCTTGTTTAACTTCCTATAGTCTTATACGAGTCGTAACTTCCCGTTTACTTTTAGAACGAACATATATAGAGTTCCTACGCTTAAGGTAGATCTTCTTATCTATCCTTTAGCTAGCTTCTCCTTTAGCTATTCTCGTAGGGTCTATAGCTCTTTCTTAGACATTTAATATAGGAGTCCCTATGGAGGCTCTTTCCCTAGCTAAATGTTTATCTTATAATCCTATAGTTAGTACTTAGGTAAGGTATCCTTACCTCTTTCCTCTTTAAAGAGTCGCGACTACTTACGATACTCCTTAGGAATACTTGATTGATTATTCCATTAACGTGCTATTTGAGTCAAAGACTATGCAACACGGGTCTCGAGAACGAGACCAAAATTTGAGAGAAGGAGAAAAGCCCCGTCGTACCCCGGACGTAAAAACTCCTTAAAAGATGCGAGCAACGCTCGCTATTCGAACCGTAAATCGAATATATTGCGGCGTAGTACGCGCGTACCCGGTAGTCGTGTCTTGTTGAGAATTGCGGTTTGTCGCCTTGCCCCGGGCGAGACAAGTTTTGCGCCCGTGTCTCGTTCTTGTTTTAAAAAGCCAAGCCGGCCGTACCCGTACGCACCGAGCAAAATCCCAAGAAACACCCGTTGCCTCTGTTTCAAATCCAGTCGCGTTCTCCGGTCTCGAGTGTAGCTCCTCGGTCGCAGTGGCCTCGCTGTCGTCCCCCCCTCGGCCTCTCTTGGTTCCAGCCGTGCAGTATACGTGGTTTGCGCCCCTAAACGCCTCTCTTGGTTCCAGCCGGCAGTTTACGTGGTTTGCCGGGACGACAGGTAGACAGCGCCTTCGTTGTTCGAGCGACGTGTACGCTATGTACGTCGCTTTCCCTTCTCGCAGTTCCGGAGTTCTTGTTTGTAGATTTTGAGCGTATCTCGTTCGTTCGGTTCGTCCGACCTGTCTTTTCTTGTTTCGAGTCGAGTAGGCTTGTATTTTTCGAGAGAGAGAGTCTTAGTTTCTCTTCGTCGTAACGAAGATACTTACGTCGTCCGCCGCGTGAAGGCGCTCTCTATAGGACGACCCTTAGGAATACTTAACTCTAAGACGTTAGTATCCTTCGATAGTGCGTTACTTCTATTACTACTAGTAACTTCGTAACCCGGCGGCCCTACGCTAGTATCTATCCCGGTTAAAGGTAGTTCTTCTATCCTTCTAGTCGGCGTAAGCTATATCTTGTTTAGCTGTTTCCTTACCTTATCTACTAGTAAACGCTACTACTACGTAGGCTAAATGTCGATAATGCAATCGCATTCCCTAAATGTAAGTACTCCTCTTCTCTAGTTAATTACTAGATTATGCTTTCTTAACTAAGGTATACCTAGTACGATATTATAACTAGCTATATTAGTAATATCTAAGATAATCTCCTCGTAGTACCGTTAGATAGTAAGTAGTAGCGGTATCGTCTCGCGCTCTATACTAGGTAAGGATAATCCGTCTACCGCGATTAATTTATAACCCTCTTTCTTCTTATAGGTAGCGATCCTAGATCTTATAATAAATCATTCGGAGGTAAAGTTCCCGCTTACTCCGGAATCTATTATAGTATCTGTCTTATACCCGTTAACGATAATCTTAGTTTAAAACACTATTGTCGTTAGTAATGCTTAAGCCTTTTCTATATCGTATAACTCTCTTCGGTTGCTTATTCCTAGGGAGTTAATCCTTTTCCCTATTCGTATGTAGAACGTCGTGCTTCGTGTCTCGAGGCCTCCGCTTAAACCTAGCGCGAGCCTTTCTATGTCTATACCTATATTGGTTAGCGTTCCTAGATCTTCTACGTTCCTAAGTAGAGTACGCGTACGTACTATACTATGTTTCGTAATTTGTTTAGTACGAATATTCCTAACGGTATAAGGTATCCGGTATCTATTATTCGGCTTCCTATCGGTAGTCGTTCTATAATAGCGGTTACTAGATTCTCGGTCGTTTCTATAAGTAGGTATCCCTAGGCTATATATAAGGGCTATAAGGCTATAAGGGGATGTCGTAATATATAGTACGCCTACGATCTTCTAATCGTAGATAAACTAAAGCTTACCTTCTTCTATTAACGCTATACGCGTCTCCTAGTATACGTATACGCGTTACGTACGGTATACTAAGCCGGGCATAGCCGTATTACATATAAGGATTAGCTATAGGCTACCCTTATAACTGCCTCCCCTTCTAGGACGAGCTACCCTTAGCTCGCGGCTTTAGGAGGTTTCTATATAAGTAATCTATCTACTTCTCGTAGATTCCGTTACTATACGACCTACCTACGGGTCTCGTACGTGTTGTTATTGTAGTATAGGTAGGTATAAAGTTATAGTTACCGGGTTAACTAACTCGAGGGTTTAAGAAGCGTACCCTCTCCCTCCTTTTCCTTCTTTTCCCTTATACTACGTTCTCGTAGCGTACTATACCCGCACTACTAGCGATCTACTAGCTCCTCGCTAGCGACTATCTAGCGACCCGCTAGCACTACTATAGCTTTAGAGGAAGCTATCTAAGACTAGCTCCGCTAGGAGGCCCTTATAGGGGGCCTATTAGTACTACTAACACTATTACTAGTACTACTAGTATAGATGTCTAGCGCGCTCGGCGTACTAGATACGCTAGCGAAGCGTAAGTTTAGCGTACTAGGGCCGTAGACCCCTAAGTCCTTACTAGCTAGGCGCCTAGGTATAGACATTAAGATATATATACATTATCTACCGTACTTCGTAGCTAGTAAGTATTCGCTACGCTCTTCGCTTACGATACGCTTACTAATAGTATAGTAGACGAGTAGGATACGTATAATAGGAATTACTACCGGCGAGTTACTTAAGAAGTGTAGGCGCTATAGAGACATTAGGCACCCCTACGTTAGTAATAATAGCGTCGCTATCGCGTAGCTAGTAGCTCGCCTACGCGCCGCTCGCGCCTAGCGCGATAAGCTTATCTAGGGGCTTAGTAACCCTATTACTAAATAAGAGTAGGATACTCTAGACTAGTAGTACGAGGTCTACGCCTAGCTAGGCGAGTAGATCTTAGAGGTAAGTACTACGCCTCGCTAGCGCTCCCTACGCTCGCCGTATGCGGCGTACTATCGCTCCCTATATAAATCGGCTAACCTCCTCCTAGGCTAAGAGGTAGTTTAGTACCTATAAGAATAAGCATATAGGCGACACCCGCGTACGCTTCGCCGGTACCTCTACTACTACTACCCCCTCCTCCGCCGCCGCTACTACGTCTATAGTTCTATAGTAAGAGTAGAATAGGGCCCTTAATAGGCTCTTCGAGCTCGGCTGTGCGGTAAGTAACATACGTGTCGTATACGTGTCCTATACTAACCGTAGTTATAGTTCCTATAGGCTAGAAACATTAATACTACTACGGCTAATAGGGCCTTCTTACTACTAGCCCTACGGGGCGAGTATAATAAGGAGGATAATAAGGATAATAATAACGAGTAATCGCGCGCTCTACGTATATTAGCCGCCTACTACGCGCCTGTCCTTTATCTACGTAGCGCCGTAGCGCGCCTATAAGAGTTTATTTTTAAAATAAATACTCTTCTCTCTACTATTCTCTCTCCTTACCTCCCTCTCTAATGTTATTACTATCGGGGGTGTTTACTTAACTAAGTAAGCGAGCCTTTTAGTCCAATAGAATATACTATAGGTTAGTGTCTTATATATAGGTTATAGCTAATTTTGCTATCGGGGGTAGAGGCTACCGTTAATGTATATACTATCGGATAGACCTCCCCCCCGTATTGTTAGTAAAAAGAGGAGGTTATGTCTAAAGGGTAAGGTCCTTATATCTAGCTACCGAAGGGTTAAGGCCTAAATGTATAACCTATGCCCTTATTTTAGCGCCTTACACGGCCTTCGTAGGTACCTCCTATTCGACTACTATACGCGTAGCCTTCGCGGATCCTTCCGCCGGCTTATACCGTCTTCGCTAACGTCTTATATTCGGCTACTATACGCGTAGCATTCGCGAGTCCTTATACTAGCTCCTAGCTATTATACTCTTCTAGCTAGCCCTTCTATCGCACTAGGTACTACAATTTACCCTTATACTTACGCTTTCCTAGTACTACCTCTACTTTATATTCCCCGTCCTTATTAGCGAGGGCTATAGTGCCTCTATCCTTCTCGCTACCCGCGTACGGCTCGAGGAGGGATATATAGAATACATTATAAATTCTTAAGTCGGCTAGTAGTACTAGGCGGTACGCCTACGAACCGATAGCGTCGATAATACGGTACGGTCTAATAAACTTCGGACCTATCTTCTTCTTCGGTAATACTAACCTTAGGTTCTTCGTAGATAATAAGACTATGTCGCCTACGCGATAGCTCTTATCCTTATAAGTCTTATTATAGTAGCGAGTCTAATCGGCTACTACGATTTCCTAACGCTTCGTAAGCGTAGCGCGCATCTCTCGTATACGGTTAACTAAGTCTACCGCTACTAGTACCTCCCCTTCCCGGATCTCGCCTCGAGATCCTACAGGTGTTAGGGCAATCTTAGGTCTCTAACTATACGCTATCTCGAATAGGCTTATACGTAGCGTAGGGTAGACGCTATTATTACATACGAATTTAGCAATAGCTAGCTACTTAGCCTACTCTATCTAGTTCTCGCTATAGTAATAACGAAGGTACTATTCTAAGGTTTAGTTTACCCTCTTAGTCTAACCGTTAGTCTAAGGGTAGAAAGCTATAGATAGCTTACGCTTTACCTACGCCTCGAAGTAGAAGTTACTTTAGAACTTACTCGTGAACACTAACCCGCGGTTACTTACTATGCCCGCTAGTATACTATAATGCCGTACGACTTTATCTTGTAAGATCCTCGTAAGCTCCGCCGCTATATATGTCTTAGTCGTAGGAATATATAAGTTTATTTTAGAGTAGCGGTCGACGATTACTAGGATCGCATTATATACGCATTCTCCTCGCTTACTTAGCGGTAGGTCCGTAATGAAATCTATAGTAATTTCTTACTATAGACCGTCTAGCCTAGGTAGTAGCTATAGCTCGCCGTAGGGTCGATAGCGCCTCACCTTCGAGGTCTAATAAGCCCTATAGTTTCTAATATACTCCCTTACATCCTTACTAAGTAATTCCTACTAGTAATAACGTCGTAGTAGCTCTTTAGTCTTTACCTTACTAAAGTGCCCTACTAGTAGGTCGTTATAATGCATGTAGAGTAGCTATGCTCTTACTATATAGTCTTCGGGTACTATAATCGCGTTCCCGCGATAGACTAACCCGTCTTTTATATACTAGTCCTTAGCGTCCCCTTCGCTAGGCGCCTACGATAAGTATACGACGTACCTATCGTCTCTCCCCTACACGATTTTTATTAGTAGTGTAAGTAGTTTACCTAGGCCGCCCTACATTATTATAGCGTATACTCTTACTAGTAGCGATCGGGTCCCCTACGGCTCGTAGGCTCCTACTACTATTATCGTTACCTTATCCTATATCTTCTCGTAGGTAGCGGTTACGCGCCTTACTATAGGCTCGTCCTCTCTTAATAGGGATTCCTTCTAGAAAGATAGCTTACTTTATAGCGTAGGAAGTAAGTTCGACGTCTACTACGCTACGCGTACGTAGTTACTACGTCGCGATAGCGCATCGGCTAGGTTACTCTTCCCCGACCTATACTCTACTACGAAGTCGAAAGATTATAGAAACGTCGCCTATCGAGCTTACCTCCCGTTTAGCTACTTTACTATTATAAAACCCTATAGGTTCGTATAGTCGACTAGTACCTAAACCGTATACGATACGCCTTCGAGGTACGGTCGCTAATACTTAAATACCTCTACTACTACTAGTAGCTCTTAGTTATAGGTCTTATAATTATACTCGGTAGGTATTATCTTACGAGAATAGAAAGCAATTAGATGCTACTTAGTCCTAAATAGCTAAGAGATAATGCCTATAATCGTAAAACCTAAGGCATCCGTTTTAACCCTCGTACGTAACGAAGGATCGAAGTGCCTTAGGATAGGTGCTCCGAGGAACCCGGCTTTTAGCCGTTAGAACGCTTACTCCTCGTAAGCGGACTATATAAGAGGCCCCTACTTCTTACCGTTCTTACATCCCTTTAGTAGGTCTATTAATAGCTTCGTAATCCTCGAGTACCCTTCGATAAAGCGCCTATAGAAGTTATAGAATCCTAGGAAGGATTAAACCTTATAAAAACTCGTAGGCGTAGGCTATTCCTCGATTACGGCTACCCTACTCCTATCTATCGATACGCCTACGACACTTACGATAAATCCTAGGAACTTTGCATTCTCCTAGAAGAAGCTATACTTCTTTAGGTTTATAAATAGGGCGAACTTTCGTAGCCTCTCTAGCACCGCGCGTACGGCTCGTACGTACTCCTTACGCGTTACGCTATAGATAAGGATGTTATCTAGGTAGACTACGTAGATGTTATCTACTAACCTAGTAAGAGCCTTATTAATATACCCCTAAAAGGTAGCTAGTACGTTAGTTAACCTAAAAGGCATAACTAAGTACTCGTAGTAACTATATCGCGTGCGAAACGTAGTCTTCTACTCGTCTCCTCGCTTAATAGGAATACGGTAGTAGGCATCCTATAGGTCGATTATAGTAAAGAGCCTAGCGCCCTATAGCCTATCTAAGGTCTTACTAATTAGGGGTAGTAGGTACCGGTTCTTTTATTACGGTTCGGATTGAGCTACGACGGCACGCCTAGCTATTAGCTATAGAGATTACGTGCGCCGCACGAGATTACTCGCTCACTAGCGACTCGGTAATTCGAAATTACTCGCTCACTAGCGACTCGGTAATTCGAGATTACTCGCTCACTAGCGACTTAGTAATTTAAGATCACTCGCTCACTAGCGATTAAGTAATTAAGACTAAGACTAGTAATGTCTCCTTTGTATTTAGGAACGCTAAGAACCCTTATGGTTTCGATGCGTTCAACTTATGTTACTATCTTACTAATTGGAATATAACTCTTATTCCTATCATTTATCTTCGCTTAGCTTACTTTAGCCTCTCTAAAAAATACCGCTACGTGACTTAACTTATCTCTCCTTTAAGACTAGCCCTAGAACGAGACATAACACTTTAAACGCCCTTAGGATAAGCGCTACTTAAGCAGCTAGTAGGGGAACACCCGCCCCTAGCGAAGTAGGAAGTATCCGCCGTGCGCTACTATAATAGACTACTACGAAGGACGATAAGTCTAATAACGATAACGAGCCTACTCTAAGGAGGAACGACGTTAAGGCTACTAAGCTAGACCTCTTCTATAGAGACAGGGCTAAGTTCGACGACTAGATTAATTAGATAGATATGTATCTTATGTTTAACCTAGTCGATGCTAATAAAAGAACTATCTTCGCTATTACGTACCTTCGCGGAAGTGCGTAGAACTAGATCAAACCTTACCTTAAGGAATATCTTAAAGGTATAGGGCAATAAGACCCTACCGGAATGTTTAGGAGCTTTACCCTTTTTAAAGAAAAGATAAAGTTAATCTTTAGAACCTCGAACGAAGTCTAATAGGCTATACGAATTATTTAATACCTAAAGTAGAAGACGTCTACTTCGGAGTATGCCGCTAAATTTGAAGAATATAGAAAAATTACTAGATAGGATTAGACGGCGTTAATAACTATGTTCCGACGTAGACTTAAGGACTCCGTTAAGGACGAGTTAATAAGACACGGGGGACGGATTACTAACCTCGAAGAGCTAATAAAGGCGTCGATTAACATCGATAACTAGCTCTAGGAACGATACTAGGAAAAGAAATACGACTCTAAGGTAGGAGGTATAGTAGGATACGCTCCGGATCGTAGACCCTTAGGAGGGTACGTTGCGAAGGGAGAATTCTTACGACAAAGCTAGCCCTACTATAGACTATAGCTAATAGAACTAGACGTTACCTAACGAGGACGGAGGATCGATAAGAGTAGGGGCTACGGAAAGCCCTTTAAAGAAAAGGAAAACTCATATACTATGCCTATAGTAAGGAAGGTTATATAGTACGGGATTGCCGCGGTAAAAATATAGTGCGCCGCGAGCAGTTCAATATAATGCAACTAAAGGTAGGTAAATCTAGGAGCAGTGTTAGACCCCGACAATTTAACTATACCTAGAGAGTAGAGGAGAAGGATAGCAACCGGGTTGCGACGCCTCTCCTAGACCCCTTATAAGGACGAGGAGGATACTATGTTTAATAACATACACTACTACCGAATAACTAACAATTAAAGACTATTAGATCATTTAGTATAATAGTACGAGGAGTTAACTATAAAGTTAAGAAGGAATCTCGACACGGTTACGGAAGCCTTTACTAGCGATTCTATTACTAGGACTCGTGTTAAACCTACTATAACGCTAAGTTAGGCGTAGGGTACTAGCTACGACAACTAGTAGGAACCTAGACAAAATAAGCTCTAAGAAGTAGACATAGACGAATCTTGCTTCGATAACGATAATAAAGAAAACTAGGATCTAGAATAGAACGGACGCTAGTCACTAGCACTAGAATAATAAATAAACGAACTAGATACTATCGAAGAAGATTACGTACCGGAGTTAAGCGAGGACTTATCCGAAGAAGAAGAGAGCGACACCGACGACGAAAACGAAGTATATACATTTACGGTAGATACGCTAAAGAAACTCTATAAGTTAATTATCTACCTCTAACGAAGGCACGAAGAATTCCTACTAAAGTTCTTAGGGAAACGATACCTAAACCCTAACGAATTCAACAAGACACTCGACATAATAAGGAGCATAGTATAGGGCTACCTAACTATAAACAATACTAAGAACTTAGCTAAAGCGGTTATCGAACGACTACCTATAGGAAGCCGAATAACGGATACCGGATACCTAACACCGGTAGGAACTTTCGTCTTAAACGAACTACGAATAGCAGTATAGCATGTACGGGCTCTCTACTTAGAATCGTAGAAGATCTAGGAACGTAATAGACTACAAGTATAGACATAGGGCAACGGGCTATAGGTTCTAGCCGAAGCCTCTAGGTACAAAGCATAGCGAACTATATACTATTCGGGAAAAGGATTAGCTCCCTAGGAATAAGCGACTAAAGGGAGTTATATAACACTTAGGCTTACATATCGACATTAAACACAGTTTTCTAGACATAAGCAATCGTTAACGGACACAAGACTAGTGTTATAATCGACTTAGGAGTAGCGGGGAATTTTATCTCCGAGTCTTTCGTAAGAAGAAACGGGTTCGCTACCCTAAAGAAGAAATAGGGTTACGAGTTAATCGCGGTAAACGGATTATCGTTACCTAGCGTAGAATAGGAGACGATACTATTGCCACTAGCTATCTAATAGCACTACGAGAATATTACCTTAGATATTACTAATATAGCTAGTTATAACATAGTACTAGGTATGCCTTAGTAAAGAAAGCATAATCTAGTAATCGACTAGAGAAGAGGAGTACTTACATTTAGGGAATGCGACTACGTTATCGACATTTAGCCTACGCATCGACAGCGGACGATAGTAGATAAGGTAAGGAAACAGCTTAATGTATTCGAGCTTACGCCGACTAGAAGGATAGAAGAACTACCTTCGACCGGGATAGACACTAGCGTAGGGCCGCCGGGTTACGAAGTTACTAGAAGTAATAGAAGTAACGCACTATCGAAGAATACTAACATCTTAGAGTTAAGTATTCCTAAGGAGTATCGCAAGTAGTCGCGACTCTTTAAAGAGGAGAGAGGCAAAACCGCCTTACCTAAGCACCGCCTATAGGATTATAAGATTAACATTTAGCTAGGGAAAGAGCCTCTATAGGGACCCCTATATTAAATGTCTAAGAAAGAGCTATAGACCCTATGAGAATAGCTAAAGGAGAAGCTAGCTAAAGGATAGATAAGAAAATCTACCTTAAGTATAGGAACTCTATATATGTTCGTTCTAAAAGCAAACGGGAAGTTACGACTCGTATAAGACTATAGGAAGTTAAACGAGATTACGATTAAGAACCGATACCCGCTACCTAACATCGAAGAAGCATAAGATAGATTAACCGGATTAGACTAGTATACGAAGATTAACCTACGAGATGCCTTCTATGCTATACGAATAGTAGAAGGAGAAGAATAGAAAACCGCTTTTAGAATAAGATACGGACTCTACGAATTCTTAGTTATACTAATAGGATTAAGTAACGCACCCGCATCCTACTAGGACCTTATTAACGAAACACTTAGAGACCTACTCGACGTATACGTTATCGCCTATATAGACGATATACTAGTCTACACAAAAGGATCCCTATAGGAGCATATAAGACAAGTCTAGGACGTCTTCGAACGACTTACGTAATTAGGATTTAAGACGGCACCCGAGAAATGCGAATTCTATAAGAAAGAAGTTAAATTCTTAGGCTTTATTATTAGTACTATAGGGATAACGATCGACCCTACGAAGACATAGTTAATTAGAGAATAGCTAGAACTAAAAACAGTTAAGGACGTATAATTATTCCTTAGACTAGCGAACTACAACCGGAAATATATTAAGGACTACGTAAAAACAGCAGTACTAATAACGATGCTTACGAGAAAAGACGTTACTTAGAAATAGGGAAAGGAACAGATTAAAGCGTTTAAGAAACTTAAGGAACAATACGCTTTAGCCCCTACGCTTCGATTATTCGATAGTAGTAAGGAAGTCTATATCGAGACCGATGCGTCTAATATAGCAATAGACGTATGTCTAACATAGACATACGATAGATAGAGACACCTAGTAGCCTATTACTTCCGGAAAATAACTATAGCGGAATAGAACTACGACATCTATAATAAAGAGCTTCTAGCCATTATTGCTACTATACAATATTAGAGAGTATATATCGAGGGCCTACTAAAGTTAACGATTCTTTCTAACTATAAGAATCTTACGTACTTTACGACGACGAAAGAACTTACCTAAAGGCAAGCCCGCTAGTCGGAGCTGCTAGGATAATATAAGTTCGAAATTAAATATACTCTAGGACGAGAGAATAGCCGCGCCGACGCGCTAAGCCAAAGAAGCGACTATATAGAAGGAAAAGATCTAGTGTAACATAAAGTACTAAAGACAAACCCCGACGGAAGTCTTAGTACTAATATAAGAGAATTTAACAACATTATACGGATATTAGGCGATAGGGACGAACAATTCCCTATATCGTAAGGAAAATACTAGGTACTAAAGGATCGAGAAGAAGAATGTATACGATAATATTACGACGGACTAACTTATAGACACCCTAGAACTTTAAAGACAATAGACCTAATATAACGCAGTTTCTCATTTCTATAGATGAGACTTAAGGTGTTATGCTATATTAAATAATGCGTACACTACTAACGAAACAAGGCTACGAGACATATAAAATACGGTTACCTACAGTTTAGGACACTACCGATGAAACCATAGGACGAAGTTATAATAGACTTTATTACGAAACTCCCACCGTTAAGAGACTAAGTTACACAACAACTATACGACATAATACTAGTTATAGTTAATAGACTTATAAAATACGTACACTTTATTCCTACATTTGAGACATATAATGTAGAGTAGCTCGGATACCTCGTACTAGATAGACTTATCCGATACTACGGATTCCCTTAAGCGTTTATAACGGATAGAGACAAGCTATTCACATTAAATTATTAGAAAACGCTTATAGGAACGATCGGAATTAAACATAAGCTGTTAATAGTATATTATCCGGAAATAGACGGACAAACCGAAAGGATAAATTAAACGCTAGAACAATACCTACGATACTACATCAATTATACATAAGACAACTAGGTCTCATTACTGCTAATAGCGTAGATTGCACTAAACAACCATAAATTAGAGACAACTTTAACGATACTATTCTATGCGAACTTTAGTAAAGATCCTAACCTATTTAGAATACCTAGATCTTACCTACAAGCCGAAAGAGCAATCGTAACGACGGATACTCTTAAGGAAGTACATAAAGAAACACGTAAGGCGATCGAAGATGCATAATAAAAACTGTCTCGACAACGGCAGGACACGAGAAAAATAGCACCTCTACTAAAAGAGGGGGATAAGGTCTATCTCCTTATAAAAAACTTAAGAATAAGAAGATAGACTAAGAAACTAGATTACGTTAAGATCGGACTATTTTTCATCGACAAAGTTATAGGACTAGTTAACTACCGCCTACGACTACTACTAGACGCAAAAATCCACCTAGTCTTCTATATCTCTAAGTTAGAACCCGTAGACACTAAAACACCCTACTAGGAAAGCTTCCATTTCGAGCCGGAAGTAGAAAACGAATTTAAAGTCGAAAAGATCCTAGATAAGAAAGGTTAGCGATACCTTATTAAGTAGAAAGGATACGACGAATCAGAAAATACCTAGGAACTAAAACAAAACCTACGAAACTGTTAGCAAAGGCTCTAGGAGTATAAAAAACGGTCTAGTAGACTAACCCCCGCGCTAGAGACTAATCTACTAGAAAGTAGCTAGAGTAGGAATTGAACCTACGACCTTAAGAGTATAGACAGCTCGCGCTCTACTACTAAGCTACCTAGCTAATTAATAAGAATAGGGACACAACTTATAAATAAGTACCCTAATAAGTCTCTACCCCTAGGGACTCGCCCTAGGGCTCCGCTCCGGAAAGCGCCGCCTAGTCATTTACGGGCTATCTAGTAGAACTAGAAGGGATAGAGAAATCGATCGCGTTATTAACAAAGTCGATCGAGGACTATATAGTAGGAGAGAGGCTAACAGTCGTATCGGTAGTAGGATAATTGTTAAGGGGATGTCGCAATGTATAGCACGCCCACGACCTACTAGTCGTAGATAAACTAATTCTTGCCTTTTATTCAAGACGCATCGCGCGTCGCAAGGTGTACTCATGCGTGTCACGTGCGGCTTAGTAGCCGGTCGCGACCGCATGTTACATACAAGGCTACATGTAGGGGTTAGCTACTAGGCTGCCCCTTATAATTGCCTCCCCTCCCGTACGAGCTGTCCTTAGCTCGCTAGTTACTACGTAGAGGCTCCTATATACTTCTAGAACTATAGTTACTATACGGCCCACATGCGGGTTACGTACGTGTCGTTATGTAGGTATAGGTAAGTGAGGCTTGGTTACTATGCCGACGTAGCTAGTTAGGGGCATAAAACTCTAGCCTAACCTAGTCCTTTCTTAGCACGCTCCCTAGCTCATTACCTTCGCTACACTACCACTACGCACCCGCACCGCACTATTATCGTAAGCGCCTCGCTAGTATTATTATTATTATTATGTCTACCGTGCCCTCCTCGCCGCTATTCTCTAGCCGCTCCGCCTCCTCTAGTAGTACTAGTAGCGACAGTACTACTAGCGCCGTAGAAGACGAGCGCCGCTAGGCGGCTCTAGTGCGCGACGCCCCTAGAACGCCTAGTAGTCGCAAGCGACTAGCATTACCCTCGTAGCTACTAACGCCCTCGCTAGCTACTAAGCTCTCGTAGAGAATTAACATGTACATACGGTGCCTCCCGTACTTCGTTAGGGGTAAGTCTCTACGCGTGTCGCCTACGATTCGTATGCTAACCACTTACTAGACGAGGCCGATAACTGTAATAGTATTACTACCGGCGAGCTCCTAAAGAAGTGTAGCCGCTGTAGGCGTAGTAAACATAGCTACGTGCCTAATACTAGCTACGCTATCGCCTCGCTAGTAAGCCGCCTACGCGCCGCGCGGTCCTAGCGCGACTTCCTTACGGCTATAATAGGCTAGGCGCCTACAGACCTCTAGTAGTAGGAGCTAGTAGAGCAGATCCGCCTATGTACCTAGCTAGGTAACGACATTAAGGAGGTAAGTCGCTACTTCGCTCGTACGAGTCGACTACTACTCGCGGGGGAGGGCTCTAGTACGTCCCCTATGCTTCGGCTAACCCTTCCTATAGGCTATTAGGCAGTTTAATGCCTATAAGTATAAGCGTGCCGGGGAGACCCGTATACGTGCCTCCGCCGCCGCTACTACTACTACCGCCGCCCCCGCCGCCGAAGCCCTCGCGCTCTAGTAGGAGTAAAACCGCGCCCTTAATAGGCTGTTCGAACTCGGCCGCGCCGTAAGTCGTATATTCCTCGCCTACGTATACCCTACTAACCGTAGTCCCAGTTCCTATAGGCGTAGAACATCGATACTACCGCTACCGACTAGGCATTCTTACCTAAGTTACTACGTGACGACAACTAAGGCGCTCGCCTTACACGCTACTCGCGGGCTCCTCGCCTACTACTACTCTACGTAGCCCCTAGTAGGCGCGCTACTCCTTAGCTTTTGTTTTATTTATAGTTAAGAAAAGTTTTGTTTATACTCTAGTGCTAGTCTTATTTGCTTCTCCTTAACGCCTTATAGTCGGCTACTATGCGATCCGCATTCGCGAGGCCCTCCGCCGGTTCCTAGCTATTATACTCCTCTAGCTAGTCCTTCCACTAGACTAGATACTGTAGCTTACCCTTACGCTTACGCCTATCTAGCACTACCTCTACCTTATACTCTCCGTCCTTATTAGCTAGAGGGGGTACGGGTCCATCCTTATCGCTACCGATATACGGCTCGAGGAGAGAGACATAGAAGACGTTATAGAGCCTTAAGTCGGCTAGTAGCGCTAGGCGGTACGCCTACGAACCAACAGCGTCCGTAATGCGGTATAGGCCGATAAACTTCGGACCTATCTTCTTCTTTAGCACTACTAACTTAAGGTTCTTCGTTAATAACAGGACTAAGTTACCTACGCGGTAGGTTTTAGCTTAGTAGGTCTTGTTATAGTAGCGAGCCTAGCTTTCTACTATAGCCTTCTATTGCTCCTCGAGTGTAGCGCGTAGTTTTCGCATACGACTCGTAGCTATTACCGCTACTAGTACTTCCCCCCCCTAGGTCTCGTCTCGAGATCTAGTTAGTGTAGGGGTAATCTTAGGTCGCTAACCGTACGCTATTTCGAACGGACTTATCCGTAGTGTTAGGTAGATACTGTTATTAGCTACGAATTTAGTAACTGTAAGCTACTTAGCCTACTTAGTTTAATTGTCACTATAGTAATAACGAAGGTATTGTTCGAGGGTTTAGTTTACCCTCTTAGTTTAGCCGTTAGTCTAAGGGTGAAAGGCCGTGGATAGCTTACGCTTTACACGCGCCTCGAAGTAGAAGTTACTCTAAAACTAACTAGTGAAGACCGGACCTCGGTCGCTTACTATACCTAACGGGACACTATAGTGTCGCACGACTTCGTCTCGTAGGAGCCTCGTAAGCTCTACGGCTATGCAAGTCTTCGTTATCGGGATGTATAAGCTCATTTTTAAGTAGCGATCGACTATTACTAGGATCGCATTATACACGCAACCGGCTCGCGTACTTAGAGGTAGGTCCGTAATAAAATCTATAGTAATTTCCTACTACGGTCGCTCCGGTCTAGGAAGCGGTTATAGCTCGCCGTAGGGTCGATGGCGCCTCGCCTTCGAACCCTAGTAGGTTCTATAGGCTTAGACGTATTGTTTTACGTCCGTACTAAGTGAGTCCTACTAATAATTACGTCGTAACAGCTCTTTAGTCTTAGTCCTTCTAAAGTGACCCGCGAGGACGTCGTCGTAGTATATGCGAATTAGATACGACCTGATTGCGTAATCCCTAGGTACTACGATCGCGTCTCCGTAGTACATAAGGTTATCCTTTATATGCTATCCCTTAGCGTCCCTCGCGCTTAGCGCCTACGCTAAGTATGCGACATACTAGTCGTCTTACTACTACGCGATCTTTATTAAGAGTGGGATTAACTTACCCGTCGAGCTATAAGCTTAACCCTATATTACTATAGCGTACACTACTACTAGTAAAGACGGCTTGTCTTAATAGGGAAGGTCACCTCTCCGCACTACTATCGCCGCGCCTATGTCGCCCTATATTGCCTCGTAGGTAGTAAGTACGCGCTTTACCGTCGGCTCGCTTGTCCCTTCTAGAGACTCCTTCTAGAAAGATAGCTTACTTTATAAGGTAGGCAGCAAGTTCGAAGTTTGTTACGTTATAGCTACGTAGTTACTACGTCTCGAAGGCGCGTCGGCTAGGTTAGTCTTACCCGGCCGATGCTCTACTATAAAATTAAAAGACTATAGGAACGTAGCCTATCGAGCTTACCGCCTATTTAGCTACTTTACTATTATAAAGCCCTATAGGTTAGCGTAGTCGACTAGCACTCGCACCGTATGCGTAGCGCCCTCTAAGTATAGCCTCTAATACTTAAAAGCCTTAACTACTGTAAGTAGCTCCTAATCGTGCGTCTCGTAGTTACACTTAGCTAGTATTATCTTACGTAAATAGAACGCGATAGGATGCTACTTAGTACTAAACAATTAGGATATATCACCTACGATCGCGAAACCTAAGGCATCCGTCTCGACTCGCGTGCGTAGCGTAGGATCGAAGTGCCTAAGTATTAGTGCACCTAAGAATCCGGCCTTAAGCTATCGAAACGCCTACTCTTCGCTTAAGGTCTACGTAAGAGGGCCGTGCTTCTTACCGTCCTTAGATCCCTTTAGTAGGTCCGTTAGGGGCTTATAGACCCTTAAGTATCCTTCTATAAAACGCCGGTAGAAGTTATAAAACCTAAGGAAGGACTAGACCTTATAAAAGGTCGTAGGTGTAGGCCATTCCTCGATAGCGGCTACCCTGCTCCTATCTATCGACACGCCTACGGCGCTTACGATAAACCTAAGGAACTCTATACTCTCCTAGAAGAAGTAACACTTCTTAGGGTTTACGAATAGGGCAAACTTTCGTAGCCTCTCTAGCACCGCGCGTACGGCTCGTACGTGTGCCTTACGCGTCTCGCTATAGATGAGGATATCATCTAGGTAGACTACGTAAATGTCATTAACTAAGCCGGTTAGCGCCTTGTTAATATACCCTTAAAAGGTTGCCGGTACGTTAGTTAACCCGAACGGCATTACTAGGTACTCGTAGTGTCCGTATCGCGTACGAAACGTAGTCTTCCACTTATCGCCTCGCTTAATAGGGATACGATAGTAGGCGTCCTTCAAATCGATTGTAGTAAAGAACCTAGAACCTAATAGCCTATCTAGCGTCTCGCTAATTAGGGGCAGGGGGTATCGGTTCTTTACTATAATCTCATTTAGGCCTCTATAATTAACATAGAGCCTAAGAGTGCCATTCTTCTTTAGCACGAATAGGATAGGCGCACCCGCCTCGCTTACGGACTGCCTAATCTACCCCTTCTCTATTGCTTACGTAAGGTACTCCTTTAAGGCCTCTAACTTAGTTAAGGACTAGTGGTATAGCGGCTTAAATGGGGGTTTCTTTCCTTTAACGAGATCAATCGCATACTCAACCCCGTCGGGCATCTTACGCTTCGCCTACTCATTAGGTACGTATACATCTCGGAAGTCTACAAATTCTTTAGGCTACGAGGGGCCCTCTCCTTTAGGTACTACTATAGTAATAGCCCGAACACTTATCGTTTAAACCTACTTTAAGCTCTCGAGATCCTTAAGGAACTCGCGTACGTTACGCTACTAAACCGTAGGCGTCTCTATACCGTAGTACTACTAGTTATCCTTATCGGCCTTTACTATCCGATTATAATGCCGCTAGGGTCTACCTAAAATTACTAATAGCCTACCTATAGGTACCGCGTAGTAGATGGCGTTACTTACGCGCTCTACTCCCGCGTTATTAGCGAGTCGTAGCCGAACCGTAAAGGCGCCGTAGTAATACCCTAGGTTATGCGCATACGACTCTAACTTCGGTAGCCTTACCCTATTAATGGGTTGCATTTAATGTCGGAGTACATACTTATACGACACTAGGCTAAGATCCGTATAGTTATCTAGGAGAAACGTAGCCTCGCGAAAGCCCTTACGAGTCTCGACTACGCCTCGTAAGTAACGCGCTAGACACGCATCTACTCGCCTTAAGGGGTCGACTTTAGGAAAACTCGGACTTAGGAGCGACCCACTTATAGTCCTCTACCTTTTCCCTATTCGCCCTTCTTAGTTAAAGGCTCGATAGTTTCTAACCTACGAACCGCTTACGCGTCGCGGTCTTTCTATAGGTGCCTATTCCGGCACTTCGTCTTATAGTAACCCTTCCTACCGTAGCCGTAGTACTCTACTTTCGACTTCTAGCTAGTTAAAGACGAGCTACCGGCGTCTCGCTACTAACTCACACCCGAGGCGCCCGGTACTTAACTCTACTTCTATTACTTTAGGCGATCGGCCCGCTTATGTACGCCCTTAGCTTTACACTTACGACGTACATACTACCCGCGGTCGTGCCCTCCGCTACTACCTCGGCGCTCGGTACTTTCGATACGCGAGGCTAGGACTACTAGGTCTTCTCTAGTCGTAGGGATATTATAGTAGCTAACGATAGCGGGCCGTAAGCGAGGCGTAAGCTTCGCTAGTAGGTGCCGTATACGTTACGCTTCTAAGTAGTTACCTAACTAGTCCTCTATAATATCTAGCTTAGTCGCGAACTATCGCGCTATCTAGTTATCCTTCTATCTCGTAACCTCGTACTCTAACATAACGTTAAGTACGCGATTTATAGGATCGCCGTATACGTCTCGGTAGAACTCCTTAAAGTCCTAGTATATATACCCTATAAGGTTAACGGCGCTATAGTTAGTATACTATCGCTCGCTTACCTCTCCGCTAAGGTACATAACCCTATATAGGACCTTTAATTCGTCTATTACGTATATAGTACCTAAGAGGGCGAAGATAAGTAAGAGCTCCTAAAGGAATACCCTTACCTTCCTTATCGAATCCCCTCTAAAAGGCGTCGGCTCTTTTAGACGCGGTCGCGTCGTATGCGCTATAGCCGCGCCTCGTACTATAATATTATCGTTAGTAGTTATAGAGATAGAGGTAGGGGTTATAGTAGGGAGGTAATCTTCTCTCCTCCCTCCTATACGCTCTAGAGGCGGTACGCTTATAGCGCGTAAGATCTCTAGCCGCTCGATCTCCTGCTATATCTCTTACTCTTTAATCTTAGCCCGTAAGGCCTCTCTTCTCGTAACTAAGGCTATACGACGCGCCTACTACTATACTCTAGGGCTTAGGGGCGGCGTAGGCGACTCGCCGTTATATACGTCGCGATCGGGCTCTATAGCGTATATAGATTATAACGAAGGGAAGCTTTAGAACTATAAGGGCCGTAAGGCTATAAGGAGATATCGTAATGTATAGCACGCCTACGATCTTCTAATCGTAGATAAACTAAAGCTTACCAGGATTCGTCGATGTCTACTTCTCGGAGCGTAGCGTTTTGCCTATACGTTACTCCTAGGGTTCCTCTTAGTTAATAAGGCTAATACACTACGCCTAATTTTACGGCGTAGTAAACCTAACACGAGTCTTAGTAATAGAATCGCTAATAAAGGCTTCTATAACTATTTCGAGATTCGGATTCGATCTCGTAGTTAACTCTTCGTACTATTATGTTAAACTGTCGTAGTTAGTTCTTCGCATTAAATAGAATAACTACTATTTACTACCTATAGTATCCTCCTCGTCCTTCTAAGGGGTCTAGGAGAGGCGTCGTACTTCTATTACTAGCTCTCTCCCCTACTCTCCGAGTATAGTCGGTATCTCCTCGAGATCTAACGCTACTCTTAGATTTACTAGTTCGAGGTTGCATTATATTAAACTGTTCGCGGCGTACTATATTCTTACCGCGGCAGTCCCTTATTAGGTAGCTAGATTTACTATATCCGTAGTAAGTTCGGGTTTCTTTCGAACTCCGGGATACTCTATTCCCGTTACTATTCCTAATCTTACGACCTTTCTCGGTAACGTCAAGTTCTATTAGCTATAGTCCGTAGTACGGTTTGTCCCTAGGCTTACTATTATAGTTGTCGTAGAAGCCTTTACTACGGTTGTCGTAGCCTAGTGTATATCTAGCCTTTCTAGATATCTTAGAGTCGTATCGTCGTTCTATAGCTCTCTCGTAGAGCTTATCGTTAAGATTAATCGTAACTCTAACGAGGTCGCCTAAGCTATCGATCTTCCAACCGTCCCTTATTAACTCGTCCTTAATATACTCCTTTAGTCCTCTTCGGTATATAACTTAAAGTGCTTCGTCGTCCTGATCGGTAAGTTACGCGTATTCCTAGAATTTAGTAGTATATTCGGTAGTAGATGTCTTCTAGATTAAATACTAAATAACACGAACGGTAGTAGCAATCTTATTAGAGATACTAAAGACGCTCTTTATAGTATGCTTAAGATAGTTCTATAACCTAAAGATTCCGTCGGTATTATCTTCTCCGTTACTGTCTAGGTATTTCCCAAGGAATAGTTTAACCCAATACTATGCTCGTCCTCTTAAGAAGGTAGTAGTAAAGACGGGCTTAAGGTTCTTAGCTATAGAGTTAAACAAGAAGTATATATCTATCTAAGAGACCTAAGTATCGAACTTGTCTCGGTCGCTATAGTAGTATTCTAGCTTACTAACCTTAAGGGTGTCGTTACCTATATAAGTAGCTAAGGCATTAATAGCATCGTTTACGGTCTAAGGTCGTCGGGCTCTACTTATTACGTTATAAGTGGTTAGAAGTCATAAAATAGGCTTATAAAGGTGTTTTAAAAGCAGATAGTAGATTGTATGTGTCTAAGCTAGAATTGAAGGGGCTGCTTATAAAAAGGCTATGGGTGACTAATTAATGTCACCTGATTCTTAGCGGCTGCTACCTTAGGTTTAATTAGGCTGTAGCGCCGGTGCACGCTTAGATCGTAACACACCCCCTTAGCTCGTGCGGCTTATAGGTGAATGAGCTAATCGCATGTAATCGCGTGCACCCTATCTATCACCTATCACCCCACCTACCCACCTTATAACGTTAGGCTTCGTTACTACGTGCTTATTAGAGCTCCATTATAAGCTACATAGTAGGGCGCTAAGTTAGCGTTTTAGGTAAGGCTATTGTCCTAGCCTTACATCCCTATTCACAATCTCACTAAGTCCCTTATACTATAGTTAACCTATATAATAGGTTCTAAACGATGTGAATCTTGTCCGGTGGGGTGGCTAAGCTGTTCTTATAGTACTGAACGGTAAGGCGTGCTATCTCCCTACATTTTAACGGACATGTAAGGTTGTAGGTTCGAGTCCTAGGGGTTATTATATCTGCTGAATTTATTGCTTAGCCTATCGTCCGCTTTAATGTCCGCTCCATTATTCTTAATTAAAATCCTAGGTGTTATAGTACGCTATTACTTCGGCAATTGGGGTGCCTTGCTACTATCTAATAACCGCGCACATATAACTTCGGTTACGGTCTTAGAGAACTCCGCTTCCTACCTTAGGTAGAGATTACTATTTAGCTACGTCCTAGTAGGAACTCTTTTACCTAATGAAAGGTCTTCATAGCTTATAAAGGCCTTATCTTTTTACTTAGGGCAAGGGTAATCCTAGCGACGGTAGTGCTACAGGTACTACACGCCTAGCGGGTGGAGATGCTATCTCTAAGTAAGGTAAGGACGATAATAGAGGCATCGATGATGTTATAACGATCGTTGTAATATAGTAACGGAGGTGGTAATAGTAATGCTACTAGTAGCGAGGTTAATAGTGTTTCGGCGCCTATAATTAGCTACGCCGTTACAGGTGCTTATACGCTATATCGCTACTAGTAATAGGGGCGTTTCCGGTCCTTTTACTATAGGCTAATAGGAGTCCGAGAAACACCTAGTAATAATAGTACTAGGGTAGCGCCGGTAAATAGTAGACGCTTACTCTAGCGGTAGCGGCGCTAGCGGCGCTAGGCGGTAGTACGGAGCCGGTAGAGGAGACAGTAGTACCGAACATACTATATAGCCTCTACCGGTCTATGTTAGTTAAAGAAAGAGGAAGGGTTTAGAACTAAAGAGGTGTTTTTATACAGTCCTACTACTAGTTCCTTCCTGTTTTAGCATAAAAAGGATAAAAGGGAAGTCGCATCTATCCGAATACGGAAGGAGAGGCATAATAGAAGCAGCGCTTAGTAGTAGCTAATCACTATGTCGTGCATGCTATAATACGCCGAGAAGAGGAGTCTTATAGTTAAAGCCTAGTACTAGTAACTGTCAAGAAGAGCTACTAGTGTAGTAGGCCTACGCATCTTAAGCGTTATTATCACCTCCTAAGGTAATACGGCCAGTATTGGCATCTATAGTAGGCGCTAAGGAGCGTGGATCTACGCCTTCCTTAGCTATGTTAAGCAGCTTCACGAAGTGCTTATGCTTTTGTAGTAGCAGTAGCTTAGTAAGCCCATCTGTAGGCATGTCGTTAGTATTAAGATACCGAATCTCGATATCTCCTCGTTAGTCTCTCTAGCGGAGCTAATAGTAATAGATGTTAACATAGCGTAGCTTAGTATTAAGCTTTTACCCTTACTAGTTAACAAGTCGAATAGTCTAGGTGTTGTTACAGTATAGGTATGTGCACTAGTTAAACTCGAGATAGATCTCGGCGAAGATACGTTCCTACTAGATTAGCTCTAATGCCGCTTATAATAGGCTAAGGAGTTCGGCTTTGGTTAAGGACTTAGTAATAGTAATCTACTTAGAGGCTTTATAATCGACTAGTCCGCCGAACAGCATAAAGATCCATCCGCTAGAGCTAGTCCTATCGACGTTTATGCCGTAGGAGGCATCTAATGCGCTAAAGAATTTATAGTTCTTACCGAGATGTTTAGGCTAACTATGTAGGCTAGTAATGTGCTTACTAGCGCTATATACAAGGTAGAGGTTCTTAGTCTCTAGGAGGTAGCGTAAGCACTAATCCGTAAGCTTTAGATATGTGTCCGTTAGCTTAGTTAGGTACTGCGAGAGCATAGATAGGGAAAAGGCGATGTCTAGGCGTGTGTGCGTTACTACGAAGTTTAGAGACCTAATGCGTTGTTAGTACGTAAGGATCTTTATAGCGTCTACGACGTAACCCTCGGGTACCGTCTAGTCGAGGTGTTAATCCACTAGCACATTAGTCTTACGTGCGCTAGTAGATATGCTAAACTTAGCGGCGAGCTTCTCTATGTAGTCCTCTTATAAGAGCTACAGTAGTCTCTTTTGCCGGTCTCGTATTACCTTAATTCCTAAGAACTAGGTTAGATCTCCGAGCTTATACATCTCGTATACGTTAAGAAGCTATTGCTTAATGTATGCCGCATAGGCCTTGTTCTTGCGATAGTAGAGCATAACTAGGTCGTCTACGTAGAAGAAGAACATAACCTTATCGTTATAATAGATGCACTTAGAGTCTAATAGGGGAACTAGGCCTAAAGAGGAGAGCGTTGCAGTAAGGGAGTTATACTAAAGGAGAGGGGATTCCTTAAGTCCGTAGAGAGCCTTAACTAGTTTAAGAGTATAGCTAGATCCATCCAATAGTCGGTCGATTCTAGGAGGTAGTTACAGGTACATAGTGTACGGTAGGTCCGAATTTAGAAAGGCATTCATAACATTAAACTGTTTAGCTTCTAGGTCGAAGCTCTCGGCTATAGCACAGTAGAGGCGGAACATGCTTACTAGTAGTGTAGCGGCGTATGTATCTAAGTATGTGCCCTATAGATCGCCTCTTACGTATAGCCGGGCCTTAAAGCTCTTTAGTATGCTATGCTCATCTAGCTTATACTTGTACACCCACTTCAGCGGTAGTAGTAGCTAAAGTCCCTCCTCTTCTTACTAAGCATTATGATCCTTCTCTTACTAAGTTGCCTATTTGAATGTGCTAGTAGAGATTGCCTTAGTAAACTCCTTAGCTATAGCTTTACGCTATTGTTAGGCGAAGCGGTGCTTTATAGCGGTACGGTAGTTTAGAGGTTCGGGTGGAAGGTTATCGCGGTGCATCGACGTGATAGTGTTAATACGGCGTGGAGGAGAGAAGTCGCGTGTGCGTTCGGATCGAAGGACATCGTAGTACTTACGGCCTAGATAACGAGGTCTCTAGCGGATGCCCGCTATCTAGCTAATAATAACGTTAGTAACTATAATATTATATAGAGTATAGTAGAAGTAGGCCGTTCTAAGTCTCTTACCGGATCCGGTAAGGGCGTAATTAGTATTAGCGGAAAAGTTATCCATTTAGCTAAGTTCTTCGAAGGGGATTATAGGCGGAGCGGCAGCGACATTTAAAGTCGTCGAAGCATCTACTATAAGCTCCTTACGATCTTCCTCTATAAGGGCATCTATTAACTGCTATTACAGTGTGTTGATGTACTGTTATTTAGACGCGTTACTATTGTTTACCGCGTTATTGTTATAGTTAGAGTTCTCTATGCTCTTATTAGTCGCTAGTTCGACCCCGGATTTGACCTAGTCTCGTGAAAGTATAGGGGTTATAGCGTCATTTGTTAATGGCTAATTAAGTAGCTAGAAACTGCTGTTACCTTCAGGTTAGTTAAATGTTGCTAGCGCTCGGTGTTGTAGCTAGTATAGTTTATGCCTAAGTAGTAATTGTTAATAGGCGTGTTAACGAGGGTTTTAATAGAGCGGCTACTATTAAGCCTATTCTTCCACCCCCTCGGCCTATACTATGTCCTGCTTATAGTAAGCTACATACAGGTCGTAGTACTGTTTAGGCTCTTTAGCCGGTTCTACTATTACGATGTTCTTAATAGGGGTTAAGTAACTAGTAGTAAGAATTAATAGGTCGTAGAACGTAGTCTTATTAAAGAGGACGTCCTTTACCCGCATAACCCTATCTTTCGATAGGTCCTACACCCTATAGATGTTAGTAGAGTCGTAGCCTACAAGGTATCCGATAAGTGCTCGTTCTTTAAGCTTCTTAGTCTTACCTAGTTAAGTAGTGCTATAAATGTACACGTAGGCTAGGTAGCCGTACACCACTATGTAGCCTACATTTAGTACCCTACCTGTTGCCAATTCGAAGGGAGTCTTCTAGCCTTTTAATTAGATTAGTGACCGCTAGAGAATGTAGACGGCAGCTACTATACATTTATTCTAGAGCTTTTTAGGTAGGCGAGCATAAATGCGGATTGTGCGAGACATCGTAATAATAACGCCGCCCGCTCGTTCTACTAGGTCCTAGTTAGACGCGTAGTTAGTAGTGTTGTGCTACTCAATTTAATTGTTATTAATAGTTAAGCGGAAGGCTATGCTAATGGCTGCTTCATTATCGCTGTAGAAGTAAACAAACCTACGCCTAATAAAATTGATAAAGCTAAGTAGGCTATTGAAGCAAGCTAATACTAATGGTTGGTCCCTATTCTTAATAGTGAATTAAAAGTGCCTATAGGTATCTAAATCGTAGAAATGAACTAGGTAACGATTACTATTGTATACTAGTGTGAACTTAGCCAAATCTATGGCTACGTGCCTATAGGGAGTCATTACCCTAATTAGCTTAGTCCTGTTAAACACTTTATGTGCCTTAGCTAGGCTATATGCTCTACAATGTGTAGTAAGGGGTGCCTTAGGTGCATTAGGGTTAATAACCACCCCCTTAACTCTAAACGGAAGCTAGTTAATGCGTTTAGCGCCAATATGGCCGAAGATTTAGTGCTACTGGCGGCCTAAGAGCTTACGGTGTTTAATAGGGGTCCTACTAGACGTTGCTATACCTTTAGTGCCCCCTATGCTATTTATTACTACTATAACGGTACGGTTGCCGTTAGAGTCCTAAACAGGCGGTGTTTAGATAGTATTACCCTTACCAATTGTGCTAATAAAGTGCGCTGTGCGCTGCTTCTTAGTAATCTTTAGTAGGATGCTCCCATTATTGCTCGATAGCTATTTGTAGACTATCTCTAACTAAGGCGGTGTAACTACCTTAAAGAAGGGGATTATGCTAGTAGGGCGGTGCAGGTCTATCAATTTCTTATTATTATAATAGACTGAATTAGTGCGTCCGTGCTACTAAAGTCTAGCCGTCTCTATACGTAAGTAGGAGATAACGTTTACATAAAAGCCTAGGCAATAGGCTACATCTAATAGGGTAAATAGTATCCCCTCTATCTTTATGCGAACCTTACCTAATGCGGTAATAGGGAATGTCGTAGTTCCGGCTTAGATTAATAAGGTAGTTAGGCGCTCTATAATGAATTCTACGCCCTACTAGTTATAGTAATTAATAACATAGGTGTCCGAGCAGTTATCGTATACCTAGCAATCCCTAAAGTTGAAGCTTAATTAGCTTATCGAGCTCGAAAGGACAGTAAGACTAGTAAAGCCGTGCGGTGCGGCCTTGCCCTTAGCAATTGCCTTATCTCGTTCCTTATCCGTGCGCCTATTGCGGTTTAATACGCCTAGTAAGCGTTCACTATTATCGCCTAAGTAGTAATTAATAAAGTGCTTCTAGCACTTCTTCTACTGCTTAGAGCGCTAATCCTTTAATAGACGCTTCTTAGGGTTGACTACATCGCATAAATAGAGGTTCTTATAACAACTCTCCTTAGGCTCGCCGGTAATGTTCTAGCAGCCGCTTAGCTTATTACTGCTCTTATTATCCTTATTGCCACGGTTACGGCTCTTATCGCCGCGGCTGCGGCTACGCGTGTTATTGTTGTTCCTACCCCCTATACCTACTATAGGTACTAGGGTCGGTAGGACTTCTAGAGGATCGTATTCGGCTAATAGCTCGCCTACGAAGGTTATAAAGACTAATCGACCGCTATTAGTAACTAGGGTGGTATCGCGTATCTATTCGAGGTATCGCTTAGTAAGTTTGCTAAGAGAGAGCTTATTACGCTTCTACTCGTTATATAGTAATGCTCTATAGGTAGGAGCTTGCTTCTACTATATTGCGAGTAAGAAGTGTCGTGCTAGGTCTCCGTACTTAGCGTAGTTGCAATCTAGCATCTTAGTCTACAATACTAGCTAGTCTAAGCACTAGTCGTTAATCCTTCGGGCTTAGCTCTTCTAAAGCCTATTTAGCTCTAGTGTAAGTTGTCGCTTACGCAGCATGTCGTCTAGTCTATACTGTGTCTTTAGAGCCTAGTACTTGCCTCTAAGAGTGCGTTTCCTATGCATAAGCTCTTAGCCTAGCTCCGTAGTAGTACGGATTAGGTAGGTAACTAGTTTAGACCTTGCTACGGTAAAGATGTTATACATCCGCTACCTACGCTTAGCTTCCGACTAACGGAGCTTAATAAGCTCTTTATCTACCGCCGTAGCGTCTTTAGTAGTGTATGCTAATTAGATCTATTCGAACGTTAAGAACACCGGCTCTACTAGCTCGGCGATAGTGTCGTTCGGATCCACATACTTCTAGATGTTTAGAGACTTAGCGTAGAGCTCTAACTAACGGTTAAACTTGTCCTATTAGTTATAACTCTTAAGAACGATAGTAGCGTGCGGCAAAGCACCGGTACTACCGGGTGTCTCGGTAGTCGCTATAACGGTGTTAATAGGCCTAATAAAAGTTCCTATAGGTCTACTAGGGTCACTACACTACTATGCAATAGTTATTAATAGGATAATAATAGATCCTACTGGTTTTTAATAACGATGCAAAATCTGCTCTAGGGCTTCGTTTTGTGTAGCGAACGTTAGTGAGCGCCTACCGGGCTTATAACTATTACGTTACAAGTAGTTAGAAGTCATAAAATGGGCTTATAAAGGTGTTTCAAAAGCAGATAGTAGATTGCATGTGTCTAAGCTAGAATTAAAGGGGCTGCTTGTAAAAAGGCTGCAGGTGACTAATTAATGTCACCTAATTCTTAGCGGCTGCTGCCTTAGGTTTGATTAGGCTACAGCGCCGGTGCACGCTTAGATCGTGACACTACTTGCTTTACTAGGGGCGGGTGTTCCCCGTTTACTCTATCGGTCTCCTATCGTAGAGGGCGTTTAAAGCTATTAGGTTTAGTATAACCTAATAACATTATAAGTTAAGAAGACAAGCTTAATCGGGTTTGTTCTCGGGCCGATAGGAAGTTAAGGGAGAGTAATAAAGTAATAGCTATCTTGTCTTATAAAGACTAAGTAGCAGTAAGGTAGAGGTTAGGTTATAGTATATTCTAAACAGTAATATTAAACAGTGAGTTAAACGCATCGAAACTATAAGGGATTCTTAGCGTTCCTAAATACAAAGGAGATTCGTAGATCTCGGTAATTAGTCTAATTATTCTAAGTATAAGCAGTCTAATTAGTCTAAGCATAAGTAGTCTAATCGCCCTAAGTCTAAGCGCTTAGGTCGGATAAGTTACGTGCTCGTCTCGTTATTATAATTCTAGGGTCTATAGGAATTATTCCGTAACAATAGGCTTGTCCTTCTAGAATAGTATTTTAGATAGTCTATCTAGGTAAACTCTATATTTCTTATATAGGAGTTCTATAGAGATTAGTATTATATCTAACTCTAGAGAGTAAAGTATATTACGAAGAAGGAGGGTAGTCTCTTAACTAAGATAGTTCTTTAAAACCTATTCTAATTCTCCTTTAGTTATAAGGGATCCTTACCTAACGGTCTATAAGAAGTATATAGGCCTAAGTCTTAGCCTAACATTTTAAAGGTCTATAAGATTATTATAGATATAGAAGGATATACCTATATTATAGACTTTATCTATTATTATTAGGTTTAATATAGTAGCTACTACCCTTCCTATATACACTAGTTATATAACTATAATAGCTACTCTAGACCTCCTATATAGTTATCTCTAGTCACTATTACTATTAGAGCTATACTCCTAATTAGATAATATATCTAACTAGTTATTAATTACTACGGCAATTCCCTTCCTAGAGAACTTACTATCCTTTACCTTCTTTACCCTATCCTTTAGGGTCTCTCTACCCTTCTTAGACTTATTTTTCTAGGATTCTTCTCTAGATACTATCTATAGTAGTTTGCGTTAGTATACTTATATAAGCACTATATATACTACTTATTATTATTCTTGCTGAAGAATACTCTAATAAAGCTATTACTAGGCTTATAGGTAGTAGTTACTTACTCCTTCCTAAGAGTTATAAATATTCTCTCTAGGGTAGTTAATTCTAGGGGATTATTATATCTCTATATCCTAAGCTATTTAATATAGTTTAGGCCTTTAATAAAGTATAGTCTATAGATACTATCTAGGAGGACAAATAAGGATTTAAGTAGTAACTTATTATTAACTAGGGAGAATCTAATAAATTGCTCTATAGTAGTCTTATAGTTATATACCTAAGCTTAAAAGTCTTTATAGTACTTTAATATATTAGGTCTTATAGTATCTAACTTAATATACCTAACTACCTTTAGAGTGTTATATAGATTAATTATAATAACTAGCTTATATATTACCTTAATTAAATTATACAATTCCTTAGCTAACTTGTCTATATCTCTAAAGTTTAGCCTTAGGGTAGAGTCTAATCTAGCTATAATAATACTAAAAGATTATATATCCTCTTTCTTCTATTACTTATAGGTAGCTTTATATCCTATACTACTAGTAATATCCTAAGAAGATTTATTCTAGGTAGTAGTCTTATTCTAGGTATTCTTAGTCGTATCTTAGGGTTATTTATAAGCTGCCCTGTTTAGAGTATACTTTAGATTAACCTAGTCTAGGTTATAGATAATATATCTAACTATATCCTTCTCTAGTAGTACGCTAATTAGTATAGATTTCTATACCTAAAACTATACGCCTTTTCTAAGCACCTAGTTATCCTTAGTAGACCTTACTAAGTTGCTAGAGGTATTGTTTCTAAACTCTATATCTAGTCTAGCTCTTTTAGATACTATACTACGGTAATAATGCTTAGTGCCGATGTCCTATAGTAGTTCTTAAATCGATTAGATAGTTATCCGTAAAATAGATATAGGGTCGGGTCTACTAGTAAGGCAAGCTAATCCTTAATAGAGCTTCGATAACAATTTAGGTTTTAGAATAAATAGGCAGAGGAGCACCCGGGCTTATAACCTATTATAAATAGGTATTTAACGAGTACAAGCTTCTAGATTAAAACGATAGGGTGGATTAGTAACCCTTATAAATTGCTATAGGGTGTAAGACTATCTAGCTATAGAAACAGTGTGATATAGTGTGTGTGTGTGCCAAGTCCTAACTAACATAGCCATTGGTCACCTGATTCACAACAGTAACAAGCTTAACATGTCTCACCGCGCCTTCTTCCCTGCGTAGCTTCGGTTTAAAGATTGTTACTCTAGCTTCTGCGTCTTCCAGCCATCTGGACAAGCCGCTGAAATCGAGCGGATCGCATAGCTTGGCTCGGATTGGAACATATGCCACGAATGTGTTGTTGCCATAATACACCGGGGCGACCTCGCTGTAGAACTGGCGACAGGTGTAGGCGAGAGGAGGCGGGCTTGGGTGAACTGTGTACTTGTCGGATCCTTTGGCTTTCTTGGTGATTATGACGGAACCATCTTTGACCACTGCGAATGCAAATATGCGATTGCGGATCTCATTCGGAAGCTTTTGCAGTCGGCAAGCAATTCCTGGCGCTTTCTTTGCTCCTGCGGTGGTCTTTGTTGTGGTATTATCCATGCTGGTTGATGTGGTGAGACAGTGATGCTACGCGGATGTTTCAGTGAGCAGTTCAAGCAATATTTATGAGCTCTTCGTGACTTGAGTAAGTGAAGGCAACTCGTCCGTGGCCCGGGCTCAGTGAGAGTGAAGTGAATTGACGCCAGACTCTGAATGGGAGCCGGGGAGTGAAATCTTCGTGGCAATGCGTTGACGCTTGAGACTGAATTATACTACAGAACAAAGTCATCAGGCAGCAGACGGGCGCGATGTGCTCTTCTGTCTGCTACTTCGCACGGCATACGCACTGCTTCTCCACCTCCTCGCCCATTGGCGCACATGCTCGAACTCCTCGTTGCAAGTCGCCGCCTAGTATGTCGTATAGATCCATGTACATCAAAGTAGCGGTGATAAAGCAGGCAGAATGATGAAGCGAGGTGCACATCTGACATCTGTTGTTTGAGAGCAAGCTGAGAGTCTGCGTTTGCACATGCATCGACCCAATCCCCGTCTCAAAACACGGCTAAGGACTAGCGCATCGCACGCAGCAGATTGGCTCTCGTGACTGAGCGGTTCGTGCTGGTCGTGAAGAGGTTGTGTCCGCCCACCAGAGCTCTCTTGACTAATTGACATTACCGTCCGGTCGACGCATACCTAGCACTTCACGCTTGCCCCATCTCATGTATGACCTTCTCCAAATTCTTCACATCATGCGCGAAACGTCCCAGGAAGCACCCATCCACTCCATCCTTGAGCCTTTCGAACGTACCCGGTCCAGCCGAGCCACCATACAGTATTCTCGTCCGTCCCTTCCTACTCGCACAAAGTGCTCTGAGATTCTGCGTGACAGCCACAACATGATCTGCTCCCGCCGGCTCAGCAGCACCGATAGCCCATACAGGCTCATATGCCAGGATCACATCTGCATCATCCGGAATCTGCGATAGCGCGGCCTCAATCTGCGGTTTACATTCATTCACAGCAATGCCCACAGCCTGCGAAGCGACCTCGCCCTTCTTCTTCTTCTTCTTCTTCTCGCCAATGCAGACAAGCGGGATCATGCCGTTCCTAACAATCGCAGCTGCCTTCTTCGCGACGTCTTCGTCCGTCTCGCCGAACAGCCTTCGCCGTTCTGCGTGCCCGATCTCCACAATCTTCACACCTGCCTGGCTGAGGGTCACAGGGCTGACTTCGCCAGTAAAGGCTCCTTTATCCTCGTGCCAACTATCCTGTGCTCCTAGTATGACGTTCGTGCCCGCCAAGCGCTCTCTTGCTGAGACGAGAGCAACGAAATCGGGTATGACAAACAAGTCGACGTTGGCTGCATCGGCGGCTGATGAGAGCTTTGCTACCGATTCCACGTAGCGGAGAGTTGACGGTAGGTCAAAGTACATCTTCAGGGAGGTACCTACGATGCGCTTCTCGCGCTTCGAGGGCAGAGGCGGCATCTTGCTGTGGTATGGAATCGACGATCACTGTAAACTTGAACTTACAGACACTTAATATATGGGAATGAGCTACTCATGGGCCATGGCAGTGACCCTCGAGAGCAGCTCTTGTGGAAGTGCTTTCCGCTGGTGTGATTCTCACTCTTTCGGCATGCTTCATCGGGAATCCCGACCAAGTATCCGACTGCCAGTGACTACTTTTAGGGTTCCTTGATTCTAGCCTGACATATCTCTGCCCTCATCTTCGTTCTAGAGTCGTTTCTCCTGTGAGATCGGAGCCCCGGCAATCGTGGTTATTTCCTCTGTATTAGGTGCTCTCTGAGAGCACGATCCCTGAGTCTTTGCTGCCTTTTCTGCCGTTGCCCCATCTTCGAGGAGGAGGCCCGAGATCTTACCGCTTCTGACGCCGTAGAAGTCACTGTTGAACTACGAGCCGATTCGTCTGTATGTATTGGCGTGAGCAAAGACGCGCCAATCGTGTCGCATGGTGTTTCAGGAGCAGTGCTGTCGCTTTCGCCTCTTGACTCTTCTAGATCACAAAGGGCGGTGATTCGGGCATTGACGGCAGGATGATGGCGATGAAGACAGGAGCGACAAGCTGAATTATTGAGGGGATGCGCCATGACCATCATGTCTGCAATTGTCATGGTCCAAAACTAGCCCATGCTGCAATGATTGATCCAGCATACCACAGTGTGTGGGAAAGCCTAGCATAGTACCGCTTTGACGTGGATGAGCCAGCTTGGCGATAAGACTCGGACCAGCTATGGAGGTCACCACACAGGTGAAGCTGATGCCGAATCCAAGCAAACCTCTACCGACATTGAACTGGGCGTGGCCATTGGATGCGGTCTGAAAGATACTCCCGACAGCTGTGCATGCTGATTCTACAAGTATGCCGATTTCGCGGCCGAATCTGTCCTTCTACATTGAGCCTGGAATGCCACCTAGCAATCTCTCCGATGAAGATCACAATTGGGACAAGGCCAGTATGTGATGCGTCTGGATCTCCCATTGCTGCTACCCACGGCTTCATAGCCTGGAAGCTGCCGGTCATTGTCTCATCGTAGCCACAAGTGGTCTGCACCGTGATGATAGCCAGTATCAACGCGTTCAAACGCTGACCTCACTGTCACACATCTCCATGCCCAAGGCTCACTTCGTGTGCAGGTCGACTTTTTCACCTTGTGCCCACGAGCACTAACTATATGGTATAACTCTTCGCTGCTGCCGAAGGTCCGCTCATTTTCGTGACACAGTGACCAAATGACCGCATCGACCTTCTGCACAGAGACAAAATGTTCCTTGAGCAGAGTCTCATCTAGCACGATTCGTTCTTGAGACTCGCCATCACGGCCGGGACTACTGCGAGTAGATTGTCCCTGCTCAGATGTATGTAGAAAAGGAGACATGATTTCAAGTGATGCAGGAACTATCGTTCTTTGATGGGGATCCGCTCAGAGGGACAGGAAGCACTAAGGAGTGTACACTGCCTTGAAAGCGTTATCGCTATGCTATAGGCCTGTCCTTGCTCACGTGCAGATAAGAATCTGGTCTTCAGGGATGAAGTGCACGTTGTCTGTTGACTGCACGTCGTACCGCGAAGGAGAACAATGGGAACGGGCAGGAAGCAGTGATGGGTTTTGTACAGCTTTGGAGCGGAGCATTCGTTGCCGTGGTCCTGCCTGCTCATAAAGGGAAGGGGAGATATCGTTCAGTAATGAGACAGGCTGGTACCGTGGCTAGAAGTCATTATTGCAGAGAGGAAGCACAACGCACGCTTCGGCAAACACCAAGCCGTATCATCCATTCACGTCACATATCGTTACTTGACAACAACCACATCCTACGACCCCAATCCACTGATACCGATACTTTTCCCCTGCCATCCACACATCCTAATGCCAAATCTTCCAACCCGCCTTCTTGCCAGCTCCACCAGTGGTATTAGCCCTCCCCAACTCCCCACCCACAGGTCTCTCCTCCTGCATACTGGTCCTCTTCCCAATACCACCCCTAAAGCCTAGCAATTGCGCAGCCTTGCGGCCCCTTCTCACCGGCGGCACATCATCATCGTACTCTTCGCTGGGAGTAAGACTACCCTCGCTGTCATAGCCATCATGGCCTTGAGTCTGGTTGCCGTACACGCCGCGACGAGCTTGCAATTCTCTCTGCGGCTGAGGAGCAGAAGTACGACGGTATCCAGATTGCGGGTAGGGGTTATTGTCAGCACCTGATCCTGCTTGATGGACGATGGGTGGACCGCCTTTGTGAAAGCCGCGGTTGTAGGCATCGACGGAGTTGTGCTGGCCGGCTATAGGGGCCGTATCGTTGACGTTGTAGCCCTGTGAGGCGATTGCTTTGCCACTGGAGTAGCGGTTCTGACGTGGAGTGGCGTTCTGATGACCTGTGCCTGTGCCATTGATAGGGTGTGTGCCTTAATGCTGTCTTTCGATGGCTCCACGGCCGGTTTGCGTGAGGCCCATGGCATTTGCCGCAGTGTTCGCTTCCGTGACAGGGTCGAACATCTCTTCGTCTTGCAGGCTGGGACTGTGACTGCGGTCGCTGCCCTGATATGTATCCTCGCCATCGACGAGGGTTTCGCGCTTCCGATTCCACTTCAACCGGTCCATAAGCCCTGCATGCTTGACCTTGCTTCGTGCTGGGACAGGGTTGGCGTCCCCTTCACCTTCGTACCAAAGTGCAGGAACGAGAAGCCTGTAGGGTACTGTAGTACCAGCAGGGTTGTGTTGGTTCTTTTCCATGCACAAAGATATGTCCAATCCTCCTTCTAAATCGATGTGGCAAGCATCGAGATTTCCGTCTTCGCCAAACTTCGCCGCGGCTTTCTTGGCATCCTTAATGCTAAGATCTGTTGGTCGGCGGCGGAACGATGGTTGTCTCTCGCCTTGGAATGAGGGAAGCTTGTCGTTGGCCCCGGTCTCTGGAAAGTAGCTGCCATCGGAAGTATCCCGGCGCTGATCGAGGCTGCTAGCCCGTCGCATGCCGGGCTGCGCATTGCAAGGTCGCGTCTGCTCAGATGCCAGGCTCACTGGCGGATGGGTTCGATCTCTCCTAGAGCTTCCCGAGAAGCGTCGCACCAGTGCCGCCGGCCCACGGGTCAGACTCATAGTCCTCTTCATGCTGCCAGGCGGGTGACGACGATCTCTTCGTTCATCATCATAGAGACCATCAACTTCAGCGCCAAACGTGGCATCGCCAGCAGTGTCGAGCCTCTCCCTGACGGGCGTACTAGGTGGGGTTGATCCTGGTACGTACTCTCTGATGACACAAAAGTTTCTTCTTGGCAGGAGATGATTGTTGTTCCTCTTGCTTCCGTCAACATCATGAATGAACATCGGCATCATGTCCTCGTCTGTCTGCGCGTCCAGGTGATGGACTTTGTTACGCTTGTTCAACACGTCCGCCATGACCACAGGAGGAGGCGTATTGACGATAGCGCTACTGATCACGTTCGGCATGTATCGGTGGTCGCGATCTTTGCTGATCCCAAGCTTCTTGCTGCTGTAGAACTGACCAATAGCACCAAGGTGAACATCGCCGCCAAGGATTGTGATTCGTACGCTCTTCTCAGCAGCAAGTTCCTGTAGTTCCTGGATGAACCAATTCCGCTCAGCTTTGTGGTGCTTAGCAGTCCAATGGTCGTCGAGATCGTCCAAGATCTCTAAACCGCCGTCGAACTTGTTTACAAAACCGCCAAGCATACCAGTCCGGCCAATAGCTTTGATAGGGTCCATGACTCGGCTCGTCAAGATATTTTCCAAAAAGTTCAGTCGCGGATATGCAATCGGAACTCCAAGTAAGACCAATAAGTGCTTCGTCTCGCCTTCCACGATCTCTGCACGGCAACGATCAAAGACAGTATCGTATGTCTCTTGGCTCAGAATCTCGTCTCGCATCCGCTCTGTTCTGCAATCAAGGCCCAGGAGAGCGACATTGCGGCCTAGCAACATGAAGACACTACGACTTAGCTCGTTGATATAGGGTCCGGGGCTCTTTCCAAGCAACCAACTTGGCTCCTCACGTTCAGTCTCGGCAGATAGCGATTGATGCTGGAACAGCATGTAGTACTTGAAAGCCACAGCACCAAGACCAGTAAACACTCTCGTGCTCATGAAATGATGAGGATAGCTGCCATAACCGTCAATGATATCGTGATCATCCCAGAGGTTCACCATTGGGATCTGAGAGTTCGCCATACTGAATAGACCCTGCGAGAACCACATGCAGTACCGCTCGAGGTAGAACTGCTCAAGCTCCTCCTGCATGTCCGGGGTGAAATCAGCCGAATGCTTGTGCTCGGGATTCTTCGTCTGTAGCCATTCCCTAAACAGCTCAGTTTCCCGCATGGCAGCATCGTTGTAGATTTGATCTCCCCCACCAAGCATGACGTGGAACGGGCGGCTCTGATGGCGGTTGAGAACATCTCGCCATAGAGGATCGGGACCGGAGAAAGCGTTGGAGTCCACGGATAGTGAAAAGCCATTGCACGAGTGGAACATGATGTTCATCGTCTGTCCGCGAGCTGGCACCCAGAAACCGACGGCGGGACCCTTGTTGACCCGGTATGCGATACGGCGTTGCGAAGAGGCCAGCTCGACTTCGATGTTGAAACGCCAGAAAGTGTGACCCTGCTCGGTGTGAAGGCGCGCGGCCTTCACATCACGATAGCGACCAGCCCGTTCACCATCTCTTTTCTTTGTGCGAGACTTGTCCACGAAGGATATATGCCGAGTATGCCTGCCGTCTGGACCTATGCTCCTCTGTGGACCCAAGACTGCAGGGCGAGTGGCAGAGTACAGGCCATCGTTGTTCTCTTCGCGGCTCAAGTCAATATCACCGTCGAGTTCTTGTACGGGGCGTGCGAACAGAGTGCGGCCGGTCCTCGACAGCTTGACCTGGCCAGCCACCGGATCTTCACACTCCGGCGGTAGTTCGTGGCCACCTTCCACTAGGTGCTGTGGAGGCGGCCGTTGCAAATCAGCTGGCTGAGCGAACAGTCGTAGCGTTGGCGTTGAGGAGAGGTCAGACTGGTCATCCTCGGTGACGATCATGATGCTGCCACGCCAGATTTCCTTGCTCGAGGATCTGGTTGGCTTTGAACTGCGTGATGGCTGAGCTGCCTCTTTCCGCAGGCCAGTGTATCTGAGCAAGGGACCACACTTTAGAAATAGCCTGGGCTGAAATCCATTCGCTTGCTCTTCGTACGGGCCATCGTACTGCGCCATGTTCGGGACTGCCTTCGAGCCGCTGGAGCTGGATCGTCGATTATTCTCCCACCAAGCACCATCATCTTTCTGGCCAGCTGCAACCGTCTGCTCGAAATCTAGATCTTCCACTGTTAGCCGTGCGGTCTTTGCTTGCCGCCAATCTTCTAGAGGCTTGCTCGAGGCCTGGTACCTGCGATGCTCATGGCCGCTACGGTGGAATAGACCACCGAACTTGTGATGTCTGCCATCTGGTACCACTGTGCCCTGGTCGGCTGATGTACCGAAAGCAACTTGTTCCTTTGCATGCTGTCCAGCAGCAGTCTGTGGCGGTATCGTGTACTTTACTGGATCCTTCGGGCCATTCTGTACGTCGGACGGGCGTACCGAGTCCGGATCGTGGTAGGCTTCTGCAGCTTGCCGGTCTTTTCTGCTGCCTTCCAGTCCACCAGTACGATCGCCTTGGAGCTGCTTCCGTGTGGCGTACTCATCTCGAAGAGGTGATCGCTTCTGCAGCTTCTTGCTACCACTGCGACCAACGCCAGGCCCGTTCCGACCGCTATCGGATGAGTCCTGTGTCACCGGACTGACAGGAGAAGCTGCTGGCGCATTTTGCATAGAAGACTTTCGTCGCTCATATGCAGCCTTGCCTCTCTCGGCAGCACTGTCAGGACCAGAAATGGTAGCTCCGGTGAATGCTGCAGCCGCAGCGCCGGCAAATCCTGCATCGCGAGCGCGATACTTGCCACTTGCAGTCCTGTTCAGGTCCGTGGAACCTCGCGGTGGTGCTTCTGCTGATGGTGGTAAGGGCGAGATCATTGCGCGTGCCTCGCGAGTATCGTCCGCTTCACGATGATACGGTCGAGGCTGATTAGCCATGGGTTGCGCGTAGCTCTGCTTCGGAGACTGCAGCTGTTCGTTCGGCACCGGCGACGTCTTCAAGGCCTGGCTGGCCTCATGAAACTGCTGGATCGGCGAGTAGGGCTCCGAGACCTGCCTGTTCCTTTCTGCTTTGTGCTGCGAGCCGCTTGATCTCTTCGTGCCGTCACTAACCACCCTGCCCTTGTCACTACGCACGGGACCTGATCGCATCGGCTGCCGTTCTCCCATTGCGCTCGCCTGGCTGTTCTGCCTTGCTCTATGTTCTGCTTCTTCGGCCCGTGCTCGCTTGGCCTCCTTGCTCAAGTACTCGAGATTCTGTAGAGGACTGCGATCAGGCACGGAGCCTCTTCGGATCGGTTGCAACATGTTCGACGTGTTGCTCGCCTGCCGCGTCTTGACTGGTTGCGCTGGTTGGGCGGTGCCAGGTGAGAGCGGATCGGGGCTCCATGGCTTGTCTCGCACGTTAGTCGGGACGTAGTCTGGGTCGATGGTCGGAGGCGCTTTGTGCGCCGAGCCGGGCAGGCTCGTCTCGTTGACATGCTGAGTCTTGGCCAGATGGGCTGCTGACGTCGTCTCTGAATGCTGGTTGAGCACTTTTTGCACGCTCTTGGGTGGTATCTGGCTGTCCGCGGCACCCACGACTACGGCCTCGCGGTTCTTCGTCGAAGCTGATCTGCCTACCCCATTCGTAGTCGGCACGAGCGGGTCGCCCTTCGTCTTGGTGGTGCGATCAGAGAAGGAGCGTCGTCTGCCGTGGCCGGAGTCGCGAGGAGGAGGAGGAGGAGGAGGAGGAGGAGGAGGAGGAGGAGGAGGAGGAGGAGGAGGAGGAGGAGGAGGCGGCGGTTCGTAGTATTGGTAGGGCCCTTTGTTGAGGCCATAGCTCTGATTGGCTTGTATGCGCGCCGTGGGTATGGGCGCGGCCTGCTCGAAGAAGCCCGTTTCTGGGTTGCGATTCCAGAGGCCGCTCTGCCTTCGATCGGTCGACATGGCGGGTGGAGGAGCTTTCTATACAGTAAGTAGATTTTGCAGTAGGTGCAGCTCCGCTAGCGATCATAGCTCCAACAGCTAGCTTCCCATGCTCGTCGGCCAAATATCAGCCATCTATGTCACCAATCTTATCGATGGCGCATCAGTCGTCAATGCTGTCGATCAGCAGTCGCGTGTCCCGTATCCAACGGTCGCGTCAAGACATTGCAACGCAGAAGGAACATCAAGGCTCGAACGCTGCAGACAAGAAGCAGAGGAGGCTGGCAAGAATTACAGGGCGAAGGAGACGGACGGCAGTGCGAACAGGATTTCCCAGTCATCAGTCGTGTCGTGGATGGAGCCTCCGGTGGTGGCTGGGCAAGCTGCAGGACGCTCCGTTCCGTGCGGTGCGGGCGTCGAGAGAAAGTGTACTGCTGTATACATACAGTACGGCCTGCCATTCGCGCGTCACCTTCTGGTAGCCAGCGCTAAGCTCTACCTACCGCCCAGGATGGTCCATGAAAGCTTGTCCCCGTGGACATGCAGTCCAGCACGTGAATCGAACGGACGTACAGTAGTACAGTAAGATTTTGGTGTAACTTATTCCTAGCAGCCTCGACAACGCGATTTTCAACCGCTATTACGACACAACGTCAACACGTACGTACATATTATTCATTTGAATAATAGTGCCGACGGCTAAGATCATAACGGTGTCGATAAAGTAGCTATTGTATAGCGCATTATGTCCTAAGTATAGGCTCGTAGACACAATGCGATTTTGTCAAATACGATCTAATATATCGTGGAGACTTATATACGCGTATTATCTATTATTTATATATCGGAGATCCTTCTTTTACACTATCTCTTAATGCGCCCGGCTTTTATTTCTCGAAAATAATATTTGTTGTGTTGTTTCTTTCAAAAAGCTATGTTTGTCGTCTTCTCCAGAAATCGGGTATCGCGCACGGACAGGTCGTCCGAGTACTGTAGGTAGACGATACTATTGTCGATTTAGATAGAAGCGCCAAACGTACGCTCTCGAATGCAGTACTATCTGTAGCGATAGAGTAACGTTACGATAGGGATATATACCTTCGACTAGAAGAGTTGTTGTCTGTATATAACGCGGAAATCGTAAGCACCAAAACAGCCCCATTTGGTCTCAGGCGTCGGGTCGCTATGATCAGGCTAATCCCTAGTGCCCGCATTCCTAGTACCCGCTCTCCCCGTACCGTCCAGCAATTCCAGCAGCGAGTCTGAGCCTGCTGAGGTAATTGATTTTAATGCCCACATCTCACCCGTATCGCGGTAGTGTGCCATACGATGAACCGTGGAGGCGAAATCGGGATACAATAAGTAAACCACCTTTTTGTCAGAACTAGCGTCGGACCTTCGGTCCCCGCGGACCCTTGTTTATGTCTACTGTATGCGTGACTGCATTGCGTGTCCTCTATCCCCCGGGGCACGCGTCCTTATTGTCACTGAAAGCTTCTTCGCACGACGAATCTGGCATGCCAGGCAGTGATTACGCGTTCACCGTCAAGATAGCATACTCCGACAGCGACGGCGACGGCGACGGTGGACGTGACGAGCATATAATAATTCTACACCACCCTGGACCAGACATTGGCGACAAGAGGCCCTTTTCACCATGAAATTACTCTGGAGCCTTTTACCCCTGCTGGCGTCTGCGGCAGCACACAGCGCGCAGCAGAAATTCCATCACGATGCACACGACTATTACGCTGTACACCTGACCTCCAGCATACACCCCGAGACAGTCGCAAAACAGCTAGGCTTGGAATACCACGGACCATTTGAGGAGTTGAAGGACCACCACATATTCAAGGCGTTGGACAAGCACGAGCATGACCTGATCAAGACACAAAAGAGCGACCTGAAGCGACGACGGCGGAAGCGAGAGCCCGGCGCCGAACTACCGCACGTGCTGGATCATGTACTATTGTCGGACAAGCAGGACCTCAGTAAACGATTCCCACTGGAGAAGCGCATAATCCCAGCAGAGAGGCGCTATACATCATGCAAAGAAGCGCTCAGAGAGAAACGACAGAACACCCAGTTCGAGCAGTCAGCACCCGACCCAAACGAAGTGCAGCGAGGAATCGAGATTGCGCGAAATCTAGGCATAGTAGACCCCATCTTCCAAGAGCAATGGCACCTGCACAACACCATCGAAATTGGACACGACATCAATGTGACGGGTGTGTGGGCGCAGGGCATTACTGGCAAGAACAAGACGGTCTGCATCGTGGACGATGGACTGGACATGGATAGTGATGATCTCAAGGATAATTACTTCGCCGAGGGCAGCTGGGATTTCAACGAGCAGCTTCCGGACCCGAAACCACGATTGTCGGATGACAAGCATGGCACCCGCTGTGCTGGTGAGATCTCCGCCGTGAGGAACAATGTTTGCGGTGTCGGTGTCGCATACGATGGCAAAGTGTCGGCCTGCAGAATCTTGGGCAAGGTCATCTCGGATGCGGAAGAAGCCAAGGCCATGAACTACAAAATGCAGGACAACCACATCTACTCGTGTTCATGGGGACCTCCTGACGATGGCAGGGCCATGGAACAGCCTGGAATTATCATCCGACGTGCAATGCTGAACGGCATCCAGAACGGTCGAGGTGGACTGGGCAGCATTTTTGTCTTCGCCATTGGTAACGGTGCGGCCAACGACGACAACTGCAACTTTGACGGCTACACGAACAGTATCTACTCTGTCAGTGTAGGCGGTATCGATCGCAAAGGCCTCCACCCTTACTACAGCGAGAAGTGCTCGGCACAGCTGGTGGTCACCTACTCTAGTGGCTCCGGCGATGCTATCCACACGACCGATGTCGGCAAAGATCTATGCTATGTCAACCACGGAGGCACATCGGCCGCTGGACCTCTTGTAGCTGGCATTTACTCACTTATGCTTGAGGTGAACGACAAGCTCTCATGGAGGGATATCCAGTGGATCACTATCATCACGGCCGTCGAGCTTGACCAGCCAGCCGAATACCAGATGAACGAAGCCATGAAGAAGAACTTCAGCCACCAGTTTGGCTACGGCAAGGCGGATGCCTATGCCATGGTCGAGCTTGCCAAGACGTGGGAGTCGGTAAAGCCACAAGCCTGGTTCTTCAGCCCCTGGCTACACGTCAAGCACCCGGTTCCGCAGGGTGAGCATGGTCTGGCGTCCAGCTTCGAGGTCACGGCAGACATGTTGAAGAAAGCCAATTTGGAGCGCGTAGAGCACGTCACTGTTACGATGAATGTCGAACACACTCGTCGTGGTGATTTATCAGTAGAGCTTAAAAGTCCTACCGGCATGATCAGCCACATTGCCACGACCCGTCGCTCCGACGATGCCAACTCAGGATACGTCGACTGGACTTTCATGAGTGTCGCTCACTGGGGAGAGTCGGGTATCGGCGAATGGACTGTAGTTGTCAAGGACACCAACGTCAACGAGCATAGCGGGACGTTCACCGATTGGCATCTCAAGCTGTTCGGTGAGGCGATCGACGGCGAGAAGCAAGAGCTTCTGCCTCTTCCAAATGCAGACGACGATGACGACCATGATGTATATGAAACCATGACCGCTAGTGCTCACACGACCACGGTTGCGGTGCCCACCGAAACTGGCGAGCCCGCAGGCAACCCAACTGATCATCCTGAGCGTCCCACGAAGCCTAAGCCGACCTCGTCCACTGTCACGCCAACGCCTACTCCCGATGTGGCCGAGGGTGAAGTCACCGAGCCTACCTCCACCTCCGACAGCAACCTCCTGCCACATATATTCCCAACCTTTGGCGTCAGCAAACGAACAGCAACCTGGATCTACGGCGCCCTGGCTCTCATCATACTCTTCCTCTTCGGCCTCGGCATTTGGGCTTACATTTACCGCCGCAAGAAGCGCGTTGCACGCGATGACTTTGCATTCGAGATGGTCAACCAGGAAGATGCCAATGACGACAGCGCTGGGCTGCTCAGTGGTCATTCCAGCGGAAGGAAGAAGAGAGCGGGCGAGCTCTATGATGCGACTGCTGATTACTCTGACGAGGCGGATGCTTTCGAGTTGGGTAGCGATGACGATGATGAGAGTGGGGACGAAAGGGGGAGGATGAGCGGTGGTGCACGGGCGAGACAGGAGAGGTATAGAGATGACGAACCCAGTCAAGAGGGCATAGACGTCAGGTAGCGCATTGCTTGGCGCCATAGCGAGGCGCTTTGGGTAGGGCCTTGAGAGTATACCACAGCAGTATCAAGATACCATCAGCTGTGCACTGACACGTAATCCAATACTCGTAATGCTTCTGCAGGCGCCAGATCAAGATGCATTTTGTGCGCCTGCACACGCCTCATGCATGATGTCTGAATGCTGGTGTGCGGGATCTTCAAGATGGTGGTCGACAGCCATCGCTGGCTGCTTGCAGATGGAAGTTGAGCGAGAAAAGCTCGTCCAGCTGGTTCTGCACATATCTGTGCAGCATTGTATCAGTCGTTCCGGCAGCCATCTGTCGTCGGATGTGCCTCTCTAATCCTGCCATCAATTTACATGTCGAGGGAGATGTTTTGTCAAGATAGGCAGTCAAACCCATGAAGAGCAACAAGATGGCGTATGTCTGTCAGCAGTACGTACGTGTCGACGGACTCTCATCTTTCGCGGCGACGGTGATATGAGTGGTGGTTGCGAAAACGAAAGAGCATTATTGGTGAAGTCGAATCTGCGGGAGGCCCATTCCCCTGCAGTGCTTGGCGTTGTTGACATGGAAACGGGCGCCATGGAAGTGCGAGGTGGTCTCAGCGCCCCGGAGACAGTTTTATGTACGAAACGAGAGAACTCCTTGCTTCATTATTGACAATCTGATCGTGACCATCCCACCACCAGTATTTACGCAGGAGCCTTGAGGGATACTTGAACGCTTGGCGAGAAAGATACAAGACTATGGTACGTAACGTGTTGCCCTTGGCCCCTCTTAGTCTTAGCAGAGACCCTGAAGCGCTGCGGGACAGCGTGATAAACACTTGGTGAACAGCGCTCGCCATCTATCCGCCTCCACAACACAGCCCAAAACACGACGTACACCACACCCCCAACACCACTAACACTATGGGCGATCAGGCACAAAGCACCAACTTCAAGGAGGCCTTCTCACTCTTCGACAAGCGCGGAACCGGTCGCGTGCAGATCGACTCCCTCGGCGACCTCCTCCGAGCATGTGGCCAGAACCCAACCCTCGCTGAGATCAAGGATCTCGAGCACTCAGTGGGCGGAGACTGTAAGACGTCCATCCCCCATCTCCTGCAATCCGAGTCTGCGCGACCGATCGGACACTAACGGATCGCCATCAGTCGATTTCGACGCCTTCACACGCGTCCTCAACCGACCAGGCGGCTTCCGCGACCCAGGCGAGCCCGAAGAATACTGCCGCGGCTTCCAAGTCTTCGACAAGGATCTGACCGGCTTCATCGGCGTGGGACAGTTCCGATACATCCTCACCAATCTCGGCGAGAAGATGAGCGACGAGGAGGTGGATGAGCTGTTGAAGGCAGTGGATACGAGCAGCGGCGAGCTGAACTACATGGGTAAGGCAGGCCAAGTCCCACAGAGAGTAGAGTGCGATACTGACGAGGGAGCAGATATGGTCAAGATGATACTCCAGAACTAGAGAGCACGCGACACTTCCAGACTGGTTTACATGGCATTATGAGCGAGGACGGCGTTTAGAGCGGGTTTGCACATCTGGGATAGGAGCACGATTATCCTAGAGGCTTGCACGGGAGTTGACTCTTGCAGGAGTGACGAGCTGAGCGATGCGCGCCGTACATTCTGAGATACTGCACGAATACGAATGTTCAGAGAAGCCCTCCGTGAGGCCAAGCGACTGTGATACTAGCAATCGTTCAGATGAGCTAGGCCAGCTCCACGGAGCATGCTAATGGGCAGTGGTGTCGAAAAGCGCGTCGCAACGCAGCGCTTCCCGTCTCAAAAGTTCATCAGTAGCATTGACATGGATGGCCATGAAGAAGGGCGTCGAATGCATGACGCGCTGTTGCGGTTTGTAACGCATCACAGAAGTTGGAGGAGCTTTGGGCACAACAGTATCAGCCGCAAAGAAGACCAATGTTATCAGGGAGTATGCCGATTGCATGACGCGCCTCATTGCGTATTCTATGCTAACTACCTGCGCGCCGCAAATACTAGAACCCAGTGTGGCAGCCTGCTCCTCTCACAGCCTCCACCGGGGCTTGGTACCCGAACAACGGCAAGATTCTCCAAGCACTTTACCTCTACTTCGCACTCGATCGCTTCCTCCCTGCAATCGACTTCAACTTCTTGAGCAAGCTGCTCGTCGACTTACTCTTGGGCAACTCCTCAGCCTGCGCCTCATTAGCTCCATTCCACTTCCAAAGCGGCGCCCGCGTAACAGGGAGTAATCCACTGCACGACGCGACTTTTTTTTCTCTGACGTACCTCGGCACTGTCCTCAGCCTGCTCCGCTTCCTCGGCGGCTTGCAGAAACTCCTCAGTAAGAAGGCCCGCCTCCTCCGCCTGCTTCAGCATTCGATCGCGCCAATCGCCCCACTTCTTCGCCTTGGCACCGAGCTTGATTCCACCGGCTGTGGGTACTGCATCGGGGTTCTCGGCGCCTTTGCCCTCTGTGGATCCCGAGGGGGGTTTGCTGGAGGTGCGGTCACGGGCGCTGTCGACTTTTCCTTTTCCATAGACGGAGCCTTCAACCTGCGGCGCGAATCCAGCTATCTCGCCGTGAGGCGCGTCTTGCATAGCAGCAGGCGCTGAGCTCATTCCGAACTTTTGCTGCAGGTCCGAGATGTCGTAGTCCTGTGCGGCGTTGTTCAGCATGAAGTGCGAGAGTTCCTCGACGGGATCGGTGTAGCTTACATCGCTTTCTGCACTGAAGTAGTGGGAACTCATGACTTTCGCATCGTCGTTGGAGTACACTGAGGAGGCATCATCTGGCGACAGGAAGACTCCTGTGTCTGGACGGGAGGGTGTGCCAGCATCCGCGGCTGAGCCGGTGCTGTCGTAATCTGAGTTGGCGAGGTAAGCCGCTTCGCGACGAGCAATGTACTCTGGATCTGGGACGTGAATTCCGCCGTCGCCGACGTGGTCGATGGGCTCGAGGTATGAGGTGATGGTGGGAGTGCAGGCGGCTGGGCGACGGAAGATAGATGACATGGTGGCGGTGGTTGGGTACTGGAGTGTTGGGAGAGATATGGTGTTGGCGTTGGATCGTTGGTGAGTGGAGGGAGTGAAAGATGCATGAGGCGGCGCGCATATATCGTTGTCTGGAAATCTGCTGAGGACTGAGGACAGGGGAGGGAATTTTTGGTATGCTTCGCTGTTTGAGGACTGCTATTAATGCTGTGCAGTATACGGGGCTCATCATGTCTATACCTTGAGGACAGAGAGCGCGTCATGCTATACCACGCTACGATGAGGCAGGGTGTGTTTGCAGTCTGCAAGCCGCACTCGTATGCTTCGGTAGCATTCACGCGCTGCGCCAAGCCTTCCTTCATGAAATACATGACCAATGCCAGCGGAGCGCACGTGATAAATACCAGTCACACTATGGTACTCTGTGCGACTCGTTTGCTGCTGGAGGTATGGTGCCATTGTCTGCAGCTCGGGATCCAATATCTGCTTGAGATCACAATGAGCACCTCGGACGCTAGCAAGCTGCCCAGGAAGGCATGTATAGAACTCCATGTGCCACCATCTGCCCGGCTGGGTGGAAGACTTGACCATAGCGGGCCATGGCAGACCCACGCATATCTAGCTTGCAGCGCATCGAAGGTAAATTGCATATCTTGCAACTCCCCAACATTACACCTATCACGGCATCAGAGACCATCATTGAGGTTCTTGAGAGCATTTGGACCATGAAGACTGCCGACCTTCCACGAAACATGGTAACAGACCTCGCGGACATCGGTCAAGAAGCACTGCAGCACATGGCACATTGCTTACAAGAAGCTTTCGGCGGACAGACACCTGATCTGAAGAAGTTGAGATGGAAAGCACCTTTCCTGCGTAGAGGGCGCAAGGACGATCCTCTGAGGCTACGCATGGCGATTATTGCCAGGGACATGGATGAGTTTTGTCTGGTCAACGACCTGGAGCAATACACAGCCACATCGATCCTGGATGCTGCTTCGGAGATACTACTAGGCTGCTCTGGAATGGCAATGACTTCCGAATACAGCAACGGTATGATCATCGACATGCCGGCAGTGGTAACAACGACAGTACCGCAAGTGAAAACTTCGATGTTTGAGTGCGCTGCACTCGTTCTCTGTCAACTTGCTCGATACCACTATCGATGTTACAGTAGCAACGACTCTCTGTCTATCATGCTATGGGGTCAAACTGTGCCTCGCACAGGAGTTCGCCCTCGCCGACAGGTTTCTTTGAGGTCGCCGGAGTCTGCAGTCACCAAACACAAAGCTTCCGACACGGGGAAGAGGTTCGCCACTAACCAGGCGCAGGAGCTGCATTGGGACCTCCTGAAAAGCAAGACCGAGAAAATGTTGTTCTTGGGCATGCCTCCGGACCTCCATACATTCATCAAGACTCATATACCCCGAGCTCTAGAGGTGATTGATGAAGCGTGCCGGTGTCGACACGACTCCAGTCTTGGCCGGATCTGTTTCGAGTACAACGACCAGATGCAAGAGTTTGCCCAACAAGCACTCACGTTCCTCGCACTCCGTATCAACAAATTGTTTCCCGTTACCAAGGTCGAGGACAGTTTCGACGAGCCATATCAGCGGAGTCCCAGCTTGAGACCAAGGCCAGTGACGACGAACCCTTCAGTACTTCGCCACTGGGCCGTCTTGTTCGCCCTTGATATGCTATACCGTATAAATACGAAGGACCTCAGGAACACAGCGCAAAATTTCCAAGATGCACTCGTGTACGCTTCCGGGCAAGAAGCGACAGCAGGGGTGCTCCGAGCCAAAGGGTCAGAGGTTGAAGACTTTGTGGAGCCAGTCGGTAAGTCTCCAGATCGCTTTAAAAAAAAACACGCAATTGTTGACTTCGCTGCAGAGATCGGAGCTTTTGAAAGCATGGTTTTTGCGTCGGTGGAGAACGACAAGATGGACGAATCGTGGAGGGCAGACATGCGAAGATATGCCAGACATGCGATGGTCGGTCTTGCGCAGTGTGTGTCGAGCATATTTGGGGGTGAGGCGATGACACTTTGGGGGAAGACTGTGCCACAGCGAGCGGAAGACAGGATGATGAAGCACCGCTGGCACTTGACCGATTCGGAGTTAGTGGGGTGAATGTGGAGACAGCGGATTTTGTAGTGCACGGACCTTGTTGAGTGAATGAAAGCAGTTGGGTGGTGGTTTGGTCTGGCAGGTGAGTCGGAAGTTCCACACTGATCCTACTTCAATGACAAACATCCCGTAGCAGAGGTCAGTGCTACCATCAAACCACCTACCCCACCTGTCAAATACCCTCGCTCCACAAACCACAATCTTACCATAGCAACAATCATGAACCCTTAGAAAATTCACGGCCTAAAGACCCCGCCAGGCATACCAAGTGAAGAGCACGTAACCTGCCAATAGCAGTCCAATAACCTCCCCGACCTCTACCACTCCTGGAAAGATCCTCTCAACCTGCCCATCACATCGACCATCCGCCCGCATCACAGCCAGCACTCCCCTCCTCCGCAAGGCCATCTCAGACCGCCACCTCACCTTTCCCAACCGGTACTCCTCTCCAGCAATGAGAAGAAGCTACCGGCTCCAGTAACAGTTCATCTTCCACAATCAGCAGGCACCTCAACGCCTTATCGCTAAATTCCGCAGATTCGGCACGGGAAACCCCAAGGCCCTCCCTCCCTCCCTATTGACGAAACCATCATCAAGCGCCAAAAACAATCCGTCAAATCCGATTCCACTCCGTCCGTATCAATACGAATTTGCGAGGCCGTAGGAAATCGCAGCGTACCTACCTACCTACCTACATCTTCAACACATTGCCTTGCCACCTTCATCAGTGGCCTCAGGCGGCAGATGCGGCGGCACAGCGCCTCAGCGGAGGACTGGGACAAGGCAAGGTGCTTGGAATCGGTGGCTGGGCCAGACAGACTGGTGTAGATGCTGTGCGTACGCGAAATTTTCAGGGGCAACGGACACGTTGCGCTTGCGACCCCCCGGGGGCCTGGGCAGTTGGATGGATTTTCGCGTGGCGGGTTGGAAATGCGTCGAGGGTGATGATGCACTCGCTGCTTGACGAGGAATTTTCGCTGTGATGCGCTTGGTAGCCGTTGGGGAGTTGAAGGCACTGTTCAGTGAGCCATGCTTGTTTCAGACTGTCACTGAGCTCGTGGGAAAGGTTGTACTGTAGCATGTCATTTTCTCAATTTTATTCATCATCCGCTGGTAATGCGACGCGCGCCCGTTTTGTTCCCTCACTGCCCTCCAGCTCCGATCCTCCACGCGATCTACCTTTCCCTTCTACCGCTGGGCTGACGATTCTTCACATATCCACCAAGCTCAAAGCATCTCGCTCGACGCTATCTTGACCTGGCCGTGGACCTCTGCGGATGTGGCCAGCTTAGGTAGCCTTTGCGCTCCTTTCGCTGCGTTTCTTCGCACGAGCCAGAAGACCACTCCTGCCACGATGGCCAAGGCAGCCCGTACGCGAATCACTATCCCGACTATTGCGCCGCCAGGAATACCGTCGCCGGAGCTCGAGGAATTGGTATCAGTTGTTGTGGTGCTTTTCGTGTGGGTGGCATTCGTAGTGGCTCAACCAACCCAAGGCTCATGAACAAGTCCCCAACGCAGCAGACTCTCATATCCATCGCCAAGTCCAGGGCCGGCTGGGATGATGAGTCCACAACAGCTGTGCCGGAAGAGACGATACGCACGTATCCATATACCCCGTTGATCATATGCTACATAACTCTGATGCCACCCATATCCCATGCTCGTCATCTAACGCTCCGCAAAGACCATGCAGCCAAAGAGAAACCTAAACAAACACCTTCGCCATGCATTTCAAACACCTTTAAAACACCTCTCAATCATTTCTACTTCCACGCACTCAACCCCGCCCAAGGGTCGCCAGATCCGTTTGGAGCACCCTGCCTAGCATTCTGAGCATACCCACCCGGCCCCAATGGATACTGGCTAGACTGCAAAGCGCTGTAGTCTTGGTTCGGAGGTGGTCCAGGTGGTGGTGGCGGAGGCTGCCAGCCAGCAGGCATACTCTGGCCGCCATATTGTGGCTGTGGTTGTTGGCCGTAGTGTGTCATGGAAGGCTGCTGGTAGTTGTTGTACTGCTGGTTTGGAGGTGGCGAGAAATATTGTTGGTGCGCAGGAGGGGATATGGCGCCATAAGAATTTGGGTTGTAGTTGCTGGTTGGCGTCTGGTGTTGCTGTTGCTGTTGCTGTTGCTGTTGCTGTTGAGGCTGCTGTTGGTAGGATGGGTATGGCGCGGGCGGTTGCATGCCGTTCGCCTGGTATCGTGGAGTAATAGGCGGACTGGCGGCGGGATTGTACAGCGGCTGTGGGCCGTAGCTCGGTTGCGACTGATGTAAAGGTGGAGCTCGCTGGCTTGAATTCCTTTGATCACTGAAGCTTGGCACGGGCGAGTGACTTAGTTGACTTGACGGACTCATGCTCATGCGTTCCATCAGCTCCTTCATCTTGTTTTGCTCTCGATCAGCACCGCTACCCTTAGAAGCCTCTATTGAGCTGAGCAACTGGCCGCCTTCTGATCGCCTGTTCTCGACGAATGATTGTACGTTCTTCTGCAGGCTCTCTACAGTCTCCTTCATCTCGCTGTAGAACTGCTCGGCTCTGGATAGGCCAGCTTGCAGGTCCTGGTAAGCTTGATATACTTTCTTGTACTTGCTCAAGACAGAATTGCGCTGCCGTGAGAAGGCTTCGTACTTGTTCTGCTCGCCCCGCACTCGCTTGTCTTGTAACAGCTCGCTGTACGTCCGCGTCAGTTCCTTCATAAGGGACGATTGCTTATGCACGGCCTGCAGAATTCTATTCTGATGTGGTCGAAATTTCTCAAGCTCAGACTTGAACAATTGGCTTTCCTGATTGGTAATGCCCTTCTTGTTCAAGATGAGCACGTTGCTGATGTCGTCGTTGTGGATCTGCATCAGGAACTTCAGCTTCAATTCCACACACTGTTGCGTTCGCGACTTACCTTCTCCTTGAGATCCTTCAGCACTTGCGCTCGCTCTCTCTTCACAAGCTGGAGTTTCGAGATCAAACCCTCGACACGCTCAATCTGCTCGGCCACACTCTGCCTGGAGTCGTCCGCAAAGTCATCATCGAGCAGATTGCCCTCTTCGCCCGCACCAGGACTCGTCACGCCTCGCTTGCCCGCGCCAGCCTTGATCATAGCACGCTGATATAGCACATCCGCCTCATCGGTCTCACCCGCTGACCGCATCTCGTCCAGATCAGACTCGTACTGCCGGAATGTGCTGTATAGCTGCGCATCACTCGTCGAGGCCTCCTCAACAGCTGATCGATAGCGTCGCGCGTCCGTGCGTAACGTCTGCGTCAATCTGCTTGAAGGTTGCTGTGTCCAGTCACTGCCATATTTACTTCGCATCTTCTCACAGACTGATTCCTCCATGTCTAGCTGCTTCATACTGCTGTCTAGAGTTGACATGATGTTCTGCTTGTCGTCGCGCAGCCGGTCAAAGACTGGTCCGAACGGACTGTGGCCTGCCAGATCCGCACACCAGTCTCTGAATTCTTCGTCGACGCTCATGGAGTCCTGATCCGCAGCCCCTTTAAGTATGTTAAGACTCCCCGGTAGTTTCAGATAGTCCAACGATGTTGCCAGCTCATCGTCAGCCGTATCGACTCGCTCTGCTTCCGCTCGTATCATCTTTGCCTTCTCTTCATCGTACAAGCTCGCGCTTTCTGTTACAGACATTGGCACGATGCGCTGGAAGATATCGGGTCCGATGATTCTTTGAATGTCCTGACCCTGATACAGCTCGCTGACCGGTATCGCCTTCGCTGCCGGGAGCTTCGGTATACTGGGCAAGTTCGTCTCTGAAGGCACTGGCTGGTGGTAGATCATGTCGTTGTCCCTGTTATACTCAGCGAGCAGTTCTGTTATCGATGCGCTCTGCTTCTTTGTCATGTCCGCCAGTGTTTGGCCGGTCTCGGAGTTCAGGTTGCTGTTGGCTGGCATGCTGCTCGGGAAAGCATTAGCCAATCGACTGGCCTCTTTGGCTGCTGTCATAGCTGCATTCAGTCGAGCTATCGCTTGGCCGTAGCTGTTCGCCTCGTAGTCTGCCACGGCCTGGTAGTACTGTGCCACACTTGCAATGTGGTGTTGCTTGATCTGCACCATGAGCAGCCAAACTCGCTCGAAGATGGCTCTCGAGACATTGTCCTGCACACCCTCCACCGCTTGCGCGTACAAGTATGCTGCCTGCGCAGCCAACTTCGCGATCAGACCCGGCTTCTTCTTGTCCACTACCTGCTTCTCAATAAACACCTCTTGTCCTTGTGCAAGCATGATATTGATCAACGTCTTGACCGTATCCCGACTCAGATCCGTCGAAGGCGCATGTAAGAAGTTCTCATTGATATACGTAAACATTCCCGCCGATGCCTGGAAAGAATGATACGCCGTCTTCAACCCAGTATCCTCATGCCTATTCTGGTTCGCAGCATGACAACTCAGCACCGCGGAGATGTTGAAGATGATGCTCGCCTTCTCATACGCCAGCGAGTACTGACTGGTGGGCTTGTGCGTGAAGGCATCGAACCACGTAAAGCTGATCTTGATGTGGTTCTCATCGACGGGGAAGCGGAGATCTAGCAGTTCCAACTGCCCGTAGTATCTGTACAGCAGATCTCTCCCCGCAGCACTGTCCTTCCCAGCTCCTCGCATGTCCTGCCGTAATCGATTGAGCTGGCCGCACTCGTCGTTGTATCGCTCGGGGTCGTCGCCGTACTGTGACCGGATGTAGGCCTTGATGGGGTGGATCCAGTCGATCTCGTTGGTCTGCTTGAGCGGACTCGATATCATGGGGACCTGCATCGCGGCGGCGGAGAGCTGTCTTGACAGCCCGGGGCGGATGGGGAGCATCAAGAGGATGAGTCTGATGGTGGAGGTCGCGTCTTACGCAATGGCAAGGTCCTCGTCTGGGGGTGTGTTGTGTGAGGAATCCTGGTTTCTGCTATGGCAAGGCCATCACCATCACGGGCATCAGGCAAATCACAAGCTGGCCGTGTGACGTGGGCGTTCTCTAAGCGCTTTGCATAGCAGGACCTTTCTCTGTTTCCTCAGTACTTCTCGGTGAAAATCGTTTGCTGCGAGCGTTGTACCGCGAACTCAGACGAACATGCAGGATTTCAGTGTTTCGAGCGTGACGTTCGGCGTGGGGTGCTTCTGATGGATAGAACTGTTCCGGGCGGCTCCTTCAGCGACCTACAGGTAGTAGAAGTCAGGTGCACCGCGTGCACGGTCGCACCCTGTGCACAGACACCTTATTATAACCTATGTTGTTCTTAAAGGTGTATCTCACTTAATATTGCAGCTATTAACTTTATATTTAGACTATGTTATATTTAAATAGTGTTCTATCGACTTTATAAGTCTTATTATTATAATTATCGTAGTAGGATTACGGCTTGCCCTCGTCGTATTCTTACTTAGATTAGGCTATTTAGCTCTTTAGCCTTGTTATCTTTCTTTATATATACCTTTAACTTAACTATTAGCTACTAAGGTTTACGTTATCGCCTTAGCTTCTTTATAGACTATTAAAGTATATATAGTAGTTGTTTCTTAAGCTCCTTAGCCTCTATAATCTAAGCCTTCTTAAGCTCCTTCTACTTAGCCTTTATAATACGGTCTTACTTACGCTATACTACTATAATCTTTACTACTTACTACTTAGCTTATAAGGCCTCCTTCTTAAGTTACTTATTAGTAATAGTAGCCTCTTTCTTAGTCTCTTTCTAAGCCTATAAACGCTTAGCCTAGTTAATCTTTATAGGAGAGAAGAATATAGTAGCCTAGTTATTATTAGCCCTTAATTACTCGAAGAGCCCCTTACTACGCTTACGCTTCTTCTTCTTAACCTATAGTATAGTTATAAAGCCCTTATTCTTAGCCTTAAGGATAGTATTCTCTATAGAGATAGCTATAATCGTGTTCTTAAGCTTTCTAACCTTCTAGTTATTATACTCTATAATAGTATCTTTAAGAAGGCTCCTTAGCTTACGCTAGTTACTAGCTAAAAGGATAGAGCTAGTAGAGTTACTAGATAAGGGCCTTACTTCGAATATAGGTTCTTTAGGTTCTTTAAGTGTCTTAATAACCTAGGCTAGATTAAATAGATATAAGCCTATCTTAAGCTATCTACTAGCTATATTCTTCTATTACGGTTTTAAAGAACGAGAGAAAGAGAGTCCCGTAAGATGCGTGCTAGGAATATAGAAACTAGAAGACAAGGTCTAATTGCTTAGACCTCTAACGCGATTAGGTTACGTACGTAACCGTAGCAAACCTATATAGTCGAACACGTAAAGCTAGGCGACTAGACGACTAGACGACCAGTTAACTAGTCGAATAGTCAACTATAGAGCTAAGACATAGCAATGTCTCCTTTATATTTAGAAACGCTAGAAACCCTTATAGTTCTAATACGTTTAACTTATATTACTATCTTACTAATTAGAATATACTCTTACCCTAATTATTTATCTTCGCTTAGCTTACTTTAGCCTCTCTAAAGAATACCGCTACGTAACTTAACTTATCTCTCTTTTAAGACTAGCCCTAGAACGAGACATAACATCTTCGTAGTAAATGCTTTTACCTATACTAGCTAGAATAGTATAAAGAAGTTACGCTTTATAATACTTAAGACAATTATAGCATTATAGATATGTCTATTAAGCTCTATAAGGGGCGAGCCCTTGTCTTTTAGCACGGGCTACGCCTATACGTCCGGATTAAAGTCCGGCACCTTTGTTTTAGACTACGTTATTAGGTTTAGTATAACCTAATAATATTACAAGTTAAGAAGATAAGCTTAATCGGGTTTATTCTCGAGCCGATAGGAAGTCGAGGGAGAGTAATAAAGTAGTAGTTGTCTTAGTCTTATAAAGACTTAAGAAATAGTATAGTAGAGGTTAGGTTTTAGTATATTCTAAATAGTAATATTAAATAGTAAGTTAAATGTATCGAAACTATAAGGGATTCTTAGCGTTCCTAAATATAAAGGAGACTCTTATACTAGCTCGTAGTAGGTGTCCGACCGTCTATACGACTAGTCGTCTAGTCGTCTAGTTATATTTGACTATATACTATTACTACGGTCGTCTACGACTATATACGAAGCCTACGGTCGTGTACGTAATTAGGGCTTAGCGACTCTCTTTCTTCTTTAGCGATTAGTCCTTATTTCTTAGTCTTCTTTCTTATACTACGTCTTTACGTAGTCCTTTAATCCGAACCGTAATATACCTCCGACTTCTCCTTTCTCCCGTATCGAACTTATTATATACCTTATAGAACTTTAGTATATACGTCGTTTACCCGTAATATTAAGTTCGATCTATTCGAATTAACTAGGTATATACTATCTAAGAGACGGCATAAGTAATAGCGTCGCCGGGTAGCAAGAACCCCGGGATAGGTACCTTAAATAAGAGCTTCTAGCTTATACTCTAATAACTATACTAGTAATAAGAAGAAATATAGGCCGAGTTAATTACGACGTAAGCTACCCTAAAAGAGTCGGAAGACGCTCGACGATAATCGATACCTACGGTATTGTTACGGGTGAACGACGTATACACTAAAGTTCTATAAAGTTTATAATAAGTTCGATATGGAAGAAAGGGGAAGTTACACGCTATCCGAAGAAAAGGTATCGGAAAGCAATCCGAACGCATAGGCGTAGCCTATGCTAAGAAACAGGGGCCCGCCCCTTACACTACCCCCCCTTCCTCCTCCGCCGCCCCTTCCGCCCTAGAGCCTATTGTCCCAGGTGTTTTAGTTAGGCTCGCAATAGGAAGTGCCCGAGCTTCTCTTCCTTATTGTCCGGCCCTACCGACGCCGAGACGAAGTATTATTACCTAGGTAAGTGTAAGGTTTACTATTGTCTACTAAGTAACAATAGCTATTGTTATATATAAACAATAGGAGCCTAGAACATATCTTTAGGTTCTCCTTCTCTTTTTTTTCTTTTCTTTCTTTTCCTTATTACCTACTGCACGCGTAAGTCGCCCCTCCCCCTCCCCCCTAGCTAAGCGTCTCTAGCCTTAGGGGCATATTCGCGCATCTTATACCTATCGCTTAGGGAGACGACATTTTCCCTACGGGTTCCGACAGGTACTAATGGCATGCCGTGAATAGAAACTACTACTACTATATCTCCTACTAATACTATTAAGTAAGTCCGAATGAATTCCTACGGAGACCGAAACATTCTAACCGGAGCCTAGCATAAAATGTCCTAACGCCGAATCTACTACGTCCCCTACGCCTCCGCTAGCGTAGACTACGTCTCCTAGTATATAAGTATCGGTCCTCGTCCTATTCTTATCGGGGTCCGCTAATTATCGTTAGGGCGTAACCGCGCGCGCCTACTAGGCCTATAACACTAATCGCAAGCATTACGAGGACATGTATATACACCGCGGACCCCGAAGGAGAATTATCGCTAACCGCGCGTTTTAGGCCGGAGCTCGCCTACGCCGCCTATACTAAGTAGACCCGCGCTACTAACTAGAACCGCGCGTAAGCATCTTCCCTAGCGTCCTCCGCGACTTTTCTACCGGCTTACGGTCTTTTAGCGACGACGCTCGTACTAAGCTCCGTACCGTCCTTAAAGCCTAGAAGGCTTTAAAGCCTCTCTAGCGTACTAGTATACTCTCCCGGTAAGTTTCTACGGCCCCCGCCTCTTTATACGCGCTTACCGATTCTTTTAGTACGGTTGCCGCTAAGGTTATAGGCACTATAGCTAATGCTTAGCTTACCTTTAGGTAGACGTATATACTACGGGCCCCGTTATAAAACTATCGCTAACCGACCTCTTAGTCCCGGGGGCGCCCTACGCGACCTCTAGCTAGGCTAGCGCCGCGTACGTTAGGCCTCGGCCTCTACTAACTAGCCTTCGGGTACCCTCGTCTTTCGCGCGGGCCGCGACCGGGCTATTATAGTATGTAGCTATCTCGAAAGGGATCGGGCTCCGCTACTTTTACGGCGGACGCCGCTAAAATGAAACGCTCTTAAACTCACCTATACCTTCTTACCCTCTCTATCTCCTAAAAAGACTCCCTAACCTAAAAGAACGCCTACCTTTTCCTAAACGCCTATGTCTACGCTAAATCCCTAGTAATCCTTACCTTTTCGCCTTTTCCCCCTTCTATTCGTATCCTATGCCTCCTTCGGTCCGTTATGCGTTATTAGGTTACTATATCTCCTCTCGAAGTTATCCGCGGCCGCTGTATCCGCGAGGTACCCTAATAGTTCCTATATAGGCTTGTAGTATCCGGTCTATTTTACTAGGACTTCGCGTACTCGGCCTCTACCTCTAACCTTAGTTCTAGCGTATAGGATCTCTTCTACCTACTACTCTTCGTAAGACTTAATTATAATAGGGTCCGGCTGTTTATTATCGATCTCCTATCTAGGTAAGGGGTCTTAGCTTATAGGTCGTAGTAAGTTAGGATAGAAGACCGGGTAGATCCCGTCGGGGATCCTAGATAAGCGTATAGATAACGGTAAGATTACTTCTACTACCGTATACTTCGCGTCTCTATAGTCGAGGCTCTTCTTTAGTCGAATAGTAACATAGTTACGTAGATCTAGCTAAACTTTATCGCCTATACGATAGATTAGTACGGGCTTCCTATCCCGGTTAGCGTAGTCCTCCTATTTTTAGGCGGCTTCCGCTATACTCGCCTAACATAGGTCCGTAATCTTTTGCATCCTTTCTACGAATAACGTTACCCGTTACGCGGCGTCCAACTAAGAGGTCTCTAGATCCGGTTATAACTAAACGGGTAATAGTGCCTCGTATCTATATATCGCGAAGAAGGGGCTTATTCCTAGCCTAGCGTAATACCGCGCGTTTAGAGCAAGTTACGCCGTAGGAAGCTAGCGTTTCTAGTCGGACTACTTATAGTTAATGTAGTTACGAAGGTAAGCCTAGACTTCCTAGTTTAACCGTTCCGGGCCTCCGTCGGTTTATAGGTAGTAGGCGGAGCTAAGCCTCTATTTTACACCGGTTAAACGATAGAAGGTCCTCTAGAAGGTACTCGTCCAGTTAGTACCCCGGTCACTCGTAATAGCTTAAGGGAGGCTATAGTATCTTACCTAGCAGTCTAAGAATCTCTTAGCGCAGTCCTCAGCTTTTATAGTAGGCATCGCTTCTAAAACGACGGTCTTACTTAGTCGATCCTTAATTACCTAGAGGTAAGTGTTCCCTTATGACTCGGGCATATCCGTTATAAAATCCATCGAGATCTCCTAGAAGAATCGGTCGGGGACCGGTAAGGGTTGTAGGAGGCCGTGTTTTTATTCCCTCTATACCTTATTCCTGCCGCAGTAGTTACAGTTCCTTAAGAACTACCTTACGTACTTAGACTATAGGGGCTAGTAGAAGTTACGACTTAGTATCGATACTATAGAGTCCCGGCTAGGGTGGCCGTATACCGGTAAATCGTGCACGGATTAGATTAGCTTAGTTCGAAGGATGTCGTTCTATAGAATCGCTATATCCGCCTTCTTATAGTCGGACTCCGTAGAACTAGGAGCTCTAGGCACCCAAATCCTACCGCGGTAGCGGAGATACCCGTTACGGTCGATGCTATAGTTACCTACTTATACCTTAAGTTTTACCTCGCTAGGAAGTAAACGCGCTCCTACCTTAATCGCGCGGTGTACCGCTTAGAACGTGCTGTCCTTCTCGATAGTTCTTTCCTAGAGGCCGTTTAGCTCTTAGTCTTAGAAGGGTCCCTATAGTGCGCCCGGTAAATCCGCCTCTTCTATAGCGGATAGTCCTTCGAACTACGTAGCTAAGATTTGTACTAACGAAACCTTTATAGTCGAGCTAACGTCTACTACCTTTAAGCCCGGCTAATTCTTTACGATGTCCGGTTTAAGAAACCTACGATACCGTAATAACTTATCGTCCTACCTAAGTGTGTCCTACTCCCTTCGAGAAAGGGTATCTGGTATAATCGCCTCGGTACCCGGCCTATATACTAGTAAAAACTAGAATTTTGTAACTTCCTTAACCTATAGGATCTACTGTTCGGAAAGCTATCTCTTCGTTATAAAGTATTCTAGGTTCTTATAGTCCGTCTAGATTATAAAGGGCCTACATGTTTTTAACTCGGGAGCCTATTCTTTAAGATAGGACACTACCGCGAGCATCTCCTTATCGTAAATGTCGTAGTTAATCTTAGCCTTATTAAGCTTCTTCGAGTAGAATCCTACTAGTTTTACAACTCCGTCCTTTTCTTATAGGAGGGCGCCTCTAAGCGTAAAGCCGCTATAGTCCGTCTCTAAAAACGTAGGGAGCTCCGGGTTCTAGTAGGCTAAAACTAGTGCTTTGTAGTACTTGTCCTTTAGGGTCTTAAACGTATTAGCCTAACGATCTCCCTAGGAAAACACCTTATTCTTACCGGTTAGCGACGTTAAGGGCTCGGCGAGCTTTAAATAGTTTAGAATAAACATTCGGTAGTAGTTCGCGAAGCCTAAGAACCGCTACACTTCCTTCTAGGTAACTAGTGCCTTCTAGTCCTTTACTACTACTACCTTTTCGGGGTCGGGTCCTACTCCTATCCCGTCGGCATATATAATGAACCTAAGGTACTTAACCTTCTTCTATACGAACTTATACTTTCCTAGATCTAGGAAAAGGCCTCCGTCCTAAAGCTTCTAGAGTACGATGCGAACCTTCTAGAAATAGTCCTTTTTTGTTCCGTCGGAGTAAATAACGACGTTGTTAGCGTAGGCCGAGGTAAAGTCGTCTAGGTAGTCCCGTAATAAACTGTTAATATACCGCTAGAATGTTATAGGGGCCCCGGATAAACCGAACGGACATACTAGCTACTCCTATAGACCGAATCTAGTTCGAAAGGCCGTCTTATACTCTTCGCCTCGAGCTATCCGAAGGTGGTAGAATGCGGTAATAACGTTAACCTTCGTAATCTATCTAGCGCCCGTTAGGTTCCGAATAGTTTCTAGGATTAAGAGTAGCGGATAACGGTCCTACTTAGTAATCGAGTTCAATGCTCTATAATTATAGTAGAACCTAAGTCCTCCCCCGGGCTTCCTTACGAATAAGACGGGAGCCGCCGCTTCTAAGGTAGAAGGGCGAATGTAACCCTTACGCTATAGTTCCGTTAGTAACTTCCGGAGGATAAGTAGCTCGTCTTTAGACATGCTATAGAGCGGTCCCTAGGGCAATGGTTCCGGGCTTCCGTCGGCTTTCGTCCGTATCTCGATCTTATAGTTAAGGTCGCCGCGGTACGGAGCTAGTTTATTAGCTTCCCTAGTGGAAAACAGCGGCAATATATCCTAAAGTTCTAGAGGTAAGCCCTTCTTAAGTTCCTCTCGCGTAGGCGGCTCCTTCTTACTAAGGGCTTTCTTAATATCTTCTACGGTTACCGCGGTAATCGTAGCGAAGAGCTCACCCGACTCGTGTTCTTCGTAGTTACGTCCTTCGGGTACCTATTTCTTTACTAAGCTATAGTAGTACCGGCGCTTTTTAGGCGTAGTCCGGATCTAGTTATACGCCTTCTACGGGTTCCCTAGGATTATAGGGAAGTCTAGATTAGGCACGACGTAAGCATAAACCACCTAGTAGATCCCGGCAGTTTCTATACGGAAGGCGACTACTCCTTCGATCGAGTTCCGTATCGCCTTCGTAAACCCTATAGCCTTACGGCTCTCGTTACTAACATACGTAAGACCGAGGCCTTTCGCTAGGTCTCCGTTAATTATAGCGTAGCATATACATCCTTTATCGATAAGGGTAAACGTTCCGTAACTTTCGTTTAGGAGTACGTCGGTATATACAATATTCCTATTTATAGAACTCTTAACTACGTTCCACCCCTTTACTAGTGCTTCTTTATCTCCTAGTTCTAGCTTTTAACTAGGAGCTAGTCTTTTCCTATCTCTTCGGGATCCGACTTAAACCCGTCGTCCTCTAGGATCGGCGCGACCGAGGCCGCATTAATCCTAGTAGGATTGACTACTACGGCGTACGGGCATTCCTTTACTCGATGTCCGCTCGCTCTATAGCGGAAGTAGAGCTGTTCTTAGCGCCTACGATCCCTCTCCGCGGTGTCTACCTATTTTGCTCTCTACCTCCCTTTATCCCTTCCGATCTCTACGACTTCTAGAGCGGCCTCCGCTTGTCTAGGTTAGTGCTATAATAGTGTTACTATCGGCATTAACCTAGCTACTAGCCGCTCTCGTAAAAGAACGGGTAGTAACTATAGCGGTCGTACTAGAGTCCTTATTGTTATCCTTCTACCTCTTATAGGCTATTTTAAACTAGTCCGTGTCCTCGAGGTTAGTTATAATCCGTTCGACCTCCCCCGTAAACTCGTAGTAGTCCTCCTTCTTCGGCATAGCCGCCGTGTACATCCGAACGGGGTTCGAGAAGGTGTTACGTAAGTAACTAATCTTCGCATCGTCGCTCTAGTTCTCTCCGCCGGCGCTTAGTAGGAGTCCGTCGAATTTTATCTAGTAATCGTACTAAGGTTAACCGTTCGTATGTTTAATCTTAGTAAGCTACTCTAGGGCCTTAGCGCGCTCGTTACTATTACCGAAGACTTTCTCGAGTTACGTAAAGAACGTAACGGGGTCCTTCCTAAGTTTACCGTCTCCCTTATCCTAGAAGTGCCGTATCCTAGTGTTATTGTCTCGTTCTAGGGCTAGTCTCAAAAGAGAGATAAGTTAAGTCACGTAGCGGTATTATTCTTTAGAGAGGCTAAAGTAAGCTAAGCGAAGATAAATGATAGGAATAAGAGTTGTATTCTAATTAGTAAGATAGTAACATAAGTTGAACGTATTAGAACCATAAGGGTTTCTAGCGTTCCTAAATACAAAGGAGATAGAGCGTTTACTCTCCGTGCTCTCTATGCTCACTATGCTCTCTCGAGATCACCGAGATTAACGAGATTAAGGAGATTACTTTAGTTGCTCTCTCGGTTCCTTAGTTTTATTCCTGCGGGTAAGAGAGCACTTCTCGGGCGGAAGCGCCTACTAATTGTAGAGGTCTAATTAGTTAGCTTCCTTTAGCCTCAGATTAGAACCGTAACACTATTACCCTTTTAGCCTAGCTCTATCCTAGAGCTTTATAAGTCATGTTATACTTCCTTTTCGTGTCTCGTAACGATGTCTTCTTCCTCCTAATCTAAATCTACCGCTCGCCGTAAGAAGAAAGCCTAGCAGATCTTTCGTAACGGCAATACCGCGATGCGTCCGTATAATTCTTATTAAAAGGAGGGCCGTGTGTGCAAGGTGCACATCTCATCTAGTCGCTGTTCCGAGTGCTAGCAGCGGAATCTAAAGAGTTGCAATGCGAGGGTAACCGAGGGCGAGTAGAAGCGCTTATCGCTTTAGCGGAAGAAATTGTTGTAGGAACTAGATACCGCGAAGAGGATTCTTAGTAAAAGGTAGGATGCCTTAATAGAAGCGTATACAAAGGAAATGCGCCTTCGTAAGCAATTGGATGCGGTTAAATAGAAGGTTACGGAGGGTCGTTCGTTAGAAGATCGGTTGTTACTAGACGAGGATCTAGGGGCGTAGGAGTACGCTATAGTAGACGCGGATCCTAGTGCTCCTAATCTATCCTTATCTCCTTGGACCTAGAGTGCTATCGAAGGTCTTCCGGACGACTTCTAGCTTTCTCCTTCTAGCGAGACGGTGCCGTCGGTAGCTTAGCCGGCTCCTTCGTAAGGGTATTTATTTGTAAGTTGTATCCCTATTCTTATTAATCGGCTAGGTAGCTTAGTAGTAGAGCGCAAGCTGTCTACACTCTTAAGGTCGTAGGTTCGATTCCTACTCTAGTCGTCCGTTTGCTCAAAAGTTACTATGTCTTATAGTGTAGTTACTTCTAAGCAAGCGCCGTTTTAATACTCCCGAATCTTCTACTAACAGTTTCGTAGGTTTTCTTTTAGTTCCTAGGTATTTTCTACTTCGTCGTATCCCTTCCATTTAATAAGGTATCGCTAACCCTTTTTATCTAGGATTTTTTTGACTTTAAATTCGTTTTCTGCTTCCGGCTCGAAATGGAAGCTCTCTTAGCAAGGTGTTCTAGCGTCTACGGGTTCTAGCTTAGAGATATAGAAGACTAGGTGGATTTTTACGTTAGGTGGTAGTCGTAGTCGATAGTTAACTAGTCCTACGACTTTGTCGATTAAAAATGGTCCGACCTTAACGTGATCTAGTTTCTTAGTCTATCTTCTTATTCTTAAGTTTTTTATAAGGAGATAGACCTTATCCCCCTTTTTTAGTAGAGGTGCCATTTTTCTCGTATCCTACCGTTATTAAGACAGTTTTCGTTATGTATCTTCGATCGCCTTGCGTGTTTCTTTATACACTTCCTTAAGAGTATCCGTCGTCACGATTACTCTCTCGGCCTATGGATGGGATCTAGGTGTTCCGAATAGGTTATGATCTTTACTAAAGTTCGCATAAAATGGCGTCGTTGAAGTTGTCTCCGATTTGTGGTTGTTTAGTACAATCTACGCTATTGGCAGTAATGAAACCTAGTTGTCTTATGCATAGTTAATGTAGTATCGTAGGTATTGTTCTAGCGTTTAATTTATCCTTTCGGTTTGTCCGTCTATCTCCGGATAATATGCTATTAACAGCTTATGTTTGATTCCGATCGTTCCTATAAGCGTCTTCTAGTAGTTTAATATAAATAGCTTATCTCTGTCCGTTATAAACGCTTAAGGGAATCCGTGGTATCGGATAAGTCTATCTAGTACGAGGTATCCGAGCTGCTCTACATTGTACATTTCTAATGTAGGAATAAAGTGTACGTATTTCGTAAGTCTATTAACTATAACTAGTATTATGTCGTATAGTTATTTCGTAACTTGATCTCTTAACGGTAGGAGTTTCGTAATAAAGTCTATTGTGACTTCGTCCTATAGTTTCGTCGGTAGTGTCCTAAACTGTAGGTAACCGTATTTTGCATGTCTCGTAGCCTTATTTCGTTAGCAGTGTACGCATTATTTAATGTAGCGTGACACCTTAAGTCTTATCTATAGAAAGGAGAAACTGCGCTGTATTAGGTCTATAGTTTTTAAAGTTCTAGGGTGTCTATAAGTTAGTCCGTCGTAATGTTATTAAATGTATTCTTCTTCTCGATCCTTAGGTACTTAGTATTTTCCTTACGATATAGGGAATTGTTCGTCCCTGTCGCCTAGTATCCGTACGATGTTGTTAAATTCTCTTGTATTAGCACTAAGACTTCCGTCGGGGTTCGTCTTTAATATCTTATGTTACACTAGTTCTTTTTCTTCTATATAGTCGCTTCTTCGGCTTAGCGCGTCGGCGCGGCCATTCTCTCGTCCTAGAGTATATTTAATTTCGAACTTATACTGTCCTAGCAGCTCCGACTAGCGGGCTTGCCTTCGGGTAAGTTCTTTCGTTGTCGTGAAGTACGTAAGATTCTTATAGTTAGAAAGAATCGTTAACTTCGGTAGGCCCTCGATATATACTCTCTAATGTTGCATAGTAGCAACAATGGCTAGAAGCTCTTTATTATAGATGTCGTAGTTCTGTTCCGCTATAGTCATTTTCCGGGAGTAATAGGCTACTAGGTGTCTCTACCTATCGCGTGTCTACGTTAGACACGCGCCTATTGCTATATTAGACGCATCGGTCTCGATGTAGACTTCCTTACTACTATTGAATAGTCGAAGCGTAGGGGCTAAAGCGTATTATTCCTTAAGTTTCTTAAATACTTTAATCTATTCTTTTCTCTATTTCTAAGTGACGTCCTTTCTTATAAGCATCGTTATTAGTGCTGCTATCTTTAAGTAGTCCTTAATGAATTTCCGGTTGTAGTTCGCTAGTCTAAGGAATGATTGTACGTCCTTGACTGTTTTCGGTTCTAGCCATTCTCTAATTAACTATGTCTTCGTAGGGTCGATCGTTATTCCTATAGTGCTAATAATGAAGCCTAGGAATTTAACTTCTTTCTTATAGAATTCGCATTTCTCGGGTACCGTCTTGAATCCTAATTGCGTAAGTCGTTCGAAGACGTCCTAGACTTGTCTTATATGTTCCTATAGGGATCCTTTCGTGTAGACTAGTATATCGTCTATGTAGGCGATAACGCATACGTCGAGTAGGTCTCTAAGTGTTTCGTTAACAAGGTCCTAGCAGGATGCGGGTGCGTTAGTTAATCCTATTAGCATAACTAAGAATTCGTAGAGTCCGTATCTTATTCTAAAAGCGGTTTTCCATTCTTCTCCTTCTACTATCCGTATAGCGTAGAAGGCATCTCGTAGGTTAATCTTCGTATACTAGTCCGATCCGGTTAATCTGTCTTATGCTTCTTCGATGTTAGGTAGCGGGTATCGGTTCTTAATCGTAATCTCGTTTAACTTCCTATAGTCTTATACGAGTCGTAACTTCCCGTTTGCTTTTAGAACGAACATGTATAGAGTTCCTACACTTAAGGTGGATCTTCTTATCTATCCTTTAGCTAGCTTCTCCTTTAGCTATTCTCGTAGGGTCTATAGCTCTTTCTTAGACATTTGATATAGGGGTCCCTATAGAGGCTCTTTCCCTAGCTAAATGTTAATCTTGTGATCCTATAGGCGGTGCTTAGGTAAGGCGGTTTTGCCTCTTTCCTCTTTAAAGAGTCGCGACTACTTACGATACTCCTTAGGAATACTTAACTCTAAGATGTTAGTATTCTTCGATGGTGCGTTACTTCTATCACTTCTAGTAACTTCGTGACCCGGCGGCCCTACGCTAGTGTCTGTCCCGGTCGAAGGTGGTTCTTCTATCCTTCTATTCGGCGTAAGCTGTATCTCGTTTAGCTGTTTCCTTGCCTTATCTACTAGTGAACGCTACTACTACGTAGGCTAAATGTCGACAACGTAATCGCATTCCCTAAATGTAAGTACTCCTCTTCTCTAGTCGATTACTAGATTGTGCTTTCTTAACTAAGGCATACCTAATACTATGTTATAACTGGCTATATTAGTAACATCTAAGGTAATATTCTCGTAGTGCTATTAGATAGCTAGTGGCAATGGTATCGTCTCCTATTCTACGCTAGGTAACGATGATCCGTTTACCGCGATTAACTCGTAACCCTATTTCTTCTTTAGGGTAGCTAACCCGTTTCTTCTTATAAAAGACTCGGAGATAAAGTTCTCCGCTGCTCCTAAGTCGATTATAACACTAGTCTTGTGTCCGTTAACGATTGCTTATGTCTAGAAAACTGTGTTTAATGTCGATACGTGAGCCTAAGTATTACATAACTCCCTCCGGTCGCTTATTCCTAGGGAGCTAATCCTTTTCCCGAATAGTATATAGTTCGCTATGCTTCGTACCTAGAGGCTTCGGCTAGAACCTGTAGCTCGTTGCCCTATGTCTACACTTGTAGTCTATTGCGTTCCTAGATCTTCTACGTTTCTAAGTAGAGTGCGCGTGCGTGCTGCACTATATTACGTAATTCATTCGATATGAATGTTCCTAACGGTATAAGATATCCGGTTCCTATTATTCGGCTTCCTATCGGTAGTCGTTCTATAACGGTGGTTGCTAGATTCTCGGTTGTTTCTATGAGTAGGTATCCCTAGGCTATGCCTCGTAGGGTGTCGAGTGTCTTGTTAAACTTAATGGAATGTAGCCTCCTTCGTCTACCTATCTTAGGTAGGAATTCCTCGTGCCTTCTTTATAGGTAGATAATTATATCGTACAGTTTTTTAGGTGCATCTACCGTAAAGGTAAGTTGTTCGTTATCGTTGTTAGTGTCGCTCTCTTCTCCTTCGGAGGAATCTTCTTCGCTAGATTCTTCCGGATCCTGTTCTTCCTCGATAGTATCTAGCCCGGTGGTTTCTTGACTTTCTTCCTATGGTTCTAGTAACTATAATCCGTTCCATCCTAGGTCCTAATTTTCTTTATCGCTTCTATCTTCGTTAAAGTAGGATTTATCGATGTCCACTTCTCGGAGCGTAGCGTCTTGCCTATACGTCGCTCCTAGGGTTCCTCGTAGTTGCTAAGGCTAATACCCTGCGCCTAACTTCGCGGCGTAGTAGATTTGACACGAGTCTTAGTAACAGAATCGCTAATGAAGGCTTCTATAACTATTTCGAGACTCGGATTCGGTCTCGTTGTCACGGTTTACCTTTGCACAGACGCACTTCGGTGTCACGTGACCTCGCGCCCTAGCGCGCCCGGACCCTAGATTCGGGCCCGATCTTATCACGCGCTTCTCGCGACTTCTTACTTCTCTTCTTCGTAGAACTTACTCGATACTAAGGCTAATACACGTTTGCGCCCTGTTGCTGTCTTGTCCGTGTCACTCGTAGTCGACTCTTCGTATTATTATGTTGAACTGTCGTAGTTAGTTCTTCGCATTAAATGGAATAACTACTATTTGCTACCTATAGTATCCTCCTCGTCCTTCTAAGGGGTCTAGGAGAGGCGTCGTACTTCTATTGCTAGCTCTCTCCTCTACTCTCCGAGTATAGTCGGTATCTCCTCGAGATCTAACGCTACTCTTAGATTTACTAGTTCGGGGTTGCATTATATTGAACTACTCGCGGCGTACTATATTCTTACCGCGGCAATCCCGCGCTATATAGCCTTCCTTACTATAGGCATAGCATGTAAGTTTTCCTTTTCCTTTAAAGGGCTTCTTTCCGTAGCCCCTACTCTTGTCGATCCTCCGTCCTCGTTAGGTAACGTCCAGTTCCATTAGCTATAGTCTATAGTAGGGTTAGCTTTGTCGTAAGAATTCTCCCTTCGCAACGTATCCTCCTAAGGGTCTACGGTCCGGAGCGTATCCTACTATTCCTCCTACTTTAGAGTCGTATTTCTTCTCCTAGTGTCGTTCCTAGAGCTAGTTATCGATGTTGATCGACGCTTTCATTAGCTCTTCGAGGTTAGTAATCTGTCCTCCATGTCTTATTAACTCGTCCTTAACGGAGTCCTTAAGTCTACGTCGGAACATAGTTATTAACGCCGTCTAGTCCTATCTAGTAATTTGTCCATATTCTTCGAATTTGGCGGCATACTCTAAAGCAGACGTCTTCTGCTTTAGGTGTTGAATTATTCGTATAGCCTATTGGACTTCGTTCGAGGTTCTAAAGATTAATTTTATCTTTTCTTTAAAAAGGGTGTAGCTCCTAAACATTCTAGTAGGGTCTAATCGTCCTATACCTTTAAGGTATTCCTTAAGGTAAGGTTTGATCTAGTTCTACGCACTTCCGCGAAGGTACGTAATAGCGAAGATAGTTCTTTTATCGGCATCGACTAGGTTAAACATAAGGTACATATCTATCTAATTAATCTAGTCGTCGAACTTAGCCCTGTCTCTATAGAAGAGGTCTAGCTTAGTAGCCTTAACGTCGTTCTTCCTTAGAGTAGGCTCGTTATCGTCATTAGACTCATCGTCCTTCGTAGTAGTCTATTATAGTGGCGCACGGCGGATGCTTCCTACTTCGCTAGGGGCGGGTGTTCCCCTACTAGCTGCTTAAGTAGCGCTCATCCTAAGGGCGTTTAAAGTGTTATTGTCTCGTTCTAGGGCTAGTCTTAAAAGAGAGATAAGTCAAGTCACGTAGCGGTATTATTCTTTAGAGAGGCTAAAGTAAGCTAAGCGAAGATAAATGATAGGAATAAGAGTTATATTCCAATTAGTAAGATAGTAACATAAGTGGAACGCATTAGAACCATAAGGGTTTCTAGCGTTCCTAAATATAAAGGAGATAGAGCGTTTACTCTCCGTGCTCTCTATGCTCACTATGCTCTCTCGAGATCACCGAGATTAACGAGATTAAGGAGATCACTTCAGTTACTCTCTCGGTTCCTTAGTTTTATTCCTGCGGGTAAGAGAGTACTTCTCGGGCGGAAGCGCCTACCAATTGTAGAGGTCTAATTGGTTAGCTTCCTTTAGCCCTAGATTAGAACCGTAACACCTAGTACGCTCTCTCGCTAGTAAGGTGTCGTTAATCGTATCCTAGTAATACTCCTTAGAGAGCGTCGGCTTTAGGGCGGATCGTACCCTAAAAGAGCTCTTTAACCTTAAGAAGTAATCGCGGAATGTCTCTACCTTACCGTCCTAGGAAGGGGGGTTCTAACCTCTAGGACCCGACGGTTCTTCTCCGGTACGCGGCGAGGGCGCGGCGGCGTTTAGCGTCTATAGTAGCTGTCTTATTAGGTTACTAGTAGTCGTCTCATTATAAACTAGTAGCGAGACTATAGGTGTTAACTAACGTCGATCGTCTTCCGATTCTTTTAAAGCGGCGCGCGTTGTAATTAACTCGGCTTGTATCTCTTCCTATCGCTAGTATAGTTACTAAAGTATAAGTTAGAAGTTTTTATTCGGGGCACTAGTGCCGGGGTTCTCGCTACCCGGCGACGTCATTACGTATCCCGTCTCTTTAATAGTAGATACCTAGCTAATTTGAATGGATCGAACTTAATGTTACGGGTGAACGACGTATATACTAAAGTTCTATAAAGTTTATAATAAGTTGGATATAGAAGAAAGGGGAAGTTATACGCTGTCCGAAGAAAAGGTGTCGGAAAGCAATCCGAACGCATAGGCGTAGCCTATGCTAAGAAACAGGGGCCCGCCCCTTATAGGTATTACCGTCTACCTAATCTACCTAAGATAATACGCCTATAGACGACCTAATTAGGTAGCTACTATAGATATTAAATACCGCTACAGTTACGCCGAGGGCCGGTAGAGAACCGTCGGGACCTAGGGGTTAGAACCCGCCGATATAGTATAGTAGAGTAGAGACTTTTTGCGACTACTTCCTAAGGATAAAGAGCGCTTTTAGGGTACAATCCGCTCCAAAACCGACGCTCTCTAACGAGTTCTATTAGGATGTAGTTAATAATACCCTACTAGCTAGTTAGCGTACTAGGATACGATATTTCTAGGAGAAAGGGTACGGCAAATATAGGAAGGACCCCGTCGCTTTCTTCGCTGTTAGGAACCGCTGTACGTTATCACAACTCGGGCTTGGATCTTTGCAGGGATGTCTCAATCAGTTATGAAGATAGTGGTTCCAAACAGTATATGGTGTATACTTAAAATGAGTTGAGCACGAAGCTCCTATCTACTTGCAAAAGAGCGTCGTCTATATAGTGCCATGTCTTGGCGCGGTCTGTCCTGCTCTCTCGGTAGAGCACTAAGAGCGCTCTGCTATGAGTCACACAAGAGCGCCCGCTCATTGGCAGCGCGTGTCCCTATTCCCAACGAATGAAGTTCTTCCACGTGCACGATCGTACCGGACCGTAACATTCGCGTAGCTAGAGAAAGTTTTCGGGGATAGTAACGAGCGCGCTAAGGCCCTTAAGTAACTTACTAAGATTAGACACGTAAATAGCTAACCTTAGTACGACTACTAGATAAAATTTAACGGGCTCCTACTAAGTGCCGGCGGGGAAGACTAGTCTAATAACGCTAAGATTAGATACTTACGTAATACCTTCTCGAACCCCGTCTAAATACATACGGCGGCTATACTAAAATAGGAGGATTACTATAAATTTGTAGAGGAGGTCGAGAGGATTATAACTAACCTCGAGGATATAGACTAGTTTAAGGTAGCCTATAAGAAGTAGAAGGAAAATAGTAGAGACTCTAGCGCGACTACTACGGTTACTACTCGCTCCTTCGCGGGACCTACTATAGTACGGGTTAATACCGATGACGATACCGTTATAGTACCGACCCGAACTAGCGGGGGCCGCTCTAGAAGCCGTAGGGACCAGAAGGAGGATAAGGGAAAGTAGAGAGTAAAATAGGTCGATATCGCTAAAAGGGACCGACGACGCTAAGAATAACTCTATTTCCGCTATAGAGCGAGCGGGCACCGAGTAAAGGAGTGCCTATACGCCGTAGTAGTTAAACCTACTAAGATTAATATAATATACGTCGAACTAATTCTAGAGGGCGATAGTTTTAAGTCGGACCCTAAAGATATAGGAAAAGACTATCTCCTAGGTAAAAGCTAGTACTAGGAGATAAAGAAGCACTAGTAATAGGATAGAACGTAGTTAAGAGTTCTATAAATAGGAACCTTATATATACTAACGTAGTCCTAAACGAAAGTTATAGAACGTTTACCCTTATCGATAAAGAATATATATATTATACTATAATTAACGGAGACTTAGTAAAAGGCCTCGGTCTTACGTATGTTAGTAACGAGAGCCGTAAGGCTACGGGGTTTACGAAAGCGATACAAAACTCAATCGAAGGAGTAGTCGCCTTCTATATAGAAATAGCCGGGACCCGCTAGGTTATATACGCTTATATTATGCCTAATCTAGATTTTCCGATAATCCTAGGGAACCTATAGAAGGCGTATAATTAGGTCCGTATAGCGCTAGAAAAGCGCCGGTACTATTATAGCTTAGTAAAGAAATAGGTACCCGAAGGACGTAACTATAAAGAACGCGAAACGAGTAAGCGCTTCGCTACGATTACCGCGGCTACCGTAGAGAATATTAAGAAAGCCCTTAGTAAGAAGAAGCTACCTACCCGGGAGGAGCTTAAGAAAATACTACCCCCGGAGCTTTAGGATATACTCCCCCTATTTTTTACTCGAGAAGTAGATAAGCTAGCCCCGTACTATAGTAACCTAGACTATAAGATCGAGATCCGGACAAAACTAGACGGAGCTAGGAGCTATTACCTTAGGGACTGCTATATAGTATATCGAAAGACGAGCTACTTATCCTACGTAAGTTACTAATAGAATTATAGCGTAAGGGTTATATTAGGCTATCTACCTTAGAAGCGGCGGCCCCCGTCCTATTCGTAAAGAAGCTAGGAGGTAGGCTTAGATTCTACTACGACTATAGAGCGCTTAACGCAATTACTAAGTAGGATCGTTACCCGCTCCCCTTAATTCCGGAGACTATTCGAAACCTAACGGGGGCTAAATAGATTACTAAGGTTAACGTAGTAGCCGCGTTCTATTACCTCCGGATAGCGCGTAGCAAAGAGTATAAAACGGCTTTCTACACTAGGTTCGGGCTATAGGAGTAGCTAGTATATCCGTTCGGTTTATCCGGCGCCCCGGTAATATTCTAACGGTATATTAATAGTCTACTACGGGACTATCTAGATAACTTTACCTTAGCTTATACTAACGACGTTATTATTTACTCGGACGGGATGAAAGAGGACTATTTCTAGAAGTTAGCGTCGTTCTCTAGAAGCTTTAGGACGGAGGCTCTTTTCTAGATCTAGGGAAATATAAGTTCGCTTAGAAGAAAGTTAAGTACCTTAGGTTTATTATATACGCCGACGGAATAGGAGTAGGACCCGATCTAGAAAAGATATTAGCCGTAGAAGATTAGAAGATACTAGCTACCTAGAAAGAGATCCGTTAGTTCCTAGGATTTACGAACTACTACCGGATATTTATCCTAAACTACTCTAAGTTAACCGAGCCTTTAACGTCGTTAACCGGTAAGAATACGGCGTTCTCGTAGGAAAAGCGTTAAGAAGGAGCGTTTTAGGCCCTAAAGGATAAGTACTATAAAGTACTAGTTCTTACTTACTAGAACCCGGAGCTTCCTACCTTTTTAGAGATGGACTATAGCGGGTTTACGCTAGGAGGCGCTCTCCTATAGGAAAACGACGGGGTTATAAAACCGGTAGGGTTCTACTCGAGGAAGCTAAATAAGGCTAAGATTAACTACGATATTTACGATAAGGAGATACTCGTAGTAGTCTTATACTTAAAGAAATAGGCTTCCGAGTTAAAATTATATAGTCCCTTTACGATTTAGACTAACTATAAGAACCTAGAATACTTTATAACGAGAAGGTAACTATTAGAGAGGTAAATTAGATAGGTTAAAGAAGTAGCTAAATTCTAGTTTTCCTTAGTCTACCGGCCTAGTACCGAGGCTATCGTACTAGACGCCCTATTACGAAGGGAGTAGGATACACTTAGACAAGACGATAAGTTATCTCGGTTTCGCCGGTTTCTTAAGCCGGACTCCGTAAAGACCTAGCCGGGTCTTAAGACGGTAAGCGAGGTAGTAGTAGATATTACCTCTACTACGACGATTTTATTAACGTAAATCTTAGCTACGTAGTTTAAGATCCTACCCGCCGGAGAAGGGGCGGAATTATCGGGCGCGTTACCGGGACCCTTCTAAGATTAAGAGCTAAACGCCCTTTAGGGAAAGACTCTTAAAGGGGATAGAACATATTAGGCGGTATTCCGCGCGGTTAAGATAGGAGTACGCTCGCTTCCTAGCGAGGTAAAACTTAAGGTATAGGTAGGTAACTATAGTATTAACTGTAACGGGTACCTCCGATACTATAGAAGAATTTAGGTACCTAGAGCTCCTATAACTACGGAGGCCGACTATAAGGAGACGGACATAGAGGTACTATAAAACGATATCCTTCGGACTAAGCTAATCTAGTCCGTTTACGATTCGCCGGTTTACGGCTACCTATTACGGTTTTAAAGAACGAGAGAAAGAGAGTCCCGTAAGATACGTACTAGGAATATAGAAACTAGAAGATAAGGTCTAATCGCTTAGACCTCTAACGCGATTAGGTTACGTACGCGACCGTAGCGAACCTATATAGTCGAATACGTAAAGCTAGGTAACTAGACGACTAGATAACCGGTCGACTAGTCAAATAGTCGACTATAGAGCTAAGATATAGCAATGTCTCCTTTATATTTAGGAACGCTAGAAACCCTTATAGTTTCGATGCGTTTAACTTATGTTACTATCTTACTAATTGGAATATACTCTTACTCTAATTATTTATCTTCGCTTAGCTGTCACGAAGCGACCTTGATTTGGATGTTCGGTCACGTGATCAGGGTCACGTGATCTCCCGGCGCTAGCGCGACGCCTCGGCGCTTTGCTTTATCTTTCGTACTTTGCGCGTTACCTCTAGATACTTCGTCTAACTACGTCTCTATTCCCTACACCCTACGTTTCCCTCTTACACTCGTAGGCCTCGTGTCATTAGCTTACTTTAGCCTCTCTAAAGAATACCGCTACGTAACTTAACTTATCTCTCTTTTAAGACTAGCCCTAGAACGAGACATAATACTATAAACACCCTTAGGATAAGCGCTACTTAAGTAGCTAGTAGGGGGACACCCGCCCCTAGTAAAGTAGGAACTATCCGCCGTACGCTACTACGATAGACTACTACGAAGGACGATAAGTCTCATAACGATAACGAGCCTACTCTAAGGAAGAACGATGTTAAGGCTACTAAGCTAGACCTCGTCTATAGAGATAGGGCTAAGTTTAACGACTAGGTTAACTAGATAGATATATACCTTATATTTAACCTAGTCAATGCTAATAAAAGAACTATCTTTACTATTACGTTTCTTTGGGGAAGCGCGTAGAACTAGATTAAACCTTACCTTAAGGAATACCTTAAAGGTATAGGACGATTAGACCCTACCGGAATGTTTAGGAGCTATACCCTCTTTAAAGATAAGATAAAGTTAATCTTTAGAACCTCGAACGAAGTCTAATAGGCTATACGAATTATTTAACACCTAAAGTAGAAGACGTCTACTTTAGAGTACGCCGCTAAATTTAAAGAATACGGACAAATTACCGGATAGGACTAGTCGGCGTTAATAACTATATTCTAACGTAGACTTAAGGACTCCGTTAAGGACGAGTTAATAAGATACGGGGGATAGATTACTAACCTCGAAGAGCTAATAAAGGCGTCGATCGACATCGATAACTAGCTCTAGGAACGATACTAGGAAAAGAAATACGACTCTAAAGTAGGAGGTATAGTAGGATACGCTCTAGATCGTAGACCCTTAGGAGGGTACGTTACGAAGGGAGAATTCTCACGACAAAGCTAGCCCTACTATAGACTATAGCTAATAGAACTAGACGTTACCTAACGAGGACGGAAGATTAATAAGAGTAGGGGCTACGGAAAGCCCTTTAAAGGAAAAGGAAAACTTATATATTACGCCTATAGTAAAGAAGGCTATATAGCGCGGGATTGCCGTAGTAAGAATATAGTGTACCGCGAGCAATTTAATATAATATAACTAAAGGTAGACAAATCTAGGAGTAGTGTTAGACCCCGACAATTTAACTATACCTAGAAAGTAGAGGAGAAGGATAGTAACCGGGTTACGATGCCTCTCCTAGACCCCTTATAAGGACGAGGAGGATACTATATTCGATAATATATACTACTACCGAATGCCTAATAATTAAAGACTATTAGATTGTTTAGCGTAATAGTATAAGGAGTTAACTATAAAGTCGAGAAGGAATCCCGATATAGTTACGGAAGCCTTTATTAGCGATTCTATTACTAGGACTCGTATTAAACCTACTACGACGCTAAGTTAGGCGTAGTGTACTAGCTACGATAACTAGTAGGAACCCTAGGAGCTTAATACGGACGAAATAAGCTCTAAGAAATAGATATAGACGAATCTTACTTCGATAACGATAATAAAGAAAACTAGGATCTAGAATAGGACGGACGCTAGTTACTAGTACTAGAACAATAAATAAATAAACTAGATACTATCGAAGAAGATTACGTACCGGAAGAGTTAAGCGAGGACTTATCCGAGGAAGAAGAGAGCGATACGGACGACGAAAACGAAGTATATACGTTTACGGTAGACGCGCTAAGGAAACTCTATAAGTTAATTATCTACATCTAACGAAAGTATAAATAATTCCTACTAAAGTTCTTAGGGAAACGATACCTAAACCCTAACGAATTCGATAAGATACTCGATACGATAAGGGGTATAGTATAGGGCTACCTAACTATAAACAATACTAAGAACTTAGCTAAAGCGGTTATTAAACGACTACCTATAGGAAGCCAAATAACGGATACCGGATACCTAACACCGGTAGGAACTTTCGTCTTAAACGAACTACGAATAGTAGTATAGTACGTACGGGCTCTCTACTTAGAACCGTAGAAGATCTAGGAATGTAATAGACTATAAGTATAGACATAGGGTAACGGGCTATAGGTTCTAGCTAAAGCCTCTAGGCACGAAGCATAGCAAACTATATACTATTCGGGAAAAGGATTAGCTCCCTAGGAATAAGCGACTAAAGGGAGTTATATAATACTTAGGCTTACGTATCGATATTAAATATAGTTTCCTAGATATAAGTAATCGTTAACAGACATAAGACTAGTGTTATAATCGACTTAGGAGTAGCGGGAAATTTTATCTCCGAGTCTTTCGTAAGAAGCAACGGGTTAGCTACCCTAAAGAAGAAATAGGGTTACGAGTTAATCGCGGTAGACGGATTATCGTTACCTAGTATAGAATAGGAGACGATACTATTACTACTAGCTATCTAATAGTACTACGAGAATATTACCTTAGATATTACTAATATAGCTAGTTATAACATAGTATTAGGTATACCTTAGTTAATAAAGCACAATCTAGTAATCGACTAGAGAAGAGGAGTACTTACATTTAGGGAATACGATTGCGTTATCGACATTTAGCCTACGTATCGATAGCGGACGATAGTAGATAAGGTAAGGAAATAGCTTAATATATTCGAGCTTACGCCAAATAGAAGGAATTAAGAACTACCTTCGACCGGGATAGACACTAGCGTAGGGCCGCCGGGTTACGAAGTTACTAGAAGTAATAGAAGTAACGTACTATCGAAGAATACTAATATCTTAGAGTTAAGTATTCCTAAGGAGTATCGTAAGTAGTCGCGACTCTTTAAAGAGGAGAGAGGCAAAACCGCCTTACCTAAGCACCGCCTATAGGATTATAAGATTAACATTTAGCTAGGGAAAGAGCCTCTATAGGGACCCCTATACTAAATGTCTAAGAAAGAGCTATAGACCCTACGAGAATAGCTAAAGGAGAAGCTAGCTATAAGGGCCGTAAGGCTATAAGGGGATGTTGTAATGTATAGCACGCCTACGATCTTCTAATCGTAGATAAACTAAAGCTTACTTTCTTCTATTAACGCTATGCGCGTCTCCTAGTGTACGCATGCGCGTCACGTGCGGCATACTAAGCCGGGCATAGCCGTATTATATATAAGGGTTAGCTATAGGCTACCCTTATAACTACCTCCCCTTCTAGGACGAGCTACCCTTAGCTCGCGGCTTTAGGAGGCTTCTATATAAGTAATCTATCTACTTCTCGTAGATTCCGTTACTATGCGACCCGCCTACGGGTCTCGTACGTATCGTTATCGTAGTATAGGTAGGTATAAAGTTATAGTTACCGGGTTAACTAACTCGAGGGTTTAAGAAGCGTACCCTCTCCCTCCTTTTCCTTCTTTTCCCTTTACTACGTTCTCGTAGCGCACTACACCCGTACTACTAGTAATCTACTAGCTCCTTGCTAGCGACTAACTAGCGACCCGTTAGTACTACTATAGCTTTAGAAGAAGCTATCTAAGACTAGCTCCGCTAGGAGGCCCTTATAGGGGGCCTATTAGTACTACTAACACTATTACTAGTACCTCGAGCATAGATGTCTAGCGCGCTTAGCGTACTAGACACGCTAGCGAAGCGTAAGTTTAGCGTACTAGGGCCGTAGACCCCTAAGTCCTTACTAGCTAGGCGCCTAGGTACCGATATTAAGATATATATACGTTATCTACCCAACTTCGTAGCTAGTAAGTATTCGCTACGCTCTTCGCTTACGATATGCTTACTAATAGTATAGTAGACGAGTAGGATACGTATAATAGTATTACTACCGGCGAGTTACTTAAGAAGTATAGGCGCTATAGAGACATTAGGTACCCCTACGTTAGTAATACTAGCGTCGCTATCGCGTAGCTAGTAGCTCGCCTACGCGCCGCTCGCGCCTAGCGCGATAAGCTCGCCTAGGGGCTTAGTAACCCTATTACTAAATAAGAGTAGGATGCTCTAGACTAGTAGTACGAGCTCTACGCCTAGCTAGGCGAGTAGATCCTAGAGGTAAGTGCTACGCCTCGCTAGCGCTCCCTACGCTCGCCGTATACGGCGTACTATCGCTCCCTACATAAATCGGCTAACCTCCTCCTAGGCTAAGAGGTAGTTCTCTACCTATAAGAACAAGCGTATAGGGGACACCCGCGTACGCTTCGCCGGCGCCTCTACTACTACTACCCCCTCCTCCGCCGCCGCTACTACGTCCGTAGTTCTATAGTAAGAGTAGAATAGGGCCCTTAATAGGCTCTTCGAGCTCGGCCGTACTATAAGTAACATACGTGTCGTATACGTTTCCTATACTAACCGTAGTTATAGTTCCTATAGGCTAGAAATATCGATACTACTACGGCTAATAGGGCCTTCTTACTACTAGCCCTATGGGGCGAGTATAATAAGGAGGATAATAAGGAGGATAATAACGAGTAATTGCGCGCTCCGCGTATATTAGCCGCCTACTACGCGCCTATCTCCTATCTACGTAGCGCCGTAGCGCGCCCTATAAAAGTTTATTTTAAAAATAAATACTCTTCTCTCTACTCTTCTCTCTCCTTACCTCCCTCTCTAATGTTATTACTATCGGGGGTGTTTACTTAACTAAGTAAACGAGCCTTTTAGTCCGATAGAAGACATTATAGGTTAGTGTCTTCTATACTAGTTGTAGCTAAGTTTACTATCGGGAGTAGAGGTCCTTATATCTAGCTACCGGAGGGTTAGGGCCTAAATGTATAACCTATGCCCTTATTTTAGCGCCTTATACGGCCTTCGTAGGTACCTTATATTTAACTACTATACGCGTAGCCTTCGCGGATCCTTTCGCCGGCTTATACCGTCTTCGCTAACGCCTTATATTCGGCTACTATACGCGTAGCATTCGCGAGTCCTTCTACTAGCTCCTAGCTATCGTACTCTTCTAGCTAGCCCTTCTATCGTACTAGGTACTACACTTTACCCTTATACTTACGCTTTCCTAGTACTACCTCTACTTTATATTCCCCGTCCTTATTAGCGAGGGCTATAGTGCCTCTATCCTTCTCGCTACCCGCGTACGGCTCGAGGAGGGATATATAGAATACATTATAAATTCTTAAGTCGGCTAGTAGTACTAGGCGGTACGCCTACGAACCGATAGCGTCGATAATGCGGTACGGTCTAATAAACTTCGGACCTCTCTTCTTCTTCGGTAATGCTAACCTTAGGTTCTTTATAGATAATAAGACTATGTCGCCTACGCGATAGCTCTTAGCCTTATAAGTCTTATTATAGTAGCGAGTCTAATCGGCTACTACGATTTCCTAACGCTTCGTAAGCGTAGCGCGTATCTCTCGTATACGGTTTACTAAGTCTACCGCTACTAGTACCTCCCCTTCCCGGATCTCGCCTCGAGATCCTATAGGTATTAGGGTAATCTTAGGTCTCTAACTATACGCTATCTCGAATAGGCTTATACGTAGCGTAGGGTAGACGCTATTATTATATACGAATTTAGTAATAGCTAGCTACTATACGGGGCGGGCCCCTATTCCTTAGTATAGGCTACGCCTATACGTTCGGATTACTTTCCGACACCTTTTCTTCGGACAGCGTGTAACTTCCCCTTTCTTCTATATCCAACTTATTATAAACTTTATAGAACTTTAGTATATACGTCGTTTACCCGTAACATTAAGTTCGATCTATTCGAATTAGCTAGGCACCTACTATTAAAGAGACGGGATACGTAATAACGTCGCCGGGTAGCGAGAACCCTAGGACTAGTACCCCGAATAAAAACTTCTAACTTATGCTTTAGTAACTATACTAGCGATAGGAAGAGATATAAGCCGAGTTAATTATAACGCACGCCGCTTTAAAAGAATCGGAAGACGCTCGACGTTAGTTAACACCTATAGTCTCGCTACTAGCTTATAATAAGACGACTACTAGTAACCTAATAAGATAGTTACTATAGACGCTAAATACCGCCGCGCCCTCGTCGCGTACCGGAGAAGAACCGTCGGGTCCTAGAGGTTAGAACCTACCGTCCTAGGACGGTAAGGTAGAGACATTCCGCGATTACTTCTTAAGGTTAAAGAGCTCTTTTAGGGTACGATCCGCCCTAAAGCCGACGCTCTCTAAGGAATTTTACTAGGATACGATTAACGACACCTTACTAGCGAGAGAGCGTACTAGGATACGGCACTTCTAGGATAAGGGAGACGGCGAACTTAGGAAGGACCCCGTTACTTTCTTTACGTAACTTAAGAAAGTCTTCGGTAATAGTAACGAGCGCACTAAGGCTCTAGAGTAGCTTACTAAGATTAAATATACGAACGGTTAACCTTAGTACAACTACTAGATAAAATTCGACGGACTCCTACTAAGCGCCGGCGGAGAGAACTAGAGCGACGACGCGAAGATTAGTTACTTACGTAACACCTTCTCGAACCCCGTTCGGATGTATACGGCGGCTATGCCGAAAAAGGAGGACTACTACGAGTTTACGGGGGAGGTCGAACGGATTATAACTAACCTCGAGGACACGGACTAGTTTAAAATAGCCTATAAGAGGTAGAAGGATAATAATAAGGACTCTAGTGCAACCGCTATAGTTATTACCCGTTCTTTTACGAGAGCGGCTAGTAACTAGGTTAATACTAATAGTAACACTATTATAGCACTAACCCGGATAAGCGGAGGCCGCTCTAGAAGTCGTAGAGATCGGAAGGAGGATAAAGGGAGGTAGAGAGTAAAATAGGTAGATACCGCGGAGAGAGATCGTAGGCGCTAAGAATAGCTCTACTTCCGCTATAGAGTGTTACGGGTGAACGACGTATATACTAAAGTTCTATAAAGTTTGTAATAAGTTTGATATGGAAGAAAGGGGAAGTTACACGCTGTCCGAAGAAAAGGTGTCGGAAAGCAATCCGAACGCATAGGCGTAGCCTATGCTAAGAAACAGGGGCCCGCCCCTTACACTACCCCCCCCCTTCCTCCTCCTCCGCCCCTAGTTATGGCTCCGCCCTAGAGCCCATTGTCCTAGGTGTTCTCGTTAGGCTCGTAATAGGAAGGGCCCGAGCTTCTCTTCCTTATTGTCTAGCCCCGCCGACGCCGAGATAAAGTATTATTACCTAGTAATGTCTACTAACTACCCTATGTAGGCCTACCTAAGTTGTGGTAGTGTGGAGCGGCGCTTATGTAAGTAGAGGTATTTACCGGTCCCGGGACCGTGAAATTAGGTCACGTAACGAGTAGCGTAGTAGCTAGATTAAATAAGAGGATTAGCGGACCTAAACCCCTATACCCTCTACTCGAGAGGTATAAATTGAATTGTTGCCTTAATGCTACGCTTACAATGCTTAACTGCGCAGTATATATCTTAATAGCTATACTAGGTCCCGCTAGCTTACCTAAATGTCTAATTAAACCTAAATGAAATTAGGGTAAGTTAGACCTAAGGGACTCCCCCTCTAAACCTAAGGTCGACACACAACTAAACCTAAGGTTAACATAACTAAACAGTCGTTAATACTAGGTAAGTGTAAGGTTTGCTATTGTCCATTAAGTAATAATAGCCATTGTTACATGTGAATAATAGGAACCTAGAACATATCTTTAGGTTCTCGTTCTCTTTTTTTTTCTTTTCTTTCTTTTCCTTATTACCTACCGTACGCGTAAGTCGCCCCTCCCCCTCCCCCTAGCTAAGCGTCTCTAGCCTTAGGGGCATACTCGCGTATCTTATGCCTATCGCTTAGGGAGACGACATTTTCCCTACGGGTTCCGACAGATACTAATAGTATGCCGTAAATAGAAACCACCACTACCACATCTCCTACTAACACTATTAAGTAAGTCCGAATGAATTGCTACGGGGACCGACACATTCTAACTGGAACCTAGTATAAAATAGCCTAACGCCGCATTTACTACGTCCCCTACGCCTCTACTAGCGTAGACTACGTCTCCTAGTATATAAGTACCGGTCCCCGTTCTATTCCTATCGGGGTCCGCTAATTATCGTTAGGGCGTAACCGCGCGCGCCTACTAGGCCTATAATACTAATCGTAAGCATTACGAGGACATGTATATACTACGCAGACCCCGAAGGAAAATTATCGCTAACCGCGCGTTTTAGGCCGGAGCTCGCCTACGCCGCCTATACTAAGTGGACCCGCGCTACTAACTAGAACCGCGCGTAAGTATCCTCCCTAGCGTCCTCCGCGACTTTTCTACCGGCTTACGGTCTTTTAGCGACGACGCCCGTACTAAGCTCCGCGCCGTCCTTAAAGCCTAGAAGGCTTTAAAGCCTCTCTAGTATACTAGCGTACTCTCCCGGTAAGTTTCCCCGGCCCCCGCCTCTTTATACGCGCTTACCGATCCTTTTAGTACGGTCGCCGCTAAGGTTATAGGTACTATAGCTAATGCTTAGCTTACCTTTAGGTAGACGTATATACTACGGGCCCTATTATAAAACTATCGCTAACTAACTCTTTAGTCCCGGGGGCGCCCTACGCGACCTCTAGCTAGGCTAGCACCGCGTACGTTAGGCTCCGGCCTCCTCTAACTAGCCTTCGGGCACCCTCGTCTTTTACGCGGGCCGCGACCGGGCTATTATAGTATGTAGCTATCTCGAAAGGGATCGGGCTCCGCTACTTTTACGGCGGACGCCGCTAAAATAAAACGCTCTTAAACTTACCTATGCCTTCTTACTTCTCTCTATCTCCTAAAAAGACTCCCTAACCTAAAAGAACGCCTACCTTTTCCTAAACGCCTATGTCTACGCTAAATCCCTAGTAATTCTTACCTTTTCGCCTTTTCCCCCTTCTTTTCGTATCCTATGCCTCCTTCGGTCCGTTATACGTCATTAGGTTACTATATCTCCTCTCGAAGTTATCCGCGGCTACTATGTCCGCGAGGTACCCTAATAGTTCCTATGTAGGCTTGTAGTATCCGGTCTATTTTACTAGGACTTTGCGTACTCGGCCTCTACCTCTAACCTTAGTTCTAGCGTAAAGGATCTCTTCCACCTACTACTCTTCGTAAGACTCAATTATTATAGGGTCCGGCTGTTTATTATCGATCTCCTATCTAGGCAAGGGGTCTTAGCTTATAGGTCGTAGTAAGTTAGGATAGAAGACCGGGTAGATCCCGTCGGGGATCCTAGATAAGCGTATAGATAACGGTAAGATTACTTCTACTACCGTATACTTCGCGTCTCTATAGTCGAGGCTCTTCTTTAGTCGTATAGTAACATAGTTACGTAGATCTAGCTAAACTTTATCGCCTACACGATAGATTAGTACGGGCTTCCTATCCCAATTAGCGTAGTCCTCCTGTTTTTAGGCGGCTTCCGCTATACTCGCCTAATATAGGTCCGTGATCCTTTATATCCTTTCCACGAATAGCGTTGCCCGTTGCGCGGCGTCTAACTAAGAGGTCTCTAGATCCGGTTATAACTAAACGGGTAATAGTACCTCGTATCCGTATACCGCGAAGAAGGGGCTTATTCCTAGCCTAGCGTAATACCGCGCGTTTAGAGCAAGTTACGCCGTAGGGAGCTAGCGTTTCTAGTCGGACTGCTTATAGTTAATGTAGTTACGGAGGTAAGCCTAGACTTCCTAGTTTAACCGTTCCGGGCCTCCGTCGGTTTATAGGTAGTAGGCGGAGCTAAGCCTCTATTTTATACCGGTTAAACGATAGAAGGTCCTCTAGAAGGTACTCGTCCAGTTAGTACCCCGGTTACTTGTAATAGCTTAAGGGAGGCCGTAGTATCTTACCTAGTAGTCTAAGAACCTTTTAGCGTAGTCCTCGGCTTTTATAGTAGGCATCGCTTCTAAAACGACGGTCTTACTTAGTCGATCCTTAATTACCTAGAGGTAAGTGTTCCCTTATGACTCGGGCATATCCGTTATAAAATCTATCGAGATCTCCTAGAAGAATCGGTCGGGGACCGGTAAGGGTTGTAGGAGGCCGTGTTTTTATTCCCTCTATACCTTATTCCTGCCGCAGTAGTTACAGTTCCTTAAGAACTACCTTACGTACTTAGACTATAGGGGCTAGTAGAAGTTACGACTTAGTATTGATACTATAGAGTCCCGGCTAGGGTGGCCGTACACCGGTAAATCGTACACGGATTAGATTAGCTTAGTTCGAAGGGTGTCGTTCTATAGAATCGCTATATCCGCTTCCTTATAGTCGGACTCTGTAGAACTAGGAGCTCTAGGTACCTAAATCCTACCGCGGTAGCGAAGATACCCGTTACGGTCGATGCTATAGTTACCTACTTATACCTTAAGTTTTACCTCGCTAGGGAGTAAACGCGCTCCTACCTTAATCGCGCGGTGTACCGCTTAGAACGTACTATCCTTCTCGATAGTTCTTTCCTAGAGGTCGTTTAGCTCTTAGTCTTAGAAGGGTCCCTATAGTGCGCCCGGTAAATCCGCCTCTTCTATAGCGGATAGTCCTTCGAACTACGTAGCTAAGATTTGTACTAACGAAACCTTTATAGTAGAGCTAGCGTCTACTACCTTCGAGCTCGGCCAATTCTTTACGATGTCCGGTTTAAGAAATCTACGATACCGTAATAACTTGTCGTCCTACCTAAGCGTGTCCTACTCCCTTCGAGAAAGGGTATCCGGTATAATCGCCTCGGTACCCGGCCTATACACTAGTAAAAACTAGAACTTTATAACTTCCTTAACCTACCGGATCTACCGTTTAGAGAGCTATCTCTTCGTTATAAAGTATTCTAGGTTCTTATAGTCCGTCTAGATTATAAAGGGCCTATATATTTTTAACTCGGGAGCCTATTCCTTAAGATAGGACACTACCGCGAGTATCTCCTTATCGTAAATGTCGTAGTTAATCTTAGCCTTATTAAGTTTCTTCGAGTAGAATCCTACTAGTTTTACGACTCCGTCCTTTTCTTATAGGAGGGCGCCTCTAAGCGTAAAGCCGCTATAGTCCGTCTCTAAAAACGTAGGGAGCTCCGGGTTCTAGTAGGCTAAAACTAGTGCTTTGTAGTACTTGTCCTTTAGGGTCTTAAACGTATTAGCCTAACGATCTCCCTAGGAAAACACCTTATTCTTACCGGTTAGCGACGTTAAGGGCTCGGCGAGCTTTAAATAGTTTAGAATAAACATTCGGTAGTAGTTCGCGAAGCCTAAGAACCGCTACACTTCCTTCTAGGTAACTAGTGCCTTCTAGTCCTTTACTACTACTACCTTTTCGGGGTCGGGTCCTACTCCTATCCCGTCGGCATATATAATGAACCTAAGGTACTTAACCTTCTTCTATACGAACTTATACTTTCCTAGATCTAGGAAAAGGCCTCCGTCCTAAAGCTTCTAGAGTACGATGCGAACCTTCTAGAAATAGTCCTTTTTTGTTCCGTCGGAGTAAATAACGACGTTGTTAGCGTAGGCCGAGGTAAAGTCGTCTAGGTAGTCCCGTAATAAACTGTTAATATACCGCTAGAATGTTATAGGGGCCCCGGATAAACCGAACGGACATACTAGCTACTCCTATAGACCGAATCTAGTTCGAAAGACCGTCTTATACTCTTCGCCTCGAGCTATCCGAAGGTAGTAGAATGCGGTAATAACGTTAACCTTCGTAATCTATCTAGCGCCCGTTAGGTTCCGAATAGTTTCTAGGATTAATAGTAGCGGATAACGGTCCTACTTAGTAATCGAGTTTAATGCTCTATAATTATAGTAGAACCTAAGTCCTCCCCCGGGCTTCCTTACGAACAAGACGGGAGCCGCCGCTTCTAAGGTAGAAGGGCGAATATAACCCTTACGCTATAGCTCCGTTAGCGACTTCCGGAGGATAAGTAGCTCGTCTTTAGACATACTATAGAGCGGTCCCTAGGGTAATAGTTCCGGGTTTCCGTCGGCTTTGGTCCGTATCTCGAGCTTATAGTTAAGGTCGCCGCGGTGCGGAGCTAGCTTATTAGCTTCCCTGGTAGAAAACAGCGGTAACATATCCTAAAGTTCTAGAGGCAAGCCCTTCTTAAGTTCCCCTCGCGTAGGCGGCTCCTTCTTACTAAGGGCTTTCTTAATATCTTCTACGGTCGCCGCGGTAATCGTAGCGAAACGCTTACCTAATTCGTGTTCTTCGTAGTTACATCCTTCGGGTACCTATTTCTTTACTAAGCTATAGTAGTACCGGCGCTTTTTAGGCGCAGTCCGGATCTAGTTATACGCCTTCTACGGGTTCCCTAGGATTATAGGGAAGTCTAGATTAGGCACGACGTAAGCATAAACCACCTAGTAGATCCCGGCAGTTTCTATACGGAAGGCGACTACTCCTTCGATCGAGTTCCGTATCGCCTTCGTAAACCCTATAGCCTTACGGCTCTCGTTACTAACATACGTAAGACCGAGGCCTTTTACTAAGTCTCCGTTAATTATAGCGTAGTATATGCATCCCTTATCGATAAGGGTAAACGTTCCGTAACTTTCGTTTAGGAGTACGTCGGTATATATAAGATTCCTATTTATAGAACTCTTAACTACGTTCTACCCCTTTACTAGTGCTTCTTTATCTCCTAGTTCTAGCTTTCGACTAGGAGCTAGTCTTTTCCTATCTCTCCGGGATCCGACTTAAACCCGTCGTCCTCTAGGATCGGCGCGACCGAGGCCGCGTTAATCCTAGTAGGATTGACTACTACGGCGTACGGGCATTCCTTTACTCGATGTCCGCTCGCTCTATGTAAGGGGCGGGCCCCTGTTTCTTAGCATAGGCTGCGCCTATACGTTCGGATTGCTTTCCGACACCTTTTCTTCGGATAGCGTATAACTTTCCCTTTCTTCTATATCGAACTTATTATAAACTTTATAGAACTTTAGTATATACGTCGTTCACCCGTAATATTAAGTTCGATCCATTTGAATTAGCTAGGCACCTACTATTAAAGAGACGGGATACGTAATGACGTCGCCGGGTAGCGAGAACCCCGGGACTAGTGCCCCGAATAAAAACTTCTAACTTATGCTATAGTAACTATACTAGCAATAGGAAGAGATGTAAGCCGGGTTAATTATAACGCGCGCCGCTTTAAAAGAATCGGAAGACGCTCAACGTTAGTTAACACCTATAGTCTCGCTACTAGTTTATAATAAGACAACTACTAGTAACCTAATAAGATAGCTACTATAGACGCTAAACGCCGCCGCGCCCTCGCCGCGCACCGGAGAAGAACCGTCGGGTCCTAGAGGTTAGAACCCCCCTTCCTAGGACGGTAAGGTAGAGACATTCCGCGATTACTTCTTAAGGTTAAAGAGCTCTTTTAGGGTACGATCCGCCCTAAAACCGACGCTCTCTAAGGAGTATTACTAGGACGCGATTAACGACACCTTACTAGCGAGAGAGCGTACTAGGATACGGCACTTCTAGGATAAGGGAGACGGCGAACTTAGGAAGGACCCCGTTACTTTCTTTACGTAACTTAAGAAAGTCTTCGGTAATAGTAACGAGCGCGCTAAGGCCCTAGAGTAGCTTACTAAGATTAAACATGCGAACGGTTAACCTTAGTACGATTACTAGATGAAATTTAACGGACTCCTACTAAGCGCCGGCGGAGAGAACTAGAGCGACGATGCGAAGATTAGTTACTTACGTAACACCTTCTCGAACCCCGTTCGGATGTACACGGCGGCTATGCCGAAGAAGGAGGACTACTACGAGTTTACGGGGGAGGTCGAACGGATTATAACTAACCTCGAGGACACGGACCAGTTTAAAATAGCCTATAAGAGGTAGAAGGATAATAATAAGGACTCTAGTACGACCGCTATAGTTACTACCCGTTCTTTTACGAGAACGGCTAGTAGCTAGGTTAATGCCGATAGTAACACTATTATAGCACTAACCCGGATAAGCGGAGGCCGCTCTAGAAGTCGTAGAGATCGGAAGGAGGATAAAGGGAGGTAGAGAGCAAAATAGGTAGACACCGCGGAGAGGGATCGTAGGCGCTAAGAATAGCTCTACTTCCGCTATAGAGCGAGCGGACATCGAGTAAAGGAATGCCCGTACGCCGTAGTAGTCAATCCTACTAGGATTAACGCGGCCTCGGTCGCGCCGATCCTAGAGGACGACGGGTTTAAGTCGGATCCCGGAGAGATAGGAAAAGACTAGCTCCTAGTCGAAAGCTAGAACTAGGAGATAAAGAAGTACTAGTATAAGGGTAGAACGTAGTTAAGAGTTCTATAAATAGGAATCTTGTATATACTAACGTACTCCTAAACGAAAGTTACGGAACGTTTACCCTTATCGATAAAGGATATATATACTACGCTATAATTAACGGAGACTTAGTAAAAGGCCTCGGTCTTACGTATGTTAGTAACGAGAGCCGTAAGGCTATAGGGTTTACGAAGGCGATACGGAACTCGATCGAAGGAGTAGTCGCCTTCCGTATAGAAATTGCCGGGATCTACTAGGTAGTTTATGCTTATGTCGTGCCTAATCTAGACTTCCCTATAATCCTAGGGAACCCGTAGAAGGCGTATAATTAGATCTAGACCGCGCCTAAAAAGCGCCGGTACTACTATAGCTTAGTAAAGAAATAGGTACCCGAAGGGCGTAACTACGAAGAACACGAGTCGGGTAAGCGTTTCGCTACGATTGCCGCGGTAACTGTAGAAGATATTAAGAAAGCCCTTAGTAAGAAGGAGCCGCCTACGCGAGAGGAACTTAAGAAGGGCTTACCTCTAGAACTTTAGGATATATTACCGTTGTTTTCTACTAGGGAAGCTAATAAACTAGCTCTATACCGCGGCGACCTTAACTATAAGATCGAGATACGGACGAAAGCCGACGGAAGCCCGGAACCATTGCCCTAGGGACCGCTCTATAGTATATCGAAAGACGAGCTACTTATCCTCCGGAAGTCGCTAACGGAGCTATAGCGTAAGGGTTATATTCGCCCTTCTACCTTAGAAGCGGCGGCTCCCGTCCTGTTTGTAAAGAAGCTCGGGGGAGGACTTAGGTTCTACTACGATTATAGAGTACTAAACTCAATTACTAAGTAGGACCGTTACCCGCTTCTATTAATCCCGGAAACTATTCGGAACCTAACGGGCGCTAGATAGATTACGAAGGTTAACGTTATTACCGCATTCTATTATCTCCGGATAGCTCGAGGCGAAGAGTATAAGACGGCCTTTTGAACTAGATTCGGTCTATAGGAGTAGCTAGTATATCCGTTCCGTTTGTCCGGGGCCCCTATAACATTCTAGCGGTATATTAACAGTTTATTACGGGACTACCTAGACGACTTTACCTCGGCCTACGCTAACAACGTCGTTATTTACTCCGACGGAACAAAAAAGGACTATTTCTAGAAGGTTCGCATCGTACTCTAGAAGCTTTAGGACGGAGGCCTTTTCCTAGATCTAGGAAAGTATAAGTTCGTATAGAAGAAGGTTAAGTACCTTAGGTTCATTATATATGCCGACGGGATAGGAGTAGGACCCGACCCCGAAAAGGTAGTAGTAGTAAAGGACTAGAAGGCACTAGTTACCTAGAAGGAAGTGTAGCGGTTCTTAGGCTTCGCGAACTACTACCGAATGTTTATTCTAAACTATTTAAAGCTCGCCGAGCCCTTAACGTCGCTAACCGGTAAGAATAAGGTGTTTTCCTAGGGAGATCGTTAGGCTAATACGTTTAAGACCCTAAAGGACAAGTACTACAAAGCACTAGTTTTAGCCTACTAGAACCCGGAGCTCCCTACGTTTTTAGAGACGGACTATAGCGGCTTTACGCTTAGAGGCGCCCTCCTATAAGAAAAGGACGGAGTCGTAAAACTAGTAGGATTCTACTCGAAGAAACTTAATAAGGCTAAGATTAACTACGACATTTACGATAAGGAGATACTCGCGGTAGTGTCCTATCTTAAGGAATAGGCTCCCGAGTTAAAAATATATAGGCCCTTTATAATCTAGACGGACTATAAGAACCTAGAATACTTTATAACGAAGAGATAGCTCTCTAAACGGTAGATCCGGTAGGTTAAGGAAGTTATAAAGTTCTAGTTTTTACTAGTGTATAGGCCGGGTACCGAGGCGATTATACCGGATACCCTTTCTCGAAGGGAGTAGGACACGCTTAGGTAGGACGACAAGTTATTACGGTATCGTAGATTTCTTAAACCGGACATCGTAAAGAATTGGCCGAGCTCAAAGGTAGTAGACGCTAGCTCTACTATAAAGGTTTCGTTAGTACAAATCTTAGCTACGTAGTTCGAAGGACTATCCGCTATAGAAGAGGCGGATTTACCGGGCGCACTATAGGGACCCTTCTAAGACTAAGAGCTAAACGACCTCTAGGAAAGAACTATCGAGAAGGATAGTACGTTCTAAGCGGTACACCGCGCGATTAAGGTAGGAGCGCGTTTACTCCCTAGCGAGGTAAAACTTAAGGTATAAGTAGGTAACTATAGCATCGACCGTAACGGGTATCTTCGCTACCGCGGTAGGATTTAGGTACCTAGAGCTCCTAGTTCTACAGAGTCCGACTATAAGGAAGCGGATATAGCGATTCTATAGAACGACACCCTTCGAACTAAGCTAATCTAATCCGTGTACGATTTACCGGTGTACGGCCACCCTAGCCGGGACTCTATAGTATCAATACTAAGTCGTAACTTCTACTAGCCCCTATAGTCTAAGTACGTAAGGTAGTTCTTAAGGAACTGTAACTACTGCGGCAGGAATAAGGTATAGAGGGAATAAAAACACGGCCTCCTACAACCCTTACCGGTCCCCGACCGATTCTTCTAGGAGATCTCGATAGATTTTATAACGGATATGCCCGAGTCATAAGGGAACACTTACCTCTAGGTAATTAAGGATCGACTAAGTAAGACCGTCGTTTTAGAAGCGATGCCTACTATAAAAGCCGAGGACTACGCTAAAAGGTTCTTAGACTACTAGGTAAGATACTACGGCCTCCCTTAAGCTATTACAAGTAACCGGGGTACTAACTGGACGAGTACCTTCTAGAGGACCTTCTATCGTTTAACCGGTATAAAATAGAGGCTTAGCTCCGCCTACTACCTATAAACCGACGGAGGCCCGGAACGGTTAAACTAGGAAGTCTAGGCTTACCTCCGTAACTACATTAACTATAAGCAGTCCGACTAGAAACGCTAGCTCCCTACGGCGTAACTTGCTCTAAACGCGCGGTATTACGCTAGGCTAGGAATAAGCCCCTTCTTCGCGGTATACGGATACGAGGTACTATTACCCGTTTAGTTATAACCGGATCTAGAGACCTCTTAGTTAGACGCCGCGCAACGGGCAACGCTATTCGTGGAAAGGATATAAAGGATCACGGACCTATATTAGGCGAGTATAGCGGAAGCCGCCTAAAAACAGGAGGACTACGCTAATTGGGATAGGAAGCCCGTACTAATCTATCGTGTAGGCGATAAAGTTTAGCTAGATCTACGTAACTATGTTACTATACGACTAAAGAAGAGCCTCGACTATAGAGACGCGAAGTATACGGTAGTAGAAGTAATCTTACCGTTATCTATACGCTTATCTAGGATCCCCGACGGGATCTACCCGGTCTTCTATCCTAACTTACTACGACCTATAAGCTAAGACCCCTTGCCTAGATAGGAGATCGATAATAAACAGCCGGACCCTATAATAATTGAGTCTTACGAAGAGTAGTAGGTGGAAGAGATCCTTTACGCTAGAACTAAGGTTAGAGGTAGAGGCCGAGTACGCAAAGTCCTAGTAAAATAGACCGGATACTACAAGCCTACATAGGAACTATTAGGGTACCTCGCGGACATAGTAGCCGCGGATAACTTCGAGAGGAGATATAGTAACCTAATGACGTATAACGGACCGAAGGAGGCATAGGATACGAAAAGAAGGGGGAAAAGGCGAAAAGGTAAGAATTACTAGGGATTTAGCGTAGACATAGGCGTTTAGGAAAAGGTAGGCGTTCTTTTAGGTTAGGGAGTCTTTTTAGGAGATAGAGAGAAGTAAGAAGGCATAGGTAAGTTTAAGAGCGTTTTATTTTAGCGGCGTCCGCCGTAAAAGTAGCGGAGCCCGATCCCTTTCGAGATAGCTACATACTATAATAGCCCGGTCGCGGCCCGCGTAAAAGACGAGGGTGCCCGAAGGCTAGTTAGAGGAGGCCGGAGCCTAACGTACGCGGTGCTAGCCTAGCTAGAGGTCGCGTAGGGCGCCCCCGGGACTAAAGAGTTAGTTAGCGATAGTTTTATAATAGGGCCCGTAGTATATACGTCTACCTAAAGGTAAGCTAAGCATTAGCTATAGTACCTATAACCTTAGCGGCGACCGTACTAAAAGGATCGGTAAGCGCGTATAAAGAGGCGGGGGCCGGGGAAACTTACCGGGAGAGTACGCTAGTATACTAGAGAGGCTTTAAAGCCTTCTAGGCTTTAAGGACGGCGCGGAGCTTAGTACGGGCGTCGTCGCTAAAAGACCGTAAGCCGGTAGAAAAGTCGCGGAGGACGCTAGGGAGGATACTTACGCGCGGTTCTAGTTAGTAGCGCGGGTCCACTTAGTATAGGCGGCGTAGGCGAGCTCCGGCCTAAAACGCGCGGTTAGCGATAATTTTCCTTCGGGGTCTGCGTAGTATATACATGTCCTCGTAATGCTTACGATTAGTATTATAGGCCTAGTAGGCGCGCGCGGTTACGCCCTAACGATAATTAGCGGACCCCGATAGGAATAGAACGGGGACCGGTACTTATATACTAGGAGACGTAGTCTACGCTAGTAGAGGCGTAGGGGACGTAGTAAATGCGGCGTTAGGCTATTTTATACTAGGTTCCAGTTAGAATGTGTCGGTCCCCGTAGCAATTCATTCGGACTTACTTAATAGTGTTAGTAGGAGATGTGGTAGTGGTGGTTTCTATTTACGGCATACTATTAGTATCTGTCGGAACCCGTAGGGAAAATGTCGTCTCCCTAAGCGATAGGCATAAGATGCGTAAACGTATACCCCTAAGGCTAGAGACGCTTAGCTAGGGAGAGGGGAAGGGGCGACTTACGCGTACGGTAGGTAATAAGAAAAAGAAAGAAAGAAAAAGAGAACGAGAACCTAAAGATATGTTCTAGGCTCCTATTATTTACATGTAACAATAGCTATTGTTACTTAGTAGATAATAGTAAACCTTACACTTACCTAGGTAACAATACTTTATCTTAGCGTTAGCGGGGCTAGACAATAAGGAAGAGCAGCTCGGGCACTTCCTATTACGAGCCTAATAAAAACAGCTAGGACAATAGGCTCTAGGGCGGAGCTAGGACTAGGGGCGGCGGAGGAGGAAGGGGGGGTAGTATAAGGGGCGGGCCCCTATTCCTTAGTATAGGCTACGCCTATGCGTTCGGATTGCTTTCCGACACCTTTTCTTCGGACAGCGTATAACTTCCCCTTTCTTCTATATCGAACTTATTACAAACCCTATAGAACTTTAGTATATACGTCGTTTACCCGTAATAGCTACTTAGCCTACTCTATCTAGTTCTCGCTATAGTAATAACGAAGGTACTGTTCTAAGGTTTAGTTTATCCTCTTAGTCTAGCCGTTAGTCTAAGGGTAGAAAGCTATAGATAGCTTACGCTTTACCTACGCCTCGAAGTAGAAGTTACTCTAGAACTTACTCGTAAACACTAACCCGCGGTTACTTACTATACCCGCTAGCATACTATAATGCCGCACGACTTCGTCTCGTAAGATCCTCGTAAGCTCCGCCGCTATGTATGTCTTAGTCGTAGGAATATATAAGTTTATTTTAGAGTAGCGGTCGACGATTACTAGGATCGTATTATATACGCATTCTCCTCGCTTACTTAGCGGTAGGTCCGTAATAAAATCTATAGTAATTTCCTACTATAGACCGTCTAGCCTAGGTAGTAGCTATAGCTCGCCGTAGGGTCGATAGCGCCTCGCCTTTGAGGTCTAATAAGCCCTATAGTTTCTAACATACTCCCTTACATCCTTACTAAGTAATTCCTACTAGTAATAACGTCGTAGTAGCTCTTTAGTCTTTACCTTACTAAAGTGCCCTACTAGTAGGTCGTTATAATATATATAGAGTAGCTATGCTCTTACTATATAGTCTTTAGGTACTATAATCGCGTTCCCGCGATAGACTAACCCGTCTTTTATATACTAGTCCTTAGCGTCCCCTTCGCTAGGCGCTTACGATAAGTATACGACGTACCTATCGTCTCTCCCCTATACGATTTTCATTAGTAGTATAAGTAGTTTACCTAGGCCGCCCTACATTATTATAGCGTACACTCTTACTAGTAGCGATCGGGTCCCCTACGGCTCGTAGGCTACTACTACTATTGTCGTCGCCTTATCCTACATCTTCTCGTAGGTAGCGGTTACGCGCCTTACTATAGGCTCGTCCTCTCTTAATAGGGATTCCTTCTAGAAAGATAGCTTACTTTATAGCGTAGGAAGTAAGTTCGACGTCTACTACGCTACGCGTACGTAGTTACTACGTCGCGATAGCGCATCGGCTAGGTTACTCTTCCCCGACCTATACTCTACTACGAAGTCGAAAGGTTATAGAAACGTCGCCTATCGAGCTTACCTCCCGTTTAGCTACTTTACTATTATAAAACCCTATAGGTTCGTATAGTCGACTAGTACCTAAACCGTATGCGATACGCCTTCGAGGTACGGTCGCTAATACTTAAATGCCTCTACTACTACTAGTAGCTCTTAGTTATAGGTCTTATAATTGCACTCGGTAGGTATTATCTTACGAGAATAGAAGGCAATTAGATGCTACTTAGTCCTAAATAGCTAAGAGATAATGCCTATAATCGTAAAACCTAAGGCATCCGTTTTAACCCTCGTACGTAACGAAGGATCGAAGTACCTTAGGATAGGTGCTCCGAGGAACCTAGCTTTTAGCCGTTAGAACGCTTACTCCTCGTAAGCGGACTATATAAGAGGCCCTTACTTCTTACTATTCTTATATCCCTTTAGTAGGTCTATTAATAGCTTCGTAATCCTAGAGTACCCTTCGATAAAGCGCCTATAGAAGTTATAGAATCCTAGGAAGGATTGAACCTTATAAAAACTCGTAGGCGTAGGCTATTCCTCGATTACGGCTACCCTACTCCTATCTATCGATACGCCTACGATACTTACGATAAATCCTAGGAACTCGGCATTCTCCTAGAAGAAGCTATACTTCTTTAGGTTTATAAATAGGGCGAACTTTCGTAGCCTCTCTAGTACCGCGCGTACGGCTCGCACGTGCTCCTTACGCGTTACGCTATAGATAAGGATGTTATCTAGGTAGACTACGTAGATGTTATCTACTAACCTAGTAAGGGCCTTATTAATGTACCCCTAAAAGGTAGCTAGTGCGTTAGTTAACCTAAAAGGTATAACTAAGTACTCGTAGTAACTGTATTGCGTACGAAACGTAGTCTTCTACTCGTCTCCTCGCTTAATAGGAATACGGTAGTAGGCATCCTATAGGTCGATTATAGTAAAGAGCCTAGCTCCCTATAGCCTATCTAGGGTCTTACTAATTAGGGGCAGTAGGTACCGGTTCTTTACTATAATCTCATTTAGGCCTCTATAATCTATATAGAGCCTAAGAGTACTATTCTTCTTTAGTACGAATAGGATAGGCGCACCCGCCTCGCTTACGGATCGCCTAATCTACCCCTTCTCTATTGCTTACGTAAGGTACTCCTTTAAGGCCTCTAGCTTAGTTAAGGACTAGTAGTATAGCGGCTTAAAAGGGGGTTTCTTTCCTTTAACGAGATTAATCGTATACTTAACCCCGTCGGGCATCTTACGCTTCGCCTACTTATTAGGTGCGTATATATCTCGGAAGTCTATAAATTCTTTAGGCTACGAGGGGCCCTCTCCTTCGGGTACTACTATAGTAATAGCCCGAATACTTATCGTATAAACCTACTTTAAGCTCTCGAGATCCTTAAGGAACTCGCGTACGTTACGCTACTGAATCGTAGGCGTCTCTATACCGTAGTACTTCTAGTTACCCTTATCGGCCTTTACTATCTAATTACGATGCCGCTAGGGTCTACCTAAAATAACTAACGGCCTACCTATAGGCGCTACATAGTAGATAGCGTCGCTTACGCGCTCTACTCCTACATCGTTAGCTAGTCGCACGTAAACCGTATAGGCGCTATAGTAATGCCCCTAGTCCTACGCGTACGACTCTAGATTTAGAAGCTTTATACTACTAATAGGCTACATCTAGTATCGGAGTATATACTCGTACGATACTAAGCTTAAATCTACACCGTTATCTAGAAGAAACGTAGCCTCGCGAAAGCCCTTACGCGTCTTGACGGCGCCTCGTAAGTAACGCGCTAGACTCGTATCGACTTACCTTAAGGGGTCTATATAGAAACTCGGACTTAGGAGCGACCCTTACCTAGCCCTCTACCTTTTCCCTATTCGCCCTTCTTAGTTAAAGCCTCGACAGTTTCTAACCTACGAACCGCTTACGCGTCGCGGTCTTTCTATAGGTGTCTATTCCGGTACTCCGTCTTATAGTAACCCTTCCTACCGTAGCCGTAGTACTCTACTTTCGACTTCTAGCTAGTTAAAGACGAGCTACCGGCGTCTCGCTACTAACTCGTACCCGAGGCGCCCGGTACTTAACTCTACTTCTATTACTTTAGGCGATCGACCCGCTTATGTACGCCCTTAGCTTTACGCTTACGACTTATATACTACCCGCGGTCGTGCCCTCCGCTACTACCTCGGCGCTCGGTACTTTTAATACGCGAGGCTAGGACTACTAGGTCTTCTCTAGTCGTAAGGATATTATAGTAGCTAACGATAGCGGACCGTAAGCGAGGCGTAAGCTTTACTAGTAGGTACCGTATACGTTACGCTTCCGAGTTATTACCTAACTAGTCCTCTATAACATCTAGCTTAGTCGCGAACTACCGCGCTGTCTAGTTATCCTTCTATCTCGTAACCTCGTACTCTAATATAACATTAAGTACGTGATTTATAGGATCGCCGTATACGTCTCGGTAGAACTCCTTAAAGTCCTAGTATATATACCCTACGAGGTTAACGGCGCTATAGTTAGTATACTATCGCTCGCTTACCTCTCCGCTAAGGTACATAACCCTATATAGGACCTTTAATTCGTCTATCGCGTATATAGTGCCTAAGAGGGCGAAGATAAGTAAGAGCTCCCGAAGGAATACTCTTACCTTCCTTATCGAATCCCCTCTAAAAGGCGTCGGCTCTTTTAGACGCGGTCGCGTCGTATACGCTACGGCCGCGCCTCGCACTACAATATTATCGTTAGTAGTTATAGAGATAGAGGTAGGGGTTGTAGTAGGGAGGTAATCTTCTCTCCTCCCTCCTATACGCTCTAGAGGCGGTACGCTTATAGCGCGTAAGATCTCTAGCCGCTCGATCTCCCGCTATATCTCTTACTCTTTAATCTTAGCCCGTAAGGCCTCTCTTCTCGTAACTAAGGCTACACGACGCGCCTACTACTATGCTCTAGGGCTTAGGGGCGGCGTAGGCGACTCGCCGTCGTATACGTTGCGATCGGGCTCTATAGCGTATATAGATTATAACGAAGGGAAGCTTTAGAACTATAAGGGCCGTAAGGCTATAAGGGGATGTCGTAATGTATAGTACGCCTACGATCTTCTAATCGTAGATAAACTAAAGCTTACTTTCTTCTATCGACGCTATACGCGTCTCCTAGTATATATATGCGCGTTACGTGCGGTATACTAAGCCGGGCATAGCCGTATTACATGTAAGGGTTAGCTATAGGCTGCCCTTATAATAACATAATACTAGTTATAGTAGACCGACTTATAAAATACGTATAATTTATTCCTATATCTAAAACGTACAATATAGAGTAACTTAGACACCTCGTACTCGATCGACTCGTACAATACTATAGATTCCTAAAGGTCTTTATTATAGATAGAGATAAGCTATTTATATCTAACTACTAGAAAACCTTAGTTTCTACAATCGGAATTAAACATAAGCTATCTACTACCTACTATCCGTAAACTAATAGGTAAATAGAAAGAATAAATTAAACCTTAGAATAATATCTACGACACTATATTAACTATATATAGGATGATTAGGTTATACTCCTACTTATAGCATAGTTAGTACTAAATAACTATAAGTCCGAAATAACGGGCGAAACACCTTTCTTCGTAAACTACGGTAAGCATCCGAACCTATTTAGCGAAGAAGGATTACATCTATAAGCTAAAAGGGCAATCGTAACTATAGAGGCGATAAAAACCATCTACGAAAACTTAATACGAAGGGTTAAGAGTAACTAAGATAAAATTGCAATACTATATAATAAGAAACGACAAATGGCACCTTAGCTTAAGAAGGGGGATAAGATCTATCTCCTTACAAAGAATCTTAAAACGAGAAGAAAGACTAAAAAACTAGATTAAGTAAAAGCCGGACTATTTCTTATTAAGGAGGCATAAGGACTCGTTAACTACCGACTACGGCTACTAAAGGACGTAAAGATCTACCTAGTGCTCTATGTTTTGCTATTAGAACCTATATACGCCGAAATACCTTACTAGGAAAGCTTCTATTTTAAGCTAGAAGTAGAAAACAAATTTGAGGTTAAAAAGATCCTAAATAAAAGGGGTTAGCGATACCTTATTAAATAGAAAGGTTACGACGACTTAGAAAATACCTAGGAACTAAAAGCGAACCTTACGAATTGCCGCTAGCTACTAAGAGATTTCTACTACTACTAAGTAGCGGAAGTACGCCGTCGATAGGCTCTACTACTATACTATCGAGAAAACCCTAAAACCTATTATCGGTAAAACTATCTATAGCACTCCGAGTTAGAGGACTTAAAGCGAGACCGGAATTAGGTATAGGTTTAAGTAGTAGGCCCTACGCTACTAGCTCCCGATCCGCTACCTCTTCCTCCTCGATCTCTCGTTCCTTAAGAGTACGACCCTCCTCTACCTTTCGATCGATAGTATCTAATTGTTTCCGAAGACGTATTTCCCTCGTATAGGCCTCCGCGAGCGCCTCCTTAGCCCGATCTAACTCGGCGAGGAGTTTCCTCCGTTAGTCCCCGAGCTTTTTCTACTCTACCTTAGTTACTTTCGTATCGTACCGCGCTATATTACTAAGATAGTAGTAAGAACACTTCCCGGACGAGATATATACGCGGTATACTAGGTTATTCTTCGTATACCGAGAACAAGGCTTTATAACTTCCTCTCTAAGGCGATAGACGCGGTTTACGCGATTCTTTCGTTTTCGAGTAGATAGCGCGTCTAAAGGTAGGATAGGAGTAGGAAGAAGGGAAGATATCCTTACCTACTATTAACGACTAATGGGTTATGTTAACCTTAGGTTTAGAGGGGGTCCCTTAGGTCTAACTTACCCCAATTTCATTTAGGTTTAATTAGACATTTAGGTAAGCTAGTAGGACCTAGTATAGCTATTAAAGATATATACTGCGTAGCTAAGCATTATAAGCGTAGCATTAAGGCAACAATTTAATTTATACCTCTCGAGTAGAGGGCATGGGGGTTTAGGTCCACTAATCCTCTTATTTTATCTAGCTACTGCGCTACTCGTCACGTGACCTGATTTCCCGGTCCCGGGACCGGTAAATACCCCTGCTTACGTAAGCACCGCTCTATACCACCATAACTCGGACAGGCCTACATAGGGTAGTTAGTAGACATTATTTTAGTAGTTAATAAGGGGGGATATTAAGTATACACCCGGTAGCCTATTAGCATCCAGTTTATAAGGTTAAAATTACGGTTTAAGGTCTAAGGTTTACGGTTAAGGTTATTACTTAAGGTTAAGGTTTAAGGTTAAGGTTCACGGTTAAGGTCAACTAAGGTCGAAAACACTTAAGGTCTAAGGTATTTAGTAACAATTACGGTTATAAGGTCCTATTAAGTAATAACTAGTATTAGCATATTCTAAAGTAAGCACTACGTAACAATAGATACGGCTACATTACTAGAAAAACTTAGTACCTTTACCGACATAGGTAGAGGCTACGAACAGCCTATAAACCCTACGAAAATGGAAGGGGTCTATAGGGATTCTATCCCTTATAAGGGGATAGAGGAATCGGAGGAAGGGGAAACACCTAAATCTAGTAAAGAAGGGAGAAGCGGAACTAGCGCCGCTAAATTAGGTATAGGTGTAGGAACGAATAGCACAATTGGAATGGATACTATAACTACCCTCTTTAGACGATTAGCAGTAGCAATAGAAAACGCTAGCCCTCGCTTTCTACCTCTAGGAGGTGCTAAGAATCCGTTCTTTAATAGCACTAATGCTACTAAGTTCTAGGAGCGGTTTAGCGACCTAATAGACTAGTATCCGCCTCGGGCATCTATTAAGAAGGATAATTTCTAGGGTAGGTATAAGCGCAATTACGAAACTACTATCCGGCGCGTAGTTATAAGACTACCTAGGTAGTTTACTAACAAGGCACGTTTTAGGAGGGCATTCTTATTAGAGTTCTTAAGGTTTAACGCCTACTCGATGTTAGGGAGTCGGGAATATCTTAAGGAGATTATAAGGGCGTAGTAAGGTAAGAGGCCTAAAGAACAAGATGTGAAGGAATTCATCCGTCTATTTGTATCCTTAAGTAACCTAATTGAACCTAAGGATTTAGATAATAGCTCCCGGAGTCGCCTCCTCCTTTAGGGATTACTAGAGGGAGTCGCGAAAGCGGTCTATAAGGCTTACGGGCTTTACCTAAAGTAACCTAAGAAGTTTAGGGACTTTTAGAGGATCCTCGATAAAGCTACTAGTATTGTAGATAGTAAGGAGGGATAGAAAGCTATGTATATAGATTTCCCTCTTACTTTACCTTAGCTACACCGCTTAGTCGTAAAGCAAATGCCGCGCCTTAAGCCTAAGATTAACACGCTTAAGAAGGCTACCTCTAGGACTATTATTAATGATGACCTAATCTAGGAGGTAGCTAAAATAAGCATACGTATATACTAGCGCGGTCGCGTCGCGGACGCGGGTACCTTCTACCCGAGCGAGAATTAACGCTCTATATAACCGGAGAGGCACGACCTAGACACTAAACTGTAGGTTTACGTAATGTAGCGTCCCCTATCGTAGAATCGCGAATAGTCTAAAGCGATAGATAGTTGTTACTATAACTATAGCAGTTCGAAGCACTAGGCTAGTAACTATAGGGCGATAAGGTCCTTAATATCCCGGGGCTACGTACACCTCGCCCCGAATAACTAGTAGTATCTAGGGAAAGAAGGCGATCCGCGTCCTACTAAGTTTAACTTTCGGAGGGACTATAGTAAACCGAAACTACTCTACATGCTCCCTCTACTCGAAGAACATTATAGACCGATCGAGTTTAATAACTAGTATAAGATTCCCGCACTACGTAAGTAATAGATAGGTAGGGACTATACTAGGGTAATAAAAGTTACGCCTCCTAATCATTCTAAGCCCCCTCCTAACTTTAGGCATTTAATAGAGTATAGCCCTTAGGACGTACGGTCTAGCTAAATAGAGAAGGCTACTAGTACATATTAGGTCTTATTCGGAGAAAGTAAAGTGGAGTAGGCGGTCGAACCAGGCGAACTTAACGAGGTATCTACCTATCCTATATAGTCTAACAAAGTGAAAGGGAAGGCACCCGTAGGCATTCTAAAGAATCCGTACCCGAGGACCCGGTCCTTAGCCTAGGATCTACGAGCCCGAGCTAAGGCTACTAAGAAAGTTCGCCTACAATTGGAATAGGAGATCCGGTAAGCTAAGATTAACTAGTAGGAGGTTGAAATAATTGACGAAGTTAGTACTTAAATAAGCGAAACTCAATCATTAGCTAAATCCGGGGTAACCCTAGGAAGGGGAAATAATGCCTAAGTAAATAGATTAGGGAACGATACTAACAAAGGACTACCTAAGGATATGCCTATTAGTCCCGTAAACGCCCCCTTCGTATAAAGGAAGCGTATATAGAATGCTAAGACTATAAGGATTAATAACTACGTCCGATAATATAGTTTAGCTAGTAATAGCCCGGTTATAAAGGAAGAGGGTATTATCTACTAGATTGATTAGATCCTCTAGATAACGTTTCCTAATGTAAGCGCCTAAGATTAGTTTCGATATAGTCGCTAGTTCGAGGCTGCCCTCTTCGGTCGCGTTACTAACACCCCCGCTCTTTAGGAGAAGCTCGCTATAGTGCGACGTCTTATAGGAAAGGACCCTAAGGTTCGCACTAGATAAGTGGTCACCTATAAAGATAAACCTAAGTATAATAAGGAGGTCTTCCGCGAAGATAATTAGGCCTAGTATGTCGGAGTGTATTTAACTATACTTTACTCTAAAGGTACGGTCCCTACTACTAAGCTATATAAGGACGTTAAGAAAATCGGGCTCTCTAGTGTTCTTAATAACTTTACTATAGTCCCTAGTCCTTAGGTAGTAGCGGAGTTTAGGATAAATAAGAACTAGATTAGGTGCCTAATTAATAAGGGTTCCGAGGTAAATATCATCGGCTAGAGGAACGCTTATAGGTTTAGGTTACTAGTAATGTCGAGTACTTAGCTTACCTTTCGAGGTACTAGAGGGCGGGCCTAGTTTAAAGGTATTATAGGCAATTTAGATGTTTAGGTATTTAGGGTTCACTACTAAGTAGACATGTTTATCTCCTCAGATCTAAACTTACTAATAATCCTAGGACGTCCGTAGGCCCGTAAGGTGCGGCTTACTACCCGTAACTACGATAATAGTTCATAGGAGGGGACTATTACTAGCCGCAAAGGTAAAAGTGTTATATTTACTGCCCTAGTTAGCTCGGATAGGTACAAGACCCTTTAAGAACTATTAAAAGCGTCGGGAAATAGAAGGGTAGGTTAAGTTACGGCGCTTAACCTACCGACTTGCTAAAGCCGGATTTAATAAAATCGGTAAGGTTCTCGCACTATCTCGGAGAAACCTCGGACTTTAATTTGCCGGTCCCGGGACCGGTAAATAGCTATAGTAAGGAAAACGGATACGACCACGACACGACGTATCTATAGGAAGACACGACGCATCTATAGGAACCCGGTAAGGCTCTAACGCCTAGTAACCATTTAGCTCACTTATTAGGATTGCTTAGGACTGCTAGAATAAAGGAACGAGTTGTAGAAATTAGAATAGGCGCGTTCGAGGGAGATTCTATTACTAACGTTTATTTAGTTTAAGGGGATTGGCCCTCCGAGATCCTAAGGCAGTCTACATTAAATGCTTAGGCACGAAAGTAATAAGTAGGCTAACATATAGCTAATATTAGGATGCCGTAGGTCTTTACGATGTATAAGCGTAAGGCAGATAAGAAGAAGCTAGTAGACGCAAGCGTTCACGAACGCCTAGAATCACGAGTTAAGGGAGATATAGAATAGAAGCGTAGGGCACTGTACCTAGAATCCAAGATGCCTAAAGGACAAGGACCGTTCGATGGGAAGTACTTAACTAAGAAATTCTTAAGTATTAAGCGAGGTAGCCGGATTACGCTAGAACGACTTACCTTAATTAAGGTTAGTATTAAGCTATTGCTAATAGAGCGGGCCTTATTCGATGAGATGCTCTATAACCGGAAGGCAGTCCTCGCTTAGGATTTCAGTTACATAAGGTAAATTAGGCACGACGTTATGCTACCTTAGAAGATTAACACGGTCCCTTATAGGCCATAGTAGGCACGCCCTATCCGGTTGCACCTAAGTCTTAGGGCAATTGTTAAACGCATAATTAGAGCCCGGATTAAGAATAACATCCTAGAATACTCATAAGGGGCATATTCCAATAGCTGGTTCCTAGTTGCAAAGAAGGTTAATGCCTCTAGAAGCGATGTGCCATATCGGTTAATTAACTTAGCTATACTCCTAAATAAGGTTACTATACGCGATGCTAACATTCTACCGGACACGGATAGCTTCTTAGAGGATTTTGCTAGGTACCGAGTCGCTTCGCTTATAGACCTATTTTTAGGTTATAATTAGATCACTTTAGATGAGTCCTACCGGGACTTAATAGCCTTCATAACCCCTCTTAGTCTAGTACGTAACACGACTGTACCTTAAGGAGCTACTAATTCAGTTACTTAGTTCGTGCGTGCGGTAATAAAGATTCTGCTTAATTATATCTCGCATCGAGCGAAGCCGTTTCTCGATAACATCGGTATTAAGGGACTAACTAAGGACTATAGGAATGCCGAGGTAGAGCCTAGGTTAAGGAAATGGGTCGTTAAGCACATCGTTTCCCTAGATCTAGTTCTTACTAACCTAGAAAGAGCTAGTGCGGTAGTTGCTAGAGGCAAATCCCAATAGTTATACGAAAAGCTTAAGATTGTTAGGTACGTTACTAGCCCGGATAGTCGCTATCCTAACCTAAAGGTTGTAGCTAAGATCCTAGATTAGCCTACGCCTACCTATATTAAGGAGGTCCGTACCTATGTAGGGCTGTGTGTATACTTCCGGATATAGATTCCCTAGTTCGTTATTATCGCTCGACTAATGTACAAACTGCTAAAGAAGGACGCCGAGTTCACCTAGATAGAAAATAAGCAGTTCTTAAAAGAGGAGGTTACTAGATATCTTATGTAGGCTCTAGCCTTAGTTACCCTCTACTACTTACCTAGTGCTAGGTCTATCTTTATCTCAGTTAATGCTAGCGGCACTAGATAGGGATGTATCGTTTCTTAAGAATTAATAGACAGTACCCGACGGCGTTACCCGGTGCGGTATAAGAGCGGAATAATCTAGAACGCGTTAGAATCTAGATATGATGCTAGTAAGCGGGAATGCCTTAGGGTCGTTAAGGGGCTTAAGAAGATCTAGAGATATATTACTAGCGTTAATTTTGTCCTTAAGGTTAATGCTAAGACACTTGTATAGTAGCTTAACCGGCCGGCTTCGGACCTACCGAACTCGGCAATAGCTATTATGAATTAGGTAACTAAGGTCCATATTAGTTAGGACTTAGTATACATATACTATATCACACTGTTTTCTATAGCTAGATAGTCTCACACCTTATAGCAATTCATAAGGGTTACTAATCCACCCTATCGTTTCAATCTAGAAGCTTGTACTCGTTAAATACCTATATATAACAGGTTATAAGCCCGGGTGCTCCTCTGCCTATCTAATTTAAAACCTAAATCGTTATCAAAGCTCTATTAAGGATTAGCTTACCTTACTAGCGGACTCGACCCTACATTTTTTTTACAGACAACTACCTAATCGATTAGAACTACTATAGGAGATCGGCACTAAGCACTGGTACCGTAGTACAGCATCTAAAAGAGCTAGACTAGGTATAGAGTTTAGAAACAACACCTCTAGTAACCTAGTAAGTGTTACGGAACAGTGTTATCGGTGCAAATGGTTGGCCAACGGAGCAGGAAACCAGACGAAGCTGCAGACATGGATGCCTGGGGAGTCACGTGACAGAGCGATCAGGACTGATCGGTCCTGATCACTCTTGATCAGTTGATCAGACTCGCTCAGGGCAGAGCAGGACAGATCACGCCAAGACATGGCACTATATAGACGACGCTTCTTTACGAGTAGATAGGAGCCTCGTGCTCAACTCATTTTAAGTATACACCATATACTGTTTGGAACCACTACCTTCATAACTGATTGAGACATCCCTGCAAAGATCCAAGCCCGAGTTGTGATAACGTACAGCGGTTCCTAACAACTTTGAGCACCACCACCAGGGCCCTTTGCATATGTCTGGGAGAGACGCTACCCGGAGTCCGTCACGACAACAGCCACAGTCAACTGGCATCACGGAACGAATGAGCGAAATGTCGATTACAGGAAGCAGCAAGAACAACAACACTCCTATGGGTATGCTGAACCCATTGGACCACCACCGTGCACCTAAGGTGTCTACGCCGGAGACGTTCGACGGGACCAAGGACAAACTGGAGGCTTTTCAACTGCAGGTTCAGTTGTACCTTCACTTCAACGCACACCAGTTTCAAGGCGAGGCTTCTAAAGTCTTGTACGCCGCATCCTTCCTACGAGGAAAAGCAGCTAGAGGATTCCGACCATACCTCAAGGACTGGCTACACAACCAGGGCGAGGGAGAAACACCGAAAACGGAAACTCGAAAAATTTTCCACGACTACGACGAGTTTGAGACGAAACTCGATGATCTATACGGGATACCAAATGAGGAGGTATACGCCGACCGACATATCCGACAACTTCGACAGACTACTTCTGTAGCGCTGTACGCCTCAGAATTCCAAGGATATGCCGCCGACCTGGAATGGAACGACGCAGCTTTGCGATCGCAGTTCTACCTCGGGCTGAAAGACAACGTCAAAGCCGAACTATCCCGAAACGCCAGCGTCGTTACGCTAGGGGCGATGATCAAGGCAGCAAAGGAGATCGACGAAAGGCTCCAGGAGTTGAGGTACGACCGACACGTACAGCCTGGATACCAGAGACCCGCCGCGGGCGGAAGAGGGGGCTTCAAGGCCAGAAGTCAGGACCCTAATGGTTACGGAGACCCAATGGAATTGGACGTAACGGAACGTAGGACAGGAAGGGGGCTGAAGAGCAAAGGTTCCACCTGCTACGTATGTGGCGAGCAAGGCCATTTTGCAAGGAACTGCAAGAAAAAGAACATGGTTAGCCGCGAGTTCAACGCAATGATTCGCGAAGAGAATACATACCAGGAATGCGAGAACTTCTTCTCGAAATCTGCCTAGCAGAAACAACCTGAGGACAGCAAGGCATCAAACAGCGGCTTCTTGATTTGATGACCTAGGGAAAAGAAGTCAACACTACGACACGGCCACAACGAACAAGAATACCCACGATGGGAGGACACCACTGGGGGTTTCTAGGAAACCAGCGGGAAGGGAGTCCCAATCGAAAGTATCCAACCACTGCAGGGACTTGGTCGACAAGGGCTCGAGGGGAAGATCGGGATCGGACCGGAGAATGGCGGATTGCTCCGAGCGCCAGGTCTGCTGATCCTCCAGAAACAACTCTTCCTGGAGGCACGTCGCCTTCTTCGAAGCGCGCTCTTCGGCAAGCTTCAGAGTGCGACGGAGACGCGAGATCTTGGAAAGAAGAGCGCTCAACTCCTCTTGTTTCTTGTCCAGAGCGTCGAGGGAGTTCTCAAGGTCTCTCGAGACCTGCTCCCTGGTGCGGTCAAGCGAAGACCACGACGCATTCACACACTTGCGACCCTGGGAAATGCAATTGGAACAGCGGGCGGAACGAGATTCGTCTGGAAGCATGATGCAACAAAGGCCGCGACTATTACAGTAGTCGCAGGGGGATTCGGCGGGAAGACCAGACCGGGAAATTTCGTCCAGAACGCGCTTGCGACGGTCAGTCGAGGACGGCATCGTTAGCAAGAGAAGGAAAGGACTCACAAGTCTTTATAAAATGGATTGTTGGGGACAACAATGCTGAAGGGGGGGATTATGTTACGGAACAGTGTTATCGGTGCAAATGGTTGGCCAACGGAGCAGGAAACCAGACGAAGCTGCAGACATGGATGCCTGGGGAGTCACGTGACAGAGCGATCAGGACTGATCGGTCCTGATCACTCTTGATCAGTTGATCAGACTCGCTCAGGGCAGAGCAGGACAGATCACGCCAAGACATGGCACTATATAGACGACGCTTCTTTACGAGTAGATAGGAGCCTCGTGCTCAACTCATTTTAAGTATACACCATATACTGTTTGGAACCACTACCTTCATAACTGATTGAGACATCCCTGCAAAGATCCAAGCCCGAGTTGTGATAACGTACAGCGGTTCCTAACAGTAAGATCCGCTAAGGACAACTAGGTGCTTAGGAAAGGCGTGCAGTTCTAGGCATAGAAATCTATGCTAATTAGCGCACTACTAGAGAAGGATCTAGTTAGATACGTAATCCATAATCTAGACTAGGTTAACCTAAAGTACGCTCTAAACAGGGTAGCTTATAATTAACCCTAAGATGTAACTAAGAATGTCTAAGATAAGACTACCTAGAATAAAGCCCCTTAGGACATTACTAGTAGTGTAGGATACAAAGCTGCCTATAAGCGATAGAAGAAAGAGGACATATAAGCATATAGCATTATTATAGCTAGATTAGATTCTATCCTAAGGCTAAACTTTAGAGATGTAGACAAGTTAGCTAAGGAATTGTATAATTTGATTAAGGTAACATATAAGCTAGTTATTACAATTGATCTATATAATACTCTAAAGGCAGTTAGGCACATTAAACTAGATGCTATAAGACCTAATATATTAAAGTACTATAAAGACTTTTAAGCATAGGTGAATAATAATAAGACTACTATAGAGCAATTTATTAGATCTTCCCTAGTTAATAATAAGTTAAGGCTTAAATCCTTTTTTGTCCTCCTAGACAGTATCTATAGATTATACTTTGTTAAAGGTCTAAACCATGTCGAATGGCTTAGGACATAGAGACATAACAATCCCCTAGAATTAACTACCCTAGAGAGAATGTTTATAACTCTTAGGAAGGAGCAAGTACCTACTACCCACAAGCCTAGCAATGGCTTTATTAGAGCATTCTTAAGTAAGAATGATAATAAGCAGTGCATACAGTGCTTACATAAGCACACTAACGCGAACTACTATAAGCAGTATCTAGAGAAGAATCCTAGGAATAGGTCTAAGAAGGGTAAAGACACCCTAAAGGATAGGGTAAAGAAGGTAAAGGGTAGCAAATCCCCTAGGAAGAGGATTGCTACAGCAATTAATAACTAGTTAGACTTATTATCTAATTAGGAGTATAGCTCTAATAGTAATAGGGACTAGAGATAACTATATAGGAGGTCTAGAGCAGCTATTACAGTTACATAACTAGTATACATAGGAAGGACAGTAGCTGCCGCATTAAACCTAATATTAATAGACAAAGTCTATAACATAGGCACATCCTTCTATATCTATAATAATCTTACAGACCTTTAGAATGTTAGGCTAAGACTAAGGCCTACATACTTCTTATAGGCCGTTAGGTAAGGATCTCTTATAACTAAAGGAGAATTAGAGTAGGTTATAAAGAACTATCTTAGTTAAGAGACCACCCTCCTCCTTCGTAATGTGCTTTACTTACTAGAGTTAGATACAACACTAATCTCTATAGAACTCCTATATAAGAAATATGGAGTTTACCTAGATAGACTATCTAAAATGCTATTCTAGAAGGACAAGCCGGTAGGCTTAGTTAAGATAATAAAAAGTGTTATTATCTTTAGGAACCTTAGGGTAAAGAGGGGTTCTAGGAAGGATAAAGACAGATTAGCACTAAAAGGACTTACTACTCTTATATTTACTAAGCTAAGAACTAATATAGTTAGATAGTATTAAAGGCTTAGGCATATTAGGAGCACATTACTTAATACTACAAAAGAAGCAGTTAAGGGCCTAGAAGATGTTAATACTATAGACTTAGGGCACTGTAAGACTTATAAGCTTATAAGGTCATAAAGAGTTGTTTTAAGAATCCCTAGGAGACCTATACTAGAGGCATTAGATAAAATCCATGCTAACCTAGTTAGTCTAATCACTCTACTCTCTTATAATAGTTACGCATATTGCCTTATGCTTACGTATGCTAAAACTAGGATGAGATGGTGCTTACTACTTCTAAAGAAAAGTGATGCTCTAATAGCAATTAAGACTTAGCTTACTATAATGTAGAACCACTATAAGAAGAAACCTAAGATCTAGTTCTTAGATAGTAGTAGGGAATTTAACAACATTAAACTTAGAACACATGCCTAACATAAAGGAATTAGATAGGATTTTGCATCACTATATACACCTAAGTAGAATAGAATTGCTAAAGCTTCGAACAAAGTTATTATTAACAAGGCTAGAGCTATGCTTATAGACTCTAGCTTACTATAGAACCTCTAGCCCTAGGCTATGGATTTCGCATGCTATATTACGAACCGCCTCTTTAACTTAATAACAAAAAATGTACTATAGATTAACTTTAAGAAGGACCTAGGCATTAATGTTAAAGAGATAGACTTAAGGAATGTAAGGAGGTTTGGATGTAAAGCATAAAAACATAACGATAATTATACTAAGTCTAAAAAGTTCTCTACAAGGGCGGACATATAGTAGCATATAGGATTCTAGGGTAGTTTATTAACTAACTACCTGCTATGGAAGCCATAGTAGGAGAAAGGAAAATAGGTCTATAAGATAACCTATTCCCCCCATGTAACTTTTAATAAAGATTTCTTATAGAACTCGCAATACTAAATCCCTATAGGCAAGTAGGTCGCTTAGGGGGAGTAGACAGGGTAGACTGTTAAGAGCTCCTAGCTTACTACTAGTAATAAGTATGCTGTCCTAGATAACGAGATTACCTTCCTTAGACATCCCTATAATGACCCTAAGGACCCTTACTATAAAGGTATTTATATGCCTTATAAAGGGCCACACGAGCTAGAAGCGAGTTACTAACCCTATAAACCTTTAAGGGGAGCTGTATAGCTAGAGGGGGAGCTATAGTAGCATAGTGACTAACCTAAAATACAAAGGGCTTCGTAACAAGACTCCCCTAACTAAGGTTAGTCTTAGGGGGAGCATAGGATAGAAGATTCACGTCCACTATTTAGAGACACATCCCCCTAGCTCTAGGAACAGTCTCCTATAGAGCACACCTAGCTCTAGGAACAATCTCCTATAGAGTACACCTAGCTCTAGGAACAATCTCCTATAGAGCACACCTAGCTCTAGGAACAATCCCCTATAGAGTATAAGCCTTAGACTTCATAGTCTAAAGAACTACACTAAGAAGACACAGCCCCAGCTATATAAGAAGACCCTAATTAGGCCATAACACTATTCTACCCTACCCTACATATTAGTAAGAGGAAGAGAGATAGGACTTATAAGCCTGTAAAGACTAAATAAGCTAAGGTCTATCCTAAGCTAACTAGGAGAAGTTTAAGACAGAACAGATCCTATTATAATTATAGTAAACTTAAGAAAGTATTCGCTGCAATAGCTATAGATAATATAAAGAAGGGGAAGCTTGTAGATCCTGCTACCCTAACTAAAGCATTAAACAGACCTAATAGAGCTAAATAGATTAGGGCAATTAGAAAGGAATTCAACTCCTTAGAAGACATAGAATATGTTATATAGATCCTATTATAGAAAGTCCCTAAGGGTAGGAAACTGCTTATAGGAAAATAGGTCCTATACTGTAAGTATCTTCCTAATAGGTCTATTAAGAAGCGTAGAGCTAGATAGGTAGCAAAGGGGTTTACTTAAAAGCAAGGGATAGACTATGTTAAAACCTTTACTCTAACCCTAAGGCTACTAACAAGCAGGATTCTCCTAGCCCTATGCATAGTTCTCGGCTAGAAGAGGAGACAGATTAATATTAAAACAGCATTCATAAACCCTAACATTAATAGACCTTTATACATTAAACTACTAGAAGGGGTAGAACTTATTAAGAAAGATCCATCTAACAAAGTCCTAGAAATTAAGAAGGGACTATATAGATTGAAACAAGCTATAAACCTCTAGTACTATAATGCTAAGGAAGCTCTAGAAGAATTAGGCCTAAAGAGACTTAATTCTAATACATGTCTTTTTTAGGGGGAGAATCTTTTAGTTCTCCTATATATAGATAACTTTTAGATCTTTAGCGACAGTAATTAGAAGATTAAGGGGTTCATTGCTAGACTAAAGAACAAGTACTCTATTAAAACTGTTAACACTAACCTTTTCCTAGGCATGCAACTAAAGAGTGAAAAGAATAGAGATCTCCATGTCTCCTAAAAGCACTATGCTTTAGAGAAACTTTAGAAACATAGCCTAGACTTAGCTAAAAGTGTTAAGTATCCCCTTAACCGCCTATATAAAGCTCATAAAGAGCAATGCAACATATAGAATTACAATCTATTTAACACATTAATTAGAGAACTCTAGTACCTAGCTAACTAGACTAGGCTAGATATCTCCTATATAATAAACTACTTAGCTAAATTCTTAGCTAATCCTTTAGTAGAACATATTACTACAGTAAAGCATGTTTAGAGATATATTACTAGAACAATTAACAAGTGCCTAATCTTTAGAAAAACACAATCCCTAAAGCTAGAGATCTACATAGACTCTAATTTCTCTAGAGATCTAATAGGCAGATCCACCTTAGGACTCCTAGTTAAAATGGCTAGAAGTCCTATTATCTAGAAATCTAACCTGTAGAAGGAGATAGTACTGTTAAGCACTAAAGCAGAGTATGTGACCTTAACTAAATGCTGTAGGGAAGTAATATAGTTAAGGAATCTACTCTATAAAACCTAGAAAATAACTAACTACAAAGCTCAAGCCTTTAAGATCTTTATAGACAACTAGTCTACTATTAAGCTAGTTAGAGATCACACTAACCATAGAAGAACTAAGCATGTTAGACTAAGGAACCACTTTTGTAGACATGTTTATAAAGAAGGCTTAATTGTAGTTAAGTATATCCCTACTACACAGTAGCTTATAGATTAGCTTACAAAGCTAAAGTCACTAAACTACATTCTCTAAGGGAGGCTTCTAGAGACTAACCACACTTTCATTTGTACATAGCAAGACCTTCATTTGTTTATAAGTATTTATAAAGCAATATCTTATTTATTTAGAGACAGTAGAGGAAAGTTTTTATTTATTAGCCTTAAGGGCTAGATTCATTTAGGGTATCGCATATCTTACTATGCTTATGTAACTAGACTATAGAGAGGCCTACTTTAGAACCGCCTTTTAAGGTAAGATCTAGTTCATTATTATAGACTCTAATTTAGGGGAGCTATAGTATTAAAATAAAAGGAAACAGAGAAGTAGACCGCCCTTGCTTATAACGGCCATTTTATCCTTTAGCCCTAACTAAATCACTAAGACCTAATGCAAGTACACTATCTAGACTACTACTTACTACTAAAACTACTAGAGCCTCTAGAACCCCTCTTATAGGAAGTCGAGTTTAATATAGTACCCTCCTAAAAGTCATTATTAGTGCCTAAGCGCTATAGGAACTAACGAATTAAGGTAGTAACCTTATCCTAAGAGAGGGAGTTAGAGAATAGGAGGCGAAGCTCTAGGAGGACAGTTCTAGAACCATTACTAGGAGCCCTAGGAATGCTTAGGCGCTAGTCCACATCGCTAGGAATGAGCTAGGTAGGTAGCATCTAAAGACCATATCTAGAGGTACTTATACTAGGAGAGTATAGAACTAGAGATAGTAAGCCCTTACGTAGAGGACTGCTACGCATAATAGGAGGAGATCGACTATACTGTGCACTACCCTAGAATGCAGCACTAGCGGAGCGAGTATAACCTACACTAGGCTACTAGTAGGTTCTAGATAGACTAGCGGTACTCTACTATAGGGTCCGTAGAGAGAAGAAGCTACACTTATCGTAATAATTGTTAAGAGCGTAGTTAGTATAGCAGCTCTTGAACTATCCTAGAATAGTATAGCAACTAGAAAAGGGAAGGTTAGATCTCTCCTTATAGCGGTTGTAGACGCTACCGAAGTGCTAAATAAGATAGTCTATAGCGGAAGCCTATAAGGTAGGAAGGTAGTTCTAACTACTATTAAGGTTTATAGTAATAGTGTTAGAAATACGACCTTAAGGGTCGACTATTATATAATCAAAATCCTAGGTAGCCGCGTTAATCTAACCCTAGTTCGGTAGATTAGTAATACTACCCTTAGTAGTTAGAAGCTTCTTCTTATAGAAGGCAACCTTAAGGGATGCTATAGTAAGCTATAAGGTCATATTCTTCTTAGTAATCTTACGTCTACTCTCGATAATCTACTTAACTAGTCTAAGTGCCTTAATAAGGGTCTTACGCTTAGAGATCCTACTAGATGTAGGTAGACCCTTTCTACTATTACTAGGAGGACGCTTATTAGGATCTTAATCGTCACTAGAGCTAGATCCACTACTAAAGACATTACTAGTACTACTAAACTAGTTCATAGGAGTCTACTTAATAACATCTACTATAATGCTACTTACAAGTTAGTAATACCCTTAAAACACTATTACATATATAGCATACCTTACTAAAAGCTTCTTAAAAAGCTTTAAGAATAGGTGTGTAGTAGTTTTTAGGGTGTATAAGTAGGTGTAGTAGTCTAAAAAGGGTAGGAAGAGAGGTGTAAAGTAGTATAAAGTAGAGAGAGTTGTTTAGAAAAGAACTAGCTTCTTTTATACGTACCTACGAGGTTTATACATTACTACCTAGCTGGACCTTCTTAAGCCGAGAGAACCTTCTATTCACTTCTAAAAGCGGAAAGATAAGGCCTAAGTGTGTCTAAGAGTAGGTCTCTTGCACATGCAAATCTAACAAGATTACTATCATTAGTATATGCTTACTTATAGTAGAAACCTAGTATCTAGAACTAGTAAAGGTGTTCGAGACTAATATAGTAACATAGGTAATATTAAGTTAATTAGACTGTCTTTATAGTAGTTAGTCTAAAGGGGGAGTGTTATAAATTAGGTAACTAAGGTCTATGTTAGTTAGGACTTAGCATACATACACTATATTACACTGTTTTCTATAGCTAGATAGTCTTACACCTTGTAGCAATTCATGAGGGTTACTAATCCACCCTATCGTTTCAATCTAGAAGCTTATACTCGTTAAATACCTATATATAACAATAGCCCGGTGGGTCGCATAGATTAGGTTATTTACGTTCGAGATAAAGCACGTTACGGGGACTAGACACACTAGCCTAGATGCCCTGTCTCGCAGGCCCTCTACACCTTAGGAACCTAGGGAAGCTAACGAAGACGAAGTCGACTAGATGATTAATAATAAGCTATTCGGGTACCCGGAGCCGGTCGACACCTATCTAGTTAAAATCTAGAAAAAACGACATCTCGGGAACTAATATTCTAAGGGCTCTTAGTAGCTTACTTAGGTTATAGAAACTAGGACCCGGCCTAATAGTGTTACCCGTGCTAAGTACCGGCGGCTAGTAAAGAAAAGCGTTAACTTCTTTATCCGAGACTAATTACTATACTTCTAGAAGCGCCGAGGAGTACCGTTACAACTTGTAATTAACGATAATAAGGCTTAGAAGGAGATCGTTATAGAGTGCCACGAGAGACACGGTCACCGTAGCGCTAAGGTCGTATATAACCTTATTTCCGATCGGTATTACTAGGACGGGTACTTCGCCGATGTCTCTACGTAGGTTCGAAGTTGTGCTCCTTATAGGTTTCGCGAAGGCAACTAGCGCGCTAGTAAGCTTCACTTATCGAGCCCTTAGGTTATTAGTAAGAAGTAGTACTCGGACCCCGTCTAGGTGCATAAAAATAGATACCTCCTAGTTACGCGCGAAGCACTTAGTAACTAGATCGAGGCTAGAGTAACGAGGGCACCTCCTAGCTCTAAGACGGTTACTAAGTTTCTATACGAAGATATCTTCTATAGGCACGGCTACTATACTGAAATTGTACTTAATAACGCTACGGTTTATGCGGCTAAGGTTAAGCGGTTACTCGTAGGACTTAGTGTTCGAAGGATCCGAATATTACCGTACTATCCGTAGTCTAATGCTCCGGTCGAGGTTAGGCACCGTCCGATTCTTATAGCGTTAGTAAAGCTTATAAGGAATACATACCGTAGATGGGAGTAATAGGTACCCGCTATGTTATAGGCTAATAGGACCATAACCTGTCGTACTACTAGAATAACGCTAGCTTAGGTCCTATATAGCTATTGTACGATTCTACCAATTGAGGTTAAGCACCCGACGTAGGCGAATTACTAATAGGGATCGGTAAGAACGACTAAGGACCTGCTTACTATACGTGCGCGTCAACTCTAGGCTCGAGACCTTAGTTTAGAAGAGCTACATGCTCGAAGGAAGCGACTAAGAGAACTTAGTAAGGACTACTTTAATTCTTACCGGAATGTTAACTCTATTAGTTTCTAGAAGGGCGATCTTGTTATGAGATTCGATAAGCTATATAAGGATAACTTCTTACGTAAGATCGGTTACCGATAGTAAGGTCCATATCGGGTGTCTAGTGTCTCTAGGGAATTTAGTACCTATATTCTTAAGGAACTTAATAGCACGCTAATAAAGGGTGTTTAGGTACGGGAAAACCTTAAGCTAGTTCTAGAGCTTCGCCCGGATAATATAGGAGTACTAAACTTAGATAATATGACCGATCTCGTAATAGGGGAGGGAGAAGTTGCTAATAGCGAAGATAGTAGTAATTCGAACGAGATCGAGCCTATCGCCGACGAAGACGTGCTACCTATAGGAGTTAACGAAAGGGGATCGTATCCTAAACCGGAATCCAAGAAGCTATAGGTTAGGCCTTATAACCTTTCTATAGCCGAGATTTCACAGTTTAGTAGGATCGAGGCTAAGAACTAATTAGTTAGTAATAGCGTACGGAGTTTACTTCCCTTAGGCATGTGTTGCACATGCCCTTCAGTTTATTAAGCCGATTTGGTTATCTAGACTTCACTTTATAGGGTGTTCTTACCTTAGTTAGACCTCAGTTAGTAGAGTTATATTTACCGGTCCCGGGACCGGTAAATCGGATTACGTAATAGCGTAGCATACCTCTACCGAATGCTTACCTAGGTAGTTACTAGCACTGGTTTTCGGTTACATGTAGGGTTATCGGACCTTTAGTGTAACCTTAATAGTACTGCTCTTACTACTTATAAGACCGTTCTCGGCGCTACTACCTTATAACGGTTATAGGGACATACGCTAAGAGGCATACTTAAGCGTAGCTCTCTACCTACTACTTCCTCTCTTTTTCTTTAAACACTAACACTATTACTAGAGCTACTAACACATCTATCTACTACTATACACATTAGACGGTTCTTTAGCCTCTCTCTCTTTACGACCTTAACCTTCTTTAAAGCCCCTACCCCGATACTAAGCTTTTAAAGCTTACTAATACTCTAGAGTAGTACTACGAGATAGCTAGCTCTTACGATCTTACTAATAGCAAATCCTAGTTATTATAGCTTTAGCTAGTCTATCGTTACGCCCGGCTAGCTCGAGCATAGCGCTTACTAGTACTATTACTAGGCTTACCCGCCTACCTTAGACCTTGTTCGAGTCCCTTCGCCTACCAGACAACGTTAAGCATGTCCTTACTAACACGAACACGCCGAAGTCCGCCGCTAATGTTATGTTCCGAGAGCTTAGTCCTTAGAAGCGGGTTAAGGTATTAAAGGACTTCTATAAGGGCTTTAAGAAGGTGTTCGAAGACTGCTCCGTCTAGGTTAACCTATTTTTCGAGGAAGTTAAGGGCGGTATAGGTAAGAGCTACTAGGATGAATTCCTTAGTAATAAGAAGCTCGATGTCTTATTTCCTATCGTCGGTAAGATTCGTAAGACCGGTTTAGAGATTCGTAACCGAGAGAAGACTCTTCGAGCTACGCTTACTCGCTACTAGCTATAGTAGATAGATAATAAGATTCTTAATCGACGCGTTATCTCCGAGCTTTATAGTACTAATAGCGGGCGCCGCTAGCTTATAGCCTTTATTAACAAGTACCTAGACTATAGTAGGGCTATTAGTAGAATTTAGAGGGCATTAATCTAGCGTATAAGGATCGGCCGTAAGGGCATAGATCGTAAGCGAATTCTAGAGCCTAGTAATCTTACCCGGTGCGATAGGGAGGCTAAAGCACGTAGCATTAATCCGTAGTCGGCTAAGAGTAGGGAGATTATTAGAAGACACCGCCTAGCCGTCTATAAGGATAGCCTTCTATACTTTATAGAGGGTACTATTACTAAGAAGTCCGCGTCCCTAGAGGATAGTATAGATTAACCTAGACTATCTAGCTAGCAATAGCCTTAGCTACGTTAGCTACCGGGTAGTAAGGGTAAAGGACGTGTAAAGAGTACTACACTAACTCTACTAGCCTCTACCTAGCCTATAGTCCTATCGAGAGGCGGTCGTAAGTCGAGTCGACTTAAGTAGCTCCGTATAGGCGAGAGTATAGGTGAGGGTATAACTACGCCTACTTAATCCTCGCCTAACCGAACGCTAGACGGCGCTCCTATACGCGAAGGCAGTCCGCTAGGTATACCGGTTAGCACCCTACGATCTACTCCGGCCCTAACTAAGAATAGCAATCCGATACTTACTATGTTACCTTCGGCTATAATTAGGGATGTATTAGTCTTTAAGGATTAGATCCTATAAGAAGACGAGGCCCTCCGGATTAAGCGCGCTAACTGCACCTATAATAAGCGGTACTGTAGCATTAAGTTTAGAAACTCGATTAATGTAGATAGTATTAACTAGCTACCTAAGCACCGGATAGCGGGCCTTAAGATGCTCGAATATACTGTCTCGGACGTTCTTAAGAGGGATGGTAAGGTTAGCGCTATAATGTACGATTAGCATGTTCGAGATTTCTACTATAAGGCCCTCTACTTCGTTACGAATCCCGGTATTACCGCTAATACCCTATGTGAGCGCGCGCTTAAGGTCTAAGACTAGCTCTTTAAAGGTAAGAGTTTCTTAGCTATTAAGGTGAAGAATAGGTCGTAGTTTCGCCCTAATAAGCGTAGTTAGAAGACTATTAACCCGCTTAGCTGCCTCCGCGTTCGAGGTAAAGTTGGCACTACGAGTAGCATCGTTACGTATACTAACTATAACTAGATCCTCGACAAATTTAGCATCGATAAAGCTAACTAAGCCGATCTTAATAGTACCGGTACCTACATTAATAGTAATATACTATACTAGTACAATAACGCTAAACTAGCGCCGCGGGTTAAAACAGTTAGAGAGATAATAAGTCGAGAATTCGACGTGTACCGATAGTACCTACGAGAATTGAATAAGGTTAGTAACGGCGGCGTCTACTAGAACATATAGTATTCTCTAAGCTAATAGATTATGCGACAAGACCCCGGGCTATAGCTCTTATAAGTGGCTCTATACCGTTAATACTGTACTCGGTTCATCTCCTTCCCTAGGCCTACGATTTTTAGCTTTAATAGGGCTTATTAGGGGGGTGACGCGAACACTATAGTACAGTATGCTAGGGTCGACTTAAACCTCGAAATTAAAAACTACTAGACTAGTAACCGGCTTAACATGCTATACTCTCTTAACTTAGAGGGCACTAGTGGGCCGGAGTTTTTACATAGTTTTTATAAGTAAGGGAATGCTAGAGAGTTTATCTAGTAGTGCTAGACTAACGACTGTATAGAAGACGGCCGATTCAAGCGTTTCTTCTCGGTTAGGGTCTAGAATTACCTAAGTAAGAACAGCATTAGCTGGTTTAGAGAGGACCTAAGCGCTAGGTAAATGCGGGTAACTACTGTAGGCGTTCTAATAAGGTAGGCCGCACATAAGAGGATACTACGTTAGATTAACCCTTACTTTGTCGAGATCCGCGACGATAACTATCTTAAACTCTAGAGAAGCTAGAGCATGCACTAGGTAATAGACCTCTATCGTAACTTTAAGACGCTAAGTAAGAGCGCTATAGGGTTTAAGTATCGACGCCTAGTACCCGGCTATCCTTTTCCTACGGCCGTATACCTTAGTAGCATTAGCCCTCTATCCAATGCCCTAGCGGGTTTAAAGTCTTAGAACGATAACGAAGTTATCCTTAATGCTAGAAGGTAGCTTAATGCTACGGTCCGCCTAGACTCGGAGCTCTTCTATAAGAAGATGCATAATTAGCGCGTCCGAGCTGTGAAATTAATAGACAAGCAGCTTAGCTTAGTTACTACTCTCGAGTAGATATGCTTTATAAGCGAAGGGCGTAATAAGAGCTTCTTCCGTAACTACTATAGGAACTTTACTAGCTAGCTACTTAGGGACGCATCTAGTAAGACTAGTATTAGCTACGACAACGAGTAGGTCTAGACAAAGGAGTTATGTAAGAATAAGTAGAACTGAGTAGTTAGTGCGGGTTTATAGGCTCCTAGTTTCTAGTTGATTTCCGGCTATAGCTATAGCCTATAGGATTCTAGTTCTAATTCTAGTTCTAATTCTAGTTCTAATTCTAGTTCTAATTCTAGTTCTAATTCTAGTTCTAATGCTTCGGGTACAGGTGCTTCTAGTCCTTAGATCTTACTTGTTTCTTATAGTTACTTATCTTCCCTTAACTTACTTTCTAGTTACGCGGTAGACTCGTCTTTAGATTTATTAGGTTACTAGTACTAACACTCACTTATCTTATAAATGGCGTTTACGTTATTCGACTATCTAGCCCGCTCGATTAATGCTAATATAGCTGTCCATTCCCTCGCTAGTTTCGTAGTATACGATAACGTAGTACGACGGGCGCGAGTCGCAGATTATCGACGTTACTATTACGGTCTCTATTAAAGAAATCCTTTCGACCTTTATAAACTGTCGCTAGTAGGCCCTAGGATTGCCTAACATCTTATATATTAAGCTAAATGGTAGGGTGAGCTACTATATGTAAGGGGTAGCCTAGTAGCTAACCCTTATATATAGCCTTATATATAATATGCGGTCGCGACCGGCTACTAAGCCGCACGTAACACGCATGCGTACACCTTACGACGCGCGATACGTCTTAAACAAAAGGTAAGAATTAGTTTATCTACGACTAGTAGGTCGTAGGCGTGCTATATATTACGACATCCCTTAATAGTTCTAATTCTTCTCTTCGTTACAATCTATACACGCTATAGAGTCCAAACGCGACGACAGTAGCGCTACGCCTACGGCTCCCCTAAGCCCTAGGGCCTAGCAATAAGCGAGGCGTGTAGCCTTAGTCGTAAGGAGGGATGCCCTTTGGGTAGAGGTTAAGGAGACGGAGATATAGAGGGAGATTAAACACTTAGAGATCTTACGGGACGTAAGCGTGCCGCCGGCGGACCCTTAGGGCGAATCCGGCGGAGAACTATCCCCTACTCCCCCTCCCCCTCCTCTATCTATAGTAACTAACGATAATATCGTAGCTCGAGGCGCGGTCGCATCGCATACGACACGTTTACGTCTTAAAGAACCTACGCCTTTTAGAGGGGACTCGATTAAGAAAGCACAGGTATTCCTAAGGGAGCTCTCTCTTATCTTTACCCTCTTAGGCGGTACGTATGCGACGAACGAGTTAAAGGTCCTATATAGGGTTATGTACCTAAGCGGAGAGGTAAGTGAGCGATAGTACGCTAACTATAGCGTCCTTAACCTTAAAGGGTATATATACTAGGACTTTAAGGAGTTCTATCGAGACGTATGCGGTAACCCTATAAACCGCGTACTTAACGTAATATTAGAGTATAAGGCGGTGAAATAGAAGGATAACTAGATAGTACGTTAGTTTACGACTAAGCTAGATGTTATAGAGGATTAGTTAGGGGACTATACGGAGGCGTAACGCGTGCGACACATGCTCGCTAAGCTTACGCCTAGCCTACGGTCCGTAATCGTTAAGTTTCATAACATCCTAATAACTAGAGAGGAACTAGTAATCCTAGCTTCGCGCATTAAAAGCACGGAGCGTAGTAGCGGAGGGCACGACCGCGGGTAGTATAGTCGCCGTAGGCGAGAGACTAAGGGCGACTAAGGGCGAAGCGATCGTAGCTCGAAGTAGTAGAAGTATAGTTAGGCGTCGCGCGACCCGGGTACGAGTTACTAGCGGGACGCCGGCGAATCGTCTATAATCTTCGATAGGACTAAAGCGGAGTGCTATAGATACTATAAGAAGGGTTACATTAAGACGGATTGCCCGAATAGGCACCTATGGAAAGACCGTAACGCGTAAGCGGTTCGTAGGGTAGACGCTACGAAGGCTCTAACTAAGAAGGGTAGCGACTAGGGAAAAGGTAGAGGACTAGAAGTAGGTCGCTCCTAAGTCCGAGTTTTCCTAAAGTCGACCCTTTAAGGCGAGTAGATGTGTGTCTAGCGTAGCGACTAGGGAAAAGGTAGAGGACTATAAGTAGGTTACTCCTAAGTCCGAGTTTTCCTAAAGTCGACCCTTTAAGGCGAGTAGATGTGTATCTAGCGCGTCACTTACGAGGCGTAGTCGAGACTCGTGAGGGCTTTCGCGAGGCCACGTTTCTCCTAGATAACTGTGCGGATCTTAGCCTAGTGTCGTATAAGTATGTACTCCGATATTAAATGTAACCTATTAATAGGGTAAGGCTACCGAAGTTAGAGTCGTATGCGCATAACCTAGGGTATTGCTACGGCGCCTTTACGGTTCGGCTACGACTCGCTAATAACGCGGGAGTAGAGCGCGTGAGTGACGCTATCTACTACGCGGTACCTATAGGTAGGCTATTAGTTATTTTAGGTAGACCCTAGCGGCATCGTAATTGGATAGTAAAGGCCGATAAGGATAACTAGTAGTACTACGGTATAGAGACGCCTACGATTCAGTAGCGTAACGTACGCGAGTTCCTTAAGGATCTCGAGAGCTTAAAGTAGGTTTATGCGATAAGTGTTCGGGCTATTACTATAGTAGTACCCGAAGGAGAGGGCCCCTCGTAGCCTAAAGAATTTATAGACTTCCGAGATGTATACGTACCTAATAAGTAGGCGAAGCATAAGATACCCGACGGGGCTAAGCATACGATTAATCTCGTTAAAGGAAAGAAACCCCCTTTTAAGCCGCTGTACTACTAGTCCTTAACTAAGCTAGAGGCCTTAAAGGAGTACCTTACGTAAGCAATGGAGAAGGGGTAGATTAGGCGATCCGTAAGCGAGGCGGGTGCGCCTATCCTATTCGTGCTAAAGAAGAATAGTACTCTTAGGCTCTATATAGATTATAGAGGCTTAAATAAGGTTATAGTAAAGAACCGATACCCCCTACCCCTAATTAGCGAGACGCTAGATAGGCTATTAGGTTCTAGGTTCTTTACTATAATCAATTTAAAGGACGCCTACTATCGTATCCCTATTAAGCGAGGCGATAAGTAGAAGACTACGTTTCGTACGCAATACGGATACTACGAGTACCTAGTAATGCCGTTCGGGTTAACTAACGTACCGGTAACCTTTTAAGGGTATATTAATAAGGCGCTAACCGGCTTAGTTAATAACATTTGCGTAGTCTACCTAGATAATATCCTTATCTATAGCGAGACGCGTAAGGTACACGTGCGAGCCGTACGCGAAGTGCTTACGAGGCTACGGAAGTTTACTCTATTCGTAAACCCTAAGAAGTGTTACTTCTTCTAGGAGAGTGTAGAGTTCCTTAGGTTTATCGTAAGCGCCGTAGGCGTATCGATAGATAGGAGTAGGGTAGCCGCTATTGAGGAATGGCCTATACCTAAGACCTTTTATATGGTCTAGTCCTTCCTTAGGTTTTGTAACTTCTACCGGCGTTTTATAGAAGGATACTTAAGGGTCTATAAGCCCCTAACGGACCTACTAAAGGGATCTAAGGACGGTAAGAAGTAGGGCCCTCTTACGTAGACCTTAAGCGAAGAGTAGGCGTTTCGATAGCTTAAGGCCGGATTCTTAGGTACACTAATACTTAGGCACTTCGATCCTACGCTACGCACGCGAGTCGAAACCGACGCGTTAGGTTTCGCGATCGTAGGTGTTATATCTTAGCTATTTAGGACTAAGTAGCATCTAATTGCCTTCTATTTACGTAAGATAATACTAGCCGAGTATAACTACGAGACGCACGATTAGGAGCTACTTATAGTAGTTAAGGCTTTTAAGTATTAGAGGCTATACTTAGAGGGCGCTACGTATACGGTACGAGTACTAGTCGACTACGCTAACCTATAGGGCTTTATAATAGTAAAGTAGCTAAATGGGCGGTAAGCTCGATAGGCTACGTTCCTATAGTCTTTTAATTTTATAGTAGAGCATCGGCCGGGTAAGACTAACCTAGCCGACGCGCCTTCGAGACGTAGTAACTACGTAGCTATAACGTAATAAACTTCGAACTTACTACCTACCTTATAAAGTAAGCTATCTTTCTAGAAGGAGTCTCTAGAAGGGACAAGCGAGCCGACGGTAAAGCGCGTGCTTACTACCTACGAGGCGATATAGGGCGACATAGGCGCGGTAATAGTAGTACGGAGAGGTGACCTTCCCTATTAAGACAAGCCGTCGTTACTAGTAGCAGTGTACGCTATAGTAATATAGGGTTAAGCTTATAGCTCGACGGGTAAGTTAATCCCACTCTTAATAAAGATCGCGTAGTAGTAAGACGACTAGTGTATCGTATACTTAGCGTAGGCGCTAAGCGCGAGGGACGCTAAGGGATAGCATATAAAGGATAACCTTATGTACTACGGAGACGCGATCGTAGTACCTAGGGATTACGCAATTAGGTCGCATCTAATTCGTATGTACTACGACGACGTCCTCGCGGGTTACTTTAGAAGGACTAAGACTAAAGAGCTATTACGACGTAATTATTAGTAGGACTCACTTAGCACGGACGTGAAGCAATACGTCTAAGCCTATAGAACCTACTAGGGTTCGAAGGCTAAACGCTATCGACCCTATAGTAGGCTATAACCGCTTCCTAGACCGGAGCGGCCGTAGTAGGAAATTACTATGGATTTTATTACGGACCTACCTCTAAGTACGCGAGCCGGTTACGTATATAATGCGATCCTAGTAATAGTCGATCGCTACTTAAAAATAAGCTTATACATCCCGACGACGAAGACTTGCACAGCCGTAGAGCTTACGAGGCTCCTACGAGACGAAGTCGTGCGATACTATAGTGTCCCGTTAGGTATAGTAAGCGACCGAGGTCCGGTCTTTACTAGTTAGTTTTAGAGTAACTTCTACTTCGAGGCGCGTGTAAAGCGTAAGCTATCTACGGCCTTTTACCCTTAGATAGACGGCTAAACTAAGAGGGTAAACTAAACCCTCGAATAATATCTTCGTTATTACTATAGTAACAATTAAACTAAGTAGGCTAAGTAGCTTACAGTTACTAAATTCGTAGCTAATAATAGCATCTACCTAATACTACGCATAAGTCCGTTCGAGATAGCGCACGGTTAGCGACCTAAGATTGCCCCTATACTAACTAGATCTCGAGACGAGACCTAGGGGGGAGAAGTACTAGTAGCGGTAATAGCTACGAGTCGTATACGAAAACTACGCGCTATACTCGAGGAGCGATAGAAGGCTATAGTAGAAAGCTAGGCTCGCTACTATAATAAGACCTACTAAGCTAAGACCTACCGCGTAGGTAACTTAGTCCTATTATTAACGAAGAACCTTAAGTTAGTAGTACTAAAGAAGAAGATAGGTCCGAAGTTTATCGGCCTATACCGTATTACGGACGCTATCGGTTCGTAGGCGTACCGCCTAGCGCTACTAGCCGACTTAAGGTGTTACGGTTCTAATCTAGGGCTAAAGAAAGCTAACTAATTAGACCTCTACAATTGGTAGGCGCTTCCGCCCGAGAAGTGCTCTCTCACCCGTAGGAATAAAACTAAGGAACCGAGAGAGTAACTAAAGTGATCTCCTTAATCTCGTTAATCTCGGTAATCTCGAGAGAGCATAGAGAGCATAGAGAGCACGGAGAGCAAACGCTCTATCTCCTTTGTATTTAGGAACGCTAGAAACCCTTATAGTTCTAATGCGTTCAACTTATGTTACTATCTCACTGATTAGAATACAACTCTTATTCCTATCATTTATCTTCGCTTAGCTTACTTTAGCCTCTCTAAAGAATAATACCGCCACGTAACTTGACTTATCTCTCTTTTAAGACTAGCCCTAGAACGAGATAATAACACTTTAAACGCCCTTAGTATAAGCGCTACTTAAGTAGCTAGTAGGGGAACACCCGCCCCTAGCGAAGTAGGAAGCATCCGCCGTGCGCTACTATAATAGACCACTACGAAGGACGATAAGTCTAATGACGATGACGAGCCTACTCTAAGGAAGAACGACGTTAAGGCTACTAAGCTAGACCTCTTCTATAGAGACAGGGCTAAGTTCGACGACTAGATCAATTAGATAGATATATACCTTATGTTTAACCTAGTCGATGCCGATAAAAGAACTATCTTCGCCATTACGTACCTTCGCGGAAGTGCGCAGAACTGGATCAAACCTTACCTTAAGGAATACCTTAAAGGTATAGGACGATTAGACCCTACTAGAATGTTTAGGAGCTACACCCTTTTTAAAGAAAAGATGAAATTAATCTTTAGAACCTCGAACGAAGTCTAACAGACTATACGAATCATTTAACACCTAAAGTAGAAGACGTCTACTTTAGAGTATGCCGCCAAATTCGAAGAATACGGACAAATTACTAGATAGGACTAGACGGCGTTAATAACTATGTTCCGACGTGGACTTAAGGACTCTGTTAAGGACGAGTTAATAAGACACGGAGGACAGATTACTAACCTCGAAGAGCTAATAAAAGCGTCGATCAACATCGATGACTAGCTCTAGGAACGACACTAGGAGAAGAAATACGACTCTAAAGTAGGAGGAATAGTAGGATACGCTCCGGACCGTAGACCCTTAGGAGGATACGTTACGAAGGGAGAATTCTTACGACAAAGCTAACCCTACTATAGACTACAGCTAATGGAACTGAACGTTACCCAACGAGGACGGAGGATCGACAAGAGTAGGGGCTACGGAAAGAAGCCCTTTAAAGGAAAAGGAAAACTTACATGCTATGCCTATAGTAAGGAAGGCTACATAGCGCGGGATTGCCGCGGTAAGAATATAGTGCGCCGCGAGCAGTTCAATATAATGCAACCCCGAACTAGTAAATCTAAGAGCAGCGTTAGATCTCGAGGAGATACCGACTATACTCGGAGAGTAGAGGAGAGAGCTAGTAATAGAAGCACGACGCCTCTCCTAGACCCCTTAGAAGGACGAGGAGGATACTATAGGTAGCAAATAGTAGTCATTCCATTTAATGCGAAGAACCAACTACGACAGTTCAACATAATAACACGAAGAGTCGACTACGAGACCGAATCCAAGTCTCGAAATAGTTATAGAAGCCTTCATTAGCGATTCTATTACTAAGACTCGTATTAAATCTACTACGCCGCGAAGTTAGGCGTAGGGTATTAGCCTTAGCAACTACGAGGAATCCTAGGAGCGACGTATAGGCAAGACGCTACGCTCCGAGAAATGGACATCGATAAATCCTACTTTAACGAATATGGAAGCGATAGAGAAAATTAGGACCTAGGATAGAACGGATCATAGTTACTAGAACTATAGGAAGAAAGTTAAGAAACTACCGGGCTAGATACCATCGAGGAAGAACAGGATCCGGAAGAATCCAGCGAAGAAGATTCCTCCGAAGGAGAAGAGAGCAACACTAACGACGATAACGAACAACTTACCTTTACGGTAGATGCACCTAAAAAACTGTACGACATAATCATCTACCTATAAAGAAGGCACGAGGAATTCCTACCTAAGATAGTTAGACGAAGGAGGCTACATTCTATTAAGTTTAACAAGACACTCGACACCCTACGAGGCATAGCCTAGGGATACCCACTTATAGAAACAACCGAGAATCTAGTAACTACCGTTATAGAACGACTACCGATAGAAAGCCGAATAATAGGAACCGGATATCTTACACCGTTAGGAACATTCATATCGAATGAATTACGCAATATAGTGTAGTACGCACGCGCACTCTACTTAGAAACGTAGAAGATCTAGGAACGTAATAGACTACAAGTGTAGACATAGGGCAACGAGCTATAGGTTCTAGCCGAAGCCTCTAGGTACGAAGTATAGCGAACTATATACTATTCGGGAAAAGGATTAGCTCCCTAGGAATAAGCGACCGGAGGGAGTTATGCAATACTTAGGCTTACGTATCGACATTAAACACAGTTTTCTAGACATAAGCAATCGTTAACGGACACAAGACTAGTGTTATAATCGACTTAGGAGTAGCGGGGAACTTTATCTCCGAGTCTTTTATAAGAAGAAACGGGTTAGCTACCCTAAAGAAGAAATAGGGTTACGAGTTAATCGCGGTAAACGGATTATCGTTACCTAGCGTAGAATAGGAGACGATACCATTACTACTAGCTATCTAACAGCACTACGAGAATATTACCTTAGATGTCACTAATATAGCTAGTTATAACATAGTATTAGGTATGCCTTAGTTAAGAAAGCACAATCTAGTAATCGACTAGAGAAGAGGAGTACTTACATTTAGGGAATGCGATTGCGTTGTCGACATTTAGCCTACGTAGTAGTAGCGTTTACTAGTAGACAAGGCAAGGAAACAGCTAAACGAGATATAGCTTACGCCGAATAGAAGAATAGAAGAACCACCTTCGACCGGGATAGACACTAGCGTAGGGCCGCCGGGTTACGAAGTCACTAGAAGTAATAGAAGTAACGTACTATCGAAGAATACTAACATCTTAGAGTTAAGTATTCCTAAGGAGTATCGTAAGTGGTCGCGACTCTTTAAAGAGGAAAGAGGCAAAACCGCCTTACCTAAGCACCGCCTATAGGATCACAAGATTAACATTTAGCTAGGGAAAGAGCCTCTATAGGGACCCCTATATTAAATGTCTAAGAAAGAGCTATAGACCCTACGAGAATAGCTAAAGGAGAAGCTAGCTAAAGGATAGATAAGAAGATCTACCTTAAGTATAGGAACTCTATACATGTTCGTTCTAAAAGCAAACGGGAAGTTACGACTCGTACAAGACTATAGAAAGTTAAACGAGATTACGATTAAGAACCGATACCCGCTACCTAACATCGAAGAAGTATAAGACAGATTAACCGGATCGGACTAGTATACGAAGATTAACCTACGAGATGCCTTCTACGCTATACGGATAGTAGAAGGAGAAGAATGGAAAACCGCTTTTAGAACAAGATACGGACTCTACGAATTCTTAGTTATGCTAATAGGATTAACTAACGCACCCGCATCCTGCTAGGACCTTGTTAACGAAACACTTAGAGACCTACTCGACGTATGCGTTATTGCCTATATAGACGACATACTAGTCTACACGAAAGGATCCCTATAGGAACACATAAGACAAGTCTAGGACGTCTTTGAACGACTTACGTAATTAGGATTCAAGACGGTACCCGAGAAATGCGAATTCTATAAGAAAGAAGTTAAATTCCTAGGCTTTATTATTAGCACTATAGGAATAACGATCGACCCTACGAAGATATAGTCAATTAGAGAATAGCTAGAACCGAAAACAGTTAAGGACGTACAATCATTCCTTAGACTAGCGAACTACAACCGGAAATTCATTAAGGACTACTTAAAGACAGCAGCACTAATAACGATGCTTATAAGAAAGGACGTTACTTAGAAATAGGGAAAAGAATAGATTGAAGCATTTAAGAAACTTAAGGAACAATGCGCTTTAGCCCCTACGCTTCGATTATTCGATAGTAGTAAGGAAGTCTACATCGAGACCGATGCGTCTAATATAGCAATAGGCGCGTGTCTAACGTAGATACACGATAGGTAGAGACACCTAGTAGCCTATTACTCCCGGAAAATGACCATAGCGGAACAGAACTACGACATCTATAATAAAGAGCTTCTAGCCATTGTTGCTACTATGCAACATTAGAGAGTATATGTCGAGGGCCTACCGAAGTTAACGATTCTTTCTAACTATAAGAATCTTACGTACTTTACGACGACGAAAGAACTTACCCGAAGGCAAGCCCGCTAGTCGGAGCTACTAGGACAGTATAAGTTCGAAATTAAATATACTCTAGGACGAGAGAATAGCCGCGCCGACGCGCTAAGCCGAAGAAGCGACTATATAGAAGAAAAAGAACTAGTGCAACATAAGATATTAAAGACGAACCCCGACGGAAGTCTTAGTGCTAACATAAGAGAATTTAATAACATCGTACGGATACTAGGCGACAGGGACGAACAATTCCCTATATCGCAAGGAAAATACTAAGTACCTAAGGATCGAGAAGAAGAATGCATTCAATAACATTACGACGGACTAACTTATAGACACCCTAGAACTTTAAAAAACTATGGACCTAATATAGCGCAGTTTCTCCTTTCTATAGATAAGACTTAAGGTATTACGCTACATTAAACAATGCGTACACTACTAACGAAACAAGGCTACGAGACATGCAAAATACGGTTACCTACAGTTTAGGACACTACCGACGAAACTATAGGACGAAGTTACAATAGACTTTATTACGAAACTCCTACCGTTAAGAGATTAAGTTACGAAACAACTATACGACATAATACTAGTTTATGGTTAATAGACTTACGAAATACGCACACTTCATTCCTGCATTAGAAACGTACAATGTAGAGTAGCTCGGATACCTCGTACTAGATAAACTTATCCGATACTACGGATTCCCTTAAGCGTTTATAACGGACAGAGATAAGCTATTTATATTAAACTACTAGAAGACGCTTATGGGAACGATCGGAATTAAACATAAGCTGTTAACAGCATATCATCCGGAGATAGACGGATAAACCGAAAGGATAAATTAAACGCTAGAACAATACCTACGACACTACATCAACTATGCACAAGACAACTAGGTTTTATTACTGCTAATAGCGTAGATTGCACTAAACAACCACAAATCGGAGACAACTTTAACGACGCCATTTTATACGAACTTTAGTAAAGATCCTAACCTATTCGGAACACCTAGATCCCATCCACAGGCCGAGAGAGCAATCGTGACGACGGATACTCTTAAGGAAGTGCATAAAGAAACACGTAAGGCGATCGAAGATGTATAATAAAAACTGTCTTAATAACGGTAGGATACGAGAAAAATGGCACCTCTACTAAAAAAGGGGGATAAGGTCTATCTCCTTACAAAAAACTTGAGAACAAGAAGATAGACTAAGAAACTAGATTACGTTAAGGTCGGACCATTTTTAATCGACAAAGTCGTAGGACTAGTTAACTATCGACTACGACTACTACCTAACGTAAAAATCTACCTAGTCTTCTATATCTCTAAGCTAGAACCCGTAGACGCTAGAACACCTTGCTAAGAGAGCTTCCATTTCGAGCCGGAAGTAGAAAACGAATTTAAAGTCGAAAAAATCCTAGATAAAAAGGGTTAGCGATACCTAATTAAATAGAAGGGATACGACGAATTAGAAAATACCTAGGAACTAAAAGAAAACCTACGAAACTGTTAGCAGAAGATTCGGGAGTATTAAAACGGCGCTTACTTAGAAGTAACTATACTATAAGATATAGTAACTTTTGAGTAAACGGACGACTAGAGTAGGAATCGAACCTACGACCTTAAGAGTATAGACAGCTTGCGCTCTACTACTAAGCTACCTAGCCGATTAATAAGAATAGGGACATAACTTACAAATAAATACCCTTACGAAGGAGACGGCTAAGCTACTAACGGCACCGTCTCGCTAGAAGGAGAAAGCTAGAAGTCGTCCGGAAGACCTTCGATAGCACTCTAGGTCTAAGGAGATAAGGACAGATTAGGAGCACTAGGATCCGCGTCTACTATAGCGTACTCCTACGCCCCTAGATCCTCGTCTAGTAATAACCGATCTTCTAACGAACGACCCTCCGTAACCTTCTAATTAACCGCATCCAATTGCTTACGAAGGCGCATTTCCTTTGTATACGCTTCCATTAAGGCATCCTACCTTTCACTAAGAATCCTCTTCGCGGTATCTAGTTCCTATAACAATTTCTTCCGCTAAAGCGATAAGCGCTTCCACTCGCCCTCGGTTACCCTCGTATTGCAACTCTTTAGATTCCGCTACTAGTACTCGGAACAGCGACTAGATAAGATGTGCACCTTGCACATACGGCCCTCCTTTTAATAATAATCACACGGACGCATCGCGGTATCGCCGTTACAAAAGATCTACTAGGCTTTCTTCTTACGGCGAGCGGTAGACTTAGATTGAGAGGAAGAAGACATCGTTACGAGACACGAAAAGGAAGTATAACATAACTTATAAAGCTCTAGGACAGAGCTAGGCTAAAAGGGGGATAGTGTTACGGTTCTAATCTAGGGCTAAAGGAAGCTAACTAATTAGACCTCTACAATTGGTAGGCGCTTCCGCCCGAGAAGTGCTCTCTTACCCGTAGGAATAAAACTAAGGAACCGAGAGAGTAACTAAAGTGATCTCCTTAATCTCGTTAATCTCGGTAATCTCGAGAGAGTATAGAGAGCATAGAGAGCACGGAGAGCAAACGCTCTATCTCCTTTATATTTAGGAACGCTAGAAACCCTTATAGTTCTAATGCGTTTAACTTATGTTACTATCTCACTAATTGGAATATAACTCTTATTCCTATCATTTATCTTCGCTTAGCTTACTTTAGCCTCTCTAAAGAATAATACCGCTACGTGACTTGACTTATCTCTCTTTTAAGACTAGCCCTAGAACGAGACAATAACATAAGGCTCTATAACGTCTTCTATATCTCTCTCCTCGAGCCGTATATCGGTAGCGATAAGGATGGACCCGTACCCCCTCTAGCTAATAAGGACGGAGAGTATAAGGTAGAGGTAGTACTAGATAGGCGTAAGCGTAAGGGTAAGCTATAGTATCTAGTCTAGTAGAAGGACTAGCTAGAGGAGTACAATAGCTAGGAACCGGCGGAGGGCCTCGCGAATGCGGATCGTATAGTAGCCGACTATAAGGCGTTAAGGAGAAGTAAATGAGACTAGTATAGGAGTACTAGAGTATAAATAAAACTTTTCTTAACTATAAACAAAACAAAAGCTGAAGAGTAGCGCGCCTACTAGGGGCTACGTAGAGTAGTAGTAGGCGAGGAGCCCGCGAGTAGCATATAAGGCGAGGGCCTTAGTTATCGTTACGTAGTAACTTAGGTAGGAACGCCTAGTCGGCGGCGGTAGTATTAATGTTCTACGCCTATAGGAACTGGGACTACGGTTAGTAGGGTACACGTATACGAGGAACATACGACTTACGGCGCGGCCGAGTTCAAATAGCCTATTAAGGGCGCGGTTCTACTCCTACTAGAGCGCGAGGGCTTCGGCGGCGGGGGCGGCGGCAGTAGTAGCGGCGGTAGAAGTACGTATACGGGTTTCCCCGGCACGCTTATACTTATAGGCATTAAATTACCTAATAGCCTATAGAAAGGGTTAGCCGAAGCATAGGAGACGTACTAGAGCCCCCGCACGCGAGTAGTAGTCGACTCGTAGGAGCGAAGTAGCGACTTACCTCCGTGATGTCGTTACCTAGCTAGGTATATAGGCGGATCTACTCTACTAGCTCCTACTACTAGAGGTCTATAGGCGCCTAGCCCATTATGGCCGTAAGGAAGTCGCGCTAGGAGCGCGAGGCGCGTAGGCGACTTACTAGCGAGGCGATAGCGTAGCTAGTATTAGGTACGTAGCTATGTCTATTGCGCCTATAGCGGCTACACTTCCTTAGGAGCTCGCCGGTAGTAATACTATTATAGTTATCGGCTTCGTCTAGTAAGTAGTTAGTATACGAATCGTAGGCGGCGCGCGTAGAGACTTACCCCTAACAAAGTATAGGAGGCACCGTATACACATATTAATCCGCTACGAGAGCTTAGTAGCGGGCGAGGGCGTTAGTAGCTACGAGGGTAATGCTAGTCGCTTACGACCACTAGGCGTTCTAGGTACGTTACGTACTAGAGCCGCCTAGTAGCGCTCGTCTTCTAAGGGGCTAGTAGTACTATCGCTACTAGTGCTACTAGAGAAGGCGGAGCGGCTAGAGAATAGCGGCGAGGAGGGCCCGTCCGACATAATAATAATAATAATACTAGCGAGGCGCTTACGGTACGGGTGCGGTACGGGTACGTAGTAGTAGTACGACGAAGGTAGTACGCTAGGGAACGTACTACGAAATAGGGCTAGGTTAGGCTAGAGTTTTATGCCCCTAACTAGCTACGTCGGTATAGTAACTAAGCCTTACTTACTTACACCTATATAACGACACGTACGTAACCCGTATATAGGCCGTATAGTAACTATAGTTCTAGAAGTACGTAGGAGCCTCTACGTAGCAACTAGCGAGCTAAGGACAGCTCGCACGGGAGGGGAGGTAATTGTAAGGGGCAGCCTAGTAGCTAACCCTTACATGTAGCCTTATATATAATATACGGTCGCGACCAGCTACTAAGCCGCACGTAACACGTATACGTACACCTTACGACGCGCGATGCGTCTTAAATAAAAGGTAAGAATTAGTTTATCTACGACTAGTAGGTCGTGGGCGTGCTATACATTACGACATCCCTTAACACTATACTACTATAAGACTACCTTAGCTTATAGCGACTAACTGCACTACCTATGTTGCCCGGGCTTACTACTTTAGAACCTAAGGACAGGTTCGTAATAGGGGAGGATATATTAACGACTAATAGGTTATATTAACCTTAGGTTTAGAGGGGGTCCCTTAGGTCTAACTTACCCTAATTTCATTTAGGTTTAATTAGACATTTAGGTAAGCTAGTAGGACCTAGTATAGCTGTTAAAGATATATACTACGTAGCTAAGCATTATAAGCGTAGCATTAAGGCAACAATTTAATTTATACCTCTCGAGTAGAGGGCATAGGGGTTTAGGTCCACCAATCCTCTTGTTTTATCTAGCTACTACGCTACTCGTTACGTGACCTAATTTCCCGGTCCCGGGACCGGCAAATACCCCTACTTACGTAAGCACCGCTCTATACTACCACAACTCGGACAGGCCTACATAGGGTAGTTAGTAGATATTACTACGAACGAAGTAGGACACGTTAAGGTTAAGACTAGTCTCGGGACGAGACTAAGCTAGAAGGGGGATAGTATTACGGTCTAAGTACGGTAAGCCTAAGGCTCCCCCGCATTAGTATATAACGACACGGGGATCCGTGTCCCGTAATATAGATCCCCTATATAAAGGATCTATCGCTCCCTCGATAGACACTATAGACCCTTTAGATCTATAGGATCTATAGGTAGACACTATAGACCCGGACAATATAATTCCTTTATATTTAGGAACGCTAAAAACCCTTATAGTTTAGAAGCGTTTAACTTACTGTTTAATCTTACTATTTAGAATATAACCTTACCTAACTGCTCCCTCGCTACTACTTTATACTACTCTCCCTCTTACTCCTACTCGACGAGAACAAATCTCGATTAAACAAAGGTTACCTAACTTGTTAGTTAACTTAGTAAGATTATAGGTTTAACTAAACCTAACACTAAATATAAAGGAGATTATTCTTTAAATAGAGCAATATGTTAAGTTAAGACCTAATAGGATACGTAGTTAGTAGCGGAGTAGAGTAAGAGATTAATCTTTAACTAGCTAATAGCTATAGGGCATGTAGTAATATATTAGGAACCAATGCGGTAATTGTGTTAGATGTCTATCTAAGCTAAAGGGGAGAGAAGGTGTCTTCCGATAAGCTAAGTTATCGTGGATGCCTTAGGCTATTAGATTACAACCTAACTGTTAGCTCCCCTTAAGATGCTACATCTTAACACTCCTACTTATCTCACATAGGAGGTTATAGTCTACTCTTCTCCTATTAGTAGTATTTAGACCTCTATAACAGGTTAAGCTAGCTTACAAACCTCTAGAAGTGTAGACTAGTCTTTAGCTTTATAAACCTATCTATAACCATCTTAGATGTTAGGGTGTACTTAATAGTAATAAGCCTTCTCTACTAAAGTTTCCTAACAGTATTGTAGGTAATGTTAATGTGCTTTAACTTGTTATAAACATGTGCATCCCTCACTAGGGTAAGGGTAGCTTAGTTATCACCTCTTAATTGGACTAGTCTTAAGCTTAACATAGTCTCCTAGTTTCTAGTAATCCTTAGTTAATAGGAACAGTCTCCTACTAACTCTAGACAGTCTATCTCCCTTAGTAGTAAAGCTAGGAATTGGGATTGCTTTGCACATACATTCATAGCTATGTATTTAGCTTCTATTGTAGATGTTGCTATAGACTTTTACTTCTTACTTATCTAGGAGACTAGTGCCCTATAGAGGAAGAAGACATACCTAAGGATAGAGACTCTATCTGCTTTGTCTATTGCATAATTAGAGTCATAGTATCTAACTAGGCATCCTTCTCTATGCCTAGAGAAGATAAGGCTAAGATTAGGATATAACCTTAGATATCTTATAATCTTCTTCAAAGCCTTTATGTAGTAGGTGGATAGGTCACTTATAAATAAGCTTATCCTTCCTAGGGCAAAAGTAATGTCTAGCCTTGTAATTGTTGCTAGCTACATCTATATACTATTAATACTCTAGTACTCTACCTTATTACACCTCTTATCTATGTAGCTTAAAGGTTTAAGAGCCTTATAGCTGTCTATAGGTAAGTGTGTAGGTACTGCCTTCTTATAGTTTATCCCTATCTTAGTAAGGTTGTCCCTAATAAAGTGTCCCTAGTTAAGTTTTAGGATTCCTCTCCTCCTGTCCCTTATAACTCTTATGCTAAGGATCTTTTTAGGTTCACTAAGATCTTTAATCTTAAAGACTTTACTAAGTTCTCTTTTAAACTAGAGAACATCTATTAACTTTAGTGCAGTAATTAGAATGTTATCTATATATATAAGAATTATGATCTCTTTTTCCTTATAAATAAGTAGGTATAGATCCACCTCTAACTATGTGAATCTAATCTCTCTAAGCTTTAACATATAGAGTTGATTCTAATCTCTAGCTACTTACTTAAGTCTATATAAGCTTTTAAGGATCTTAAACACTATGTTTAGTAGAAGCTTAACTCCTAGTAGTAGTAATATAAAGATGTCTTTATAGAGGGTGCTTTCTATGAACGTATTGTTTATATCTACTTAGTAAAGATAGAGATCCTTCTTATATATAATAGTTATGAACACCCTAAGGGTGTCCTGTCTAACTGTAGGCGCAAATATCTCTATAAAATTAACACTAAACTTCTGTGAAAAGCCCCTTACAACTAGCCTAGCCTTAAACTTTTCAATGGCTCTACTAATGCTTCTTTTAACATTAAAGACCTATCTTAACGTAACTAAGTTTACTCCTTTTAGTAGAACAGCATTCTCCTAGGTGTTGTTGCTCTATAGAGCATCTAGCTCCTTCTAGATTGCTTCCTTCTAAAGGTGTCCCTATTTCTTGTTATTTATAGCATCCTTATAGGACTTTAGAATTGGGATCTCTTACTTATATGTAATGACTTCTAAAGTTGCTATAAAGGCCATCTCCTTAACTTCTTCTAGGAATTTACTATCCTATAGTACTGAATTATCCACTGATTGTATAGCTATAAAGAAAGCTTAGTAGTAAGTAGTAAGGTTCTCTAAGAGGTCTATTGCTTCTCCTACTTTAGTAGCTAGTTTAGGTACAGGCACTATAGATCTTAGGGCTTTCTATTTCTATTTATAGCCCTTAACATTATGGTTAGCCCTCCTCTTACTAAGGGATGACCTAAGAGTAGTTACTTGTGTCCTAGTAACATTCTTTTCCTAGAGATCTAGTGAGCCCCTAATTGGCTTATCGATTTTCTAAAATTCCCCTATATCCTTTAGAGGCTAGGGAAGTTGCATAAACAGCTTTCTTAGCTGGGCTATTACTAGGCTGCTCTACTGAATAATTGAATGGTGAACAGGTTGCTCTAAGGATATGTCCTTCCTTAGCCTCCCTAAGGGTCTCCTAGCTGGTGCATTGCTTAATAGATTCAATTTTGTAATATTGAGATCTATATTACCTCTAGGTTGGTCCTTAAAGAAGTCTACATATATGTGTTGTTTTACAGCTTTTATGTCTAGTTCCTAAAAGAGCTAGGCCTTAGCTGTGTTTTTAACGTATCTAACAAACACTACTTCTTTACCTCTGTTTATTAGTTTATTACTTCTTGCCTATTAAGGCTAGGATCTTATGTCTATATAGACAATAGCTTTACATCCCTAAACCTTTAAATGGTTAATAGTTAGCTTAATACCATTAAAGGCTTTATCTAGTGAAACCTTAAACCTATTATAGTCTAGACTATTTAGTAGTTTGTTCCTTATGTAGGTTTGGGCTTCTGGTGCTTTAGGCTAGAATTCAATTAGTATCTTAGCCTCTTTAAGCATTGCCCTTATAGAGTCTTCTAAGGTTTGTATTAACCTTTTAACTAGTCTATTTTGGAGCGAGTTGTATGCCTTAGTATGCTCTAGCCCAATTCCTAAATCCTTCTCCTACTGCTTAACTAATATAATAAGTTCCCTTGTATTGTTAAGCCTAACTGCTTTTAACTGTACTAATGATTTCCTCTCTACCTTAATCTTCTAGTTCTAGAGAGTAACTAGAGCATCTTCTCTTTTCTTAAGAGGATAGGTCCACTTTTTTCTAGAAAAGTTATTAACAATCTTAAGCTAGTATTTAAACCCTAGCCTTAATGTTAGCAGTGGACTATATATATATTAATGGATATAAGGGCAAGTCTTTTAGGTCTTCTCTTAGTAACTTTGCCTTTATACTTCTTCATCTTTGCTGTTAAACACACTCTACACTAGTAGAAGCTATCCCTAGGAACAGGAATAGGTTCTTTTAAGTCTATTACCTTATAAAGATTCTAGAGTAAGTTCTTCCTAAAGTGTGCAAATCTTCTATGCTAAAGCTCCTACTGTTTTAGGTTAGTCTCTAATTCAGCAGTTATAAAGGCATTAGCATTCTCTATTAGTAGTGTATATAATAAGTGATGTGCCCTTTCTTATAGTAGAGGAGAAATCTCATTAATGAATAGGAGCCCCCTAAGGAGCCTTGTCTAGATAACAGTTTAGCCAGAGGGGGATATAAGAGAAAATGAAGGAGGTTAGACACTAAACTGCTTACTAAACTAGTTCTAAGAAACTAGGTTTACCCCTAGCTTAGGTATAAGTAGAATATCTTCTAAAACAACTTTTCTACTAGATCTCCTACTTATCTCTACAGTCCTAATATAAGTGGCTAACAAATACCTACCTCCCACTTTAATCTATTTCTTCTTTATTAAGGGAGTTATAGATCTAAAGAAGCAGTTCTAGTTAGTTATATAGGATGAAGCATAAGAATTAAGTAACTACTCTAATAAGGGGAACTTGCCTTAGACTTCTGTAGTTAAGTGAGCTACTTTATTATACTTATTATTATTAGACATTGTCTTCTAAGATAAGTTGCATAAGTTAGGTAGCTCTTAGGTAGAGAAACCTTTCCTAGTCTTCCTTATTTTAGAGGAAAGAGACTAGGCCTAGTTCTTCTAGAGTGATAGTATGTTAGAGCTAAGTTTCTTTACTATTTTCTTAAGTTCCTCTATAGAGGACTTCTCTCTTAGTGTTCTTCTTAAAGATAGTAGTAGAGATCTTCTCTTCTTAACATGTGTTGTATTCTAGGAGGATAGTGCTTAGGAATAAGATCTAAGGACCTTCTTTGCCTTAGAGAGACTAGGGCAGTCCTTAATAAGATAGTCCTTCTTATAGAGAAGGTAGGAAAGTGATCTTGCCTAACCTAAGGGCCTAACCTAGGTAGCTACTATACTATACTTAGCCTTAGAGGGATTTAATCTAGCCTCTTAAGCCTTAAGGATCTTTAAGGTCCTTTTATAATCTATCTTTAGCTAAGCTATAATAGTATCCCTAGCTATATAGTAGTTAGGTAGCAGTAAGCTTAAAAGCTAGGTTATTCTTATATTAGCTTTCCTATAGTACTAGCCCTCTAGGTTAACATTAGCAATCCTTCTTCTAAGAGACACTAGGTGTGCCTATATAGATCTAATAGTGAACTCTTCACTTATCTCAAAGTTTATAAACTGTTTTATAAGCTTATATATATAGGTTAGCAACACCTAGCTATACTTATTCTAGAGATGCACCTATATCTTAGCAGCTTTTCTAGATTCGTAAGAGCCCTTAAGCTTAAATTTATCTTCTTCTATAATCCTACTTAGGATACTAAAGTTGTAAGCTACATTTTGTTTTGTCTATGTTAGTGTATTAAGAATCTCTTTAATCTTAGTCTCTTCCTAGAGTTTTAGGTTCTTGCCCTTAATGTTATTAAATAAAACTTCTAATAGGTTATTAATTGCAAAGAATGCTAACTAGCTCTCTATCTTGTATCTCTAAAGGTTGAACTATCTCTTCTAGTTGTCTCTCCTAAGAATTGGGATTTTAGTTCCCTTCTCTTCTCCTTTCTCTTAGTGTGAATCTATAATAAATTGAATATAATAAAATAAGGTGTATATGCTTTAAAGTCGTAGCTTAGGTCCTGCTAAGGCTTTTAGTATAGAATAGTAGGGTTCGTAGGTGTAGATACTAAGGCCTGCTTAGTAGGGTAAAGAAAGAGCAGTATAGTCTCGGAGCTAGGACATAGGTCTGTCTCTCCTAGTAGAGTTCTAAATGACTTACTTGAAGTCCTTCTTAATAGTATCTCGATGCAGTTCTGCCTGTAGAGTGTCTTTAAGGTATTAGCTTATAGTAAGCCGTATAGAGTCCTTTTCTAGATTATCTATTACTTAGTATTAAACTAAGCTCCTTAATAGGACAGATAGGGTAGACTTCTGCTTCCTAGATGTTTTCTACTATAATAGCAAGGGATACAAGTAACCTGTACTAATATAGGTTGCTCTTACTCCTGCACAAACCCGGGCTTATAACCTGTTAAGTTGAGACCTAACAGGATACGTAGTTAGCAGCGGAGTGGAGTAAGAGATTAATCTTCAACTAGCTAATAGCCACAGGGCATGCAGCAATATATTAGGAACCAATGCGGTAATTGTGTTAGATGTCTATCTAAGCTAAAGGGGAGAGAAGGTGTCTTCCGATAAGCTGAGTCATCGTGGATGCCTTAGGCTATTAGATTACAACCTAACTGTTAGCTCCCCTTAAGATACTACATCTTAACACAATACTCTATTATAACTCTAATTGCTCTATTTAAGCTCTATAAGGGCGAGATGTCGTGCCTAGTCGTCGCCTTAGTTATGTCTTCCTATTCTCTATTTACTATTTAAATACCGAAATAGAGTATATTACGTATAGGTTAGTAATTCTAGCTTTCTGCGGAACCAAACCGTAACACTTATCTTGCTCTTTAAGATAAGCTATTGCTTGTTAATATAGGTCTATTATATAGTAAGATATACGTTAAGAAAGAATAGTGAAGAAACACGCTATTGTGCACGCGACGCGACTGTGCACGGGCTGCACCGGACTTCTAGATTCACCGCCAAGAGGACATCCGACTGTCATCTATACACTACATCACACTGTCGACATGCTGGGGCTGAGTCGCGCGCGCGAAACCACAACCATGTATGTGACCACGTCGGCGACCACTCGCAAGCTATTGACCAGGTGTTGGCCTCGCACATTACGCGCCCAACCCCCAACACCTCGAATTCAAGAGCTTGACGCGGCGGCGCTTAGACAGCCGCGAACAAGTGCGGTATGGCCAGAACATGTACGATGATACAATACAAGTCGAGTCGAGATTGTCTACACCACTGCCTACTCTACAGCTGTACAGTGCACTCTTTCGTGACCCGCCGCCGACCTTGTGCTCGTAAGCATCCGTTTTCTACATCGCTCACAACGCCGTCAAATGCAATTCCGCCCAACGCCGCTTTGTGCATGCAACACCATCGCAGCATGCACATTCACCCGGATCCGGACCCGGAAGCCTTCTTAGGCGGCTCTTCGTCCTGCTGGTCGGTCTTCTTCGGGTCCACTTCGTCATGCTGTCCAGTGATGTTATGCCACATGTGCTTCAGAAATCCCTCGTTCTTGTGATCTTCCGCCGACTGACCAGGCTTTCGCGCTGAGGTACCCGTGCTCGCCTTGGGTGCATGCTTCAAATTGTTCAGATTCATGATCCTCTTCGCACTCTTGTCTCCCATCTCATCGGCCAGCATTTCTACGATCGTTCGCTGGTTCACGGACAAGTACTTCGGCATCTGGACCTTGAACTCTACTTGCAGGTCTCCGTTGTTACCGCGTCGTGAAGACAGCTTCTTCATGCCCATCCCGGACAATGTGATCTTATCGCCGGTCCCCGTACCAGTTGCGACCTTGACCTTAACCTCGCCGTCGAGGGTTGGGACTGTGATCTCGCCTCCCAGAATCGCGGTCGTTAGGGGTATGCTTGCCGTGTATAGAATATCCGAGCCGTTTCGTGAGAACTTCGTGTCGGGCGCCACGCGGATGAAGACATAGAGATCACCCTTCTGAGTGCTTGCGCCAGGGTTCGTTGCCTGGCCGGTCGGTGGGTAGTCACCTTCGCCCATCACTCGTAGTCGCATGCCGTCTTCCACTCCGCCGGGGATGTCCACTGTCACTGTCCTCCGTTCTCTCACGGCTCCGTTGCCCTTGCAGGTTCCGCATTCGCTTCCGCGAGGTACTTGTTGACCAGTGCCTCCACAGGTTCCACAAGTGCTCGCCATCTGGAAGCCTCCCTGCATGAAATGTACTCTTGTTCCTGTTCCGTCACAGCTCTTGCATGCACTTCTCGAACTTCCCTTCTTCAGACCACTTCCTGTACACGTCTTGCATTGCACCAGAGGTGTGATGACGATGTCTTTTTGCACACCCTTTGCAGCATCCATGAACGAGATGTTGGTCTGGACTTCAATGTTCTCACCAACCATGACCTCTTCCCTGAACGGTCCACCTCCCCTCCCTCTCCTCGCGCCGCCTCCACCAAATGCTGAAAAGAGATCCTCAAAGTTGAACTCGGCACCAAATCCCCCTTGCGCTCCCCCTCCTCCGAAACCACCAAACGGTGAGCCAGCGCCAAATGGATTGCCTCCGCCTGGGCCTGCGCTGCCTGGATTGAAGCCTGCGTTGCCATTCTGATCGAATGCTGCTGAGCCGTACTGATCGTACATCTTTTTCTTTTCTGGGTCGCTCAGGATTTCGTAAGCTGTTTGTGCTTCACCGAACTTCTCCTTCGCTTTTGGCTCCTTGTTAGTGTCCGGGTGGTACTTCTTTGCCATGCCGTAGTAGGCTTTCTTGATTTCTGCCGCCGACGCGTTTTTCGAGATACCAAGCGCGGCATATGGGTCTTTGGTCGCGAACGATGTCGGCGAGGCGTGAAAGGCTCGACGCTGTAATCGATCGTGGTTCGTGCGATGTGATGGTATTGATCGAGGTCGCTGTCGTTCGCAAGTCGAAAACTTGCGCTGGTGCATGCATTGCGCTCGATCTTGCTGATGGTGAGTCCTGGCAGGCCGGCTGGCTGCGAGCAGTTGCCGTACGGCTGTCCTGGGCAGGACCGATGGTGCTGCTAAACTCATAGTTAAGGGCTGTATGCTAGGGGTAGAGGAATTGATGAGACGCTGCACGACATGGAGGTACTCACTTGTCGTGAGAAATCTTACCGAGGATCTGCCGCATCTATCTTCCGCCATCGGCGAACTTTCTAGACATCGATTTTCTTCCTCTGTAATGACACCAACTCCATCAACGTCCCTCCCATTGATGTTCAGGGGTATGTCAATCATCACAACGAGTCTGCCAGGACTTTTGAAAGATGCATCCAACGGCGCTCCCAGCAGTGGACGAATTCAAAAGCCATGGGTGATAAGATATCGACCACAACGGCTACTTAGATTCCCTCATCAGTCGACAAGATATCCATAATTTCCCTGCTTCTCCAGCCTACAGGTTTGTTGCCTTCCGCATTGGTCCATTCGAAGAGGGATTGCAGCTCTGCAAGACCCTAGTCGCGTTCCTGCTGCACCAGCTCAATATCTCGGATATTGTGGAGAACGGCTTCATACTCCGTAGAGAGTCTGACATGCTTCGTACGAAGACTTGAGCCCCGTGCTGCGAATGGCGATCCTGAACATCGTCGCATAACATCTAGGATTGGCTTAACTCGTTGCGAGGCAACGATGTTGTCCAGAAATCGAAGGGTTCGGGCGAGGTGAGCTTGTGCGGAGACACCACGACATTTCGCAGTCTGGTGTGAATAGCGAAGCCGTATTTGCTGGGCTTTACTCTTTCAAGACCTCGGCCTGGCCTTCTTGTTGTGTTCACATGTGCAGCTACCAGTAAGTTGAACGAGGCTAGGCATCAATTCTGCCTCGAGGTTGTGAGCCAACTTGACCGGTGGAGGGCTGTGCCAAGCATAGCCTCTTCCCACTGGGACTAAACATCCCTGCTGTGGGTCGCATGTGGCACAGCAGTGACGATATAACCACAATCACAGTCACAACATCTCGCACAGCACAAGAAGTCCTCACCACCAGCATCTCCAACCAACGTCCAAATATCAGAACACCAAGACACCGATCATCATAACAACACACCCCGTCTCCACAACCCAGATCAACAAAATGAACACCATCATCTCAACCCTCACCACAGTCCTCGCCCTCTCCATCACCATCATCACCGCCATAGCAGCCCTAGTTGGCACCTGGAAAACCATCACCATCATCACCCGCCCCATCGCCACCTGGGCCCTGCACCTCAACATCTTCGCCAAAGACGAAGAAAAATCTCATTTGGAATCCGCACAGGCGGGCGTTACACTTATGGGGATGTTCCTGTGCATCTTCACCGCGGGAGTCGAGTGTGCGATCATGGCAGGCACGTATCAGTTTTTCGTGAAGTTTGAGAATGTTCATGCGATGGTTGTGAGCAACCTGGTAATTGTGGCGGGAAAGGGCGTTGTGGAGGGGATCTTGACGTTAGGGGTGCTGAGTGCGGTTGTGAAGGGGTTGGGACTCGGGGAGGGACCGGAAGCAGGGGAGGTGGAGGGGAAGAAGATGGCTTGAGGGATGTGAGAGGTCTGCACTTCTACTGCATCGCCACCAGCCTAATGGGTCGCTTATCGGCGATCAGGCCTCTCCCGTCTATTATGCCAGCCGTCCCAGCATTGTTGATCACGACATCCACAGCTCCAAACTCTTTCTCAACTCACTTTTGTCGCAGCGGCGACACTCTGAGAGCCTCGTCCGGAATGTCCAGCTTAACCTTTAGAAATCCGCGGGCCAGCCTTTCCAGCCCCCTTTGCTGCAGCTTTCGCCTCCATTCCGTGTAGTTTCCGATGCACCGGAGACGAAGATCGCCTTGCTGGTCAGGTCGGCTCTGAGAGGGTCGATGGCTGGGTATGTGTCGTTGTAGACGTTTTTCGTTGTGGCATAGTCACCTTTCGTATGTGGGCGTTATCAGAGGAGGAGGAGCAGGGGACTCTTACCTGTACACCCCATTTGGTTGCATGCTCCTCGTGGTGGTGGTGGTGGTATGTTTTGACGGTTCTCTGTCCTATGGGGTCGTAGAAATGTACATGAAGCTTGTAGCTTGGTCCAGTCAGTGAGGCGGCAGAGAAGGAGGAAGGGAAATTGAGCTTCTCGGGCAACGATAAGTGCCGTCTGCGCGATCGTTCTATTTCGATGCCATACTTATAGATCTATTCGACTCGTGACCAGTACATGTTGTAGCATGACATGTTGACTAACGCGCGCGGCGATAGTCGTCTATACCCATCGTTCCCCAGCACTGCGCATGAGAGCCGCTGAGCCCTTCCTAGGTGCTGTGCGCATAGCACAGGCGGCCACAGTTGTGACCCTATCAGGCGTTGGCGCATGCTTCACGCGGCTTGGCGATGTAGTCGGCGGCAGCCAGTTTCTGGAGATACCACAGCGTGTGTGATTCTCGCTGTGTGTCAAAGTGCATATACAGGTATATTTGCCCTCAGTCTGGCGTCTTACCATCAGCCCAGCTGGGACCAATGTCCCTACAGACACTCATGTAATCATTCCACTTCTGGTCGCTCTCTACAACGCCCTCGCCGGTCCAGAACATGGTCCAATTGCTATCAGGGATCTGCCACGAGCCGGCCGCACGTTCAAAGTACCACTTGTTGACCGGATTGTCTTTCCTGCTTCTCCAGCAGACGCCCTTCGGAAAGCATGTTCGTACCATTGCTTGAAAGACGATGTCGGCGACGCCACTCGAGCCTTGAGATGTTTGCAGAACAGCGAACTTGTCCAGATACGGCACCATGCGAGTTGGATCTTTGGTTCTTGGTGGCATCTCCCAGGTCAAGACGGCACCGCCTTCGTACTCACCAGCCACGATTAAGCCGGCAACTCGTCCTCGAACACGATTCAGGTAGTGCTGGACATTCAGCTTCCGCCTGAAACTGTCTTCGATTAGGTGAACGAGACGGGGAAGGTCCACTCGTGAATCATCTTCCAGATCCAGACCTGATACGCCGTCTTTGGGTACGGTCCAGCCCATGGCTCGCGGAGCTGCAGGGATGATGACAAGCGGCATACCTCGCCGGAGGACTGTGGTCGCATTGTGTCGCGAAGTGTGTCCGCTTTCATCGACATGAAAGCGAGCCGCAGGTAACGAGGATGAGACCTGCGGCTTGTTGGTGAGAAGATTGTGAATCAAGGGATTCTTCTGTCTTCTTGTTCCGGTTCCAGCAGTCGGCACAGTAGACCTTGTGGAAGAGCTCGCGGCCTCCTGGGGCGACACAATGACTGCAGATGCGGATGTTGGTACCAGATCCAGGCAACCTCTAGCGAGCTCCATGTTCTTGAGGTGCTGCTCGTGGATGTTATGTCGTCCAAATGACTCGCTTTCTCCCGCAGCTTCCGCAGCATATTCTGCCAGCTCCTCCTCGATCATGGAAAACTCTTGTTGCAGGTTGACGAAGACATGTGCGCCATCTCCACGATCTTTGCTGGGTATACCACCGAGGGAGTCCAGCAGAATGATTCTGTCCACAGAAGCAGGTTGTGACCGACTGCGCGGAGGTACAGACTGCTTATCTCGTCCTGTGAGGTGCTTCGTGAGTCCAGTCATAATAAGTGAGACCGGCACTGGAACCAGCTGACCAGACGGGTTGTGTGCGAGCGATGGTATGACCGGGATCATACCACGACTCAAGGGATCCAGCAGGAGGTTGGGCGTCGTGATACTGATGTCTTCGTTCTCATCAGCCAGCTCAAGCGCGTTCATGACCGCTCGGGCACCTTCGGGGTTGTGCCTGTCAATGAAGTCACAGAGACGATGAGCCTGCTCTGCAAGATGTTTCCGATGAGCTCTGCGATCAGCGGGCTGAGTTTCACCGAGCCCGTTCCCATCAAGCACGAGCACAATCTTCATGTCCAGCCGAACGAGTTGGGCAAGAGTCCTTGCTAGACCGTCCAGCGTCTCGTCATCTACCTTTTCAGGCGATCTGAGACATGTCAATGCCACATGCAATTCCTGGCGAGGCGTGGCTTGAGGCTGCATATCGTCATGCTGCGCAAACGTAGCCGTACTCGCAATAGCTCGTGCTGGAGCATACATTCCTCCCAGATTGACTCCAAGGCCCTCCACGCGGGTCTGATCTCGTTGATGCCGGACATTCTGCTCGTCCTGCACGGCGGAAAGCTTGGCGTCGACATGGGGCTTCTCCTTCTTTGGAGGTTTAAAGCGCGCCAGGTACTGCTTTGCATCTCGTCGAGTGGCGTTGGCATTCAGAACATTGACGAAAAGTTCTCGTTGGGTTTCTGGATCTTCTATCCTCTGAGCTGCATGTTTGCCGTTTGTCGCCGGGATCGGACCGGTAGTGTAATAATGTTGTTTCGAGTATTGCTTGAGGCCCATCTTAAGGTTCGCGGCTGCCCTTCCAGGCGCACAGATGTAGGTAGTCATGTTCCTTCGAACGTTAACGATGGCACAGCTTTTGAGCGAAAAGAACTTACTGCTCGCATGGCACGAGTGAATAAGCGGGCGGTGGCAGCGGGTGTTTGAATGAGTGCGCGGGAAAAACTAGCGTGGGTCCCGGGAGTTTGCTGTTACGTGAGCACCATGCACATCCTCGTGCGAAGCGTTCAATGTTGTGTTGTAGCAGCGGGAAGTCGCGGGCTGATGAGATTATTGTTGCACAGTCTGAGTCGATGAGTTGCGATGGTACCATCTCATGCATGCATGATTGTTGTTCCGGGCCCAATGCGTCGGGACTGGCGGTTGTTCCCTTTATCTGATCCGTCTTGTCCACCACCACTTCACGCCCTGGCCCGCCACAGCAGAAAAGGGCGGGTCTTCACCACGCTTCTTGTGAAGTCCCGCGTAGGGGAGTATGTTGCCCTTATATGGGCTTTCATACGAGCGGAGAAGCGGTGTATTCGTCTGAACTAGACTAAGATGCGGGCATAAAGTCTGTTTGGTGGTGAAATGGCTCGTCTGCATTGCGTCGCCGTTGCGCGTGGCGCTGCGAGGGGCGGTGACGAACGGACTCGTGGTGCTTCGGAGGGAGAAGGCGGGTGATTCGGAGCCTGCTCTCTTGCCCTGTCGCGGGTGTCTCCGCTCTCCCCGCCGTGATTACTGGGGTGCTGCTTACATCCTGCAGACCCCCTCCAAACGCTGCACTTTGACGTGATCCGCGTTGTTTTGCTGCTCTGTTTACCCTGCAACGAACACATTCGGCCTCCACACCAACACTCACACTCGCCGACCACGACTAACCACCGGACTGGACCACACGACGCGCGACGGCCGACACACGACCCATGCGACCACGATAGAGTCAGCCTCGCACCACGCGCCCACAACCAAAACCACACTGTTGGGAGACGCGACTACCACCAAACACCACTTTGCTGTGCTATCTACAGTGATTCATGCATGCTTGAACCCGTCGCGGAGTCCAACTATCTGCTCAGTCGCGAGCCCTCCGACTGGTGACCAGGCCGCCAGTGAGCCAAACACATCGTCAGGATGCGCATCACGGAACTGATCATCGATGGCTTCAAGTCCTACGCCATCCGCACCGTCATCTCGGGCTGGGACCAGACCTTCAACGCTATTACTGGTCTCAACGGATCGGGCAAGTCAAATATCCTAGATGCCATCTGCTTCTGCTTGGGCATCGGCAAATTCGAGCTTCTCCGAGCAAGCGGCGGCGCCAGCGACCTCATCTACAAACGAGGACAGGCGGGCATTACCAAAGCGTCAGTCACTCTGGTCTTCGACAACGGTGACAAGTCGAAATCGCCCATTGGCTTCGAGGATTATGGCAGCATCAGTGTTACGAGGCAGATCGTGCTGGGAGGCACGAGCAAATACCTCATCAATGGACACCGTGCCCAGCAACAGACGGTGCAGAACCTCTTTCAAAGTGTACAGCTAAACATCAACAACCCCAATTTCTTGATCATGCAAGGAAAGATCACCAAGGTCCTCAACATGAAGAGCACGGAAATTCTGGGCATGGTCGAAGAGGCGGCAGGCACGCGTATGTTCGAAGACAGGCGTGAGAAGGCGCTCAGAACCATGAACAAGAAACAAGCGAAAGTAGAAGAGCTCGAGGGACTTCTGAAGGAGGAGATTGAGCCAAAGCTTGACAAGCTACGAAACGAGAAGCGAGCCTTTTTGGAGTTCCAGAGCACACAAAGCGATCTTGAGCGATTGACAAAGTTGGTGGTGGCATACGATTATACCAAGTCGAAACAGAAGGTGCAGCAAAGTGCGCAGGATTTGGCCGAGAAGAAGAAGCGCGTGGCACATCTGGAGGACAATGCCGAGAAGCTGCAGCGAGAGATCGGCGTGCTCGAAGAAGATATGGAGAAGGTTCGGGCAGCGCGCGACAAGGAGCTTCGAAAAGGCGGCAAGTTCGCCAAGCTGGAAGAGGCCGTCAAGGAATACTCAAAAGAGCTGGAGCGACTGAAGACAGTGGTTGAACTGAAGCAAGGCTCGATCGCGGAGGAGCAGGAACGACTTCAGAAAGCACAGGCCTCTGTGAAAGATCTGGAGACGCAGCTGAAGCAGAAGACTAAGGCACACCAGCGCCTGCGGGAACAATTCGAGACTTCAAACAAACAGATTGCAGAGCAGAAGGCCGCTGTCGATCAGAAGGAAGAGTTGCTACAAACCCTCCAGACTGGTATCTCCTCGAATGCAGGCTCAGACGGTGGGTACGCCGGCCAGCTCACCGCAGCAAGAGAGAACTCCAGCAAGGCCGGTACAGAGATTGAACAAGCCAAGCTCAAGATCACCCATCTGGAGGCAAGAATCAAAGAGGACGAACCACGAGCGAAGAAGGCCGAGAAGGAGAACGCAGGGCTCCTCAAAGATCTTGAATCGCTACGAGCACAAGCCGCTAAACATCAGAAAGAGCTGGAGAAGCTCGGTTTCGAGCCAGGAAGAGAAGAGGAGCAGCAAACACAGAAGATACAGCTAGAGAAGCGGATACGGCATCTGCAAGGCGAAGCAGAGAATCTCAGAAGACAAGTACAAGGTTTGGACTTCTCCTACTCGGACCCGGAGCCCAACTTTGACAGGAGGCGCGTCAAGGGTCTTGTGGCCCAACTTTTCAACCTGCCAGCCGATTCGACCGAGGCGAGCACAGCTTTGGAGATCTGCGCCGGAGGACGTCTCTACAATGTGGTTGTTGACAGCGCGAAGACTTCCTCGGCTCTCATTGACAACGGCAAACTGCGAAGACGTGTGGCGATTGTGCCTCTAGACAAGGTCGACGCGCACAGAGCACCAGCAGATCGTGTGAGCAACGCGCAGAAGCTGGCTCCTGGTAAAGTGCACTTGGCCATCAATCTTATCGGCTATGCACATGAGGTCGAAAAGGCCATGGAGTACGTGTTTGGTAGTACCCTGGTCTGTGCTGATCCTGCAACGGCCAAGAAGGTCACCTTTGATCCGTCCGTTAGGCTCAAGAGCGTGACTGTTGAGGGTGACGTCTACGACCCGAGCGGTACTCTTTCTGGTGGTTCAGCAGCATCGGGCAGTGGCGTTCTGTTGAAGTTGCAGAAGCTTAATGCCATCACCTTACAGCTCGAGCAAGAACAGTCGAAACTCGCTACACTGGAGCACGCGATTGCGAAGGATGCGCAAAGGCTGAAAGATGGTCGACAAAATAAACAAGACTTTGACCTCAAGACACACGAGATTCAGCTGGCCGAATCACAGATCGCTAGCAATTCATCGAGCAGCATCATTGCTTCTGTTCAGGAAATGAAAGAGACGATTGCGGCTTTGAAGGAGAACGTCCAAGCTGCAAAGAAGCGACAGGTTGCATCCGAACAAGATGTCAAGCGCATCGAGAAGGATATGAAGGACTTCTCCTCCAACAAAGGCGCCAAGCTTGAGCAGCTGCAAGGCGACCTTGACAAGCTCAAGAAGGCGCTAGCTAAGGCTCAAGGCTCAATCAAGCCGCTACAACAAGAAGTGCGGGACGCTAACATTGATGCTGAACAGACCGGCAGCGATTTATCTGCCGCACAAGAAGAGCAGCACGATGCGGAGACTACGCTCAAGGCTCACGAAGAGGAGCTGCAGACGATTCAGAAGGAAGGTCGACAGGTCACCAGACAACACGAGGAAGCTGAAGCAGCCCTGAACGACGAGCGCAAGAAGCTGAGCAGCTTTGACGACGAAATCGCAGACCTTGAGCAAGCATCGAAACGGAAGGCACAGCAAATTTCCGATGACAAGCTGGAGTCTCAGAAGCTCGGCCATGCCATTGACAACTTTGTCAAGGCACAGCAAGGAGCTCAGCAAGCTGTCACTATGCTCGAGAAAGAGCATGACTGGATCCACGAAGAACACAACTCCTTCGGCAAGCCTGGAACGCCGTACGACTTTCATGGTCAGGACATTGCCCAAAGCAAATCGAACCTCAAGAATGTCACCGAGCGCTTCCAGGGCATGAAGAAGAAAATTAACCCGGCTGTTATGGCGACTATCGATAGTGTCGAGAAGAAGGAGACGGCCTTGAAGCAGATGATGCGAACAGTCATCAGGGACAAGAAGAAGATTGAGGAAACGATCGCCACACTGGATGAGTACAAGAAGGAGGCACTCTACAAGACTTGGTCGCAGGTCAATGAAGACTTTGGCCTGATCTTCAACGACCTCCTGCCTGGCAACACAGCGAAACTTGATCCGCCCGAAGGCAAGGAGATCAGCGATGGTCTCGAGGTGAAGGTATGCTTGGGTAAGGTGTGGAAGCAGTCTCTTACTGAGCTGTCCGGAGGCCAAAGGTATGTTCTCTCACTCACTTTGCTCAGCTCAGAGCTCAAAATCGCCCGACTAACATCCTTTCAAGATCTCTGATCGCTCTGTCGCTCATCTTGTCGCTCCTACAGTATTCCCCAGCACCAATGTACATCCTGGACGAAGTCGACGCCGCTCTGGATCTTTCACACACACAAAACATTGGCCGCCTCATTCGGACGCGGTTCCGAGGCAGTCAGTTCATCGTCGTCAGTCTCAAGGACGGCATGTTTGGAAACGCGAACCGCATTTTCAGGACACGATTCATGGATGGCACTTCAGTGGTGCAAGCTCTTACGCCTGCGGATATGAAGTAACGGAAGGAAGCTTGAGGGCTCTGGCGTTTGGCAGACACGCTTGTGTGCTATACCTCGTTGGCGTGATGGCTTTTTGTATATTTCGTAGCTCTTCTGGGTGTTTTGATATTACGAAGCAGCTGTGGCGCAATGGTCATGACATAGAGCCAATGCATTCATCTGCAAGCCACCATCACCTGATAACTTCGACTTGGCGATCGTGCTCCATCAGCTTGAAAGCCAGGTGATATCCAATGCGGTATACTACAGCGCCTCTGCCGGGATGCTGGCTCGTCGCGACTAGAAACGGCTCTCTAGTGTCCGGCGGAAATGCATCAGGCCACGCCGAGGCAGTCACTGCTCGCCACAATGCCAGGCAGGATGTACATTACAACTTCATGCTTTTCTTGTACAGTTACCATGTTCGACAAATACTCTGCTCTTGCCAAGGCACAGGATGTTCAGGACTATCATCCTCGCATCCTTCGCAGGTGCTGGCGCGGCCTACACACGCGCCGACCTCAACGCCCGCGAAAACAATAAGAACGCACAGTACTGGTCCAATGCCACCAAAAAGTGTTCTCAGGCCTGTTAACTGAACTCCGCCTCTGCGTACTGTTCGTGACAGTCGATTTGAGGTGTCACGAAGACCTCCACGGTCTGCATGGAAACTACCACCTAATTCGAAGAAGTACACGAGTACATCTACCGGTCGCGAAGGAGCCCAGACTGTGACTTCCACGATCACGGGGTGCGGAGCACCTTCGCCGCCGCGGACGGGAGAGAAGCGATCTGAGGAGAAGAGGGGCGCCGCCCAGAAACCGGTATGTCTGCCTACAGAGACGGCGTCCGTCACGGAGGCGTGTAAGTGGTTTAACATCAAGCAGAGTACGACAACAGTGGTTAGTAAGACGAGTACGACGAAGATGTATACCAAGACAATCAAGGTAAGACCAGACTCCCATCCTAAATTTCTGCTCGCACCATGTGAGAAACCTCTCCTAACATCTCCCGAGGTCAAAACCACAACCCCCACCACAACCTACATCTAAAACTCCACCGCCGGCACCCAATTCTCCATAGCGAACGAAGACCACGGAATCCTCGGCGCCTCCTCCGGCGAACGAAAACGCTCGCAAAGCCATCTCGGCGTCGAGGGAGCTGACGACGATATCGAAAACCTCATCTGGAACAGCAACGATCTCATCTGGCAACTCATTGCCTTCAACAACCTCAGCGTCGAATTCCAAGCTCAGGCGGAGGCAACCCTCTCCTACGTCGGCAAGATCGCAGGCGAACCAGCGGATCCCCAAGACAGCAATGATGATCGCGGGAATCAAGTCTCGGCGGCGAATTAATGATGGGGAGTACAATCCTTTGACTTGTAATATCTCGCAGAATAGCCATGGCTCGGGTTCTTTCGCTGAGGTGTCGCGTTAGGCAGGGCAATGTGAGTCAAGGCAGAACGGATAGTGTTTAGTTCCTGGGACTGCCAGGGTCTTTGGATCCTGTAGTTTACGGGGGCCGGTGGTGGGGAGGGTGTATGAGACGTATGTTGTGAGCAGCATTCAGGGAGGAAGGCGAGTCGGAAGCGGGATTTGGGGAGGAGTGGTAGAGAGGTATAACGGTGGGTGCGGGTAGAGGAAATGCGAGGTGATGAAGGAGATGTTGATGTTTGGATGCGTGAGTCGTGCGGTGGGGAGGGGCGTGCTCGTGCAGTGAGCTGCTTCGTTCTGGACGTGGCTTTGGCCAGACTTGTCTGCCAAGCAGTCGTTTTTGTCTGCCAAGCATTCACTTGCGAGCCACCATTACCACGTCCGACAAACCTTAATAGACACGTGGAAGGCATTGCACAGTTCTGGAGCGCCTTCTGCGGCGATGCCGTTGTATCGGGAGTGTCTCATTCTTGTCCGTGAAAGGGGAGTTTATGATGCCCAGGTAGCCATAAAGTGTAATACATAAAGCTCAGGTAGCCACAGGTTGGGGCGTGTAGGTTCACTGGGCGAGTCCGAGAGAAATGCAATCGCTATAAAGCTGCTTCCTATCCGTCTTCCTGGAATCCGCATTTCCTCTCGGTCCTTGATCGCTCCTCAATGTTCAGAACGCTTCTTCTTGCTTCGTTTGCTGGCGCGGGCGCAGCTTATGCCCCTGGTGGTCTCGTGGAACGAGGGAACAATGCGCAGTATTGTTCTTCTGCTACGAAGAAGTGTTCGCAAGCAAAGCAGGTATGGGCTGGACCCTTTCTGTGATTCGGATCGCACACGATAGCTGATTTTGCTTCGTTGTGGTAGCTCAACTCGGCCACTGCGTACTGTTCGTCAGCTCTTCCGAAGGTTACTATTACCAAGACTATTAGGACCTGCAAAGAAACAACGACAACTACGACTAAGTACACGAGCACTTTCACGCAAGGAGGAGCGGCCCCTACGACTGTGACGTCGACGATAACTAGCTGTGTTCGTCCCACGGTCGCGCCCATCGAAATCGAAAGGCGGATAGTAGATCGGATTGAGGACAAGCGTGCAGCAGCCCAGAAGCCCCAATGCTTACCGGAAGGTCACGGTGCCATCTCGTCGGCTTGTAGGTGTTTGTCGATCAAGCCTGCTACTACGACCACTACTTCCACCAAGATTACGAAAGTCAACACTTACACAAGTACAGTCAAGGTATTAGACGGATACTTCGTTCTATAATGTAGAGTACGCACTCACAGTTTACAGGCCGTCACAACCGTGACCGAAGCAGCTCAAGCCACGCCGACCGAGTTCGTCTTCGAGAATGTCGATCGGAGTTTCTTGGTCAGCAATGAAGAGGGAGGCTACCTCGGGCAGCCAGATTTCGTCCTGAAAAGTACTGAAAGCGGCTTGAATAAGCGGAGCGACCTCGACGATGATTTGGACGAAAACAACGACGGGGTGGATGACCTTCGCTTCAACGGAGACCCCCTCTTCTTCCAGCTCAATGCCGACAGCGGATTGACCTCGACATCCACTGGATTCGACGTCTTTGGCTCTAACGGAGATTATCGCGGCAAGATCGCTGCGGTGCCAGCTAACGCGCCCGAGGATGGCAGTGGGAAGAGTATTGTTGTTGGCGCTGCGACTCAGGAACAGATTGCCGCGGGGAGTTTTAGGCCTTTGACTTGTAGCATCTCGCAGACGACGGATGGGTTGTGTCCTTTGGAGTGTCGGGTCAGGAATGGTGATGGTAACCAGGGAGAGGGCGATGGCTATTGGTACGTGGGTCCTGATGGTACTTTGACTGGCCTTGAGGCGGGCAAGACTTACAAGACGTATGTTGTTACTGGGGGGCAGAGGAAGGCGAGTCGGAAGCGGGATTTCGGGCGGAGAGGTGAGCGATATGCTCGAGCGAGAGGGTAGGGTAGAAGAAGTATGGTGCGCTTGAAGCACGGTCGCATATGGAGCACAGCACCATGAAATCTGTCTATTGCCTAGGTAATCGAGGTCAATATTCGATGCACCCCAACTAAGTTTACTTGGGAGTGTGCTTGACGTGCGACCGCGCTTCACAGGCGCAAGACTTCTAACGAAAGCCGTGTGTTTCTGCATGGCTTCAGCCAGCCAGACTTGTTTGCCAAGCCTCCAGTCACAAGCCACCGTCATGGGGCACTAAAGCTTAATGGGCACGTAACAGCCACTGTGTCAGGCCTGGGACGCTCACAGGGCGAGGCCGCTATCTTGAGTCGGAAATTACTTTCGTCGTATGTTAATTAGTACGCCGCGGTCAAGCCGTCACAGTTGGCGAGAATTTCGAGAAGCCAGATGCCCTCATGCTGTTGATGCATGGCCATTAATTACACTTTGCTGCACCACAGCGACTGTCATCGGTCGTCCATGTAGTCGGGGAAGTTGTGATGTCTGGTTGTGCGCTGTCGTTTTAAAGTTCTGAGAGGAGAAACATGTCTCATACGGCGTCTGTTGGTGTGAGGGGGACATGCTCAATGCCCCATGCCCATGATCCTCGGGATGACGTTGATCAATATTGTACTTTCATGTGCATGTGAAGCATGAATGTGGTGGACCTCCGAGACCGGCAAAGAGGACGCCGACAGGAGCTTAGGGTGTACATACCTAGGCACCTAGGGTGTGATGTATCTCCTAGCGTATTGTCGCTGTGAGCTTGTGGCCGATCAGGAGATCGATATACAAGCGCCTGATGAGAACCTTCTTGCTTTGCGCCCGCGCCAGACTTGTCGCAGTCTCACGCTTGTGGTTGTGACATGGTTGATTGCACTCGCGCTGTTTATGTCCATACTGTATCTACATACCTTCACCATCTTTCGCCGCTGTGTTTCCGCGGCATTCACTGGGCAGCGGGAAACACTCGGACTCTGTGACTCTCGGATCCACACCTCCCAGGGCTTCAACCAGGATAGGCATGTCAGCCAACTACTTGTAGCCCACACTAGTCACACCTCCTCTCGCTGGACTTGGCGTGTTGCTTCTCAGCGCAGCGCAGCGCAGCGCAGCGCAGCGACCAACTTCCTCTCCCCAAGCAGCCTGCCCACATTGTGGCCGCGGGCAATGTCGGCCACCACCAACACGGCGTCAGTGGCGACACCCACCGCGACATCGACCGGCGCTTCGAAAGGTGGCGGTGGAGGACCCACGAGCTCGCCTCTCCTCTTCTTCGTCGCCCTGGGATTTGGCGTCGTATTTACTAATCTATGGCAAGTGACGTGCCTGTCTGACCCGCTCGGTTCCGCAACCTGCCCACAGTAGTTTATGACGCTAACCAGAGGTCACACTACAGGATCATCGTCGGAGTCAAGTATTGCTTTAGGTATAACCAACGTAACCGCGCCGCACGTGCTGTCAACCTCAATGGCGACCCAATCGACCTCAGCCAGATGCCGCACCCACGCCGAAGACGACGCGAAAAGAAGCTTATGTCGATGGAAGAGGTGAACGAGCGCTTTCCATTGACCAAGTACAAGACGTGGCGATCGACTCGAGAGGAGGAGGGCTTACCGACAGAAGGTGGCGTGACAGCTCCCACGAGTAGGGCCGCCAGCTTGGAAGATGAGGAACGAACCATCGACTCTGCGAACCCGAAACAATCGACCGACTCCGCGAGGCCGCCCACCGCGCTCAGCATAGCACAACAGGATTATGCCAATGCCAACGCGACCACACCTCCGAGGCTATCGACCGGAGGGTATGCGACATCGAGTGGTGAGAAACCTACGCCGGAGAAAACCATCCTCGAGCGAACAGAAACGGTCGATACCTTGAAGGCTCGCAGTGCTTCGGTGTCGAGTGGGATGGACGATGACGACGACGACCCCATCCGTACTGCAGCACCGCCGGAGATGCTTGCAGCACCCGGAGACTCTTGTGCCATCTGTTTGGACACGTTGGACGACGACGACGATATGCGCGGCCTCACCTGCGGGCACGCTTTCCATGGTTCTTGCGTCGACCCTTGGCTCACCAGTAGAAGAGCATGTTGCCCTCTGTGCAAGGCGGACTACTATGTACCTAAGTTGCGCCCGGAAGACGGTGCAGCGCTCAACGATCGGACATCGCTGCAGCAGCCTCCAACGGTATGGATAGGTGGACGAGGAAGGCCCTTTACGCCACGAATGTTCTTTGCGCCCCGCTTCTTCACGAGCGACATAAACCAGCAGAACTTCGCCAACCAAACACCTGCGCGACAAGAACGAACACGGCGAGAACGAGACGCCTTCTACCCCGAGCGTACGACTGAACGACAAGAGACGACTTCCCGCACATGGACATCACGCTTACCTAAAGTATCGATGCCACGATTGGGGCGGCGGAGTCGTCAACAGCAAGGCGAGCAACACGGTCCAGTCGAGGTGACACCCATTCGGCTCGAGTCTGGCACTGTGCGTTGAACATGCCCCAAACTTCATTGCATTCATGCATCATCATCCCAGGAGGATATTTACTGGCTCGACATTTCCGCGCCTTCCCAGCGAAGCGCGACACGAATTGATTGTTTTCAGCGAATCACGGGCATACGATTGACGCTCAGCTTCGATGTTGAGGCTATTACGATGCGTTTTGGCATCCAGGCGCTGCGCGGCGGTGTTGTGTCGTCCCGTCGACTGAGACGCGTACGATAATCGTGCGCAGTACTGATTTAGCTGCACGAGCATACTCTGCGTGCGGGAGACGGCTCATTTGACACGAGGGCGCACAACCGGAATCTTGCATACTCGACTGCTAGACTTCTGGAGATTGATGTGTTCCTTCCTAATGTGTACAGTTGAGCGTTGCGGAACAGGCGACTCGGTGGTTTCGCATAAGTACTTCGAGTATTCACCTTCCACGTGCTCAGTATCATCCTCCAGATGCCCTTCATCGTGTGTTGGCTGTGTTGGTCCCGCGGGTCCCTGCGGCCCGACATGGCTAAGGATTGGTTATGCCTCATCCATGCCCTCCCACACCGCCTCTATGGTAAATAGGTCGACTAGGTGGCTACAGCGGCAATGGATTACATGCGGTGGCGCGAGATCCTAAGGCGAACCGTGCAAAGCAGGAAGGCACGTCTACACGTTTGACTTGCATGTCCGTGCACTTCCCGACCACATATGGAATCACCTGTCGACTGTTCGGCTCTTTACACACAATAGCAACCCAACAAAGCCACCGCAAGAGCCAGCATCCACTTCCACGCCACGCCCCGACTAGGTTTCGATCTTGACCCGGCGCACATGACAACGAGCACGTCAAGAACGAGCGTCCTCATCGCGCATCGCACACGCATTGGCTCTCAATTTGGACTCGAGGCACACAGCATCAAGCCTACCGCTGCAAAGACCGGTACCTACGTCCACACCGCGCACTAATCGAATAGCTCTCAATCCCGCGACCACACACACCCCGATCCCGTAGCACCACAGCCAGATTCGCCACCATGACCGATTCAACGAAGTGCCGCCTGCTTGTCCTACCGAGAGAGTCACGAGACTTGGTCTACAGGGAGCTACATATTATGGCTCACACATGATCCTTCGCCAGCAGATTTCGAGCATACAGATGTCCTACTCTGGCAAGCCCCTCTTATGGACGTTCTCTGCCTTTGTAGGCAACTTCAAGTCGCGTACCGAGAGGTCATCTTCAATAAGACGACGATGTGTATCATGACCCCCAAAGCGGACAAGATCCTCGACATTGCACCGTGGAAGGCCCGGTGTACCAGGGCAAGACATACTGGCGAATGCTGTCGAAGCGACACCGGAAGTGGATTTCTATGGAGTCGTAGACAAGTTGGAGAAAACCAACAGGGCCAAGTTGATGAGCTTTGTGGCCGGCACGAAGTCGGGAGAGACGGGGGAGTCATGGGAAGAGGAAGTGGACGCCGATGAATCGTACGTCGCGCAATGATGGAAATTGACTCATCTGCTGACCATCCACAGAGACCGTCGGGTACTTGCAGACCATACTCGAGGTAATAGTCCACTCCCCGTTCGCCAACAAGACGAACTTTCGGGTGTACCTTACATTGCCGGGCTCCGACCACGTCGAGCGACTCGCACAGGATTGTGTTGTACACACCCGGGCTCTGGTGCCAGCGCCCCAAGCTTCTGGGTCGCCGGCCGCTTTGAACAGTAGATTCGCGCTCGGCATCCTGCTACGGGCACGGTTGTCTTCGGTCGTTCTGCCCGAGAAGGATCAGTCGCTAAGGACAGGCTGTGAGCTGAGGACACGAAGAGACGGCAGCACGTACTGTCCAACGAAGTCTGAAGACACAATTTATCGGGAGATACTACCTACTGATGCTGATTCGAGCACTTCGTCCTATGGGTGGGACTTGGAGCTGTTTTTAGCTCTGAAAAGGGAATCTCGGTCGGAGCGAATGGTTAGCACTGGATGGGATCATTTTGCATTCATAAAAAGAAGGGTGGAACAGAGCTCGAGGACATCGCGGAGTAACGGCGATGTACACGAAACGAACGTAATTGATGTTACGAGAAGCTAGGCAGTGAAACGTGAGGTCAGGTCGATCACATGCAGCCGCGCTAAAGATCCCTGCACGTCGGTTGAGAACGGAAGGCTCCACCGTTGATCATGTATTTTCTCTCAGCGCGGCGCAATCCACGCGCGAAATGCTCCGACCTCACTGGACTTCACATGGCTACCGACTACTGTACAACACCAACACACGCCGCCACCGTCATGCCAGATGACAAGCCATGCCGACTATTGGCTCTCCCTAGCACTTCGTACGCAATTCACGACACCTTCCTACCCCCAAATTGTGGAGTCCTCCAAGGTCGATACAGGGGAGGTGAGATTTCGACGTGACGGGACTTCTTACCGCACCATAGACTCAGCCGAGACCGGTGGCTGGCTCCCTTGTCACATAGTGGCGAGGAGCATAAGTATGAGCTGTTCGAAGGCACCGTGGCCAAGTTCTGCATGTCATTCGACGGACTGCCAAAGGACGGCAAGCCGCGCAAGAGCTCAGGCTCAGAGGGGATAGAGTGGTGAAAGAGCGGATAGAGGAGATACATGCACCGAGGCGCGACCGGAACAATATCCCTCTTGGCGAAGCGAAGGATCGCACAACAGCGACTCTGTCAAGAGGCGTGGTATGCCCTCTGCGGCTTCCGCTTCTGTAATGTGCTACAGGCTCGGTTCATTCACTACCCAGAAATACCTAGAACAATTTGAAGTAGCGCACATTCACTCCACGTGCGCGGACCTCACTCAGCAGTCACTTTTCTCCTCCGTTACCTCAAATCGACATATCCTCGACTGCCCCATCGCCATCGCACCGCCGTCGTCAACACACCACCTCTACCCCATCATCTCGAATGTAACACCTCGAACGAACCACACGACACAATCATTCGCCGCCACCACCAAGTCCTCGACATCCCCGTCACGTCTGCTCGGATTGCCACGTGAGCTGAGAGACCTCATCTACAGCTACCTTCACCATAGCGCCAGACTCACCAAGGACAATTCCGTCGAAGGGAAGATCAACCTGGCACCGAGAGTCTACGTGTCCCACCTCCCCCTCACCGACATGCGCTTTGTCTGCAAGCAGATCAAGTACGAATACAAGGAGACGATCGCGAGACCCAGACCAGTCAACATTCTCGTCAAGCGCCCACAGAACCATCATACCCTGATTCAATCTCATTCTCAATCCCGGCGTGCCACTACACACCATCACGAACGAGGCAGAGGCCATTGGCAAAGGGCTACTGCTCTTCTTGAGCGACGTCGGCGAGCTACAGCGCTGGCCAAAGCTGGAAGGATCCGCGGTTCAGACCTCGTGTCACGCCCCCTTTGTGCATGCGGGGCGGCAGGCCGGAGCCGTCTTGAACTTTTCCGGAGTGATGCCGCTCTGCTCGCAGAAAGTCGCGCTCGAACAACATTCAGAGGCACCGGCGGGATGAAATGTAGTATTGGACAAGGAACGCCGAAGAGCGCTGCACGTGTTCCGGAGTCTGGTAGGGCAATCAGAATATGCCGTGTACAAGAGTGTCAGTATATAGTGGTTGGATTGAGTACAGCCAAGGTTCGCCAGAATGTTCGGTTGGTTGACACTAATATGGTACGGCGACGTGAAATGCAGCGTCGTCTGATAGACGAGGCAAGAGGTAGCATTTTGGGAATGGCCGAGTCCGTTGATAGAGCTCAGGCACGAGCTTCACCACTTGGCTGCTGGTTCGCAGACGGGGGCAGCGTCGAGTTCTGAGATTGCGAGCTCTGCTGCTGCGATAGCTGCGGATCCTAGCAGAATGTCAGCGGTGGTCAATACTAGAACACCACGATGAGCAACCATACCTTATACTCCTCACTTGGCTGCTGGTTCGCAGGCGGGGGCAGCGTCGAGTCTTGAGATTGCGAGCTCTGCTGCTGCGGTAGCTGCGGACCCTAGCAGAATATCAGCGGTGGTCAATACTAGAACACCACGATGAGCAAACATACCTCATACTCCTCGTTCTTTGGCAAATACGCAGCCTCTCCATTATCAAGATCCGCATACATGTTGATCTCCTCATCATTCATCGCCTCAACACGCGCGTTATCCCACGCATACCACCTCTCCGTCAGAGTGTGCTTGATAGCTTTCATCGTCTTCCTGATCTGTCATCCACAGTCGTTAGCCCACCATCGCACCAACCACATTCATTCTGGTACATCACTCACCTCAGTCTTCCTAACATCACTCTCATGCAACCCGTACATATTCCCAATCCTCTCCCGTTCCGCCGCATATGAATTCAACCTACTAATCTCCTTCAAACAAACCCACCACAACCGATGCAAATCGTCCCAGTCCTTGTTCCTTAGCTCCGCCACAGTCCACGCTCGACCGTGCGCATTCATTTCCTCGGGCGTCGCCATAGCTTTGCGATCTTGGGGGAAGAAGTCCCAAAGGCCATGGTCTTCGTCGACTTCGATTTGGGTGCGCTGGGATGGGTCCAGGACAGGTTTGGGGAGGTTCTCGAGCTTGACGGAGAGGGTCTGTTTCTTGCCGATGCCTGTGCGGCGTAAGGCTGAGACGCCACGGTTGCGGTTGCGGTCTTTGCGGGCGTATTGATGGGTTGTGGTTGAGAATGAGGTGGTTTGGTGGGGCGCGAGGGAGGGCAGAAGGAAGGCGGGTGGGATCGCTGTGGCGCGGGCGACGGGTGTCTTGAATACGCTGGCGAGGAGTGATCGGGTGGTGCAGTGCATTGCGGCCATAGTGATGGGTGTAGGTGATGTCGTGTCCTGCTGGGTGAAGTCCAATGCTGCATCTCCTGCGGCGCGAAGGAGATGCGGTGAGTGTGGCCGACGCGGCCGAGACATCCGCTTCACTTATCATCTACCCCTTCCTCTTCTTCCTCATCACCACCAGACTGTGGTTCAGACAGGCGACAGTAACGGAATTCTTACCTCAGTCGTGTTATCGACATATATCGAATGGAGCATACGCTTTTGCGCTCGGCCTATCGTTCGTATGTGTGACATACTAACGATATTTATGTGCTAGGTCATCTTGCTACTTCGGACTAGGTCAATACAACTACTTCCCCCCCCCCCCCAGCTTTAATCTCCTCCATGGCCCGATGAGCTTCAGCAATATCATCAGACTGGAAGGTCTTGCCAATTGAGATAGACAGAGTCCCGGCCTCGATCCGCAGCACCAGCTCCTGCAGTGGCGTCATCATAAAATTCTCCGTTCCTCCCGAGTACGTGGCCAGATAAACCGCGTAGGTATGGCACCCATCGGCTCAAAGTCCTTCAGAATCTAACTATTGCCAACCATCCCAGCCATGCAGACGATGCCGTGCGGTGCGACACACTGCAAAGAGTCGAGCAGCGTGGTTGTGCCAACCAACTCCAGAACCTTGTTGACGCCTGCGCCATCTGTCTGTTTCTTGACCCCTCAGCGATGAAGTCAGAGCCGATAACGACCTGACTGGCGCCAGCCTTCTTCAGCAAGTCTTCTCTCGAAGCACTGCGAGTTGTCGGGAAGACTTCCACCCCGTGGTTCCTGGCAATCGCCGCAGCAGCAAGTCCAACGCTCGTGGTACCGCCTCTGATCAGCAACCTCTCCCCGGTTTTGACCTTTCAGCTGTTAAACAAAGACCCACAGGCAGTCTGTAACATTTCGCCGCAGCCTCGAGGCTCTCCCGGCTCAAACTGGGGTGGCACTGATGTCACCCTCGTTGAACTTGCCGCCCAGCGCTGCGACGACAAGGCCAGTAGCTTCTATGCCAATGATCCGTGTAAAAAGCACTTTTGGGCTGTGGTCTTGTCTTGTGAAGAGTTCGGACCTTGTCAGGCCGAAGGCTTTGACGTGTATGAGAACCCAGCCTGGTTCCGGTACTGGTACTGCTAGGCGCTGAAGTGGACTAGCTTAAGTGTCCTACACATGGAACCGTAGGTGTTCTCATACCTCTTCTACCTTCAGAACTCCAGGCCCGCCCGGCTGGTAAATGACTACGGCTTTCATGCTCGTTGGTGGCATGGCTATATCTAAGATGAGTTCTTGTATCGGTTTTGGGTAACGAACTGTCCCCGAGAATTGTGCTACTTGCACCGGCTGCTCAGACTACCAAGAAAGATATAACGGTACCGATATCACTAACTTCGGCATTCTTATGCCTGACGAAAGCCCAGGCCCTCAGGTTCATATCGTGAACGAATATCGCGCCAATTTGCATAGTGTGATGAAGCAGTGAAGACCGGCGTAGTACGTTGAAATCAAGTTCACGAATGCTTGGCATGATCCCGAGAGTATTAGGTCACAGGGTGGTGTGCGATGTTGACAAGCGCCAGTTCCTCTGGCAAATCCGAAAGAAAGCATGACGTCTATAGCTTTCACTCTATCCGTATACCACCACACAGCGTTGCCAACATTCATCGTGACGTTCTACTTTGTCCCCATACCAGCCCACACCGTCGCCGATTGACGATCCGATTTTCTAATGTATCCCTATTCCATCCCACAGCGTTGCCGACACCAGTTCACTATTCTCACAACGCGGCCCCTCCTGACCAATCACATCATCCACGAAGAACTTGATACCGAAAGTATCCTCTGCCGCGTACAGTCTCGTACTGATTGCAGTCCTGCCGTTGATGAACACCTCCAGCACCGAGTTATCACGCCATGCGCGAATGTGCAATTTCTCACTCGTCTTTGTGCCTGTCGCTGGATCTCTCGTGGTGAACAGTGTATGTGGCGCCACTTCTGGTGCACTATTGATCAGTTCCGACGAGTTCAAAATTGGGAAAGCTGGCCTGTTGATGACGAAGTTCTCGGAAGGTTGGTCGAAGAATAGAGTCGTTGAGCGAGCGAAGTCGCCGGAGTGATCGATGCTCAAGCCAATGTTGTGGGCGTTTGGCGCTACCTCGAATATTGCCTCGAGTTCCCAGCGATTGGTCTGGATCTCGTCTGAAGTGAAGGATACATCGCTCGAGCCTGTGTGTAGAGCTTTTCTGCCCAAGTCCGTTCGTCGCACGGTCGACGCTTGTCTGAGTGTCTGTACGAGTGGTTCGTATGGCTGGCTGACGAGGGTGCGTATCGTGTATGAGCCATGCTCATCTTCCTCTTTCTCGATCGAGGTGATAGACGACAGGTCCGAGGTAGAACCTGCGATGACATGATTCATTGTCATCAAGTGCAGCTCTCGTGGCATCGACAATAGCCCACTCCAGCCTTGAGCATGTCTCAAATCATCACAAAGATCTTCTTCCGTGATCCAGCCCCACACGACTTGGTTTTGTGTTCTCGGTTCGAAGAATGAGTTTGCAGCATACAGACAGCCGTGGTCGAGACGGCCGCCGAAATCGTACCTCATCTCTACTGGACTCCTGTGTAGAGATGTACTTGTTGGTCGTTGGAGCGACCCCGATAGCCAAAGCTGACCTCGTGCAGGCCTCGAAGGCCCGCATGATCGCGAGTCTGAAGGTCTTCGCTCAGGTATACATCCCTCGGTGCCGCAAACCAGAAGGTCGCGTGTAATACTTGTATCTGCTTCACTTCGAAGGGTCGCAAAATTGCTGACTTCCCAATTGCTACCAAAGTCGCCAGACCATCTTGATCGTTTGAAGTTCAGCCCGAAACTCGCCAACGGGCCAATATACTCCCACTTTCGCAGATCGGCCGCTTCGATAGCATAAAGAAAAGTTGTTGGCGTAGTATCTCGAATGCCACCAGATATAAGGCCGAATAGAGTCCGCTCATCGTCTCTCCCCAGAAACTCTGCCATACTAGGCCAACGTCCAACGAACGGATCTCGCCAGCCTGTGACGTCGAGACCTACAGGCTCGTGAGGCAGGATTGGATTTGCATCGATCTTATCCCAAGTTGTCCCGCCATCGGAGGACTCAGCAAGACTTAGGCCCTCGGAACATTTAACGTGCGGTAACGTATGGTGGATCGGAAGATCGGAAACGGAAGTGTAGGCGATCGTGATCTTGTTCTCTGGACCATTGATCATACAGCCAGTGAACACGCCCTTTTCATCATACGTCTTGTCTGGTGAGAGCTGCGGTGTATCGTTGATCTCCCAGTGGATCATATCTGTCGATGTCGCAGTTCCCCACGCAATATCGCCCCAGTCCGGCCCATTCGGGTTCCATTGAAAAGAGATATGGTATAGACCCGTGCTCGGATCGTAGCCTGGCGCGCAAGGATCGTTCATCCAGCCTGAAGATGGCTGTAGATGGTAAGAAGGCCTCCATTGTTCTTTCTGGTCACCTCTTCGTGCCTCATCATAAGAAGGTGTTGTGGGAAGTGTTTCTGCTTCTGAGAGGGTAGAAGTTGGCGTGAGCTCAGCGGAACTGGAGGAACTCATGTTCGCCACCCCTAGAATCATGTGGAATTTTGTGGGCAGTAGTAGGCACAAGACTAAGGCGCGGTGTGTATTTCGTGAACGAGAGAGCAGACAGTCGACAACTAAATCGTAGTCTGACCCTTGTGTGGACGGAAATGATCAGTAACATGGCGACTGGCCGTAGATGCACCGCAAGGCTGCACGCCGATAGCACATGGCTCTGAAGATGGGTGGAGACATGGCGGCCAAATTAAGAATCGTACAATACTGCCGATGCCTCTAGGAGGGACCTGCACAGGGGCATTTTTCCGTGGAGAACGGAGGAAGAAGGATTGTGTTTGGGGAGGCCCCCCCCCCCCCCCCCCGGGCGACGAGTGCACGTCGTGCACAACTCCACTAAATTTAGGGCGCTCCGATCAAATATTGACTAAGATCACCCAGACAACAGGTAGCGTAATTTTTCATTTCATTAGGCTGTCATCCTGGCGAGTATCGCCGGAAGTACTCTCTGCTTTGGGGTTGTTTCGACGTTCTGCAGAACCAACGGACAAGGAGTCGAGATCGATCATACATAAAGACCCACGCTGCCATGGCTTCACTGTCGTCTCCAGCTTATCGGTGGTCCCAGCATCGTTGCCAGCATCTAACACTTACTTGAGTCCGTTGAACTGAAGCACACCAAGGTCTATGCTGAGTTCACGGATATTGCTATCATATACAACCCCCTTCCACAGAGGTCCTCGCACCATGTCAGTGCGTGCCATCTCCATGGATGGCGCCGAGACTGCTGGCACGGCCGAAGAGATGTCTCGTCTTGCGCGGCTCGCGCGGGTCGAGACCATAATCCGCAACGATGCCTCAGCTGCCGCAGATGCGGAAATCACCATGTCACTCATGGAAGGACTCAAACTGTATCCAGCAGCTGTCGCATGGTCTATGGCCATCTCCACATGTATCATCATGGAAGGATTTGATCTTGTCCTCGTCAATGGTTTATACGGGCAGCCGGCATTCGCAAAGCGATTCGGATCGCTTGCTGAAAACGGCACGTACCAGATCTCTGCGGCATGGCAGACTGGACTCTCCAATGGAGCACTTGTCGGCGAAATCCTGGGACTCATGGTCGTCGGTACCGTCGCAGAGAAGCTTGGCTATCGCAAGACGTTGATGATGGCGCTGGCTTCAATCACGGGCTTCATCTTCATCACATTCTTCGCTCAGAGCTTGCCAATGCTGCTGGTCGGCGAGATCCTCTGCGGTCTCCCGTGGGGCGCTTTTGTGAGTTGCCTTTTGCAAGCTTTGGGACCTTTTCTGACCTCGCTGCCTCCTAGCAAACTCTGACGACGACCTACGCAAGTGAAGTGTGCCCCGTAGCGCTCAGACCCTATCTCACGACATACGTCAACTTGTGTTGGGTGATCGGCCAGTTCCTTAGCTCTGGCGTCCTTAAAGGGGTAGCAACCATGGAAGGTCCACTAGCCTACAAATTGCCATTCGGCCTGCAATGGATATGGCCATTGCCGCTCCTCGTCGTGCTGTATTTGGCTCCGGAGTGTAAGCATACGCATGTTCCATCAAACACGAGTTCTGTAACTAACATCTTCTTAGCCCCCTGGTGGCTAGTCCGCAAGGATCGTAAAGAGGATGCTAAGCGCCAGCTCATGCGGCTTACAGCGCGCAAAAGCAGTTCTCACTTCGATGCCGATCAGACTATCAATTTGATGGTCTACACCACCGAGCTAGAAAAGGCGAGTCAGGAAGGTACCAGCTACCGGGACTGCTTCAAAGGGTTTGATCTACGGCGCATGGAAATCGCAGCTGTGGTCTGGGCTATTCAAATCACGGGCGGCGGCTATATCATAAGCTACGCCACCTATTTCTTCGAGCAAGCGGGCCTGAACCCATCTGGCGCCTTTTCTATGAACTTAGGATTGACTGGCTTGGCATGTGTCGGTACGCTCCTCTCCTGGTTCCTCATGAGCATGTTTGGTCGCCGATCTCTATACATCTGGGGCCAGATCGGATGTATCGCGTGTCTCGTGGTAGCGGGGTGCCTGGGACTCAAAATCGACAGCAACAAAAGCCGCGGCTGGGGTGTCGGAGGCATGATCATGCTCTTCACATTCATCTACGACCTCAGCGTGGGTCCTGTCTGCTATTGCATCGTGGCAGAGATTCCTTCTACGCGATTGAGGAACAAGACTGTGGTCCTCGCTCGCAATCTGTACAACATCTCTGGCATCGTGGCCAATGTTCTCTTCACGCATCAGCTCAACCCCGAGGACTGGAATTGGGGTACCAAAACTTGCTTCTTCTGGGCAGGAAGCGCAGCATTGTTCGCCACATGGACTTACTTCCGCCTTCCAGAGACCAAGGGCCGTACATTCACTGAGCTTGACATGTTGTTCGCAGCGAATGTACCGGCGCGCAAGTTCAAGACTACTGAAGTCGATGCTTTTGGGTCGGACGATATCGAGACGACGAAGGTCAAGGCAGACAAGACGGAAGTCGTACATAGAGAGCATGCCGGCTGAGCTGAGCATGAATCTCGTCGGAACCGGTGGTTAGAGGTATCGTTGTACATATAACATCAATAACTGAGAAATTGAAGCTCCATGTCATGATATCGCACATTTCCCATCCCCGTGCAAACTTCGGTCGATGCCTAGCGCGAATTTACGCGATGGTCACGACTCTATGCTGGCTATGCCAACCATGATTCCGCTCTGCTGCTCTGCACCTCCCACAATCACGCGTAGTACGGCACACCACGCCGAGGTTCAGCCGGTATGGTGGCCCACGCACGAACGACAAAGTCTGTCAATCCAAATACACGACAACGCCCACAAGCCGGACCTCGCAAGAGACAGCCTGGTCGTGCTGCTAGGAGACTTACAGCAGCAAGCACTTATTACCGGCAGACCCCGCTGAGCTTGTGGAAGAATTCACTTTGCTCATGGAAGACATCCCTATGACCTCTGAACTGTGGGATGATGACGACGATGCAGACACGGGGGACGCGCTGTTCGATCTTGAGACTTGTATTCTCGGACATTACGCCTGCCGGCATTTCATGAGACGCTATCACTGCCATCTGACGACGATGAAAGCAGCATGGACTACTCCGAGGGATGAGAAACCGATGTGGTGAAGGCTAGCGTGCGGGATTGGTCCTGCAGGTGAAGCGCAATCTATCGCAATGAAGTTCCATACACGGGCAAAGAGGACCATGCAGCCTCGAGCCTGCTGACGTATCCATGGTCGCCTCCACGGAAGTTTCGGAGCAGCGCCAGTAGGCCCTCAAGAAGATCCCTAACGGTCGTACTGCCTTGCTCTGCATTCGAGCCTGCGATATTGTCATCCCCAGCGCGTGTCCAGATCGTGTCGCAACGGAGCTGTGAGGAACTCCGGAGAGCAGTCACCAAGCCAATACCGACGTCGAAGATTTTCTCCGCAAGCCCGACACCATGGACCTCCATAGCAGCCAGAGTCAGGTGGTGGCAGCAATCCAACAGTGCACTGGCGGTTTCGCAAGCAAAGTCGTAGCGGAGTTCGGGGTTGTCCGATACATCACGCAGGAGCTGATGTGTAAGACAAAGCTGCCATAACCTATTGAGCAGCCATAATTGTGTGACGGAGATATCTGCTCGCTGTGTCTCCAAGAGCCGAGCCAAGGGTAAAGGTGTTACGGTCGGCGCGTACGAAATGTTACCCGCAATGCAGGCTTCCCTCACTCTGCGCTGCGCTCGAAACATCTGCAGGGCTTTTCGCCGATCAAAGGTCTCACATATGCCATCGCTGTAGCTGCAATACCCGCTCCAGCAGTCGGCAATGCGCTCGTCGATGGCATCAAAGGAGTCCATGAGGTACAGCAGCCCGGTCATCCCCACAGCATCCGTCTGCTCCTTGAAGATCAGCGAAGCGATGTACTCGCTGGTGGCAGATGGGTCAAAGGCTTGCATGAATCTCGCCGTAACACCGGGCTGACCGCGAAAGCTTATGGCGTGGTTCTTCTGCAGAGCGTACGCTCGCTCAGTCACTGACAAGACCAGATAAGTGCGTAACCATTGTTCGCGTACCACGTCGCTCAGTCCCGCGTATGCACTCGGCAAGTGAAGACTCAGCGACTGGGCGAGGTCCACTGCTTCTTGCAATCGATGCCGTGCTGCCTTGTGTTGGTTGTTGCCGAAAAGGCAGGCGAACAAGAAGAAACTAGCCAAGACCATCTCGATGGTAGGGTATTCGCCAAAGTCGGCAGTGCTTCGCATTTTGACACACTCTTCCATCAGCATGCGAGCCTGAGCCGATCGCGATGGCATCGATGCTCGCTCGTGGATATGGACTGGCTGAGTCATGGCGAACGCACAGAGCCCCAGCAACATGGCTCCATACTGTGCATCAGTGCGGTGCTTCCGAAGCAGCATGTCGCAATACATGTTTGTACGGTTCAAGATAGGTATGGTTGGATGGAGCCGTTTAAAGTAGACGTCGATCCAGGGCAGCAACGTGGTCTCATTGACCCTCTCTGGCCAGATGTCATTGCTCTCTACCACTGTCGGCAAGTCTTGCTCGATTATGCCTGCGAAAGGATCATCCCAACCTGAAGGTGACTCCACGGGCATGCTGGGTAACATGAAGGCATTCGGACTTCCGATCGAATTCCTGTGATCGGAAAGGATGGCAGAGGCGGCAGACATGGGAGTTGGCGTCGGGTTCTCTTGCTGTGCCACCGTAGGCACCGATGGAGTGGTGCTCAAGGCCGATGTGCCGGAGCTGGAATCATTATCGGAAACCCTGCCAAGATCCATGGGCATTGCTTGATCTTGCTGTACTGAATGGTGTGCAGTGGCGTTGTGCGCCATCGTCCCCTCAAAGGATCGATCTTGAATGGACCACTGCGGTGTCTGCTGGTGTACAGGCGCGGGCGACACACGTTCGAGATGCTGTGACGATGGGCTCTCGAGACCAGTATCGCTGACTGACACAGATCTTTGATACGACCCGGGCATTGACATGCGCTTTCCAGCTGGACCACGCTTCTTTCTGGCTCGATCGTACGTGCATAGTATACGCTTCTGTTCGCATAGTTTGCACGGCTTTACCTACAAAGCAGGGCGTTTAGCTATACTCAAGCATGACAATCAGTAGATGCATTGCACCACCGGGACGTACCATCGTGCATTTCACCTTGCGGAGCTTACACTGATCGCATGCTCGATCAGCCGACGATCTTGCAGCCGTGTTGTTGGCCGGTCCCTCGACATCGAGAATACTGAACATTGCACGTTCCTCATCATCTTTGTGACAATATTTCAGGAAGAACTGATGAAAGACAAGGGCAAACGCGCTCCACAATCACCTCCACATTCCGAGGATGGTCCGAGCGGAGTCAAAGTTCGACGTGGTCTGATGGCAAAAGTCTGATCCAGTCTCCGTGCAGAACATCCAGATTATCAAATGTCCTTCGATGCGGTTCCGACCACTTGACGTTGTCTTTTCAGCTAAGCCTTCAAATGTCGACCTTTCCCATCTGTTCAGCACTGCGAGGCCAAAACCTCCATCCGACTGTAGTCTTGGCACGCAATACTCCCGGACTCGATCAAGAGCACAGAAGAATGTGCGGCTGACACCCATAAGAGCAACACAAGCAGCATGTTGATGAACATGGCTGATATTGGTGGGTCCAGATGCTGAGGTTGCGAAAGCTCTACGACATCTATGTGGCCTCTGCCAGTACATGTTGCAGAGCTTTTGTGACTGTACATTAGTGAACAAGGCGCCGTGGTGTATCAGCAGCGCAGGGCATCGCTGTATAAAGTTTTTTTTTGGCTTCGTGCGCTGTGCTGTTGTGAGGAGCCAATCGGTGCAACTAACCCCGTTCAGATGACGTCTTTTGATTCTCTAGTAGTAATCAAGCTGACAGTGGCATAGACGAGCCCATAGGCATACAGTGTGGCCCGTATGACAGTTTCGCCGGAGGAGTTGTCGCCCAGCAGTATCCAGAGCAGGGTACTGCTTAATGGGTCTCTCAAAGAAGCCTTCTTAAAGCTACAGTTTCCTCGCTGGCATCGTTCCTCTCTTCATCAGCTCTGATATGAGTCTCCTGCCTCTTCTGAAGACTGCAAGAAAATGTCGCAGCCTGTCGAGAAACACGATGGAAAGAAGCCGTAATAGATAAAAAATGTCCTGCTTCTGGTTTAGACACAACTCTGTGTCTTGAGATCGTAAGGGGCGGTAGTGCTGATCATAGCATAGCGAGCCATTCATTTCAACTTTCGAAGTCTGTCCGCCTTAGGCATCATTGGGAAATCTAAATTAGTCTTCATCCATGCTTTCCCAGCCACCTTCGCCGCCATTTTCCTCGGCCTCTTGCTCTTCTTCCTCTTCCTCGTCATCTTGGTCGATGCGAACCAATCGCTCCTTGGTCTCACCATCTGCAGGTGTTGGCAGCTTCACTCTTGTAGCGAAAGCCTCACGAACAGCCTTGTTCGTGCTGGTGTCCCAGACCTGGACTGCGCCTTTACTTCCCGCGACCGCGAGCCTGAAAGCAATCTCATTGTCAGGCGCAAAGTTGGCTGCAAACACTTTACCAACTTCAAGATCTCTGCTGACGACCATGCTCGGCCCTGTCTCGGTCACGTTCCAGAGCTTAACTGTCCGATCCGTTGATCCAGTAGCGATGAATCCAGGTACAGCAGGGTTGATGGAGAAAGATGATAGGCTCTGGTCGTGAGCTTGTAATCGCCATACAGCCCTACTATCCTCGGGTCTTGTAGGTAGTGTGCGCGCGTCGAAGCAATGTAGCACACCATTCTCTGTGCTGACGTAGAACTTGTTGTCGTCGCGGGGATCCCATCTTAGCTGCTCGACATCACTCTCTACGCCCCATCGTGGTACTTTTGCGTCGGGAGCACGCATGTCAGCGGCAACGATTGTTCGATCGTAGCTGCCCGACAATAGCACCGCACACTGTGAAGGATGCCATGACAGTGCGCAGACTTTGTCGGTGTGATGCGAGTAGGACTGTGCAGCCTTGCAAGTCGTGAGATCCCAAAGCTTGATCGTCTTGTCTGCTGAAGCACTTGCGAGCAGGTTCCGATGTTGTCTGTTGGCTGCGAGTGAAAGCACTGAGTCAACGTGGTAGTCGTCGTTCGCTTTCTTGCTCTTCTTTTTCTTCTTCTTCTTCATCACAGGCTCTGGCGCACCTGGTGCCTCGCCTGTCTCACCAAGCACTGCGTTGGGGTACATACAGTCTACAAGGTCGAGGTCCCACAACTCGATCTCCGGGTCCATTGTCCCGACTGCCGCGAAGTTGCCTGCCTCGTCGTCTGCTAGAATCTTTCCAGGCTTCGTGCCCACCCACTCAACGCACAGCGGTATCGCGGGCAGCATCACGTCGTGGTGGACATATAAGTTGTCTGCTGCATCTTCGTACACATAAACCTCCAGATGTGCAACCTCGTCTTCTATCCGCGCCGCCAGCACAACGCTGTCTGTGGGCAAGATCTGCAGCTCTTCTCGTTCGTCGTCATCCGATGCTTCGCCTTCGGGTATTGTGAGATACGGGTCGTCCTTATTTTCTGTGTGATATGCCAGTGACTTGATGTTGCTGAATATGCCGCCCTCTCCCTCAGCCGCTTCGTCGCCTGACGCCTCAGGCTCGTCGTCGTAGTGGTCCATGTCGTACTCTTTGAGGTCGTCGTCGTTGGCAACATCATCTGCTTCGTCGTCGCTGTCGTCCTCTGCACCTGGATCCTCATCCGGTGACTCTCCGTCATCGACTTTGTTCAGCGCATCTCGGGCTTTCTCCAGATCTTCCTTCGCCTCGTCGAGTTCGAGCTTTGCGAGCTTTGCGATTCGCGAGTACTCTTCATCGTCCATGTTGTACTTGGTCGGGAAGGCGGCGGCATGGCCTCGAGGGACCCATGCCGTCGCTGTGATCATCGAAGTCATCTTGTGTGAGCGTCTCGCCTACAAAAGTTGTACACAGAGGATGGAGCTCGATAAATTTCTCGGTGACGATTGAGGGGTCTTTGCCGATATCCGAAGCCCTAAGGCTAGACCTAGAACTACTTCGTCTGAGCAAGTTCACTCACATGTGCATGTCACGCCCGGAGGCACCATCGGTCTCGTGGCCACTTCATCCTTCCCATCTCTCAAACATCTTTTTCCTTCGCACATCTCGCCTGTCCCGCTACCAGCCAAAGCTCAATAACGATGGCTCACTCGCACATGGATCACGGCGGCATGGACCACGGCGGCCATGGCGGCATGGGCGGGCCAATATGCAGCATGAACATGCTCTTCACTTGGAGCACCGACAACCTCTGCATCGTCTTCAAAGAATGGCGAGTCACCGGTCTCTGGTCTTTGATCTTCTCACTCCTTGCTATTGTGGCTATGACAGCAGGCTACGAGGCCATTCGCGAGGCTTCACGACAATACGACCAAAGGCACGCGAAAGTTATCCAAGACATGCCACGTAAGTGATCAGTGTACAATAAAGGCTTTCAGTGCCTGTGACTTATGATTCAGAAGAATCGATGGAGGCTGGCGAACGAAGCTCATTATTACGGTTAGGTGGCTCTGTGCAAGCAGAAGAGCAGAAGGGCAAGATTGTCAAGGCGGCGTTCTACGGGGTGCAGGTGTTCTACTCGTTTTTCATCATGTGAGTGCTTGTAGATATCTGACGTGCTCTAGACTGACGGACTCAGGCTTCTCTTCATGACATACAATGGTTGGATCATGATTGCTGTTGGTGTTGGAGCCTTCATTGGCTATCTGATGTTTAGTGGGTCGCCACCTACGAAGAGTGCTGCGTGCCACTAGTATGGGCTGGATTGATGTCTCTTTTAGATCCTGTCGTAACATCACGGTCTAGAAAACCATACAAATGGTTTATCACGTCGTTTGCCCACCAGAATGTTCCAACATATGAGGTCTGCATGAGACGTACGTGCTATGTTCACCCCAGCGTTTCGAGCGATATCGAGGGGCTCACGGATCGCAATACCTTCAAACGCCTTTTCTATTGTGTTGTCGATACTAGCAAGCGCTCACGGCCCCGTGACATGGCGTCCAGCATTCTCAATTCAATCAAAGGACATGAATTCCACCCAAATCGCGGCTCTCAAGAACTTAACTATACCTAGCAGATCTTTGATCACGCAAGAGGTCGAGCACGGCCAGCACAACATGGAGCAGCAGTTTGACGTGCTGATGCGATACCTCGCGATCCAGGACAGCCTTGAAGCTAAGGTGACAATGTCAGAGATTTAGCAACGAGACATAGATCAACAGGAAGACAGCATCCAATCACAGCTCGAGCCAAATATACCGTGCAATTGCATGCGCTCCTTATAGCATACGAGAGATGCATCAAAAAGCAAAAGAAAGAGTACCACTGAAAAGTGCAAGAATTGCACACAAAACCATGAGTCGCAGCAGACTGATGTACAGAAGCATATACGTGACCTCACTGCGACTGTCACTCGACAAAGAGTGGCCGTCGGGCTCGAGATCTCATCGCCTTCTGATGTGCCTCAGTTTAAGCTGTTTGAGTGGTGCAAACGCAGGAATTTCGATGAGCGTGATTTGGACTTGGTGCGCGATGGGCTTCAGCCTCGAAATGTAGCGGTCGTGATGACGGCTGGTGACCTGACAAGTCAAGTGCAGGTGACAGATGTGCAGAATTTGCGTGGAGGAGGGTTGACTGATAAGATCGCCGGAATCAAACCACACCCAAACGCTTCCAGCATGCAGGCAGCAACGATACAATTGGAGGCACAACACAAAGGATTGATGGCCACGTATGAAAGCCTCGTTGCGGAGCGGAAAGTAGCATTCGACGCAGAACTAGGTGCCATGAACATAAACTACGAGCATGAGCCAGTGTCATTGCAGCAACAGATCAACGACCTCGACAATAGCATCATTTAGTAGCGGGTTGAGCATCCCTGTTGACTCATAGAAGTGTAGAAGCGACAAATGAGCCAAAGAGATTCGACAAACTCAACGACGAACTCCCCACGGTCAGATTGATGATGAAATCAACGGAGGATGTCCACCGTGATGATGGCAAGACATTTTGCTGAGACGAGAGTATGGCTCGTTGCGCCACGCCCCGTCCAATATCGCGACCATCCTTTCTCTAACTCGCAAACATTTCGATGGTGGCAAACTGCGCCAGATCGGACTTGCATCGTTCAGAATGTGCAGAGAATGTCGCGTTTCCCCTGGTGAAGTGTTGCAGTAATTCCTCAATTCAATATGGCAACGTCTCTATACGCGGACCTGGCTAGAGCCATGTTTGCCCGGACCAATACCGCCAAAGAAGAGGCAGGTCTCATTCGTCAAGCATATGGAGCGCAGCTGCAACTATTGAGAGATCATTTGCGCGCGAGCGACGACACCATAGTCCTCGACCAGATCTTCCAACTCGAGAACCTCTTAGATGACCTCGACTCAAACAGAAGCGCAACAGAATCTCGACTGCCAACTCCGGCAGCACGAAATGTGGACAGGCGCAGTCCCAGCCCGATCCCAGGATCATCAGCGACGCGTTGAGCATTTCACTAAGGACAGAGCTGATAGACATGGACGTTCGCGACTTTAGGAGCAAGCAGGACGATATCCTACAGCATATATCTCGACACTCTAGACCAGACTGCCGCCAGCTTGCGCACGACATTAAGCCTTCCGGATCCTTCACAGCTACCGCAACCGTCGAAGCTCCACCTTAACAATGACTTTGGTACTTGTCATTGGAGTTCAGGGCATATGGCATGACCTGGCCTGCTGTTTTTGCGGCGCCAAAAGGCCCAAGAAAACGATCAAACCCATGCTAGGGTGGTCTGCCATGAGGCAGCACATTCGTATCCTTCACAAGGTAGCGGAGGGGGACATAGATAATGGGGAGCTTTTTGAATGGTGTCTGGGAAGGGCGGGCCTATGGGGATGAAGAGGTAGACCGTATGAGGGAGGCGTGGTGAGGAGCCAGTTCCTGGGACGTTCTTTACGAGGATGGGAGATGGGACGGGGTCTTTGTGGTGAAAAAAAAGTCCAGACGTCTAAGGAGGAGTTCGGGGAGGGGCCAGAGAAGGCGATATGTGCCAGCAATTCACTTTTGCGTCCCAGGAGTGATGGCAGCGTTGGCAGGGTAGGACAGTATGGAGTCGGCAAGCTGTGCGGGAAAAGACTTGGGATGTAAAGTGAAGTGGAAAGGTGACCGCGCTGCACAAAGAGTGTTCAGAATTGACCGCTTCAGTATTGATACACTCAAAGCCCCATGATCAATCCTCGAGAGCCTCAGTCTATGACATGCCCTGCGCAGTATATTCCACGTCGTCTTCCTCGCATGAGTCTCATCACAGAACAGCTTGCCACATCGTTCTCAGCACCCCCTTGTCACATCAGCCCTCGGGGTTTCGACCTCTCACAAATCATCAAGCTTGATCCTCTGAGCATACTTCGCGCGATAGCACTTCTCCTCGCCAGGAGCGTGCCCGTGAAACTCGCATCGCGCAGCGGCTTTCGCGGCCGCGGTACCCGACGAGGACTTCTCATGCTCCAGCAGGAACGTTGCAAGATCCAGCGAGAAGCTCGGGTCATCATCGTCGGAGAGAATTGCGCCTGTCTCGCAACATGCCATGCGATGGAAAAGCCAGGATCTGAGCTTCGAGCCCTTGGGCGATGTGTTATACAGCTTGATCCGACTATCGTGGTGCGGGACCCAGGTGGTGTCGTACAATCTGGTAGAGGTGGCGACTACAAGAAGGTCCCGGACAGCGTCTTTGAAGTCCAAATCAAGCAGCAGGTCTCCGAGCGCATACAGATCCATCAATACGTCCCTTGGGAAGCTTAAATTTTCATTGGTGCTTTCCGGGTTGACGAAGCAATCGAAGGAAATCCCGTGCCGCTGGATCCAGTTGAGCCAAGTGTGGAACGCATCCGGATTCACCTCTGGGAGTGAATCTTGCCACTCCTTCTTCAGCGCCGCCTTGAAGAAGTCCGAGTTGCTGCTTAACAGCGTCTTGTTGGCAAGAAGCACGTGGAGTTTGCTCCTACTTTGATGAGGGTGCTCGGCTCATCGTAGCTGTACCAGCGTCAGTACGATCGGGTAACTTCATACTGGCGGAGGACATATTACCGGATCGCGCCAGCCGCAGGGCGGACGTAGTGAATCAATTCCGATGCGCTTATGTTGCGCGCCTGGTGATGTTGATGATTTTGATACATCTTGATGACATGAGAGGAAGTTTCGCTTATGGCGATGACGGCCGTGCACGTGAAAGGACCGTGCGCCATCTGAAACGAAAGGATCTTATCCACGCGTCGCTGCGCTTTAGGACTGTGGGCTCTGTTGTATTTAGGTATTTGACGAGTACAAGCTTCCAGATTGAAACGATAGGGTGGATTAGTAACCCTTATGAATTGCCATAAGGTGTGAGACTATCTAGCTATAGAAAACAGTGTAATATAGTGTATATGTGCTAAGTCCTAACTAACATAGACCTTAGTCACCTGATTTACAACACTCCCCCTTTAGACTAACTACTATAAAGACAGTCTAATTAACTTAATATTACCTATATTGCTGTATTAGTCTCGAACACCTTCACTAGTTCTAGATACTAGGTTTCTACCATAAGTAAGCACATGCTAAGGATAGTAATCTTGTTAGATTTGCATATGCAAGAGACCTACTCTTAGACACACTTAGGCCTTATCTTTCCGCTTTTAGAAGTGAATAGAAGGTTCTCTCGGCTTAAGAAGGTCTAGCTAGGCAGTAACGCACAAACCTCGTAGGTACGTATAAAAGAAGCTAGTTCTTTACTAAACAACTCTCTCTACTTTATACCACTTTACACCTCTCTTCCTACCTTTTTTAGACTACTATATACACTTACACACCCTAACAACTACTATACACCTATTCTTAAAGCTTTTTAAGAAGCTTTTAGTAAGGTATACTATATATGTAATAGTGTTTTAAGGGTATTGCTAACTTGTAAGTAGCATTATAGTAGATGTTATTAAGTAGACTCCTATAAACTAGTTTAGTAGTACTAGCAATGTCTTTAGTAGTAGATCTAGCTCTAGTAACGATTAAGATCCTAATAAGCGTCCTCCTAGTAATAGTAGAAAGGGTCTACCTACATCTAGTAGGATCTCTAAGCGTAAGACCCTTATTAAGGCACTTAGACTAGTTAAGTAGATTATCGAGAGTAGGCGCAAGATTACTAAGAAGAATATAACCTTGTAGCTTACTATAGCATCCCTTAAGGTTGCCTTCTATAAGAAGAAGCTTCTAACTACTAAGGGTAGTATTACTAATCTACTGAACTAGGGTTAGATTAACGCGGCTACCTAGGATTTTGATTATATAATAGTCGACCCTTAAGGTCGTATTTCTAACACTATTACTATAAACCTTAATAGTAGTTAGAACTACCTTCCTGCCTTGTAGGCTTCCGCTATAGACTATCTTATTTAGCACTTCGGTAGCGCCTATAACCGCTATAAGGAGAGATCTAACCTTCCCTTTTCTAGTTACTACACTATTCTAGGATAGTTTAAGGGCTACTATACTAACTACGCTCTTAACAATTATTACGATAAGTATAGCTTCTTCTCTCTACGGACCCTATAGTAGAGTGCCGCTAGTCTATCTAGAACCTACTAGTAGACTAGTGCAGGTTATACTCGCTCCGCTAGTGCTGCATTCTAGGGTAGTGTATAGTATAGTCGATCTCCTCCTGTTATACGTAGCAGTCCTCTACGTAAGGGCTTCCTATCTCTAGTTCTATACTCTCCTAGCATAAGTACCTCTAGATATAGTCTTTAGATGCTACCTACCTAGCTCATTCCTAGCGATGTAGACTAGCGCCTTGTTACGGTTCGGATGAAGGACGGTGCAGGACGTGGCATGGGGAGGAAGAATCAGAAGACACGAACCAATCGCTAGGAAGAGAAAGGGACCCCCCCCACGTCCGGGTCACGTGCACGACCGCTCGCTTAGTGCATGGTCGAACACGACCGCAGAAGTAGCGTATGGACGTACACGACCACACGACCAGACGACCGGTCGAGTGGACAGACGGACAACTTGATGCTGGCTGGCTGTGTCCCAGCAGTTCTTTGGATGCCAAGCCACTAGCGCGCTTTCTTGCACTTTCTTATAGCTAGCTGTTCTTCGCATTCTCGTAGATCCTTCTCAATACATCAATCTACTCACATTATCTGGTTATGACGCCCTCGCGCTTATCAACTGCGCGCATACCTCCGAAAGACACTTGATAGTGTGTATGTGATCCTGCTGATCGCGTGTATGTCGACAACGCCTGGTTGGTGATTGCGACAAAACGCGACTGCAGCAAATAGCAAACGACAAAGTCGCGACCCAGTGGGCAACGCGGCAAGTATCGCAGTGACACCTAGTTGGTGCTCTGCAGTGTATGGATACTGACGGTAACAACACTGACCTCACTGGACTCGAAATACCGCTGGCGCAGCAGTCTGTCGCCACTCCGAGCCAGCAACAACAGCAGACCGAGTCGGCTGCTACCCGAAAGACCAAGAAGCCTGCTGTATCAACTCGCGGCTTTAGCAACATGGTCGGCCGTAACAACAACGGCACCCCTGGTGTCTCCAAACTTCAAGGCAAGGACGACTACTCGAGATGGGCTGATATGTTACAGTCAGTCCTGCGAGGTGACCTGCTATGGGGGTTTGTCGACAAGACTGCCCTCAAGCCGAAGCCCACGAAGCGCAAGAATGAGGAAGACTATGAACTCGAAGAGCGTATCGAGGCATGGGAGGCAAAGAAGTATCAAGCCCGCGCCCTCATTATTGCTAACTGCAGTCAGTCTATTGCAGACAACTGCAAAGCCTACCAACAACCGGAAGACCTATGGGACCATCTGAAGTCCACATACGGTCAAACTGGCAAGTCCGAAGAGTACTCGTTGTACCTGGACTTCGAGTCACACACATATGGTGGCTCCAACCTTGACAAGTTCTGCCAGCAATATCAGTCGAAGCTGGCCAACCTCAAGAACACCGAGTTAGCCATATCAAAGGCTCAAGCTCTCTTCCGCTTCCTGTATCAGATCTCACCATACTTCCCAACATTCGCGTCCTCAAAGCGTGAACAGATGAGGCAGCTTACTGGAAAGATCGAGGACAGTACCACTATCACACTCGACAAGGTGATCAGTGATCTGCTTGATGAGGCGACTGCGCAACAGTCCGAGTCAGCCAATCTCGCAGTGAAGCAACAAAACAACGCCAACCCTGCCAACCCACAGGGCAACGGCAACACCCCTCGCGGCGGCGGCGCACCACGTGGTAACGGACGCGGCGGACGAGGAGGTCGTGGAGGCCGCGGCAACGGCAACGGCGCTCGTGGTGGTAATCAGAATGGTGGTGGCAACAACAACCAACAGCAGAAGCCTCAATACGACCCCTGCAGTGGTTGTGGCATGACCACTCACCAACCAGCTGGTTGCTGGAACCTACACCCTGAGCTTGCACCTGCTACCTGGAAGAAGAAGCAGCAGGGCAATCAACAACAGCGTCAGCAAGTCAACAACACCACTGACGCACAGCACACTGAGACCGCACAGTTTGCGGCTCACGGCGCTACCAACTTCGAGGACTTGATGACTCCATTCAACGGCTCTCACAGCATGTATATGACTGTGGGCCAGGACGACATCATTCAAGACACCTCAGCGCTGCTTGCAGCGAAGAGCAACACCGACTGGGTTGTGGACTCTGGCTGCACTTCTCACATGACAAACAAGCTGAGCAATATGATGGACTACCGGCCCTGCACTGTTCTTATCAAGACAGGCAGTGGCACCATCACTGCTACAGCTTGTGGCATCGTCCAACTGGATCTGTATGGATGCGGCATCACTGGCTTCTCACAGGTGTTGTACGTACCAGGCCTTGCAGCCAATCTGATTTCGACAGAGGCTCTTCGCCGCAAGGGTGTCTATTATCGCAACGACGAGCAGATCCTATTCACAAAGGGGACTGCTGCGCGTACGGTGGCACACTGCTACACCCACAATGGACTGCCATTCTTGAAGATGAAGGACTCAGCGACAGCCCTCACTTCGTCCAAGGTCGAGCCATCGACAGCTGCTACAGGAGACCTGTGGCACCGCCGACTTGGACACATCCACAGCCGCAAGTTGCTGCAGCTTCACAACGACAAGCGCATCACCATTGTTGGCAACAGTGATAGCGACCTCAGCAAGCACCCACGCGAGTGCATCCCCTGTCGTAAGGGGATGGGTCACAAGGTCTACAACCGCATTCCGATGGTGCGGCCAACAACACCATACTATATTGTTGCTGTGGATGTTGTCACGGTCCGCAACCTTGGCATTGGCAAGGAGCGTTACTTCACGCTATTCACCTGCCTGGCCAGCCTACAACGCACAGTATTCGCTTCCGCACAGAAGGACGGTGCTGCGCAGCATATTCGAGTGGTCCACCGTCATGTGAAGACACAATATGGCACAGCAATTGTGATCTTCCGCATAGATGGGGGTGGCGAATATGGAGGACACTCACTCACGCAGCTCTCACGCGATGAGGGCTTCGCTCTTCAAGTCACAGCACCTCATTCTTCAGAGCAGAATGGTGGTGCGGAAGTCAGCAACCACATCGTTTGTGTCATGGCACGTAAGCTGCTCATCGACGCTGGCCTTCCACCTAGCCTATGGCCAGAAGCAGTGAAAGCTTCGGTCTATCTTCTTAACTTGACACCAAGTGCAGCAATCAAGGGCCTGTCACCACTAGAAGTTATCAACGCTTGGCAGGGCACTCAACCAGTGAAGCCTTCCCTGTCACACCTCAAAGCATACGGCTGCCGCGCCTTCGTGTACGACCATAACGTCGGTCGCGGTGAGAAGTTTGACGCCCGCTCGTTGCAGGGCAAGCTTGTTGGATACGAAAGCCGCACCATCTACCGTGCCTATGTTGCTAAGGCGCATAGAGTGTTCAGAACCAAGGACGTTCAATTCATCGAGGGCAACGACCCTATGGCAGCCCAAGACGGTGACTCTGAGACTGAGCAAGATCAAGACGACGAGCTCATCACTCGAGAAGACATCTTTCCAGTGGAGCGCAACCGCAAGACAGGACTACGGCGAGCAGGTGCTGAGCGCGGTGTGACTCCTGGGGGTGGTGATTCTGGGGGTGTTACAGCACCGAAGAACATCACCGTCATCGACCGTCCAGCGGACTCACCACTCGAGCAGTCGGATGAGGACCTTTCACAGGAAGTAGTGGACTCCTATCAAGATGAGACGCCTGACGACTTTCCGGAAGTGCAACCAACAACACCTCCGAGACCTTCTGTTGAGGATGACGATGAAGACGACTTCACGACACCTCCGGCACAGCCAGCTCGGCAACCTGTGCCACCTACGCCATCAGGTCGGCCACAGCGCAATCGTCGCCCTCCTGCGGAAGTTCGAGACCCATTGAACGGCTATCAATATGAAGCCAACCGCAAGCAGCGTAGGGCCCTGTGTCACTCACTCAGCAAGACGACCCGCAAGCAACTTGCTGAGATGCCACATGCGACTGTGACTGCTTTCATGGCAGCAACCGACTGGCCAGATCCAGCAACGGTGCTCATACCGAAGAGCCACAAGGCCGCAATGGCAACACCACAACACGCCGAGTGGCGTGCAGCCGAAGAAGCTGAATTCGCCAGTCTCGAGCAATACGAGACATGGCTGTACAAGGACAAGACAACACTGCCAACTGGCACACGTGTGCTGCGTGGCAGATGGGTCTATGCTATCAAGCTTGATGCCAATGGCAAGATCAGCCGCTTCAAGGCACGCTGGGTAGTCCGTGGTGACACACAACGTGAAGGTGACTACGACGACACGTATGCAGCAGTGGTGAAGCCATCCACTCTGCGTATGCTATACGCACTGATCGCACACTACGACCTCGAGTGTCAGCAGTACGATATCATGACTGCTTTCCTCAACGCTATCATCACAGGCCGGAAGGTCTACGTCGAAATGCCACATGGCTTTGAACATAGCAACAAAGTATGTGAGCTGCGACGTGCTCTGTATGGATTGAAGCAGTCACCACTGTTGTGGTACCAGGAGCTCAGCAAATACCTGCGCTCACTGCGCTTCATTCCAATCATGAGCGACATCTGCGTGTTCAAGCACGAGGTGTCAGGCTCCATCATTGTCATCTACGTGGACGACCTTCTTATCATCACGAAGGATCGACAAGGCGTAGCGGCAATCGCAGCAACGCTGCAGGACAAGTTCAAGATGCGTGAGCTCGGCGACGTCCACCACTACTTGGGGATGCGCATTATACGAGACCGCAAGAAGCGTACGCTGTACATCGTACAAGACGGCTATCTACAGAAGCTGGCTGACGAGTACAACATCACTGGCAAGCCGCCGAAGGTGCCAATGTATGCGAAGCATCAACACCGTAAGGCGCCGGCTGAGTACGTGGCAGACGCGACACTGAAGAGCCGCTACCAGAAGGCTACAGGCGAATGTCTCTGGGTGGTCATGATGACCAGACCAGACTGCAGCTATCAAGTCTGTCTGCTGTGCCGCTTTCTCGCCAACCCAACCGTAGAACACATAGACGCTGTTATGCAGGTCATGAAGTATCTGGTTGGTCACAAGTACCGTGGACTGTGCTTCAAGGGCGCAGACACCGAGCACGATCTTCAACTGAAGGGGTACGTTGATGCCTCATGGGGAGACGACCTTGACGATAGGCGATCCACAGGAGCCTTCGTCTTCACGATGCTGGGGGCACCAACTTCCTGGAAGTCCGGCCGCCAGACTATCGTGACACTGTCATCAACAGAGGCTGAGTATGTCCAACTAACGCTTGGAGCGAAGGAAGCCATCAGCATTGGCAACCTGCTCAAGGAGGTGGACTACAAGGGACCGCTATTCCCCATCACCCTGTACGAGGACAACATGCCAGCGATCGACATCACCAAGCGAAGCAGCGGTGTGGACGGTCGCACTAAGCACATCGACACGCGCTATCACTACATCCGTGAAGCCATTGCCAAGCGCAAGATCACGGTTGACTGGATAGGCACCAACGACCAGATAGCTGACGGCTTCACGAAGGCACTGGATCAATACAAGCACGCCGACTTCGTGCAGCAGCTGAATATGGCTGACTGCGAGGCGGCTATCAAGCCTGGTTGACACCTATTCTCAGGCCTCTCATTGGACGACAGCAACACTGCGCCAATCGACTCAACTCAACGGCGGTTACTTACTGAGGACCGCGGTGTCCGTGCAGCCAATTAGCGCACGAGAAACACCTTCAACATTCAGCAACAGCAGCCGCACTGCTACACCGGCACTTCCCGCGCAACCAACGGTATGACGACATGGAGGACAGTGACATGGTGAGAGCGAGGGGCGGCATGCTTTCTGTGGGGTGTATACACCTGTTTCAAGCACCTAGAGCCTCGGCATGGGGGTGACTTGATGCTGGCTGGCTGTGTCCCAGCAGTTCTTTGGATGCCAAGCCACTAGCGCGCTTTCTTGCACTTTCTTATAGCTAGCTGTTCTTCGCATTCTCGTAGATCCTTCTCAATACATCAATCTACTCACATTATCTGGACATCTAACACCGGATGGCATACGAACCTCCTTTGTATTTAGGAACGCTAGAAACCCTTATGGTTCTGATGCGTTCAACTCATGTTACTATCTCACTGATTGGAATACAACTCTTATTCCTATCATTCATCTTCGCTCAGCTTGCTTCAGCCTCTCCAAAGAATAATACCGCCACGTGACTTGACTTATCTCTCTTTTGAGACTAGCCCTGGAACGAGACAATAACACTTTGAACGCCCTCAGGATGAGCGCTACTCAAGCAGCTGGTAGGGGAACACCCGCCCCCAGCGAAGCAGGAAGCATCCGCCGTGCGCCACCACAACAGACTACCACCACGAAGGACGATGAGTCTGATGACGATGACGAGTCTACTCCAAGGAAGAACGACGTTAAGGCTGCTAAGCCAGACCTCTTCTATGGAGACAGGGCCAAGTTCGACGACTGGATCAATCAGATGGATATGTATCTCATGTTCAACCCAGTCGATGCCGATAAAAGAACTATCTTCGCCATTACGTACCTTCGCGGAAGTGCGCAGAACTGGATCAAACCTTACCTTAAGGAATACCTTGAAGGTATGGGACGATTAGACCCCACTGGAATGTTCAGGAGCTACACCCTTTTCAAAGAGAAGATGAAATCAATCTTTGGAACCTCGAACGAAGTCCAACAGGCCATACGAATCATTCAACACCTGAAGCAGAAGACGTCTACTTCAGAGTATGCAGCCAAATTCGAAGAATACGGACAAATTACCGGATGGGACCAGACGGCGTTGATGACTATGTTCCGACGTGGACTCAAAGATTCCGTCAAGGACGAGTTGATGAGACACGGGGGACGGATCACCAACCTCGAAGAGCTAATGAAGGCGTCGATCAATATCGATGACCAGCTCTGGGAACGACACCAGGAGAAGAAATACGACTCCAAAGTAGGAGGAATAGCAGGATACGCTCCGGATCGCAGACCCTTAGGAGGATACGTTGCGAAGGGAGAATTCTCACGACAAAGCCAGCCCTACTATGGACCACAGCCAATGGAACTGGACGTTACCCAACGAGGACGGAGGATCGTTAAGAGTAGGGGCCACGGAAAGCCCTTTAAAGGAAAAGGAAAACTCACATGCTATGCCTGTGGCAAGGAAGGCCACATGGCGCGAGATTGCCGCGGTAAAAATATGGTGCGCCGCGAGCAATTCAATATGATGCAACCCCGAACTAGTAAATCTGAGAGCAGCGTTGGATCTCGGGGAGATACCGACTATACTCGGAGAGTGGGGGAGAGAGCTAGCAACAGAAGCACGACGCCTCTCCTGGATCCCTCAGAAGGACGAGGAGGATACCATGGGCAGCAAATGGTGGTCATTCCATTTGATGCGAAGAACCAACCACGACAGTTCAACATGATGACACGAAGAGTCGACTACGAGACCGAACCTGAGTCTCGAAATGGTCATGGAAGCCTTCATTGGCGATTCTGTTACCAAGACTCGTGTCAAATCCACTACGCCGCGAAGTCAGGCGCAGGGTATTGGCCTCAGCAACCACGAGGAACCCTGGGAGCGACGCATAGGCAAGACGCCACGCTCAGAGAAGTGGACATCGATGAATCCTACTTCAACGAAGATGGAAGCGATAAAGAAAATCAGGACCCAGGATGGAACGGATCATGGTCACCAGAACCACAGGAAGAAAGTCAAGAAACCACCGGGCTAGATACCATCGAGGAAGAACAGGATCCGGAAGAATCAAGCGAAGAAGATTCCTCCGAAGGAGAAGAGAGCGACACTGACGACGACAACGAACAACTTACCTTCACGGTAGATGCACCCAAGAGACTATACGACATGATCATCTACCTACAAAGAAGGCACGAGGAATTCCTACCTAAGATAGGTGGACGAAGGAAGCTACATTCCATTGAGTTTGACAAGACACTCGACACCCTACGAGGCATGGCCTGGGGATACCCACTCATGGAAACAACCGAAAACCTAGCAACCGTCATTACAGAACGACCACCTATAGGAAGCCGAATAACAGGTACCGGGTACCAAACACCGTCAGGAACATTCGTATCGAATGAATTACGCAACATAGTGCAACACGCACGCGCACTCTACTCAGAAACGCAGAAGATCCAGGAACGCAACAGACTACAGGTGTGGACACAGGGCAACGGGCTACAGATTCTAGCCGAAGCCTCTAGGCACGAAGCACAGCGAACCACATACCATTCGGGAAAAGGATCAGCTCCCCAGGAATGAGCGACCGGAGGGAGTTATGCAATACTCAGGCTCACGCATCGACATCAAACACAGTTTTCCAGACACAAGCGATCGTCAACGGACACAAGACCAGTGTCATGATCGACTCAGGAGCAGCGGGGAATTTTATCTCTGAGTCTTTCACAAGAAGAAACGGGTTAGCTACCCTGAAGAAGAAATGGGGTTACGAGTTGATCGCGGTAAACGGATCATCGTTACCTAGCGTGGAATGGGAGACGACACCATTGCCACTGGCTATCCAACAGCACCACGAGAATATTACCTTGGATGTCACTGATATGGCCAGTCATGACATAGTATTAGGTATGCCTTGGTTGAGAAAGCACAATCCAGTAATCGACTGGAGAAGAGGAGTACTCACATTTAGGGAATGCGATTGCGTTGTCGACATTCAGCCTGCGCAGTGGCAGCGTTCACTGGCAGATGAGGCAAGGAAACAGCTAAACGAGATACAGCTTGCGCCGAACAGAAGGACAGAAGAACCACCTTCGACCGGGACAGACACTGGCGTGGGGCCGCCGGGTCACGAAGTCACTGGAAGTGATGGAAGTAACGCACCATCGAAGAATACTAACATCTCAGAGTTGAGTATTCCCAAGGAGTATCGCAAGTGGTCGCGACTCTTTGAAGAGGAGAGAGGAAAAACCGCCTTACCTAAGCACCGCCCATGGGATCATAAGATCAACATTCAGCCAGGGAAAGAGCCTCCATGGGGACCCCTATATCAAATGTCTGAGAAAGAGCTACAGACCCTACGAGAATGGCTGAAGGAGAAGCTAGCCAAAGGATGGATAAGAAGATCCACCTCAAGTGCAGGAACTCCATGCATGTTCGTTCCAAAAGCAAACGGGAAGTTACGACTCGTACAAGACTACAGGAAGTTAAACGAGATCACGATCAAGAACCGATACCCGCTACCCAACATCGAAGAAGCACAAGACAGATTAACCGGATCAGACTGGTACACGAAGATTGACCTACGAGATGCCTTCTACGCTATACGAATGGCGGAAGGAGAAGAATGGAAGACCGCTTTCAGGACAAGATACGGACTTTACGAATTCTTGGTTATGCCAATGGGATTGACCAACGCACCCGCATCCTGCCAGGACCTTGTTAACGAAACACTTAGAGACCTACTCGACGTATGCGTTATCGCCTACATGGACGACATACTAGTCTACACAAAAGGATCCCTACAGGAACACATAAAACAAGTCCAGGACGTCTTCGAACGACTCACGCAATCAGGATTTAAGACGGCACCCGAGAAATGCGAATTCCATAAGAAAGAAGTCAAATTCTTAGGCTTCATCATCAGCACTACAGGGATAACGATCGACCCTGCGAAGACACAGTCAATTAGAGAGTGGCCAGAACCAAAAACAGTCAAGGACGTACAATCATTCCTTGGACTAGCGAACTACAACCGGAAATTCATCAAGGATTACGCAAAAATAGCAGCACCAATGACGATGCTTACAAGAAAGGACGTCACTTGGAAATGGGGAAAGGAACAGATTGAAGCATTTAAGAAACTCAAGGAACAATGCGCTTCAGCCCCTACGCTTCGACTATTCGATGGTAGCAAGGAAGTCCACATCGAGACCGATGCGTCTGATATGGCAATAGGCGCATGTCTAACACAGACACACGATTGGCAGAGACACCCAGTAGCCTATTACTCCCGGAAAATGACCACAGCGGAACAGAACTACGACATCCATGATAAAGAGCTTCTAGCCATTGTTGCTGCTATGCAACATTGGAGAGTATATGTCGAGGGCCCACCGAAGTTAACGATTCTTTCTGACCACAAGAATCTTACGTACTTTACGACGACGAAAGAACTTACTCGAAGGCAAGCCCGCTGGTCGGAGCTGCTGGGACAGTATAAGTTCGGAATTAAATATACTCCAGGACGAGAGAATGGCCGCGCCGACGCGCTGAGCCGAAGAAGCGACTACATGGAAGGAAAAGAACCAGTGCAACATAAGATATTAAAGACAAACCCCGACGGAAGTCTTAGTGCCAACACAAGAGAATTCAATAACATCGTACGGATACTAGGCGACAGGGACGAACAATTCCCTATATCGCAAGGAAAATACCAAGTACCTAAGGATCGAGAAGAAGAATGCATACGACAACATCACGACGGACCAAATTACGGACACCCCGGAACTTTAAAAACAATGGACCTAATACAACGCAGTTTCTCATTCCCACAGATGAGACTTAAGGTGTCACGCTATATTAAACAATGCGTACACTGCCAACGAAACAAGACTGCGAGACATGCAAAATACGGTCACCTACAGTTCAGGACACCACCGACAAAACCATGGGACGAAGTCACAATGGACTTTATTACGAAACTCCCACCGTTAAAGGATCAAGTTACGAAACAACCATACGACATGATACTAGTCATGGTTGATAGACTTACGAAATACGCACACTTCATTCCTGCATCGGAAACGTACAATGCAGAGCAGCTCGGATACCTTGTACTGGACAGACTTATCCGATACCACGGATTCCCCCAAGCATTTATAACGGACAGAGACAAGCTATTCACATCAAACTACTGGAAGACGCTTATGGGAACGATCGGAATTAAACACAAGCTGTCAACAGCATATCATCCGGAGACAGACGGACAAACCGAAAGGATGAATCAAACGCTGGAACAATACCTACGACACTACATCAACTATGCACAAGACAATTGGGTTTCATTACTGCCAATGGCGCAGATTGCACTGAACAACCACAAATCGGAGACAACTTCAACGACGCCATTTTATGCGAACTTTGGTAAAGATCCTAACCTATTTGGAACACCTGGATCCCATCCACAAGCCGAGAGAGCAATCGTGACGACGGATACTCTTAAGGAAGTGCACAAAGAAACACGCAAGGCGATCGAAGATGCACAACGAAAACTGTCTCAACAACGGCAGGACACGAGAAAAATGGCACCTCTGCTAAAAGAGGGGGATAAGGTCTATCTCCTCACAAAAAACTTGAGAACAAGAAGACAGACCAAGAAACTGGATCACGTGAAGGTCGGACCATTTTTAATCGACAAAGTCGTAGGACCAGTTAACTATCGACTACGACTACCACCTGACGCAAAAATCCACCCAGTCTTCCATATCTCCAAGTTGGAACCCGCAGACGCCGAAACACCCTGCCAGGAGAGCTTCCATTTCGAACCGGAAGCAGAAAACGAATTCGAAGTCGAAAGAATCCTAGATAAGAAAGGTCAGCGATACCTTGTCAAATGGAAAGGATACGACGAATCAGAAAATACCTGGGAACCAAAACAAAACCTACGAAACTGTCAGCAAAAGATCCAGGAATACTACGAGACCAAAAAACGGCCAGCCTACTAGTCACCGATTGGCGACCAGTCGGCTGGAAGCAGCCAGAGTAGGAATCGAACCTACGACCTCAAGAGTGTAGACAGCTTGCGCTCTACCACTGAGCTACATGACCAGGTTTAATAAGGGAAACGGAGAACTTACACGAACATATCTCCTATGAGAAACCAAACACCTATCCACCAGAAGGACCAGCGCTCGAAGAAGCTGCTGCGGCGTCCTCAAGGGTCGGATATGACCAGAGGGCATCATCCGGAATCATCGAAAGGTCCTCCCAGGAAGGAATCGACATCTGGAAAACCCCCTCTAGCTCTTCGGGGCTACCTTCAGGAACGAGAAGACAGGACGAAGGCGCGGAAAAGGCATCGACACCCACGCTCGGCAAACTGCGAAGATCCTCGAAATCCTTCGCTATCGCCTTTTCCTCCCTGTCCTCAGCAACGCGCAGTTGTTTCCTAAGACGATGCACCTTTGACATCGCCTCTGTCACCTTCTCTTCAGCCTCATCAAGCTCTCGCTTCAGCTTTCGACGCTGGTTGCGAAGCCGCTCCCACTCAGTCCACGTGACAGTCACGTCACATTTGACACCCTTGCGAACGCACTCCGAACAACACCCAAAGCGCACATCCACCACACAACGAGGACTCTTCTTTCCTTCAGGCACTCTGGCCTTTCGACAACCAGAACATGGGGATGGCATCTCGCGGCCCTCGGCTTCGATGCCTAGTGCTTGACGTTCGCGGCGCTCCTGACGTGTTAGCCGCTCGCCGCTCATGGTAAAAGATGGGAACTCACAGGAGAAGAAAGAAAACTCGAGGACGAGTTTCAGCAGGAAGGGGGATGGTGTTACGGTTCGGATGAAGGACGGTGCAGGACGTGGCATGGGGAGGAAGAATCAGAAGACACGAACCAATCGCTAGGAAGAGAAAGAGACCCCACGTCCGGGTCACGTGCACGACCGCGCGCTTAGTGCATGGTCGAACACGACCGCAGAAGTAGCGTATGGACGTACACGACCACACGACCAGACGACCGGTCGAGTGGACAGACGGACATCTAACACCGGATGGCATACGAACCTCCTTTGTATTTAGGAACGCTAGAAACCCTTATGGTTCTGATGCGTTCAACTCATGTTACTATCTCACTGATTGGAATACAACTCTTATTCCTATCATTCATCTTCGCTCAGCTTGCTTCAGCCTCTCCAAAGAATAATACCGCCACGTGACTTGACTTATCTCTCTTTTGAGACTAGCCCTGGAACGAGACAATAACACGCCTAAGTATCCCTAGGGCTCCTAGTGATAGTTCTAGAACTGTCCTCCTAGAGCTTCGCCTCCTATTCTCTAACTCCCTCTCTTAGGATAAGGTTACCACCTTAATTCGTTAGTTCCTACAGCGCTTAGGTACTAATAATAACTTTTAGGAGGGTGCTATGTTAAACTCGACTTCCTATAAGAGGGGTTCTAGAGGCTCTAGTAGTTTTAGTAGTAAGTAGTAGTCTAGATAGTGTACTTGCATTAGGTCTTAGTAATTTGGTTAGGGCTAAAGGATAAAATAGCCGTTATAAGCAAGGGCGGTCTGCTTCTCTATTTCCTTTTGTTTTAATACTATAGCTCCCCTAAATTAGAGTCTATAATAATGAACTAGATCTTACCTTAAAAGGCGGTTCTAAAGTAGGCTGACACGGACAAGACAGCAACAGGGCGCAAACGTGTATTAGCCTTAGTATCGAGTAAGTTCTACGAAGAAGAGAAGTAAGAAGTCGCGAGAAGCGCGTGATAAGATCGGGCCCGAGGTCACGTGACACCGAAGTGCGTCTGTGCAAAGGTAAACCGTGACACCACCCCCCCTCTCAAACCGCCGTACGCCCTCGTACGCGTGAATCAATCGCAATGGGGTATATCCATCGCCATTACCCAATTCAATCCAATCCAATGTATATCTTGCCGCAGCAAGCCTTAAGCGAAGACAGTATCACACCGCAGTGTGCCTTGTGTCCACCAACTGTATATCAAGCCTCAGCTTGCCTCAAGTTGTATCTGCGAAGACAGTATCACACCGCAGTGTGCCTTGTGTCCACCAACTGTATATCAAGCCTCAGCTTGCCTCAAGTTGTATCTGCGAAGACAGTATCACACCGCAGTGTGCCTTGTGTCCACCAACTGTATATCAAGCCTCAGCTTGCCTCAAGTTGTATCTGCGAAGACAGTATCACACCGCAGTGTGCCTTGTGTCCACCAACTGTATATCAAGCCTCAGCTTGCCTCAAGTTGTATCTGCGAAGACAGTATCACACCGCAGTGTGCCTTGTGTCCACCAACTGTATATCAAGCCTCAGCTTGCCTCAAGTTGTATCTGCGAAGACAGTATCACACCGCAGTGTGCCTTGTGTCCACCAACTGTATATCAAGCCTCAGCTTGCCTCAAGTTGTATCTGCGCTCCGCCGGTGCTCCTCTTGCTGACGAGCCTGCTCAGCACCATCTCGGCCCTGAGTCTCGTCTTGTGTCTCTTGCGCCATCTTGCGCAGTCGTTCTACACCCTGGGTGTCGTCGAAATCCGGATTCCACTCTGACTCGTCTTCCACCTCACGTTGTCCTTCGGTTAGTGTGCCGTTCTGTCGTTGGCGCGCGTCGCGGAGGAACTTCTTCGTGAGTAGGTTAAGGTTCAGGTTGGGAATGAATTAGGATTCGTCTGCTCCGAGTGTCGTCTGGTTTGCGGCCATTCGGACTCGGTGTCGCACGCGCGTTTCTGTGCACACGTGGTCGGGGTGATCGCTTGCGGCGATCGAGCGCGGTAGAACTTAATGACACGGACAAGACAGCAACAGGGCGCAAACGTGTATTAGCCTTAGTATCGAGTAAGTTCTACGAAGAAGAGAAGTAAGAAGTCGCGAGAAGCGCGTGATAAGATCGGGCCCGAGGTCACGTGACACCGAAGTGCGTCTGTGCAAAGGTAAACCGTGACATAGGCCTCTCTACAGTCTAGTTGTATAAGCATAGTAAGATATACGATACCCTAAATGAATCTAGCCCTTAAGGCTAATAAATAAAAACTTTCCTCTACTGTCTCTAAACAAATGAGATATTGCTTTATAAATACTTATAAACAAATAAAGGTCTTGCTATGTACAAATAAAAGTGTAGTTAGTCTCTAGAAGCCTCCCTTAGAGAATGTGGTTTAGTAACTTTAGCTTTATAAGCCAATCTACAAGCTACTACATAGTAGGGATATACTTAACTACAATTAAGCCTTCTTTATGAACATGTCTATAAAAGTGGTTCCTTAGTCTAACATGCTTAGTTCTTCTATGGTTAGTGTGATCTCTAACTAGCTTAATAGTAGACTAGTTGTCTATAAAGATCTTAAAGGCTTGAGCTTTGTAGTTAGTTATTTTCTAGGTTTTATAGAGTAGATTCCTTAACTATATTACTTCCCTACAGCATTTAGTTAAGGTCACATACTCTGCTTTAGTGCTCAACAGTACTATCTCCTTCTATAGGTTGGATTTCTAGATAATAGGACTTCTAGCCATTTTAACTAGGAGTCTTAAGGTAGATCTGCCTATTAGATCTCTAGAGAAATTAGAGTCTATGTAGATCTCTAGCTTTAGGGATTGTGTTTTTCTAAAGATTAGGCACTTATTAATTGTTCTAGCAATGTATCTCTAAACATGCTTTACTACAGCAATATGTTCTACTAAAGGATTAGCTAAGAATTTAGCTAAGTAGTTTATTGTATAGGAGATATCTAGCCTAGTCTAGTTAGCTAGGTACTAGAGTTCCCTAATTAATGTGTTAAATAGATTGTAATCCTGTATGTTGCATTACTCTTTATAAGCTTTATACAGACGGTTAAGGGGATACTTAACACTTTTAGCTAAGTCTAGGCTATGTTTCTAAAGTTTCTCTAAAGTATAGTGCTTTTAGGAGACATAGAGATCTCTATTCTTTTCACTCTTTAGTTGTATGCCTAGGAAAAGGTTGGTGTTGATAGTTTTAATAGAGTACTTGTTCTTTAGTCTAGCAATAAACCCCTTAATCTTCTAATTACTGTCGCTAAAGATCTAAAAGTTATCTATATATAGGAGAACTAAAACATTCTCCCCCTAAAAAAGACATGCATTAGAATTAAGTCTCTTTAGGCCTAATTCTTCTAGAGCTTCCTTAGCATTATAGTACTAGAGGTTTGTAGCTTGTTTTAATCTATATAGTCCCTTCTTAATTTCTAGGACTTTGTTAGATAGATCTTTCTTAATAAGTTCTACCCCTTCTAGTAGTTTGATATACAAAGATCTATTAATATTAGGGTTTATAAATGCTGGTTTAACATTAATCTGTCTCCTCTTCTAGCTAAGAACTGTGTATAGGGCTAGGAGAATCATGCTTATTAGTAGCCTTAGGGTTAGAGCAAAGGTTTCAATATAGTCTATCCCTTGCTTTTAAGTAAACTCCTTTACTACCTATCTAGCTCTACGCTTCTTAATAGACCTATTAGGAAGATACTTATAGTATAGGACCCATTTTCCTATAAGCAGTTTCCTGCCCTTAGGGACTTTCTATAATAGAATCTATATAACATATTCTATGTCTTCTAAGGAGTTAAATTCCTTTCTAATTGCCCTAATCCATTTAGCTCTATTAGGTCTATTTAATGCTTTAGTTAGGGTGGCAGGATCTGTAAGCTTCCCCTTCTTTATATTATCTATAGCTATTATAGCGAATACTTTCTTAAGTTTACTGTAATTATAATATGATCTGTTCTATCTTAAACTTCTCCTAGTTAGCTTAGGATAGACCTTAGCTTATTTAGTCTTTATAGGCTTATAAGTCCTATCTCTCTTCCTCTTACTAATATATAGGGTAGGGTAGAATAGTGTTATAGCCTAATTAGGGTCTTCTTGCATAGCTAGGGCTATGTCTTCTTAGTATAGTTCTTCAGACTATAAAGTCTAAGGCTTATGCTCTATAGGGGATTGTTCCTAGAGCTAGGTGTGCTCTATAGGAGATTGTTCCTAGAGCTAGGTGTGCTCTATAGGAGATTGTTCCTAGAGCTAGGTGTGCTCTATAGGAGATTGTTCCTAGAGCTAGGTATGCTCTATAGGAGACTGTTCCTAGAGCTAGGGGGATGTGTCTCTAAATAGTAGACATAAATCTTCTATCCTATGCTCCCCCTAAGACTAACCTTAGTTAGGGGAGTCTTGTTACGAAGCCCTTTGTGTTTTAGGTTAGTTACTATACTACTACAGCTCCCCCTCTAGCTACATAGCTCCCCTTAAAGGTTTATAGGGTTAGTAACTCGCTTCTAGCTCGTATAGCCCTTTATAAGGCATATAAATACCTTTATAGTAAGGGTCCTTAGGGTTATTATAGGGGTATCTAAGGAAGGTAATCTCGTTATCTAGGACAGTATGCTTATTACTAGCAGTAAGCTAGGAGCTCTTAATAGTCTACCCTGTCTACTCCCCCTAAGCGACCTGCTTGCCTGTAGAGATTTAGTATTACGAGTTCTATAAGAAATCTTTATTAAAAGTTATATAGGGGGAATAGGTTATCTTATAGACCTATTTTCCTTTCTCCTACTATAGCTTCTATAGTAGGTAGTTAGTTAACAAACTACCCTAGAATCCTATATGCTACTATATGTCCGCCCTTATAGAGAACTTTTTAGACTTAGTGTAATTGTCGTTATGTTTGTATGCTTTATATCTAAACCTCCTTACATTCCTTAAGTCTATCTCTTTAACATTAATGCCTAGGTCCTTCTTAAAGTTAATCTATAGTACATTTTTTATTGTTAAGTTAAAGAGGCGGTTCGTAATATAGCATACGAAATCCATAGCCTAGGGCTAGAGGTTCTGTAGCAAGCTAGAGTCTATAAGTATAGCTCTAGCCTTGTTAATAATAACTTTATTCGAAGCTTTAGCAATTCTATTCTGCTTAGGTATATATAGTAATGTAAAATCCTATCTAATTCCTTTATGTTAGGCATGTGTTCTAAGTTCAATGTTATTGAATTCCCTACTACCATCTAAGAACTAGATCTTAGGTTTCTTCTTGTAGTAGTTCTATATTATAGTAAGCTAAGTCTTAATTACTATTAGAGTATCACTTTTCTTTAGAAGTAGTAAGCACTATCTTATCCTAGTTTTAGCACACGTAAGCATAAGGCAATATGCGTAACCATTATAAGAGAGTGGAGTAATTAGACTAACTAGGTTAGCATAGATTTTATCTAATGCCTCTAGTACAGGTCTCCTAGGGATTCTTAAAACAACTCTTTGTAACCTTATAAGCTTATAAGTCTTATAGTGCCCTAACTCTATAGTATTAACATCTTCTAGGCCCTTAACTGCTTCTTTTGTAGCATTAAGTAATGTGCTCCTAATATACCTAAGCCTTTAATGCTATCTAACTATATTAGTTCTTAGCTTAGCAAATGTAAGAGCAGTAAGTCCTTTTAGTGCTAATCTGTCTTTATCCTTCCTAGAACCCCTCTTTACCCTAAGGTTCCTAAAGACAATAACATTTTTTATTATTTTAACTAAGCCTACCGGCTTATCCTTCTAGAATAGCATTTTAGATAGTCTGTCTAGGTAAACTCTATATTTCTTATATAGGAGTTCTATAGAGATTAGTGTTGTATCTAACTCTAGTAAGTAAAGCATATTGCGAAGGAGGAGGGTAGTCTCTTAACTAAGATAGTTCTTTATAACCTACTCTAATTCTCCTTTAGTTATAAGAGATCCTTACCTAACGGCCTATAAGAAGTATGTAGGCCTTAGTCTTAGCCTAACATTCTAAAGGTCTGTAAGATTATTATAGATATAGAAGGATGTGCCTATGTTATAGACTTTGTCTATTAATATTAGGTTTAATGCGGCAGCTACTGTCCTTCCTATGTATACTAGTTATGTAACTGTAATAGCTGCTCTAGACCTCCTATATAGTTATCTCTAGTCCCTATTACTATTAGAGCTATACTCCTAATTAGATAATAAGTCTAACTAGTTATTAATTGCTGTAGTAATCCTCTTCCTAGGGGATTTGCTACCCTTTACCTTCTTTACCCTATCCTTTAGGGTGTCTTTGCCCTTCTTAGACCTATTCCTAGGATTCTTCTCTAGATGCTACTTATAGCAGTTCGCGTTAGTATGCTTATATAAGTACTATATGCACTACTTATTATTATTCTTACTTAAGAATGCTCTAACAAAGCTATTGCTAGGCTTATAGGTAGTAGGTACTTACTCCTTCCTAAGAGTTATGAACATTCTCTCTAGGGTAGTTAATTCTAGGGGATTGTTATGTCTCTATGTCCTAAGCTATTCGACATAGTTTAGACCTTTAACAAAGTACAATCTATAGATACTATCTAGGAGGACAAATAAGGATTTAAGCCTTAACTTGTTATTAACTAGGGAAGATCTAATAAATTGCTCTATAGTAGTCTTGTTGTTATTTACCTATGCTTAAAAGTCTTTATAGTACTTTAATGTATTAGGTCTTGCAGCATCTAGTTTAATATGCCTAACTACCTTTAGAGTGTTATATAGATCAATTATAATAACTAGCTTATATATTGCCTTAATCAAATTATACAATTCCTTAGCTAACTTATCTATATCTCTAAAGTTTAGCCTTAGGGTAGAATCCAATCTAGCTATAATAATGCTATATGCTTGTATATCCTCTTTCTTCTATCGCTTATAGGCAGCTTTGTATCCTGTACTACTAGTAATGTCCTAAGGGGCTTTATTCTAGGTAGTCTTATCTTAGACATTCTTAGTTGTATCTTAGGGTTAATTATAAGCTACCCTATTTAGAGCGTACTTTAGGTTAACCTAGTCTAGATTATAGATTACGTATCTAACTAGATCCTTCTCTAGCAGTACACTAATTAGCATAGATTTCTATGCCTAGAACTACACGCCTTTCCTAAGCACCTAGTTGTCCTTAGCGGATCTTACTAGGTTGCTAGAGGTATTGTTTCTAAACTCTATACCTAGTCTAGCTCTTTTAGATACTATACTACGGTACTAGTGCTTAGTGCCGATCTCCTATAGTAGTTCTTAAATCGATTAGGTAGTTGTCCGTAAAACAAATATAGGGTCGAGTCCACTAGCAAGGCAAGCTAATCCTTAATAGAGCTTCGATGACGATTCAGGTTTCAAATTAGATAGGCAGAGGAGCACTCGGGCTTATAACCTGTTGTATTTAGGTATTTAACGAGTACAAGCTTCTAGATTGAAACGATAGGGTAGATTAGTAACCCTTATGAATTGCCATAAGGTGTGAGACTATCTAGCTACAGAAAACAGTGTAATATAGTGTGTGTGTGCCAAGTCCTGACTAACATAGACCTTGGTCACCTGATTCACAATAGGCTCCTTCACTCCATATCATATCCTCGCACCCTTCACCTGGACACAACATCACCAAGTCCGGTCTCCTGCCGCCAAGATGGCAACCACCGTGTCCAACATCCTCTTGCCAACAGAAGATGCACCGGTGAATTACTCCCATAGGGACAATTATGTCAGAAATTACTGCTATAGGGACTTATTTTCAAAACTTACTCCTATAGGGACTTATAGGGATGCCAAATTACTGCCATAGGGACACATTATAGCAGCCTTTAGCGTTGCAGTAGTACTTCTATGTAAAGGTGCAAAAGGATAGGTAGGTAGTGAGAAGTGCAAAAATTCCACTTTTTGCACAGATATATAATAAGGTAGGGGCCATTGGTGTAAGGCAAGTCTATATTAATTGTCTACATAGTGCAGAAGGCTAGCTATATCGTCCTTCCCTAGGAGATAGATATATTAAGATTGCTTAACTTGCTTAGTTAGATGCATTAGCATACACTATGCACGATAGTAGTGCGATTATACCCCTAGGAAGGAGGCTGCTATAATGTGTCCCTGTATCAGTAATTTAGCATCCCGATAAGTTCCTAGGAGTAATTTCTGAAAATAAGTCTCTATAACAGTAATTTCTGACATAATTGTCCCTATGGGAGTAATTCACCGTATTGCCGAGTAGGTACTTGCACCTCAGCTTGACGCACGCTACTGATTCGATCGTAGTGTTAGCCTAGGAACACATCACCATCACGGTCGGAGAGGGAAGGAAGACTTGATGTGTGATGCAGGTGTGTCTTGATTGTTAATGTCTATGAAGGTGGAAGAAAGGCAGCTATATATATCTAGCTTGTGTACGGGCACGGACCCATAAACCTTTCACTTCGAGTGGAAGACCTTCCAGCCCAACAGGGACCTCATCTGCTCGTCGTCGGAGTACTTCAATCCCTCACGACTCGCCAGTCACCTTCAACGCCTTCCTGAATTGGCTGTAATCCGGCAAATTGTACCTTGGTCTCGACAACGACGAGCCCAAAGGCAGTGATCAATCAAGAGAATGCTTTGTATGAGACTCCAAGAGTGCAAGCGTGGCCGTCAAATAAGGGACAAAGACAGTGAGAGCATCGGTCAGATCACTGGGAGGACTCGACACATATGGTGCGACGAAGTCAGATTATTGCTTAGACATACTCTTATCGCACATGTACATGAAAGCTCTACGAGCGCCCACCTCTACAACCCCCATCTCATCCCATCACTTCCCAATCGCAAACTCAAACCCCCACGCCGTAGCCTTATCCTGATCAGTCTGATCAACGGGAAAAGTAACACTATTACCACTATACTGATGCTCGTACACACCCCGATCACTAGGTCCATCAACCCTTCCAAAATGGCCTTTATCATCAAAACCCCACGTCTGAATATGCAACGTCCCGGAAGTCGGCAGACCAACCGCCGAGAGGTTCCCAATCGTAATATACCACGTGCCCTTCTTCGTCAGAACACCAGTGAGAGTGCGGACTTTGTCCGTTCCTATCGTGGTGTAGACGTCCATGGTCCCGTCACCGGTCGAGTTAGTACCAGCGCGAGTGCCCGTCATGTTCTTGTTATAGTACTTGTAGACTTGAAACTCTCCGTTACCGTAGTAGCCGCCGCCTGTGCAGGAGTTGGTGTCGGATTTGCCGAGGAGACTGGCCATGAAATCGCGGAGTTGGCACCCGCTAAGCCAGTTGCCTCGCAACCCGATGATATCGTATCGCTCAAGGCGGGAGATCCACCATGCAGCGCCTGCGGAGTTCTGCTGGTCGAAAGTGGCGTACTCGTTGATGTTTATGGGTCGTTCTGGCGCGCCGTATTGCTTTAGGAGATTGTTGTGGGTGGCGATATCGCTGGCTGGATCGCCGGGCTCGTCGTGCCAGGCGTACTGGTCGGGGATGGTGTTCTCCTTTACAACGCGCTGCAGCCAGGCGGTCCAGAAGGAGGAGCCGGGCTGGCTGGAAGATGATGGACCGCTGATGAGGACGCCGTCGAGGGCGCTGTCTGAGCGAATGCGTTTGTGGGTGCGGACGTAGAGGTCTAGGTATTGGGATCGTGGGCGTTGCCAGTAGCAGCAGCTTCCACTGCCCAGATCGGGCTCGTTCCTGTCTGGTGTTAGTGGCTATACAATTAGGATGGTGGGCACCCTTAACGTCATCTTGATACAAGCCATCTGCTTGCCTCGTGGTGCAATGAGTCAGCCTGGATGACGTACCATATGTCAAAGACCAAGCCCTGGAGCATATTGTTCGACTTGAGATCGGCAATCAACTGGTTCAGGAAGTTGTCGTAGTCGGTCCAATTACCATTGTCACCTGGCCATACTGTTGAGCTGTTCGCATGATCGGTGCCCCAAATATCGTGTGGGAGAAGGACGACTTTGGCTCCATATTTCCTCGATGTGTTGTAGTTGTTCTTGGTAGATTGGAAGCGGGCACGATACGCATCTGGACCGTTGATCCAGCCACCAGCGTCAAGTTGAGCACCACCGACTCTGGCGTAGTTGAAGCCAATGTCAGTGTAGAAGTGGTCTGGGATCTGGTTGGTGTTATTATCTGGAATGCTAGTCGAGACTGTAAGTGAACGTCTGTCTAATATGAATGCTACATGCCTACCCGTAGATGAGACCAGAAGCCAGATGTGCTGGTGTTCCGCGATTGACAGAGAGATCAACAGTCGCTGTGTTGCTTGAACACTGTCGAGGGAGGATCGTTGAAGCGAAACCCGCACTCCCGTACAGCAGCACAGTGGAAGTCTTCATGGTGTTGCAGACATTCTCTAAAGTTGGTGGTATGGCTCAAGCTTTAATACGTGGAGAAAGAATCCCTAGAAATAGAGCTCGTATCTAAGAATAGATTCCTCGGCAGTGCTTGTGGTCGTGCGATGCTTGAGGCAGATGCAGTGAACTACGGCGTTCTGGAGCAAGGGTATAAAGTCTAGATATTAGGATATAAAGAACCATGGTTATTATGAGTATCGGCATCTAGAGGGTGTTTATATAAGCCTTCTTTTCTTTGCTATACTCAGCCCTTAAGCCGAGTATCTAGGTGCCTATTCTAATTTCCTAAAGCAAGTAATCAAGCCTCTCAATCAGGTTATATCACCCTAAAATCTGCTGCCTATGCATCATCCTAGCGCTTTACACGTTCCAACCATGCATACACGATCCCACCGGTCCGCTTGTGGAACGTAGAGCTGCTTAGAGTCCTGGTTGCGCGGACTGTCTTCGCCCCCCGGACTGTAGCCATGTGCTTGTGACCTGTGCAGGCGGCATAGGCAGTTCCAAGAATCGGAAAATACCTCGGGCAATGTCTATGCGAGGTGTCGCACATCATAGTGCCACTCTGCCGGAAGACGTCGTGGTCTACCCGTACTGAAAATAACCCGGCGTGGGCGGTTGCTTAGATAGCGGAAGAGTCTTGCAGATATGCGTGCACAACGCGATCCGCTCCACGTCGATACACTTTCTCTGCCACTGCCACGTGCTGTGCTTGTTGCGTGTGTCTGACACCTTGTTGTGTTGCACAACGGCAGGAACAGACAAGTGCGAGCATCGTCGTGTCACTCAGTCCATGTCCATTGCATCTGGGTCTTGGTCCATGATATCCTCTTCAACCTCTTCCACGACGTAGCCACCACTGTAACCATGTGCTGTCTCTGCAGGCGCAGTCAGCGCGCTCTGATCGTACTGTCGTTTCATCTCTTCGTGTCGAGCTGCCTCGAAGGCCTTCTCCCGAGCCCTTTGCCTGCTCTCGATGATGGCCTTCCTGACCGTGTCCTGGCCCTCCTGCACCGTCAACGACTTGGGCACTCCATATAGAACCAGCTCTTGTCCCTCTTGATCTTCGGCGCGGCCTGTGAGCAGGTGTCTTGGCAGCTTGCTGAGACGCTTCTCGATGTCGGGCAGGAAGATGAGCTTCTCCTCGTCCGACGCCACGTCTGCGAGCTCTTCGTCGAGATCGCGAATGTAGACGCGATCACGTGTGTCTTCTACGTCCATGTACTCGTCCTTACTTGTGCTCGAGCTCGGCGCGTTCGTGGGCGTCGGCTGTTTCGCGATGTAGTAGTTGCTGTGGCCGTTGGGGCCGGGTCCTGCTCGCTCAATCAATCAACACTGTGATGCTGCATCATGTGCAGTGGCGATTCCGTCCATACCAAGATTCAGCAGGTTGAATCTCTTCGCGAACCGCTCTGAGTCGGACAGGTTTGACTCATCCGCGCGACGCTTGGTGCCAGCAGCAACTCCCCCCCCATTGGCCGCTTCTCCTTGACTGTTCCACATCATCGTCGACATCGCCCATATCTTTCCGTTACGGCGCGCAGACACGCGGATACGGCAATCGCATTGTCTGCGGGCAAGATAAATACCGCGAGATCGTTCTTCTGCTGACAAGCCGAGTTCGTGGTTGCTCGATACCTCTAGTGCATGCGCCGCAGCTGCTTCCTTCCCCTACGCTCTCGGTGGAATTCTAGAAGCTCGCTGAAAGGTCTGCAACACGGCTTCCCACTGTCACGCAACTACATCCGCACCATGGCCTCCACCACAGGCCAGGAGCCTGAGTGGACGGCGCAGAAGGTCAGGTCGACTTTCATCGAGTAAGTTTGCCGGTGGGGAAGCATCTTGGGAACGCGCACTAACGAAAACCACAGCTATTTCAAGCAACATGGCCACACGTTCGTGCCCAGCAGCAGTGTTGTCCCATTGTCGGACCCCACGCTCCTCTTCACCAATGCTGGCATGAACCAGTACAAGTCCATCTTCCTTGGAACAGTCGACCCGAACTCGGATTTCGCCAAGCTCAAGCGTGCCGCGAACACACAGAAGTGTATTCGTGCAGGCGGCAAGCACAACGATCTGGACGATGTCGGCAAGGATTCCTATCATCACACCTTCTTCGAGATGATGGGCAACTGGTCATTCGGCGATTACTTCAAGAAGGAGGCCATCCACTTCTCGTGGGAGCTGCTGACCAAGGTCTACGGCCTGGACCCGGACCGACTATATGTCACGTACTTCGAAGGCAAGGCTGATGTCGGACTGGAGCCCGATCATGAGGCGCGAGATCTCTGGACGTCTGTTGGTGTTGCCGACGATCACATTCTCACAGGCGACATGAAGGACAACTTCTGGGAAATGGGCGACCAGGGTCCATGTGGTCCATGCTCCGAGATCCACTACGATCGCATCGGAGGCAGGAACGCTGCGCATCTGGTCAACCAAGACGATCCCAATGTGCTAGAGATCTGGAACAATGTGTTCATCCAGTACAACCGCGAGCCAGATCGATCACTCAAGTCACTCCCAGCCAAGCATGTCGACACTGGTATGGGATACGAGCGTCTGGTTTCTGTTCTGCAGAACAAGATGTCCAACTACGATACTGATGTCTTCACCCCGCTGTTTGCCCGCATTCAGGAAGTCACCGGCGTGAGGGAGTACCAGGGCAAGTTCGGCGAGGACGACACGGACGGCATCGACACTGCGTATCGTGTCGTTGCAGATCATATTAGACTGCTCACATTCGCCATCTCAGACGGCGCTCCTCCAAGCAATGTCGGCCGAGGCTACGTCGTGCGCCGTGTTCTTCGCCGAGGAGCACGATATGCTCGAAAGTATTTCAACGTCGAGATTGGCAGCTTCTTCTCAAAGATTGTCCCTACACTCGTTGAGCAGGTTGGTGACATGTTCCCGGAGATCAAGAACAAGCAGGCTGAAGTCCAGGAGACTCTGGACGAAGAAGAAGTCAGCTTCGCCAAGACACTGGATCGCGGAGAGGCCATGTTCGAGAAGTACGCCCAGGCGTCAAAGACGAAGGGCGCGAAAGACATTGCCGGATCCGACGTGTTCAGACTATACGATACATACGGCTTTCCCGTGGATCTTACCAAGCTCATGGCAGAAGAACGAGGTCTGGACGTCGATGAAGAGGCTGTTGCTGATGCAGAGAAGAAGCATCAAGAGGCTTCCAAGGGTGCCAAGAAGGAAGGCGCGGACTACCCAAAGCTCACCGTGCACGACATCAACACTCTGGAGAAGATGCCTGACGTACCAAAGACCAACGACGATGCCAAGTTTGAAAAGGGTAACATCAACGCCACGATAAAGGCTATCTACCACAAGGGCAACTTCCTGCAGTCAACGAAGGAGGTACCTGAGGGCGAGCAATTCGGTGTATTACTTGACAAGACCAACTTCTACGCCGAGCAGGGTGGTCAAGAGAATGACACCGGCAGCCTGCTCATCGACGGCGAGGCAGAGATTGACGTCCAGAACGTGCAGTCATATGCGGGTTTCATCCTACACACTGGCTACATGAAGGAAGGCGTGCTCAACGTCGGGTCGGAGATCATTTGCCAATACAGCGAAGAGCGGAGACAACCGATCCGCAACAACCACACCGGTACACACATTCTCAACTTCGCGCTACGAGAAGTGCTAGGCGACGACATCAACCAGAAGGGTTCTCTTGTTGCACCAGAAAAGCTCCGCTTCGACTTTAGCCACAAGTCTGGCTGCTCGGACGCCGAAATCTCGCAGATTGAGGAGAAGAGCACGAGCTATATCCGTCAAAACAGCGAGGTATACAGCAAAGAAGTACCTTTGGCCACTGCTCGACAAATCGAGGGTGTGCGTGCAGTCTTTGGTGAGACATATCCTGATCCTGTGCGGGTCGTCTCGATCGGTGTGCCTGTGGAAGATCTCCTCGAGGACCCGCCACGTAAAGACTGGCGCAGTGTCTCAGTGGAGTTCTGTGGCGGCACGCATGTCAAGAACACCAGTGAGATCAAAGATTTGGTCGTCGTGGAAGAGAGCGGCATTGCGAAGGGCATCCGACGTATCATTGCCGTCACCGGAAGGACTGCACACAAACTCCAGCGAAATACAGAGGAATGGGAGAAGAGCATCTCTGAGCTCGAGAAGATTACATTCGGACCGGAGAAGGAGCAGCGCACCAAGGTCGATCAACAGAGGCTCAACGCAGATGAGCTGCCAGCTGTTGCCAAGAACCAGTTCCGTGATCGTCTAGGCAAGGTCATCAAGGACAACCTTGACCACCAGAAGACTGCCCAGAAGGCGGAGAACAAGCGCGTTCTTGACGCTGTCAATGAGCATTTTGAGAAGAACAAGGAGAACAAGACACTCGTGTTGTCCGTGCCAGGTCTGTCGTCAGGTACCAAGGCTGTCCAGGAGACGATCAAGTTTATTAGCTCGAAGCAGAAGGACAAGACTGTCTACCTCCTGGGCGCAGTCGATGCTGATGGCAAGGTCGTGCACGGCTGCCACGTCTCGAGCGAGGCACAGGATAAGGGTGCGGATGCTGCGAAGTGGGCGGGTGAAGTCGCTACCGTGGTAGGTGGAAAGGCTGGCGGCAAGGGTCCTACATCTCTTGGACAGGGCATGAACCTCGATAAGATTGATGATGCTGTTGAGGCTGCCCGCAAGTACCTCGAGGCCTTGAGCTTGTAAGAGCGATTCCGCCTTCCTGTACTAGTATTGACAAGCTAGGCATGGCCGCCGTTACAGCATGGCAGCAAATCGAATACAATTCCCACGCGGCCACTCACTAGCACCTGCGACTGCAGCAGGTACAAGGTGCGGTGCAGAAATAGGCGCTGATGATAGTGGTAGAGAGTCTTCAAGACTGCTTGAAAAGACCTCTGCGCTCAATGCGACAGCTCGCTCCCCCTCCACATCTTTGGCGGACCTCTTTCGACAAGCCTGGTGATTTTGTCCAACGCGGCACTGTGCACACGTCTCTGTGGGTCTGCGGGGTGTGGCATACATTGGATCTTCGCTTGAGGGTTTGGTATGGATCTGGTGGGTCTTGCCAGAGACATAAAGCTCAATGCTGTGCTCGAGCTTTTCGTGCGTCTTCAAAGCACGGTTCATCGAGATCAATACGATAGAGCGAAGCCCCTATCCACCCAAGCAACAAAAAAGGGTGCATCCTGCCTGCTCCGTCGCTCCCCAGAGAACCCGACTTGAAGATGGCAGCGAGAGCTTACCGCCGAGCCAGCAAGTAGCGCAATTCAATCCTGTAGATTAGTTGGAATTCTGATGGGTCCTGGTATACCTCAGAAGCCTATACAATTCAACGCAATGGAGGTGTGCTTGGCCAAAATCAGGATCAAAGCATCTCACATTGGAACGACATCCAATCTGCAGAAGTGCTTGGAGTTCAACCACAAACATGGTATCAAGCCACTCATTACGCGGTTCGCGTTGAAAGACTTACCGCAGATATTGAGCCTTATGCCGTCTAACTTGCACAAAGGGAGGATGGCCGTGGCGTATGACTGATTTCGTTATATTCCTTACAGAGGCGTATCTTCCTATTCTTGTATCATTCCATTCGTCTATTCTAATGCCAGCAGTACGCACCAGATGCTATCAAGTACGTCAGCATCTGCGCGATTCCTTCGGCTCAGGGTTCGATGTCGAGACTTACTGCCCTGCTTCTGACAGCACAAGTGAAACAGGCCCGAGTCAACGCAATTGCTTCCCTCGGCTGAGCACTACCGCAGACCATCAGCTCTGGCTCGTTCTGCTCTACTACGGCGCACGACTTACTTGGTTGTGCGATTCCACGCGGTACGTCAAGCATGTCGACTGCTGTGCCCGGTCGCCCCGACAGCATGTCTTAGTAGCATCGTTCCACTGTGTACCTGCGGGGAGGATGGCGTTAGCGCACACCGCCTGGGAACGTCGCATCAAATGCTACTGAGCTATACACGGGCTAGGCGTATGCCTCAGACAAATGGTGCTGTTGAGTCTACGCACCCACCCGTGCCCGAGGATCTTGACATTTGCCGTTCTGGCCAGCCATGGCGGAGCCGAGAAGTGTGGGAAAGACGGCAGAGATGAGTGGGGCGCGCATGGTGTTGGCTTTGGTCGTGGTCGGGTTTGAGGTAGAGAGGAGATGTAAGAGCTGGGCTGGATGATTGAGGTTCTAGAACTAAATTTACTGCAGGAGGTGCAGGTGCGTGATACCAGCTATAGAATGTGAGCGCTGCTGAAGATGGTAGTCGCTTGCGGCTATACTATCTGAGAGGCTCCACGATGGCCTAGACCTGTGGCCTGGGACCTATCGAGAGGTGCTCTGCGATAGGGTAGATGGACGCAGGACCGTTGTGGCTCAATGGCTTCGCGGATTTACTCTATTGCCCAATCGAGTCACTTTACGATTGATATGTATGATCTAGACAAGGTTGACATAGCTCGCGTCACCCACGTGGGAGGAAAGGTCCACAATTGGTCTCAGAGCAGGTCAGATGATGCTTCACCATGAGCAAGACATGTCGAAGACGTGACCAACACTTTGGGGTAGTTGGGTTTTAGTCATCGATCTTCATCTTACTTATCAGCCTGACCGCAATGGGAGCGGACCGAAGAGGTGGCTGGTCGGTAATGGTTCCTCAGTAAGACGTGTCTGATAGACCCCATCTCGCATGCGAGTGAAGATAAGTAACCACCAACAGTGCTGGAAGCAAACTAAGATGCGTGCGTAGGAGCGGGATGCCGTGCTGACGGAGCGCGATCCCATCACGTCCTACTGGTTGAAATGAGGTCGATGCATCATATCTAATTGGTATTTTGAATCTGTTCGATTTCGGCTTGGATTCGATGAAGGTAGACAAATTGTCAAAGTACAGGTGAGGTTGGAAAGACGAGGGGCATGGATGGAAGGTCAAAACTTGACATAGCTCAGACCTCACTGACTGCTCTATATGCTCTAGCGTACTTGTGGTCTGAACATCGCCAATCACTTTGTGCGACGTGGATTTGTTAGTGACAGATTTTTCAGGATCGTCTCGTTGCGCCGCATTGTCCTCCGAAATGAGCATTAAAAATCGATAGCCTTGCTCATATCATCTAGACCATTCGACTGTGAATTTTTCGCGGCTTCAACGGAACGCATGAGTGACAAAACGTCCATGCAAAATCTGGAAACGAGGGTAACAAAAATTCGTACGTGAGCTAGCGTCTTGCCTCACAGCAGCCAATCGCAGGACTTATCGTCTTGAGATTGCTGCTTTGAGACCTGATGACTATTACGCGTCTCAGCGGTGCTGCGGTTAATCACATGTAGGAGGATCCCGCGATCTACTTCCGCAATTGTGCTGACAACACTACGAAGACGTCGTCTAAAGCCACGATCGTGGCGGTCTACCGTGGTTACACAGCACGAAGCACATGCTGGGCTCGCGTACGCGCATCTGAGGTTTTGCGTTGGCGACTCCACGCCGAGAGATGAAGAGGACGCATGGAAAGCCTGTCAGCATGTGATGATATGTCCGTGTGCAGGCACCAGTGTAGAGCCATCGACCCATTCCCCCGACATTTTCCCATAATACAGCAGAAGTCATAGCACAATGGGCGACTGCGTCCAGGTCTACACATAGTACCGCCTCGGCAATCTCCACGCTGTAGATATTGGCGAAGAGCAGGACGAGAAGCAGTGATATGGAGCAGCGTATGAAGATGTCCCTTTTTTCTAATGTGGACGCCGAGAAAGACGACCTCTTCCCACTGGAGGTCACTTGTGGCCGTTGTCGCGAAGGGTGCGAAAGGAGCATGACGAGAATGCATCATTGCCGAATGCTCGGTTGGAGGTAACAGCTTTGCAGTGAACACGAGAAAGAAAGCCGGACTTTTAGTCAGGAGAGCTGTCGTAGTTTGAGAAAATTATGACTTCCTGCTCGCCAGCGGGTCTGGATGGGGCAACCAGTCTAAGATCGTTTGTCGTCCAACGACCAGACATCTCACTATCGATCTCGATGGCAGTGGAGTTCAGCCAAGATTAACCAAAGATCCTGCTCTTCGCTCCGAGATAGTTGTAGTACAGTAGAACGTTCCAAGTCTCATTGATCTTCCCAGTGCCTTTCAAGCCAACAGCCCTGCCACGATACCCGTCCCTCCTCGAAGCGACTTCACAGAACGCGGCTCCAAGATCGGCATAACTCACTCCATTCACAGCGGCGCCTCTAGAGATCAACTCGTAGCCTGTACGTTTTGTACGACCAGCACCATGAAGTGCTGGTGGATCGATGTAGATATAGTCCAGTAAGTCCGCTTGGTTGCTGACGGTCCGCTCATACAGCTGGCTGGCACGCTCTATGTCCTTATAGATATAGTGCAAACAAAAGGCCAGGAGAAGCGAGACAAGCCATGGCGTACCAGAGTTCAGCTCAGGGTTGAGAGAAGCACTTCGCAGCTGGATCACGGTTGGCTTGATATAACCCTGCTTGTTGGTGGTGCGGAAAGTCTCGAGTGCATCGATGACAGTAGCCGCGGTATCATGGCATAGAGACATGCCGACTTTGCTCTCGTTGCTCGCCACCACATTGAAGATTACGGAAGCACCTTCCAGGCAATGCTTCATGGCAGCTATATCGGTAGATGTCCCCTCAATGATCTTGACATGGACTGCCATTGACTGCTCCAGTCCAGGGAATCTGGTCAAAAGTTTCCCCTTAGATCGTACAAGTATATGCAGAGTGAGGTACGCCGGAGGTTCGGAAAGCAGGCAGCGGAGTATGGCAGAGCCGGTTCCGCCGGTGGCTCCAAGTAGTGCGTACGTAGGCATCGTGGTCGATGATTGCGTGAGTTCGGCAATGCTTCAAAAGACGGGGTCAGAGACGTGCAACGCACATTATCAGTCTGCCCTTCTTGCGCCTATGTGCGCCCGATCCAAAAACGCTGGTCTTCACAGGTGGCAACTGGGTGGCGAGGAGGCATGATATACGCACACATCCTCCGCAATGCGCCGCCGTGTACGATGACATGCCTGAGGGATCGTAGCGTCGTAGTTCGGGCTGGCATAGTAGCGCTACGTGTGAGCCTCTAATTCGTGCTGTGCAGTAGTCTCTGCAGCTAAAGAACCTTAATGATCAGTGAAAGAACAGTATCTTTGTTGACCCTCAGATATACAATTGTACCGACAGCAAGATTCACGTATCTTGCTGCAATATCACAATTCTATGTCAGCGTGACATTCATGGGGCCCGATGGCTGTTGCACGGTCAGACTGAATCCTCGTCATTGTCAAGCTGCAGGTGTTGTGCCGTGCCACATGGATGCGGTATGGCTAGTTGAAGCAGCGGCCGCATCCGTTCTGCGACGGAATATCGACCACTGCTGCAACCACCAGAACAGCTCGGCTATGCATGACGCAGGTCATGTGCTTCCTCGGTGCAAGAGTTCCAGCAGCAAGCAGTGATGATTTCAAGTGCAAGAATGATGATGATGATGGTCTTTGCTTTTTGCCCTGTGGCCACACAAATCGCCGGGACGTCGAGGGCAATTCCACGCGCCTCATGTCAACGGAGTGCCAGGGCAGGCGATCGCGTTATTTCTTGCTTGCCGAGGAATCGGCGCCACTAACAGACACCGGTCGATGATGAAACGAGAATCAGTCGATCCCATACTGATCACTACACGCGCGTCGTGATGAAGAAAGAGTCAGTAGATGGCAGATACGTGATGATGGACAACGATGTTGAGAAGAGATGAGGTTGGAGCAGGAGCAGGTCTCGAAGAGTGATCCCTGCTTTACTTGGCGTGTTTTTGACTCCACCACACGTGGCGACCCAGCCAGCATCAATGGAGACCACACCACATATATCGCTATCGTGCGGCCGATGAGTGCAGAAGACAAGTCCCGTTTCTTCCAGAGCTCAGCCATGCCATCTCGGCAGTAGACCCGACTTCCAACAACCTGTCACCTCGACCCTTGGGACTGTCAAGCCGACAGAACCGACCGGCATCAAGAGAAAGGCCAAAGTCAAAAAGAGCCATCGACTGCCGCATGCCTGGCCCTCAACCCGGCATCTCTTCTCCTTGGCTAGCGCAGCAGCACAAATTGCCACTTGATACCCGATTGAGAATGAAGGAATCAGCCCGCTAGAGGGACCTGGGAAGATAGCTTTGAATCCTCTCACTGCAACGATTTCAGCTTCAGCTTCACCATCTTCGCGACGTCTACTTCTTCCTCTGCCTCCTCGCCTTCTCCCTCGCATACTCATTTCTACCCCTACCCTCCTCACTTTGAATCTCCGCGATAAGCCGTCTATGCTTCTTCTCGTATTCCTCATCCTTCGCCCTCTTCTCCTTGAGCTGTTCCCTCGCAATAAAATTGGCATCCTTGCGAAGCTCACGCAATGCTCCCTTGCGTTCACGCTTGTACTCCTTCTGCAACTTGTTCGCATCACTCCTCTCCTTGTCTGGATCATAATGCTTATCGGGGTTGAAGTTCTCCTCGAACTTGGGTACGCTGGTCCGGATGGGTTGTTTGCGATGGTGGTGGAGTTCAAGGGGTCTGCGGCGGAGGCGGAATTGCTGGAGGAGGATTGTGATATGTTGGAGTTCTTTCTTGGCAGAGAGGATTTTGAGGAGGGGGAGGGCTGGGGTGAAGAGTTCAGTGAAAGCGGATTTTTCTTTCCAGAGATCGGCCATCGCTGTGAGGTTGGTGAGGTAGGGTGCGAGGGTGGCTTTGGTGGCGCTTTTGGAAGACAAGGCGCGGATAGTGAAACGGAGGGCTTCCGGGACGTAGCGTTTGCTGAGTGCTTGATATCGAATGCAGAGCGCGACCATGAAAGCACCTGTGGCGAGCGTCTGGTCCTCGATGGGCTTGTTCGAAGGAGCGTTAAGTCCCAGCCATCTTGCTATTAACGTCACAGCGGGGGTTACAACCTGATGCCAATGATCGCTCGTGGGATAGATGCTGCCGATCGCTGTCAACACGACCATATCTCCGGCACTGGGTTGTGTTCGTCCTTGGAAAGAAGCCAAATTCAACCGGAACTGCTCGCCAATCTGGATGGGATATGTCCTTGATAGGGAGTGCAAATGCCGAATCACTTGTTCGACGACTGCTATCGGCTGCTTCTCGTCGCCCATATATGCAAGATGGTCGACAAGCGCACATGCAAAATCGCTCATCGATTCCTTGTTGGAGGCCGATAGCGAAGGGTGGTAAAGCGCTCGTATGCGCTGGATGACTGTAGGTAGTTGTTCGGCTGATAGGTCCCTGACAATGCCCAGCAGCTCGTCGTGTGATCGTGGACACGGGTACGTGAATGCAACGCCGGAGGTCGTTGTCGCCGTCCTTTCGCCCACTTTGGTCGCGTTCGACCCAGTACCACCGTTCGATCCAAGAATCTCTGTCACGAACTCGTCTTCTTCGTCCTCGCGCGGCTCGCCCCCTGCCTCGCTGTCGTCCTCGCCGCTTTCTCCAGACTCGTCATCTCTCATTTCAGCTTCAGAACCACTTGCGACTAGATCCTCGTCCAAGGCGAACTCATCTTCGTCGTCTAGCACAAGCTGCTCGTCCTTCGCCTTCTTCGACTGGGCAACAGAGGATGCGAATCCAAAGTCAGCAGCCTCGTTTGGTAGCTCATCGCCGTCTTCCTCCCGAATATCGACATCCGCGACTGGGACTGCATCCTTCTCGTCCTCCGAGACATCTTCGCCGCGCATTCGCTTCTGCCTCTTCTCCTCCAGACCCTTCAATCGTTCCGCCTCCTTCTGCGCCTTCTCTTCTGCCGTCAAGCTCTTATTCGAAGGCGCCGCTCGAGCTTGGTTCGTAAGCTGCTTCATATACTTGTCGTACTCCTGATCTTCGCCAGCAAGTAGTCTTTGTCGATCGGGATTCATGACTGGCCGATGACCGTTACTCGCGGCCATCTCTCCAGCCTTCGGAGTCGGCGGTGGCTTCTTCACACCTTGTAGTAGACCCATGAGCTCGCCGATATCTTGATCTAACTTTTCCCGTAGATCGTCATCGTCCTCTTTCGCTTTCTGACGTTCATATTTGTGCATCTTCGACTTGGCAATGACCTCCTCCATGACCTCCTTCTTCGTCTTCTTGCGCTCAGGCGGCTGATCTGCGTCCTCTCCGCCCTCTGCATCCTCTTCATCCTCCTCGTCGGCATCAGATCGCCGCCTCTTGCGCCTGAGCAGTTCTCCGTCATCTTCCTCGTCCTCCTCAGACCCCACCGACACTTCCTCGCCAAAGTCGTCCGCAGCCAGATCATCGATCTTCTTGCCGCCATGAGTAAGACCAAACCCGCCAGTGTCTTCATCATCGCTGCCTTCCAGATCGAACATGCTCCTGCCCTTCGCCTTCTTCTCTTTCTCCCTGGCAAAGCGCTGCACAGCTTTCTCCTCCGGTGTCATATTGACATCTCCCTCACCAATTCTACGATCAACCAGACCGCCGACCTTATTCCGCCTCCTCATCTCAGGCAGCAGAGTGTTCCGGCGCATTTCTTCGCCGGCGGATCTGGTAACACCCGGTCGGTGAAGGACATCTTTGTACCGTGTCGCGCCATGCTGCGCATTCTTGAAGGAAGCATGCGAGAACTTCTCCGGTCGGGACGGCGCCTTGAGCTCGAAGGGATTGAAGGAATCGCGGATGTGTTGCAGTGCAGCTTGTCGTTGTACGCGCTCAGACGAAGTCTTTCCACTCGCCTGCTGCTTTTTCTGCTTCTTCGACTTTTGAGGTCCAGTAACGCCCTGCTCGCGGAGTGATGCCTTCAACCGCTTCAGCTGCGAGGGCGGCATCATGTACAGATCACCCTAAGGATATCAATGTGTTGCAGTAATATTTCGACTTCGACGTTTTTGAAATCTGGAGAGACCCTTGCAACACCGTCTCGGTTGTATCGGACCGAGATCCGCAGCCACGATGAAACAGCACCTCGATCTTCACATGCTCAAACACACCCACCTACGCAATGTCGCCCTATGCGCTAGACACCATGTCCACCCACCATGCCCACACGCATCGATGACCGCTACCTTTGGCTCGGCTTCGGTGTCTTCCTCTTCCTCGCAGCAAAAGGCATCCGCCATGCCATCACCAACACCGTCCGCCTAACAGCTCTCGACCCAATCCACAATCGCAGCGATGACGACTCTCCCCAACAGCCGGAAGACAAAATCGCCATCAGTACCTTAAAGACCCTAGCCCTCTCTCCAAACCCCAGTATCGCCTCCTCAGCCGCCAGCCTTATCGTCACCCGCTTCGCCGGTCTCCCAGACGCAGCCGAGATAATCTCGACAGATCTGTACAGCAAAGATGATGATGTACGGAGGTAAAGCCACACCTGGAACTTCCCAGTCGCCGTACAGAAGCGCTTATGTATCTACAGAAAAGCTAAACAAGCAATCTCCTACCTCCAAGACTGGGACACCGCCCTCTCAGCATCCCTCGACTCAACCCGCACCTTCGCAGCACGGGAAGCGCTAGTCGAAGCAGCGCGCACTCTCCGCTCCCCTCATCCCTCGTCCTCCACTCCACGCCTTCCCACCATGGCTGAGATGCAAAGCGTCGCGAATGTAGCCGGTGGGCTTGTCTCCCTTTCAGATCTTGAAGCAGAGGGCGAGCGGCAGCGAGACAGGCAACTGGACGTGGTTTCGAGACTTGATGAGTTGGCGGAAATCGGGTGGAGGGAAGAGGAGCCAGAGGGAAGCGCGAGATTCGCTGGGTGGGACCGGATACCAGTCCCTGCGGGTGAAAGGACGGGCGGAGACGCCGGAGTTGCTGCTGCTGAGAGGAGGAGGAGGAGGAGGAGGAGGGAAGTTGTGGTGGTTAGCACGCATGATGAGATTCTCGGCGATGATGGTTTTGGCGAAGGCGGCGGCGGATCGGGGTGGAGAGCGGTGAGATGATCTGGGAGAAGAGGCCAAGGCGCTTTCCCCGCGCCATGCTTCGACATATCATACATTTGCTAAGCTACTGATATGCCAGCCTGACAATCTATTCACACCGCACGCCGCTCTAAGATTGTCGAGCGCTTTCGTAGCAACCAACACTGGGGCAAATTGGAGATACAGGCTGCACCGGTCAAGGAGATGATTCGCGCAATGAGGGGATACGATGGTACTCAAAAAGCAAACATCATTCAAACTACACTAAAGTCTATAGACTTGCTCTCAAGCCGATCTCGCATGGATCCACAAGTGCTGCCTCCCCGGAATGTCGCGTCTATCTATACGAACGTGTGCGCCGGCCATCTTGTATGGACCAGACCCCTCAATATCCTCAAAACGGCATCAACAAGTATTCAGCACGACGCCTCCTTCCTCATTATCATCTTGAACATCCTCATCCCTCCTGAAAACCTTGTCCTGAGACCTCATCCTGGACAACCTCATGTTGGACATGTCCTTACAGTGGTCGTCCATCCCCAATATTCCCGAACGGACTGGGCTCTTCTGCCGGCGGCATCCCACCCTCCTCAAACGGTGGCTTCGCGAAAGACAAATCCCGGAAAGGCCTCACCAATGGTGGCAGCACATCGCATTCCCCAGCCCAGAGAGCACGGGCATTGTGCCAGTGTGTCTGCTTGTCCCCGTGGATCTGTTGCTGCTTCATGAGGCGGCTTTTGAACACGTCACGAGGGATGTAGGCGCCTGAGCCGAGGGGTGCGGAAGCGTGCTGCGACGGCCGTCCTGAGAACATGAACGGACGAGGGATATTCCTTTCGAGATCACAGTGCTTCCATAACTCGAAGCCGAGGACGCGGGCTGTCATGTTGTTACCATGTGGAGGCGAGAGAGGATCGAGCTCGAAGAGAGGCGCAAGCCTAGGGCTGTTACTGTATTCCGAGGCGCTGTTGGTGTCGTTGCCGATAATGTAGGTTGATTCCTGGTCGCCATGTGCGGATGAGACGGCCTCTGATTCGGAGAAGGACTCATCCTCAATACTGTCACGGTGTTCCGAGTTACCTTCCGAGATCCGCGACGTAGATAAGCCGTGGGAGGACGTGGCAGTGTCCGATTGACATGTGACCGGCGAGTTGGGATTGGCAGAAGAGTATCCCTCTTTGTCAGCGTTGTCTTGACCTTCACAGTTTGGGCTCGTTTGGCGAGGATTGAGGAACTTGAAGGCCCCTTCCTCGAGAGGGCTGTCAGCGGACGAGCCCTCGTGCAGCCGATCATTGAGTCGTCGGTAGTCGCCAACCGTGAGACGGCATGGTGACTCCACTTGACGATCGACGTCGGCCATGGTGCGGCGCATCTCCGTAGGTGGCGAGGCCTGGCTTTCTTCTTTAGCAGGCGAGCGCCAAGATCTGTCCGTCTTCCATGGGCGATGTTGTTGTCGTGTGCTAGGCGGTGGTAAGTTGAGTTGCTGCATCACTTCTGGTGGTGGCTCGCTGAAAACTGTTGTAGCACCAAGCAGATCCGGTCGGCAACTTTTAGCCCAGTCCAGCAGTGGCTGGACCAAATCTCTAACATCGGGCCTCGTTTGATCTGTGGACTTCGCGTGCCACATGTTGTCGCACGCCTCAACGCATTGCCGCAGGTCTTGGCCGGTCTCCTCATTAGACCAAAGGCATATCTTGTGACAGCCATCCTGGTCTTTAGGAAGTCGGTGCCTTAGTGTCTGGGCTGTATCATTTCCCGTCTCAAACTTCGGCTGTCGTAGCGTGTTGAGGAAGGCTTGAAAGCTTTCGCTGTCCCAGTCGTCAATGTTGGCGCCACCCTCGCAGAACCTCCTACTAGGGCGTGGGGCTTTGAGGTTTTTGAGCGGCGAGACATGGTTGACGTAAGGTGTCCCTTCTTCGCGGTGTCTGATGTAAACCGTGTTAATGTAGCAACCCATCGTATGGACAGGTCTGTCCCGAAATGGAGACTGTTGGTGTATGTGGCGTAGGGCCTGCTGCACTGTAGATAGCTTCGATAGTGCGTACGGGTGTTGCATACGAATGGCGGGTTGCGGGTGTTCAGTCGATGGAGAGAACATGGAAGGGAATGGCGCGCATAAAAAGAGCACTTGTGGTGGGTCGGTCCTCAATTGACCCTGCTCCTAGTCCTCAGTCCTCAGATTGCCATCTTCGTTGGGGTTGTCCTCAATGCGGCTAATGAGTCAACATATGGGTTTGTCCTCTAATACCGCCCACAGCCACATCACGGGCACTCTAGTGAGGACAATCATGTCGCGTTGTCATCATCTGCAGCTTTTCGCATTTTTGCTGTCGCATATCAATAACACCATGGTCAAGAGGATGCTTTCAGTTGTCTCTCAAAAAGCATCTAACACCATGGCCGCTATCTCATTCTTCGAGATGACCCTGCTTCGACGCGACGTCAATAAATGGGAGGGCACGAGGCAAGAAATGGAAATGACCGACATCAGCCTGCCAAAAGAACGCCCAGGAGTGCTTTTCCCAATCTCCACAAGCGAGACTCTCTGCTACGACATCAACGACTCGACGTTCCAGGATCTCGAGAACGATCTGATACGCCAGGCACCTGTGAGGTGGGAGCGCCAGATCAAGTTACGCATCTGGTCCCGTTCGTGGTCCAAGGTGCTCAAAGCGTGGCAATCATTTTATCTAACCCAGCAGTTCGCAATCATGATCGACGGCAAGAAGTTCGCCAATTCGGACGATCTTGCTGCGGCTGCGAACGAGGTCGCTGTGTACGGTGGTTGCGACTTTCCGTACTTTGAACCTCCGCGATTCTCGCAAGATCAATTCTGGAATAGGGATTGGTTCTACAACCAGATCGATCCCCTGATCGAGTGGTGTCAATACCATCGAAAACTGCTGCGAAATGCAGCGCTCCCTCTACGGAAGTTCCGCAGCGCAGCAGAGCTACGTGCTCTGTTGCCAGCGCAATTTGGACGCTGGACCTGGTCACAAGTGCGGATGACGCAACTGCTCATGCCTTGTAGCTTGCATAGTGAGCTCGTCAACGCCGTCACTGCACTGTTTCAGCCTGTAAAGCTGTCGTTACCGAAGAATATGACCTCGCCAGCCACCTTCGAACTCCAGTGCGTCTTGTCATCATGGAGCCGCGATAAGCAAAGTCTTCTGGAGTGTCAAGAACGATACGTATCGCTGCGAGAAGCATGGTGGGTGCAGAACCTGCGTGAGCTGGACGAGGAGCGGAGACTTGACAAGCTCGTTCGCGAATTCGAGCAAAGTCTTTGCTTCGAGGATGACGACCAGTATCTGCCAGTTCAGTGCGCATAAGTTTGCATGGACGTAGTCGATCGGCATTAATACTTGCCCGGTGGCGAAGGTTATAAGAAACGAGAATTGCGAGGCTGTGGCATGGAGGCAGCGTATCGAGTGCAGGAGTTGCTATACCGTCCCCTCACAGTCAATGGTATCAAATGTGTCAAATTTTAGCGTGCATGCCGCTTTCACGATAGTCCGACTCGCATTCTTTCCATGACCTCCGGCTTTGGCGCAGTGTCGCAGAGTGTGCCGCAATTCTTGCACTTCCTCGCTGCTTCATCTGCCTTGAAGTTGTTGACAGCCTCCTTAATCTGACTGCCAAGGTCTGTACAATGGAAAGCGGCTTCATTGACGACGACACCACAGTCGTCGCAATACCATCTCAGGCGGTCCAGACTTTGCTCAGGTCGTGGCTGTTCAATAACCACACCTACTGTGTCCGCAAACCTTACTGGATTATGGGGTGTGTTGGCCGGCAGTAGGAACAGCTCGCCCTCATTGATGTAGATGTCTACGAACTCTTCCCTGCCGTTAACCTGCTGTACTGTCTTGAGAAGCATGCGTCCCTTGTATTGATAGAAGAACTCTGGTGTCTCGTTGATGTGGTAGTCTGTGCGAGCGTTCGGCCCACCAACGACCATGACTGTCATCGGGTCATTGTAGACGCAGTAATTGTTGATGGGTGGTTTGAGCAGGTGCGAGTTCTCTGACAGCCATTTAGGGAGGTTAAGAGGCAAGCCAAGCGGCTTTTGGCTGTTGGCTGCGGTGGCAAGAGTTGCTCGTGGTATGTGTGCTGTCAGTGAGGCTCGGACCGTGGGCGGTGATACGGTACTCGATCGAAGCGTGTGTCGTATCGGCGCAGCGAGCGGTCTCGCGAGGCGATGCATGTTTGGAGAGTATGACTGAAAATCGATTCGTGTCGTTGTGGGCGAATGAAGCTGTTAAAGGAACCATCAGACGGAGTTCATTCTCGTCACCCATTCGAAGTCTATCATGTCGGTTATCAGCAAGAAAGGGCAGTCATGATCTCATCGGACCGCCAAGAAGTCGCGTCTTACACGCGTGGAGGGTGTGCCACTTCACAGCACTCTCTTTCTCATCAACATAGTTCTAACCATGCTCAGTCACTTCGAATCAGCTGAACAGCCATCAGATCCGGAGCTCGGCATCAGAGGATTTGCGAGATCCTAGTAGTGAAAGCCCTTAGACAACTCCAAAATGTGTACCTGGGGACGATGCCATAATTCGTCCACGAAGCGAGGGAAGCTGACTGTTACTCCTAGCTTGTGTTCGTCAATGGCTGGTACAAGTACTAAAGGTACAAACTTCGAGAACTGTACGTCAAATCTGTGTGCATCGAGGCAGTACCACCACCTCTTCAGTGTCTCCTGGCATTGATTGACCCCTTGACAGCTACAAAACCGGAGGTAGTGGTGACGGCTCAGTGTACCCTAACTTTTAGTGGCTGCACCCCGCGTAATTTCCGCGTTTTCGGCGGCGCGAGCCGAGCTAGCGCCGAATTAGCTCGGTGCACCCTATAACTAACCTCCGATCTCTGATCTAAACTTAAACCGGTATACTACTATTGTTGTAGATACTAGTATTTCGGCCGATAGCTAGACTAATACGAATACCGATCCCTTACTTCGTCCTTCTTTAATAAGCTTCGATTATTACTAATATATATACCGATCTACCTACCGATCTACTTACTAGTACACCTACCGGTCTATATACCGATACGATAGGCACCCCCTTCCGCGACTAGTATAAGAAGAAGGTTGCTAATAACGAGCCGATTTATAGTCTTAAGATATAGCCGGTAGACGAGAAGGTAAGATATAGGATACCGGTATAAATACCGGTATAAATACCGGTAATCTAACCGGTATAGAGAATAGTAAATATCTAGCTAGGTAAGAGAATCTACCTTACGCCTAAGAAGCTCGTCGTAAGCTCCGATATCGACGAGGATAACTAGGATAGAGAAGTTAATACGAGTAGTCGCGGTTTATATATAGACAGTATATACCGGTTAATATACTAGTATATATACTAGTTCGTTAACTAGTATAGAGGCTACTAGTATATCTAACCTCCGTAAGTATTTTAAGAAGTATATTATCGAGGACTAGTACTAGCTTACGCTAGGAGTTAAAGGAAATAATACTAAGAAAGATTAGGATACTAAGGGTATATATACCGGTAACTATACTAGTATATCTACTAATATATCCTAGCGTACTTCGCTAAGATCCTTACGAACTATAGGCGGCTAAGAGAGCCGATCCTACGCTCTCTACGAAGGATAAGAAGCGTAAGGATATAGAGGACAATAAGTATATCTACCGGTTAACCGGTAGAGCTACCGGTATACTAACTATTTAATAGTAATAAGGGTAAGGAGGAGTCTACTACTAAGCCCGCTCCTAAGAAGACCCGCCCTAAGAAGCCCGCCCCGAAGAAACCGTATATACTTCCGACCGGTAGCCCTACCGGTATACTAACCGGTATAGAAAATCTACCTCTACCGGCCGTTAGAGGAAGTAGAAGGTAGGCGGCGCATCTAAGAAGGCTACGAAAGAGAGTAAGTATATCTAACCGGTAACTATACCGGTATACTAACCGGTATAGCTACCCTAATCTCTATACCGTCCAATAGGTCTAATAAGGAGGAGAGTAAGGAGGATAGTACTAGCGCTAACCCCTATAATATTGCGGACGAGGCTACTATCGCTATATAAGTAGTATCTAAGGCCTAGGCGGGTAAACTTAACGAGTAGGTTAACCGGTAGGCTAACTAGTATAGGTACTATTAAGTTGAGACCTAACAGGATACGTAGTTAGCAGCGGAGTAGAGTAAGAGATTAATCTTCAACTAGTTAATAGCTACAGGGTATATAGTAATATATTAGGAACCAATGCGTTAATTATGTTAGATGTCTATCTAAGCTAAAAGGGGAGAGAAGGTGTCTTACGACAAGCTAAGTCATCGTAGACGCCTTAGACTATTAGATTATAACCTAACTGTTAGCTCCCCTTAAGATGCTACATCTTAACAGGTACTAGTATACTAACTAGTATATAGCTCGGACCTCTACCGTTTCCCCAACTTCTAGAATAGTAAGAAGAATTACCGCCTCGCCTAGAAATTTATATAGGCTTAGGGCCTAGAGTATCCTTATAGTTTATATAAGTCTATTAGGCTAGAGCGTAAGTACTAGTACTCGTACTAGTACCCCTACCGGTATATATAACGGTATACTAACCGGTTTATAGACTATAACTTTAATATCTATGTTATTGTCTCGTTCTAGGGCTAGTCTTAAAAGAGAGATAAGTTAAGTCACGTGGCGGTATTCTTTAGAGAGGCTAAAGTAAGCTAAGCGAAGATAAATAATAGGAATAAGAGTTATATTCCAATTAGTGAGATAGTAACATAAGTTAAACGCATTAAAACCATAAGGGTTCTTAGCGTTCCTAAATACAACGGAGACTCGTATACTATCCGGTATTAGGCGTCCGTCTATCTATTCGACCGGTCGCCTAGTCGTGTAGTCGTGTACGTTTATACGCTACTTCTATAGTCGTGTTCGACCATGCACTAAGCGCGCGGTCGTACACGTAACCCGGACGTAAGGTCCCTTCCTCTTCCTAGCGATTAGTTCTTGTCTTCTAATTCTTCCTCCTATACTACGTCCTACACCGTCCTTTATCCGAACCGTAACACTATCCCCCTTCCTACTAAAACTCGTCCTCGAGTTTCTTTCTTTTCCTATAAGTTCCTATCTTTTACTATAAGCGGCGAGCGGCTAATACGTTAGGAGCGCCGCGAACGTTAAGCACTAGGTATCGAAGCCGAGGGCCGCGAGATGCCATCCCTATGTTCTAGTTACTAGAAGGCTAGAGTGCCTAAAGGAAAGAAGAGTCCTCGTTACGTAGTAGATGTACGTTTTAGGTGTTACTCGGAGTGCGTTTATAAGGGTATTAAGTGTAACGTAACTATTACGTAGACTAAGTAGGAGCGGCTTCGTAACTAGCGTCGAAAGCTAAAGCGAGAGCTTAATAAGGCTAAAGAGAAGGTAATAGAGGCGATGTTAAAGGTGCATCGTCTTAGGAAACAGCTACGCGTTACTAAGGATAGAGAGGAAAAGGCGATAGCGAAGGATTTCGAGGATCTTCGCAGTTTACCGAGCGTAGGTATCGATGCCTTTTCCGCGCCTTCGTCCTACCTTCTCGTTCCTAAAGGTAGCCCCGAAGAACTAGAGGGGGTTTTCTAGATGTCGATTCCTTCCTAGGAGGACCTTTCGATAATTCCGGATAATGCCCTCTAGTTATATCCGACCCTAGGGGAAGCCGTAGTAGCTTCTTCGAGCGCTAGCCCCTCTAGTAGATAGGTATTAGTTTCTTATAGGGGATATGTTTATGTAAGTTCTTCGTTTCCCTTATTAAACCCGGTTATGTAGCTTAGTGGTTAGAGCGTAAGCTGTTTACACTCTTAAGGTCGTAGGTTCGATTCCTACTCTAGCTACTTTCTAGCTAATTAGTCTCTAACGCGGGGGTTAGTCTACTAGACCGTTTTTTATACTCCTAGAGCCTTTACTAACAGTTTCGTAGGTTCCTTTCTAGTTCCTAGGTATTTTCTAATTCGTCGTATCCTTTCTATTTAACAAGGTATCGCTAACCTCTCTTATCTAGGATCTTTTCGACTTCGAATTCGTTTTCTGCTTCCGGCTTGAAATAGAAGCTCTCCTAGTAAGGTGTTTCGGCGTCTACGGGTTCTAACTTAGAAATGTGGAAGACTAGGTAGATTTTCGCGTTAGGTGGTAGTCGTAGGCGGTAGTTAACTAGTCCTATAACTTTGTCGATGAAAAATGGTCCGACCTTAACGTAATCTAGTTTCTTAGTCTATCTTCTTATTCTCAAGTTTTTTATAAGGAGATAGACCTTATCCCCCTCTTTTAGTAGAGGTGCTATTTTTCTCGTGTCCTACTATTATTAAGACAGTTTTTATTATGTATCTTCGATCGCCTTATGTGTTTCTTTATGCACTTCCTTAAGAGTATCCGTTGTCACGATTGCTCTTTCGGCTTATAGGTAAGATCTAGGTGTTCCGAATAGGTTAGGATCTTTACTAAAGTTCGCATAAAATGGCGTCGTTAAAGTTGTCTCCGATTTGTGGTTATTTAGTACGATCTACGCTATTAGTAGTAATGAAACCCAGTTGTCTTATGCATAATTAATATAGTGTCGTAGGTATTGTTCTAGCGTTTAATTTATCCTTTTGGTTTATCCGTCTATCTCCGGATAATATGCTATTAATAGCTTATGTTTAATTCCGATCGTTCCTATAAGCGTCTTCTAGTAGTTTAATATGAATAGCTTGTCTCTATCCGTTATAAATGCTTAAGGGAAACCGTAGTATTGAATAAGTCTATCTAGTACAAGGTATCCGAGCTGCTCTACATTGTATGTTTCCGATATAGGAATAAAGTGTACGTATTTTATAAATCTATTAACCATAACTAGTATTATGTCGTATAGTTGTTTCGTAACTTAGTCTCTTAACGGTAGAAGTTTCGTAATAAAGTCTATTATAACTTCGTTCTATGGTTTCGTCGGTAGTGTCCTAAACTATAGGTAACCGTATTTTACATGTCTCGTAGCCTTGTTCCGTTAGTAGTGTACGTATTGTTTAATATAGCGTAACACCTTAAGTCTCATTTATGGGAATGAGAAACTGCGCTGTATTAGGTCTATTGTCTTCGAAGTTCTAGGGTGTCTATAAATTAGTCCGTCGTAATGTTGTCGTATATATTCTTCTTCTTGATCCTTAGGTACTTAGTATTTCCCTTGCGATATAGGGAATTGTTCGTCCTTATCGCCTAATATTCGTACGATGTTATTAAATTCTCTTATGTTAGCACTAAGACTTCCGTCGGGGTTTGTCTTTAATATTTTGTGTTGCACTAGTTCTTTTCCTTCTATGTAGTCGCTTCTTTGGCTTAGCGCGTCGGCGCGGCTATTCTCTCGTCCTAGAGTATATGTAAGGGGCAGCCCAGTGGCTAACCCCTACATGTGGCCTTGCATGTGACATGCGGTCGCGACCGGCTGCCAAGCCGCACGTGACACGCATGAGTACACCTTGCGACGCGCGATGCGTCTTGAACAAAAGGCAAGAATTAGTTCATCTACGACTGGCAGGTCGTGGGCGTGCTATACATTGCGACATCCCCTTAACAGTATATTTAATTTCGAACTTATACTGTCCTAGTAGCTCCGACTAGCGGGCTTGCCTTCGAGTAAGTTCTTTCGTCGTCGTAAAGTACGTAAGATTCTTATAGTTAGAAAGAATCGTTAACTTCGGTAGGCCCTCGACATATACTCTCTAATGTTACATAGTAGTAACAATAGCTAGAAGCTCTTTATTATGGATGTCGTAGTTCTATTCCGCTATAGTTATTTTCCGGGAGTAATAGGCTACTAGGTGTCTCTACCTATTGTGTGTCTATGTTAGACATGCGCCTATTGCTATATTAGACGCGTCGGTCTCAATGTAGACTTCCTTACTACTATCGAATAGTCGAAGCGTAGGGGCTAAAGCGCATTATTCCTTAAGTTTTTTAAATGCTTCAATTTATTCCTTTCCCTATTTCTAGGTGACGTCTTTTCTTATAAGCATCGTTATTAGTGCTGCTGTCTTTACGTAGTCCTTAATGAATTTCCGGTTGTAGTTTACTAGTCTAAGGAATAATTGTACATCCTTAACTGTCTTTAGTTCTAGCTATTCTCTAATTGACTGTGTCTTCGTAGGGTCGATCGTTATCCCTATAGTACTAATAATAAAGCCTAAGAATTTAACTTCTTTCTTATAGAATTCGCATTTCTCGGGTACCGTCTTGAATCCTAATTGCGTAAGTCGTTCGAAGACGTCCTAGACTTGTCTTATGTGTTCCTATAGGGATCCTTTTATGTAGACTAGTATGTCGTCTATGTAGCTAATAACGCATACGTCGAGTAGGTCTCTAAGTGTTTTATTAATAAGGTCCTAGTAGGATGCGGGTGCGTTAGTCAATCCTATCGGCATAACTAAGAATTCGTAGAGTCCGTATCTTATTCTAAAAGCGGTTTTCCATTCTTCTCCTTCTACTATTCGTATAGCATAGAAGGCATCTCGTAGGTTAATCTTCGTGTACTAGTCCGATCCGGTTAATCTATCTTGTGCTTCTTCGATGTTAGGTAGCGGGTATCGGTTCTTAATCGTGATCTCGTTTAACTTCCTATAGTCTTATACGAGTCGTAACTTCCCGTTTACTTTTAGAACGAACATGTATAGAGTTCCTATACTCGAGGTAGATCTTCTTATCTATCCTTTAGCTAGCTTCTCCTTTAGCTATTCTCGTAGGGTCTATAGCTCTTTCTTAGACATTTAATATAGGGGTCCCTATAGAGGCTCTTTCCCTAGCTGAATGTTAATCTTATAATCCTATAGGCGGTGCTTAGGTAAGGCGGTTTTACCTCTCTCCTCTTTAAAGAGTCGCGACTACTTACGATACTCCTTAGGAATACTTAACTCTAAGATGTTAGTATTCTTCGATAGTGCGTTACTTCTATTACTTCTAGTAACTTCGTAACCCGGCGGCCCTACGCTAGTATCTATCCCGGTCGAAGGTAGTTCTTCTATCCTTCTGTTCGGCGTAAGCTATATCTCGTTTAGCTGTTTCCTTACCTTATCTACTAGTGAACGCTGCTACTACGTAGGCTAAATGTCGATAACGTAATCGCATTCCCTAAATGTAAGTACTCCTCTTCTCTAGTCGATTACTAGATTGTACTTTCTTAACTAAGGCATACCTAATACTATGTTATAACTAGCTATATTAGTAACATCTAAGGTAATATTCTCGTGGTGCTATTAGATAGCTAGTAGTAATAGTGTCGTCTCCCATTCTACGCTAGGTAACGATAATCCGTTTACCGCGATCAACTCGTAACCCTATTTCTTCTTTAGGGTAGCTAACCCGTTTCTTCTTATAAAAGACTCGGAGATAAAATTCCCCGCTACTCCTAAGTCGATTATAACACTAGTCTTATATCCGTTAACGATTGCTTATGTCTAGAAAACTGTATTTAATGTCGATGCGTAAGTCTAAGTATTGTATAACTCCCTTTAGTCGCTTATTCCGGGGGAGCTGATCCTTTTCCCGAATGGTATTTAGTACGCTATGCTTCGTGCCTAGAGGCTTCGGCTAGAACCTATAGCCCGTTACCCTATGTCCACACTTGTAATCTATTACGTTCCTAGATCTTCTACGTTTCTAAGTAGAGTACGCGTGCGTGTTGCACTATATTGCGTAATCTATTCGATATAAATGTTCCTAACGGTGTAAGATATCCGGTTCCTATTATTCGGCTTCCTATCGGTAGTCGTTCTATAACGGCGGTTACTAGATTCTCGGTTGTCTCTATAAGTAGGTATCCCTAGGCTATGCCTCGTAGGGTGTAAAGTGTCTTGTTAAACTTAATAGAGTGTAGCCTCCTTCGTCTACCTATCTTAGGTAGGAATTCCTCGTGCCTTCTTTATAGGTAGATAATTATGTCGTACAGTTTCTTAGGTACATCTACCGTAAAGGTGAGCTGTTCGTTGTCGTCGTTAGTGTCGCTCTCTTCTCCTTTGGAGGAATCTTCTTCGCTTAATTCTTCCGGATCCTATTCTTCCTTAATAGTATTTAGCCCGGTAGTTTCTTAACTTTCTTCCTATGATTCTAGTGACTATAATCCGTTCCATCCTAGGTCCTGATTTTCTTTATCGCTTCTATCTTCGTTAAAGTAGGATTCATCGATATCTACTTCTCGGAGCGTGGCGTTTTACCTATACGTCGCTCCTAGGGTTCCTCGTAGTTACTAAGGCTAATACCCTACGCCTAACTTCGCGGCGTAGTAAACTTAACACGAGTCTTAGTAATAGAATCGCTAATGAAGGCTTCTATAACCATTTCGAGACTCGGATTCGATCTCGTAGTCGACTCTTCGTGTTATTATGTTAAACTATCGTAGTTAGTTCTTTGCATTAAATGGAATGACTACCATTTACTGCCTATAGTATCCTCCTCGTCCTTCTAAGGGGTCTAGGAGAGGCGTCGTGCTTCTATTACTAGCTCTCTCCCCTACTCTCCGAGTATAGTCGGTATCTCCTCGAGATCTAACGCTACTCTTAGATTTACTAGTTCGGGGTTGCATTATATTAAATTGCTCGCGGCGCACTATATTCTTACCGCGGCAATCCCGTACTATATAATCTTCCTTACTATAGGCATAGTATATAAGTTTTCCTTTTCCTTTAAAGGGCTTTCCGTAGCCCCTACTCTTATCGATCCTTCATCCTCGTTAGGTAACGTCCAGTTCTATTAGCTATGGTCTATAGTAGGGCTAGCTTTGTCGTAAGAATTCTCCCTTCGTAACGTATCCTCCTAAGGGTCTACGGTCCGGAGCATATCCTACTATACCTCCTACTTTAGAGTCGTATTTCTTTTCCTAGTGTCGTTCCTAGAGCTAGTCATCGATGTTAATCGACGCCTTTATTAGCTCTTCGAGGTTAGTAATCTATCCCCCGTGTCTTATTAACTCGTCCTTAACGGAGTCCTTAAGTCTACGTCGGAACATAGTTATTAACGCCGTCTAGTCCCATCTAGTAATTTGTCCGTATTCTTCGAATTTAGCGGTATACTCTAAAGTAGACGTCTTCTGTTTTAGGTGTTGAATGATTCGTATAGCCTATTAAACTTCGTTCGAGGTTCCAAAGATTGACTTTATCTTATCTTTAAAGAGGGTATAGCTCCTAAACATTCTAGTAGGGTCTAATCGTCCTATACCTTTAAGGTATTCCTTAAGGTAAGGTTTAATCTAGTTCTACGCATTTCCGCGAAGGTACGTAATAGCGAAGATAGTTCTTTTATCGGCATCGACTAGGTTAAACATAAGATATATATCTATCTAATTGATCCAGTCGTCGAACTTAGCCCTATCTCTATAGAAGAGGTCTAGCTTAGTAGCCTTAACGTCGTTCTTCCTTAGAGTAGGCTCGTTATCGTTATTAGACTTATCGTCCTTCGTAGTAGTCTATTATAGTAGCGCACGGCGGATGCTTCCTACTTCGCTAGGGGCGGGTGTTCCCCTACTAGCTACTTAAGTAGCGCTTATCCTAAGGGCGTTCAAAGTGTTATTATCTCGTTCTAGGGCTAGTCTTAAAAGAGAGATAAGTTAAGTCACGTGGCGGTATTCTTTAGAGAGGCTAAAGTAAGCTAAGCGAAGATAAATAATAGGAATAAGAGTTGTATTCCAATTAGTGAGATAGTAACATAAGTTAAACGCATTAAAACCATAAGGGTTCTTAGCGTTCCTAAATATAACGGAGACTCGTATGCTATCCGGTGTTAGGCGTCCGTCTGTCCATTCGACCGGTCGCCTAGTCGTGTAGTCGTGTACGTCTATACGCTACTTCTATAGTCGTGTTCGACCATGCACTAAGCGCGCGGTCGTGTACGTAACCCGGACGTAGGGTCCCTTCCTCTTCCTAGCGATTAGTTCTTATCTTCTAATTCTTCCTCCTATGCTACGTCCTGTACCGTCCTTTATCCGAACCGTAACAATCTACTACTATAACTTCGGTAAGGTCTTTAGGGTAAATATAGCTAGTAAGCTCTAGACCCTATATAAGAAGTATACTTAAGTAGAGCTTAAGGCTATATATAAGAAGGACAAGTAGTACTATAACTAGTTGCGATACCCGTTAATATACCGGTTAGGATACCGGTACTATACTTTGTATAAGATAGTAATTTAGGCTATCGAGGTCCCTAGTACCGGTCTAGTTACCGGTATAATGCTTTATATAAGATAGTAATTTAGGCTATCGAGGTCCCTAGTACCGGTATAGATACCGGTATAATGCTTTATATAAGATAGTGATTTAGGCTATCGAGGTCCCTAGTACTAGTATAGATACCGGTTTAGTGACTAGTAGAGGTTTAATATATAAATATATGTTCTAAAAATCCCTTACCGTAGTAATTAATACTATTAAGCTTCTATATACTATAATTTAGCTATCTTAAAGATAAGTCTAACTTATAACAATATAGATTTAAGGACCCTTATATAGTAGCTATCGTAATCTAATAGATATAATGTTAAGTTAAGACCTTACAGGATACGTAGTTAGCAGCGGAGTGGAGTAAGAGATCAATCTTCAACTAGCTAATAGCTACAGGGCATGCAGCAATATATTAGGAACCAATGTGTTAATTGTGTTAGATGTCTATCTAAGCTAAAGGGGAGAGAAGGTGTCTTCCGACAAGCTAAGTTATCGTAGATGCCTTAGGCTATTAGATTACAACCTAACTGTTAGCTCCCCTTGAGATGCTACATCTTAACATATAATACTATTAAAGTTACTTTAAATTAATTATACTACTCTCTTTTAAAATTCGTAGCTACTATACCTCTAGTACTATAATATATAATCTATAGTACTATACTACTATTTAGTATGTATATATTAGTAATTAAGGTATAGCTATATTCCTTTACCTTAACCTCGCGTTCGGTTTATCCCTTATAGTATTTTATAGATAATAGTACTACGCCTCTAGACTATTTAGACCTATATTGTATATACTATTATATAGTATATTACTACTAGATATGTATATACTAGTAGTAAAGCTATAGTTAATCTCTATAGTCTAATTGTATACTAGATCTATCTTTTATAGCGTATTTATTTATATATATTAGGTGTCTACCTATTCTATAGTATAGACAAAATAGTATTATTAACTTCTAGTTGAATTTAGGTATATAGTATAGTTTTAAGTTCTATAATTACTTAATCGGTACTACTTCGTTTACCGCTAGTAAGGTACTCCTATATAGTAATTCTAATCTTATACCTCTACTATTAGACCTATATTTTAAGTTTATGGGCTAAATAGTATAGTAATAGAGTAATAGAGGTTAGGATTTAGCCTTATACTATAGTAGATAGCTGTCGTCCTATAGAGAGCGCCTTCACGCGGCGGACGACGTAAGTATCTTCGTTACGACGAAGAGAAACTAAGACTCTCTCTCTCGAAAAATACAAGCCTACTCGACTCGAAACAAGAAAAGACAGGTCGGACGAACCGAACGAACGAGATACGCTCAAAATCTACAAACAAGAACTCCGGAACTGCGAGAAGGGAAAGCGACGTACATAGCGTACACGTCGCTCGAACAACGAAGGCGCTGTCTACCTGTCGTCCCGGCAAACCACGTAAACTGCCGGCTGGAACCAAGAGAGGCGTTTAGGGGCGCAAACCACGTATACTGCACGGCTGGAACCAAGAGAGGCCGAGGGGGGGACGACAGCGAGGCCACTGCGACCGAGGAGCTACACTCGAGACCGGAGAACGCGACTGGATTGAAACAGAGGCAACGGGTGTTTCTTGGGATTTTGCTCGGTGCGTACGGGTACGGCCGGCTTGGCTTTTTAAAACAAGAACGAGACACGGGCGCAAAACTTGTCTCGCCCGGGGCAAGGCGACAAACCGCAATTCTCGACAAGACACGACTACCGGGTACGCGCGTACTACGCCGCAATATATTCGATTTACGGTTCGAATAGCGAGCGTTGCTCGCATCTTTTAAGGAGTTTTTACGTCCGGGGTACGACGGGGCTTTTCTCCTTCTCTCAAATTTTGGTCTCGTTCTCGAGACCCGTGTTGCATAGTCTTTGACTCAAATAGCACGTTAATGGAATAATCAATCAATATAGTAGATAGCTCTATAATTACTTAATTAGTACCGCTTTTCCTACTACTACTAGGATACTCCCTATTAGAGGTTCTAGCTACTATACCTCTAGTACTATAGGTCTATATATATATCTACTACTAGAGATAGAGATATACTAAGAAATAGAGTTTAATAGTAGTAAAGAAGATAAGATAAATATAGTTTTAAAGAATATCTAGTATATATAGTAGGACTTTTTCCTCTTAATTTAGTATTTCCTAAGATAGATAGACTCTATAGGCTCTATAAACTTCTATAAATCCTCTTTAGTATATAACAAAAATACCTATTATAGTAGTAGTCCTAAATAGTATATATATATTACTATCTACTAATGTAAAATGCTTTAAGCGTCTATTTTAATTATCTATTATTTATATGTCCCCTAATACTTATTAATTCTATCTACTTAACTTAGGAATTCTTCTTTAATATTATTGTTATATATTCCCTATTATACGTATATAATTAAATAGGAAGTATAGTATTAGGAATATATTAATAAGAACTATACTAGTATATATACCGGTTACTCCTCCTATACACGGCGTAACTGCTCTCTACGCTCCGCTTACTATATTTCTATCTTAAATCGTTTACGCTTAAGTTACAATCGTTAACGTTTAATCTTAATTTAATGTTGCTCCCTCTTATAGCGTAGCCGTTCCTCTTACTCTTCTAGCTGCACTCTTTATTCTTATAGGCGTAAGGCTATAGCCTTATCCTATACCCTATTAATAGCCTAATTAAAGAGTCTATACCGGTGCGTTAGCTAGTCGGTCTACCGGTATATATAACGGTACGTACGGTAGGGAGGACCGTAGCGAGGATCGTAGTAGTAGTAATAAACGTAACCGGACACTTTACCGTGCACTACCCCGTATAGACGGCGTTTATAATCTCCTTCGAGTCGACACGCTTACGCTTCGTCTTATAGGGGGGTTACTACGAAGGCTTAATAAACCTCTTCGGCTTATATTAATTAGTCGTCTAGTTATATAAGTTAGCTCGAATGCCTTATCGCTAAGTACCGGTACCTCGACCGGTAGTCCTTTAGTACGCCTACGTTTATCGAGTATTACCTACCTTTTGCGCTCTATAGTATATTAGTAGACGAACCGGTAAGGATACTAGTATATATACTCTCCTTTCTAAGATCCCTATTTATACAATTAACGATATTCCTCGAGCAATTATTGTCTTTAATACTATACACCTTAAAGGTAAAGTATTTATCGTAGTCTTTTCGATCTAGGTACATACTTATAAGGATAGCCGGTAGGAGGTTCCTCCTTATACTAGTTAAGTTACTCTTATTTATAGACTGCTCGATAGTATTATCGTAGCTATTAATCTACTTAAAGATATAATATAGCATCCGGGTACAGGCCTTATAAGTATCTATACGTATTATAGGGTAGGCTTTATAAGCTACCTATGCTTAATAATCTAGTCTATAAGCTAGAAGAAGTTAGTAGCTACCGTTATATCGACCGGTATATATACTATAAATAGCTCTAAGTATCTCTATATATAAAGCCTCGCTCCGTACTATACAAATCTAAAGCATATAGCTACTAGGACTAGAAGCCGTAAATGCCTATCTAACGACGCCCTCAATAGTTCTTCGAAGGTAGATCCGGTAAAAGACAACTTAATTCTAGAGATTCTTAACCTATCTACGTTAATTAGGGTCCTTCGAGTCGAGGTACATTCCGAAGCCTCTACCGGTTAGTCTACCGGTATGTTAACCGGTAAAGATAGGATATACATTTTAATTGCCTAGGCCCTATATCTATCGTATAGCCTTAGAAGCTAGCACCGTCTAGGTTATAGTATCGCTAACGAACGACTCGACCTATAACCCCCTAAAGTAAAGAAAAGAATTGTTTAAATATTACCTTATACGTCTCTATAGTCTTACTACCTATAAACGCCCTTCTAAGTATATATACTATTAATTAGCTACCGGTTTATATACTAGTCGACGAACCGGTTCTTATATTTACCTTACTCTTCTACTAGCGTCGTAAAGATAATCTCGTTTATATCCTTTTATCGGATCCGTTTATACAATATATCTACCTTAAAGATACCCTAGTTAAGGAAGATTTCTACTTGTCTCCGGAGGAAGTAGATTACTATAGAACTATATTCTAGATTATCGTAGATCTTTTAGATATATTGCTAGTTATAATTAGCTACTAGTAGGGATACCGGTATATAGATGTTAGGTTTAGTATAACCTAATAATATTATAAGTTAAGAAGATAAGCTTAATCGGGTTTGTTCTCGGGCCGATAGGAAGTTAAGGGAGAGTAATAAAGCAGTAGCTGTCTTGTCTTGTAAAGACTAAGTAGTAGTAAGGCAGAGGTTAGGTTATAGTGTATTCTAAACAGTAATATTAAACAGTGAGTTAAACGCCTCGAAACTATACGGGGTCCTTAGCGTTCCTAAATACAAAGGAGACTCGTAGTTGTATTTCGTCCGATTACTTAATTACTAGTAAGCGAGTAATCTCGAATTACCGAGTTACTAGTAAGCGAGTGATCTCGAATTACTAAGTTACTAGTAAGCGAGTAATCTCGTATAGCGTACGTAATCTTATTGGCTAATAGCTATATATACCGTCGTAGCTTAACCCGAACCGTAATACTATCCCCCTTCCGGCCTAGCTTCGTCCCGAAGCTTATATAAGATAATATAATAGCCCCTCCTCGTAAGTTAGTAACGATGTCTTCTTTATCTTCTAAGAATCGTCTTCGGCTAGTAAAGGAGATTAACGAATACGGCCGTCTAGTAGATCTTACCTACGATTATTATTTTCTTAACGGGGCTTTCTTTTATTACTATAGAGGGAAACTTCCGTCTTTGGTACTCGGAGTATATTCGTCGTAGGCGTAAATACGTAAACCTATCCTAGGAGTCTCTTAATAAGACTCGTAAGGAGTATAAGAAAAAGGTCGAAAAGGATAAGGAGTGTTAAGTTAAGACCTTATAGGATACGTAGTTAGCAGCGGAGTGGAGTAAGAGATTAATCTTCAACTAGCTAACAGCCATAGGGCATGTAGCAATATATTAGGAACCAATGCGTTAATTGTGTTAGATGTCTATCTAAGCTAAAGGGGAGAGAAGGTGTCTTCCGACAAGCTAAGTTATCGTAGATGCCTTAGGCTATTAGATTATAACCTAACTATTAGCTCCCCTTAAGATGCTACATCTTAACACTCCTACTTATCTTATATAGGAGGTTATAGTCTACTCTTCTCCTATTAGTAGTATTTAGACCTCTATAATAGGTTAAGCTAGCTTATAAACCTCTAGAAGTATAGACTAGTCTTTAGCTTTATGAACCTATCTACAACTATCTTAGATGTTAGGGTGTACTTAACAGTAATAAGTCTTTTCTACTAAAGTTTCCTAATAGCATTGTAGGCAATGTTAATATGCTTTAACTTGTTATGAACATATGCATTCCTTACTAGGGTAAGGGTAGCTTAGTTATTACCTCTTAATTAGACTAGTCTTAAGCTTAATATAGTCTCCTAGTTTCTAGTAATCCTTAGTTAATAGGAACAGTCTCCTACTAACTCTAGACAGTCTATCTCCCTTAGTAGTAAAGCTAGGAATTAGGATTGCTTTGCATATGCATTTATAGCTATGTATTTAGCTTCTATTGTAGATGTTGCTATAGACTTTTGCTTCTTACTTATCTAGGAGACTAGTGCCCTATAGATGAAGAAGACATACCTAAGGATAGAGACTCTATCTACTTTGTCTATTGCATAATTAGAGTTATAGCATCTAACTAGGCATCCTTCTCTATGCCTAGAGAAGATAAGGCTAAGATTAGGATATAACCTTAGATATCTTATAATCTTCTTTAAAGCCTTTATATAGTAGGTGGATAGGTTACTTATAAATGAGTTTATCCTTCCTAGGGCAAAAGCAATATCTAGCCTTGTAATTGTTGCTAGCTATATCTATATACTATTAATACTCTAGTACTCTGCCTTGTTACACCTCTTATCTATATAGCTTAAAGGTTTAAGAGCCTTATAGCTATCTATAGGTAAGTGTGTTAGTGCTGCCTTCTTATAGTTTATCCCTATCTTAGTAAGGTTGTCCCTAATAAAGTGTCCCTAGTTAAGTTTTAGGATTCCTCTCCTCCTGTCCCTTGTAACTCTTATACTAAGGATCTTTTTAGGTTCACTAAGATCTTTAATCTTAAAGACTTTGCTAAGTTCTCTTTTAAACTAGAGAATATCTATCAACTTTAGTGCAGTAATTAGAATGTTATCTATATATATAAGAATTATAATCTCTTTTTCCTTATAAATAAGTAGGCATAGATCTACCTCTAACTATGTGAATCTAATCTCTCTAAGCTTTAACACACAGAGTTAATTCTAATCTCTAGCTGCTTACTTAAGTCTATACAAGCTTTTAAGGATCTTAAACACTATGTTTAGTAGAAGCTTAACTCCCAGTAGTAGTAATATAAAGATGTCTTTATAAAGGGTGCTTTCTGTAAACGCATTGTTTACATCCACTTAGTAAAGATAGAGATCCTTCTTGCATATAATAGCTATAAACACCCTAAGGGTGTCCTATCTAACTATAGGCGTAAATGTCTCTATAAAGTTAACACTAAACTTCTATGAAAAGCCCCTTATAACTAGCCTAGCCTTGAACTTTTTAATGGCTCTACTAATGCTTCTTTTTATATTAAAGACCTATCTTAACGTAACTAAGTTTGCTTCTTTTAGTGGAACAGCATTCTCCTAGGTGTTATTACTCTATAGAGCATCTAGCTCCTTCTAGATTGCTTCCTTCTAAAGGTGTCCCTATTTCTTGTTATTTATAGCATCCTTATAGGACTTTAGAATTAGGATCTCTTACTTGTATGCAATAACTTCTATAGTTGCTACAAAGGCTATCTCCTTAACTTCTTCTAGGAATTTACTATCCTATAGTACTAAATTATCCACTAATTACATAGCTGTAAAGAAAGCTTAGTAGTAAGTAGCAAGGTTCTCTAAGAGGTCTATTACTTCTCCTACTTTAGTAGCTAGTTTAGGTATAGGGACTATAGATCTTAGGGCTTTCTATTTCTATTTATAGCCCTTAACATTATAGTTAGCCCTCCTCTTACTAAGGGATAATCTAAGAGTAGTTACTTATGTCCTAGTAACATTCTTTTCCTAGAGATCTAGTAAGCTTATCTTAATTAGCTTATCGATTTTCTGAAATTCCCCTATATTCTTTAGAGGCTAGGGAAGTTGCATAAACAGCTTTCTTAGCTAGGCTATTACTAGGCTACTCTGCTAAATAATTAAATAGTGAATAGGTTGCTCTAAGGATATGTCCTTCCTTAGCCTCCCTAAGGGTCTCCTAGCTAGTGCATTGCTTAATAGATTCAATTTTATAACATTGAGATCTATATTACCTCTAGGTTAGTCCTTAAAGAAGTCTACACGTATGTGTTGTTTAATAGCTTTTATGTCTAGTTCCTAAAAGAGCTAGGCCTTAGCTGTGTTTTTAACGTATCTAACAAACACTGCTTCTTTACCTCTGTTTATTAGTTTATTACTTCTTGCCTATTAAGGCTAGGATCTTATGTCTATATAGATAATAGCTTTGTATCCCTAAACCTTTAAATAGTTAATAGTTAGCTTAATACTATTAAAGGCTTTATCTAGTGAAACCTTAAACCTATTATAGTCTAGACTATTTAGTAGTTTGTTCCTTATGTAGGTTTGGGCTTCTGGTGCTTTAGGCTAGAATTCAATTAGTATCTTAGCCTCTTTAAGCATTGCCCTTATAGAGTCTTCTAAGGTTTGTATTGACCTTTTAACTAGTCTATTTTAGAGCGAGTTGTATGCCTTAGTATACTCCAGCCTAATTTCTAAATTCTTCTCCTACTGCTTAACTAATGTAATAAGTTCCCTTGCATTATTAAGCCTAACTGCTTTTAACTGTGCTAATGATTTCCTCTCTGCCTTAATCTTCTAGTTCTAGAGAGTAACTAGAGCATCTTCTCTTTTCTTAAGAGAACAGGTCTACTTCTTTCTAGAGAAGTTATTAACAATCTTAAGCTAGTATTTGAACCCTAACCTTAATATTAGCAGTAGACTACATATGTTAATAGATATAAGGGTAAGTCTTTTAGATCTTCTCTTAGTAACTTTGCCTTTGTATTTCTTTATCTTTACTATTAAACACACTCTACACTAGTGGAAGCTATCCCTAGGAATAGGAATAGGTTCTTTTAAGTCTATTACCTTATAAAGATTCTAGAGCAAGTTCTTCCTAAAGTGTGTAAATCTTCTATACTAAAGCTCCCACTATTTTAGGTTAGTCTCTAATTCAGTAGTTACAAAGGCATTAGCATTCTCTATTAGTGGTGTATATAATAAGTGATGTGCCCTTTCTTGTAGTAGAGGAGAAATCTCATTAATGAATAGAACCCCCCTAAATATAATAAAACAAGGTATATATGCTTCAAAGTCGTAGCTTAGGTCCTACTAAGGCTTTTAGTATAGAATAGTAAGGTTCGTAGGTATAGATACTAAGGCCTACTTAGTAGGGTAAAGAAAGAGCGGTGTAGTCTCGGAGCTAGGACACAGGTCTATCTCTCCTAGTAGAGTTCTAAATGACTTACTTAAAGTCCTTCTTAATAGTATCTCGATGCAGTTCTACCTGTAGAGTGTCTTTAAGGTATTAGCTTATAGTAAGCCGTATAGAGTCCTTTTCTAAATTACCTATTACTTAGTATTAAACTAAGCTCCTTAATAGGACAGATAGGGTAGACTTCTGCTTCCTAGATGTTTTCTGCTATAATAGCAAGGGATACAAGTAACCTGTACTAATATAGGTTGCTCTTACTCCTACACAAACCCGGGCTTATAACCTGTTAAGTTGAGACCTTATAGGATACGTAGTTAGCAGCGGAGTAGAGTAAGAGATTAATCTTTAACTGGCTAATAGCTACAGGGCATACAGCAATATATTAGGAACCAATGCGTTAATTGTGTTAGATGTCTATCTAAGCTAAAGGGGAGAGAAGGTGTCTTCCGACAAGCTAAGTTATCGTAGATGCCTTAGGCTATTAGATTACAACCTAACTGTTAGCTCCCCTTAAGATGCTACATCTTAACAAGGAGGACCTTACGGAAGTCCTAGCGCGGTTAATGCGTAATAAGGCAATACTTTACTAAGCGGAGGAGCGCGCGCGTAAGAAGGCGCTTTATTTAGAGGCTAAGATAGAAGCCTCCGGCGAGATTAAGGATGTCGATTGTCCTACCCCGGATGCGACTATTAGTCTGTCCCCTACGGTATAGTCCTCGATCGACTTTATTAATAACGCGATCGATTTCTCCGTTCCTTCTAGTTCTACTAGGTAGCTACGTAGGTCCTATTCTTTAGGAACTATTAGACCTTTTACTAACAGTTATGTAGGTTCTTCTCTAGTTCCTAGGTATTTTCTAATTCGTCGTATCCTTTCTATTTAATAAGGTATCGCTAACCTCTTTTATCTAGGATTCTTTCGACTTCGAATTTGTTTCCTACTTCCGGTTTAAAATGGAAGCTCTCTTAGTAAGGTGTTTCGGTGTCTATAGGTTCTAGTTTAGAGATATAGAAGACTAGGTGGATTTTTGCAATAGGTAGTAGTCGTAGGCGGTAGTTAACTAGTCTAATGACTTTCTTAACTAAAAATAGTCCGACCTTAACGTAATCTAGTTTCTTAGTCTATCTTCTCGTTCTTAAGTTTTTTATAAGGAAATAGACCTTATCCCCCTCTTTAAGTAGAGGTTCTATTTTCCTTGTGTTTTATCGTTGTTAAGATAGTTTTTATTATGCATCTTCGATCGCCCTACGTGTTTTTTTATACACTTCCTTAAGAGTATCCGTCGTTACGATTACTCTCTCGGCCTATAGGTAGGATTTAGGTGTTCTAAATAGGTTAGGATCTTTACTAAAGTTTGCGTAGAATAGCGTCGTTAAAGTTGTCTCTAATTTGTAGTTGTTTAGTATAATCTATACTATAGGTAGTAGTGAAACCTAATTGTCTTGCGTATAGTTAATGTAGTGCCGTAGATATTGTTCTAAGGTTTAATTTATTCTTTCTATCTATCTATTAGTCTCCGGGTAGTATGCCGTAGATAACTTATGCTTAATTCCAATCGTTCCTATAAGCGTCTTCTAGTAGTTAGAAGTAAATAGTTTATCCCTATCTATTATAAACGCTTAAGGGAATCCGTAGTATCGGATTAATCTATCTAGTATAAGGTATCCGAGCTATTCTACGGTATATGTTTCTAATGCAGCGATAAAGTGTGTGTACTTTATAAGTCTATTAACTATAACTAGTATTATGTCGTAAGGTTGTTTAGTGACTTAATCCTTAGATTATAGGAGTTTTATAATAAAGTCTATTATAACTTTGTCTTATAGTTTTGTTAGTAGTGTCCTAAACTGTAGTTAACTATATTTTGCGTGCCTAGTAGCCTTATTTTATTAGTAGTGTATACATCGTTTAATATAGTGTAGCACCTTCTACCTTATTTATAGAAATGAGAAGCTACGTTATATAAGGTCTACTGTCTTTATCGTTCTAGGATGTCCGTATAGAGGATCGTCGTAATATTGTCGTATACATTCTTCTTCTCGGTCCTTTAGTACCTAATATTTTCCTTACGATATAGGGAATTGTTCCTCCGTGTCGCGTAGTATCCTTACGATACTGTTAAATTCCTTTATGTTAGTACTAAGACTTCCGCCGGGGTTTATCTTAAGTATTTTGTGTTATACTAGTTCTTTTCCTTCTATATAGTCGCTTCTTCGGCTTAGCGTATCTACGCGGCCGTTCTCTATTCCTAGAGTGTATTTAATCTCGAACTTGTATTACCTAAGTAGCTCCGACTAGCGGGCTTGCCTTCGTGTTAGTTCCTTCGTCGTCGTGAAGTACGTAAGATTCTTATAGTCTAATAGAATCGTTAACTTCGGTAGGCCCTCGACGTATACTCTCTAATGCTATATAGCTACAATAATAGCTAGAAGCTCTTTATTATAGATGTCATAGTTCTATTCCGCTATAGTTATTTTCCGGGAGTAATAGGCTACTAGGTGTCTTTTCCTATTATACGTCTATATAAGACATACGCCTATTACTATATCGGACGCGTCGGTCTCGATGTAGACTTCCTTACTACTATCGAATAGTCGAAGCGTAGGGGCTAAAGCGTATTGTTCTTTAATTCTATTAAACGCTTTACTTTGTTCCTTTCCCTATTTCTAGCTAACGTCCTTTCTCGTAAGTATCGTTATTAGTACTACTGTCTTTAAATAGTCCTTAATGAATTTCCGGTTATAATTAGCTAGTCTAAGAAATGATTGTACGTCCTTAACTGTTCTTAGTTCTAGCTATTCTCTAATCAATTGTGTCTTCGTAGGCTCGATCGCGATCCCCGTAGTACTAATAATAAAGCCTAAGAACTTAACTTCTTTCTTATAGAATTCGCATTTTTCTAGTGCCGTTTTAAATCCTACTCGTATAAGCCGTTTAAATACGTCCTAGACTCGTTTCGTATGCTCCTAAAGGGATCCTTTCGTATAGACTAGTATGTCGTCTATATATATAATAACATATACGTCGAGTAGGTCTCTAAGTGTTTCGTTAACAAGGTCCTAGTAGGATGCGGGTGCGTTAGTTAATCCTATAGGCATAACTAAGAATTCGTAGAGTCCGTATCGTGTTCTAAAAGCGGTTTTCTATTCTTCTCCTTCTACTATTCGTATAGCGTAGAAGGCATCGCGTAGATTAATCTTCGTATACTAGTCCGATCCGCTTAATCTATCTTATACTTCTTTGATGTTTAGTAGTAGGTATCGGTTCTTAATAGTAATCTCGTTTAACTTTCGGTAGTCTTGTACGAGTCGTAGTTTCCCGTTTAGTTTTAGAACGAACATACATAGAGTTCCTACGCTTAAGGTAGATCGTCGTATCTATCCTTTAGCTAGCTTCTCCTTTAGCTATTCTCGTAGGGTATAGAGCTCTTTTTAGACATTTAATATAGGAGTCCCTGTAGAGGCTCTTTTCCTAGCTAAATGTTTATCTTATAATCCTATAGTACGTGTTTAGGTAAGGCGTCCTTACCTTCCTCTTCTCGGAATAATCGTAACTATTTACAATATTCCTAAGGGATGTCTAGCTCCGATTTTCTAGTTATCTTCAATAGTGCGTTACTTCTATCCTTTCCGGTAATCTCGTAACCTAACTACCCTAAGGCGGTGTCTATTCTAGTCGAAGGTAGTTTGTCTATTCTTCTAGTCGGTGTAAGCTATATCCTATTTAGCTATCTTACCTTATCTACTAGTAACCGCTATCGCTACGTAGGTTTAATAGCGATAACGTAATCGTATTGTTTAAATCTAAGTACTCCTTTTCTCTAGTCGATTACTAGGTTATGCTTTCTTAACTAAGGCATCCTAAGTATAATGTTATAACTAGCTATGTTAGTAATATCTAAGGTAATTTCCTCGTAGTACTATTAGATTGTAAGTAGTAGCGGTATCGTCTTACGCTCTATACTAGGTAAGGATAATCCGTCTACCGCGATTAATTTATAACCCTCTTTCTTTCTACGGGTAGGTAGCCCGTGTCGTTTAATAAATAATTCGGAGGCAAAATTCCCGCTCGCTCCGGAATCTATTATAGTATATGTCCGATATCTATTAACGATAATCTTCGTTCGAAACACTATTATTATTAGTGATGCTTAAGCATTTATTACTTCGTATAACTCTCTTAGGTTGCTCCTACCTAGAGAGTTAATCCTTTTCCCTATTTGTATATAGAACGTCGTACTTTGTATCTCGAGGCCTCCGCTTAAACCTAGCACGAGCCTTTCTATGTCTACACCTATAATTGGTAACGTTCCTAGATCTTCTACGTTTCTAAGTAGAGTACGCGTGCGTATTACACTATATTACGTAATTCGTTTAATACGAATGTTCCTAACGGTATAAGGTATCCGGTACCTATTATCTAGCTTCCTATCGGTAGTCGTTCTATAATAGCGGTTACTAGGTTTTCGGTTGTCTCTATAAGTAGATATCCCTAAGCTATGTGCCTTAGGGCGTCGAGTGTCTTATCAAACTTAGTAGGGTGTAGCATCCGTCGTCCGTTTATCTTAGGTAGGAATTCTTCGTACCTTCTTTATAGATATACGATTAAATTGTATAGTTTCTTCGGTATATCTACCGTAAAGGTAAGTTGTTTATTATCGTTGTTAGTGTCGCTCTCTTCTCCTTCGGAGGAATCTTCTTCGCTTAATTCTTCCGGATCCTAGTCTTCTATAATAATATCTAGCCCGGTGGTTTCTTAACGTTCTTTCTATAGTTCTAGTAACTACGATTTGTTCTATCCTAGGCCCTAGTTTTCTTTGTCTTTATTATTAAAGTAGGATTCGTCGATGTCTACTTCTTTAAGCTTAGCGTTTTACCTATGTTACGCTCCTAGGATTCCTCCCGGTTACTAAGGCTAATACCCTACGCCTAATTTTACGGCGTAGTAAACTTAACACGAGTCTTAGTAATAGAATCGCTAATAAAGGCTTCTATAACTATTTCGAGATTTAGTTTCGATCTCGTAGTCGACTCTTTGTACTATTATACTAAATTCTCGTTTCTCTTATTACTAGGTTTCGCTTGTAATTGTCTACTACTAATCCTATAGTTCGTCGTATAGGCTCTCGGTATCTAAATCCAATTCTCCTTTTAGGACGATATTGTCTTCGATGTCCTTAAATGCTTAGTTAAGGTAGTTCTTTTATTATTAGAGTTCCTCGAGTATCGATTAGTATGTTTTAGTAAACTGTTATAGCTAGTTCTATAGTCCAAATAGCTACCTATAGTATCCTCCTCGTCCTTATAAGGGGTCTAGGAGAGGCGTCGTGCTTCTATTACTAGCTCTCTCCTCTACTCTCTAAGTATAGTCGGTATCTCCTCGAGATCTAACGCTACTCTTAGATTTACTAGTTTAGGGTTGCATTATATTAAACTGTTCGCGGCGCACTATATTCTTACCGCGGTAGTCCCTTACTATATAGCTAGGTTTACCGTATCTATAGTAGGTTTGTGTTTTCTTCGAACTCTAGGATCCTCTATTCCCGTTTCTATTCCTAATCTTACGACCTTTCTCGGTAACGTCGAGCTCTATTAGCTATAGTCTATAGTATAGTTTATCCCTAGGCTTATTATTATAATTGTTGTTAAAGCCTCTATTACGGTTGTTATAGCCTAGCGTGTATCTAGCCTTTCCGGACACCTTAGAGTCGCATCATCGTTCTATAGCTCTCTTGTAGAGCTTATCGTTAAGATCAATCGTAACTTTAACTAAAGATTCTAGGTTATCGATCCTTCGACCGTCCCTTATTAATTTATCCTTAACGTACTCCTTTAGTCCTCTTCGGTATATAACTTAAAGTGCTTCGTCGTCCTAATTAGTAAGCTAGGCATACTCCTAGAATTTAGTAGCGTAGTCGGTAGTAGATGTCTTCTAGGTTAGGTGTTAGATAACGCGTACTATAGTAGCGGTCTTATTCGAGATACTAAAGACGCTCTTTATCGCATTTTTAAGGTGACCGTAAGACGTAAAGATTCCGTTCGCATTATCGTTACCGTTACTGTCTAGGTAGGTCCTAAGGAAGGGTCTAACCTAATGCTATACTCGTCCTCTTAAGAAGGTAGTAGTAAAGACGGGCTTAAGGTTCTTAGCTATAGAGTTAAATAAGAAGTATATATCTATCTAAGTAACCTAAGTGTATAACTTGTCTCGATAGCTATAGTAGAACTCTAGCTTACTAACCCTAAGGGTATCGTTACCTATATAAGTAGCTAAGGCATTAATAGCATCGTTCGCGGTCTAAGGTCGTTAGGCTCTGCTTACTTTACTAGGGGCGGGTGTTCCCCGGTTACTCTATCGATCTCCTATCGTAGAGGGCGTTTAAAGCTGTTAGGTTTAGTATAACCTAATAATATTATAAGTTAAGAAGATAAGCTTAATCGGGTTTATTCTCGGGCCTATAGGAAGTTAAGGGAGAGTAATAAAGTAGTAGCTATCTTGTCTTATAAAGACTAAGTAGTAGTAACTTAGAGGTTAGGTTATAGTGTATTCTAAATAGTAATATTAAACAGTAAGTTAAACGCCTCGAAACTATACGGGGTCCTTAGCGTTCCTAAATATAAAGAAGACTCGTAGTCGTATTTCGTCTAATTACTTAATTACTAGTAAGCGAGTAATCTCGAATTACCGAGTTACTAGTAAGCGAGTAATCTCGAATTACCGAGTTACTAGTAAGCGAGTAATCTCGTGCAGCGCACGTAATCTCATCGGCTAATAGCTATGTATGCCGTCGTAGCTTAACCCGAACCGTAACAATAGACTAGTATACTATACTTAGGTCTAGTCTTTACCGACTAAATTTAAACTTAATACTAGTAAAGTACGGACCTTTAGGGTACTCGAGAAGCTTATTAAAAGTAATAAGAGCTCGTAGTCGTAACTTCTTTATAAATAAAGGGTAGAGGTTAATAAGAGAATTTATATACTTTTTAGTAAGGAAGTGTCGGTAAAACGATAAGATAAGAAGGGTAGCTATAGGATATTAGTAGTATAACTAGTAGGAATACCGGTATACGTACTATTTATAAGGATTCTATCTTTAGCCTTCCTTACTATATTGCTTACTACCTCCTATAGGTAAGCTAGTGTTCGGGCTAGATATAGTAGTAGATAGGTATAAACACCCCGAGAAGCAAAAATTGCGAAGCGGTTCTCTAGGCGTATAAGGTCGTTAGGGATTATAATATTAAACTAGACATTATACTTAACGTTAATTAGTTAACCCTTATGCCTATTAGCGTAGAGAACGCCTAGGTTATTAGTACATATACCGGTAGATATACTAATTAATAGCTTACTATAATTATGTATCCTTAAAGCTTAATTCTTATATATTGTATAGTACTATATACCGTGCCGTAGACCTTGAAATTTAAGCCGTTCTTATAGTAGCTAAGGTAGGAGGTCAACGTCGATCCCTTATTCGCGTAGAAAAGACTTAAAAAAGTAGTTCTTATAGTTAATACTATCCCCTTCCTATAATAGTAGTTTATTAGCATAATAGATAAATCCTAAACGCTACCTATCGAGATCCTATACTAATTAATTAACCGGTCGGTATACCGGTATATATACTAGTACGTACCTTAGCTAACTACTTAAAGACTAGCCTATAGGTTAGTCCCTACCTATAATAGCTATCCTTACTATAAGCAATGCCTTTATTATACCGCTCTATAATAGCTACGATCGTAGCCTTTACGCAGTAGATTAACTTATTTAGCTCTAATAGGTTAAGGAAAAGCCTTATCCTTGTTTAATACTTCTAGTAATTATTACTTATATTTTAATATAACTAGCTAGCCTCTTTAACTAGGAAGAATTAACATCGCTTTATACCGGTATAGGTAGATCTCTAGCGTATATAAGGGACGTTACGGAGGAAAGGGGATTTAGTCTACTTTAGATAGCCCTTTACCCGCGTAGAAGAGTACTATAACTACGAGATGTTAGTAGAGTACCGGTATCTCTACCGGTCTATAGACTAGTAATACTATCGGTAGATTCTTTAGTTTACTATCTTCTAGTAGTTCTCCGTTAAGGTTAATATAATACGCGAAGCTATCTAGCGCTATATAGGGGTATTTAGGAAGGCAAAAGACGTGTCGTAACTATCGTATAGTTAACCTACGAGATGTAAGCTAAGTTAGATGCTCTAGCTATAATACTTTTAGGCTACTAGTATCGCAACCGGTATATATACTAGTAGCTTACTCGATCCTCGTCTCTTCGATCTTCTTATATAAGACCCTCTATAATTTACTATCGATACTACTAAAGATCTCTTCGTTTGTAACCTACGTACGAATACAATTGTAGTCCTCTATAATAATAGTACGTTATAGTAAGAATAAAGGGGAATAGGTTACTCGGTACACCCTAAAATCTATAGTGCACCCTTAGCGCGGGGCTACTATTTTTGCATCCGTTACTCCTTAGTATGCATTAGTGTTATGGTACAGCCGAAAATTAGTAGGGTGCACCTACCTATATACTCCCGGAGGTAAAAGGAACCATTGCTAGGTTACGCCATTTCACCCGAGCTTTAACAGAGGACGATGTTAAGCTAGGCTTCTCGCCGGGGCTAGCGTTGCTTCTTATGATAAGACATGCTCTCGAGATCTCTTCTATCTAGTCTTCTGTAAAGAACTCACGTAGCGGCATGGAATTATTCAGCATAAGCCTAGCTTAGATGCAGCTCTCAAAATCGAGATATCTAGACAAGTCTTTATTACAAAGGTAGTGTCTAGCTTCAAAATGTCCATTTTGCCTACTACTTATTCTTAAGCGAACATGTTGGCATTGATATCTTTGGAATGTCTAGACGTGTGCGGCTGTTCACCGGCAGACCAGGATTCACCGTGGCGCGCGCACGGGCCGCGCACAAGCAAAAAAATTCCAAAACATACAACACGAGGGATTCCCATGTAGTCACCTACCATAGTACTAGTCTCGCGGTCAAGTGCTTGTATATGGGGGAGCGGACGGGACCCCTAACTTCTACTTGCCTATGGTCATATGTGCTTCTGAAACTAAATTATGCAAATATATCGGCTCATCCCAAGCCTTCCCATTCCCTCCGGATCTGAATCGCAGACCTGCTTCAGATAGACTCGCACCAGGCAGTGACACTGATATTCTGCGGCGAGGTTTGCATGGAGTCTGGTAGTTCAGCAAGCAGTGCAAGCATTGAGGGGTGTTGATGCGGCAAATGGAACGTGAGAGTGCGTTGTTGCCCGCCAGTTGTTACGTGGGATCGTCAGAAGCTACCAAGACTACCAGGAAATCAAATATGCTCGTAATGACGTGATAGAGACTACACAGCTTGTTAAAGCGGTGCAGCCTTATCGGTCGTATTCATTCAGCTGATGTTTAGCTTCTTGTCCACCGGTGCGTATTAGTAGGCCAGGCTCTTCGGCAGACAAGGCATGGCTCTGGTTGAAAGTGTAAAAGCACGGTAATCCCGCTCATTCAGTCGACACTAACGACTCGTGCAATGGTTCAACAGGCGCTCCGGTCAATGCTTTGGTCTGCGTCAACTTGCGGGACGAGCAGCTTTCCAACCCATACGTTGGCGACTCTCTGGGCACGTGTCCCGAGTCCAATGAGTTGAATGAATCTAATGGTAGTGAGGATGAGGGTTTCAGGGAGGGGGAGTTGAAATATAAGGTTGGAGTGTTCTTAGGCGAAGGTGATCAGACGAACGTCAAGAATCACTGCGTCTTCATGATTGACGAGTGATTGCGGTAGTAATGTCCCGAGGTCGGGAGTGTGGTCATACTGAGGGTGAAGTCAATCGTCTCTGGATATTTTCGAATTCGAACGAGACGTTGGTCACGGAATGCTGCAGCTGAGATGCCATCCAGCACCGGAAAGACTCTCGTCCTGGTGAGATACATAGAAAATAGCACTTGTAGTCGATTGAGTACCTGTCAGTCAGAGCTGTTTCTTCTCGCATAACATTGTCTCGAACTTGGTGGCCATTTCTGGTGCATCGTTGACCACCCCTATGCCAAGAAAGCTTTATCAAAGACATCCGGGCGAAGAAGAAGCACTTGGCTGTGTACTTTCATTTGACCGGGTCCTCTTGTTGTGAATCAGGTGACCAAGGTCCATGTTAGTTAGGACTTGGCACACACACACTATATCACACTGTTTTCTGTAGCCAGATAGTCTTACACCTTGTGGCAATTCATAAGGGTTACTAATCCACCCTATCGTTTCAATCTAGAAGCTTATACTCGTCAAATACCCATTTACAATAGGTTATAAGCCCGGGTGCTCCTCTACCTATCTAATTTGAAACCTAAATCGTCATCGAAGCTCTATTAAGGATTAGCTTACCTTGCTAGTAGACTTAACCCTACATTTGTTTTACGGACAACTACCTAATCGATTTAAGAACTACTGTAGGAGATCGGCACTAAGCACTAGTACCGTAGTATAGTATCTAAAAGAGCTAGACTAGGTATAGAGTTTAGAAACAATACCTCTAGTAACCTAGTAAGATCCGCTAAGGACAACTAGGTGCTTAGGAAAGGCGTACAGTTCTAGGCATAGAAATCTATGCTAATTAGCGTACTGCTAGAGAAGGATCTAGTTAGATACGTAATCCATAATCTAGACTAGGTTGACCTAAAGTACACTCTAAACAGGGCAGCTTATGATTAATCCTAAGATACAACTAAGAATGTCTAAGATAAGACTGCCTAGAATAAAGCTACTTAGGACATTACTAGTAGTGTAGGATATAAAGCTGCCTACAAGCGATAGAAGAAAGAGGACATATAAGCATATAGCATTATTATAGCTAGATTAGATTCTACCCTAAGGCTAAACTTTAGAGATATAGACAAGTTAGCTAAGGAATTATATAATTTGATTAAGGCAACATATAAGCTAGTTATTACAATTAATCTGTATAACACTCTAAAGGCAGTTAGGTATATTAAACTAGATGCTGCAAGACCTAATATATTAAAGTACTATAAAGACTTTCAATTATAGGTGAATAACAACAAGACTGCTATAGAGCAATTTATTAGATCTTCCCTAGTTAATAATAAGTTAAGGCTTAAATCCTCTTTTGTCCTCCTAGATATTATCTATAGATTGTACTTTGTTAAAGGTCTAAACTATATCAAATAGCTTAGGACATAGAGACATAACAATCCCCTAGAATTAACTACCCTAGAGAGAATGTTTATAACTCTTAGGAAGGAGTAAGTACCTACTACCTACAAGCCTAGCAATAGCTTTGTTAGAGCATTCTTAAGCAAGAATAATAATAAGCAGTACATACAGTACTTACATAAGCACACTAACGCGAACTGCTATAAGCAGCATCTAGAGAAGAATCCTAGGAACAGGTCTAAGAAGGGCAAAGACACCCTAAAGGATAGGGTAAAGAAGGTAAAGGGTAGCAAATCCCCTAGGAAGAGGATTGCTATAGCAATTAATAACTAGTTAGACTCATTATCTAATTAGGAGCACAGCTCTAATAGTAATAGAGACTAGAGATAACTACATAGGAGGTCTAGAGTAGCTGTTACAGTTGCATAACTAGTGTATATAGGAAGGACAGTAGCTACCGCATTAAACCTAATGTTAATAGATAAAGTCTATAACATAGGTACATCCTTCTATATCTACAATAATCTTATAGACCTTTAGAATGTTAGGCTAAGCCTAAGGCCTATATGCTTCTTATAGGCCGTTAGGTAAGGATCTCTTACGACTAAAGGAGAATTAAAGGGGGTTATAAAGAACTATCTTAGTTAAGAGACTACCCTACTCCTTCGCAATATACTTTACTTACTAGAGTTAGATACGATACTAATCTCTATAGAACTCCTATATAAGAAACATAGAGTTTACCTAGATAGACTATCTAAAATGCTATTCTAGAAGGACAAGCCTGTAGGCTTAGTTAAGATAATGAAAAATGTTATTATCTTTAGGAACCTTAGGGTAAAGAGGGGTTCTAGGAAGGATAAAGATAGATTAGCACTAAAAGGACTTACTGCTCTTACATTTACTAAGCTAAGAACTAATATAGTTAGATAGCATTAAAGACTTAGGCATATTAGGAGCACATTACTTAATGCTACAAAAGAAGCAGTTAAGGGCCTAGAAGATGTTAATACTATAGAGTTAGGGCATTATAAGACTTGCAAGCTTATAAGGTTATAAAGAGTTGTTTTAAGAATCCCTAGGAGACCTACACTAGAGGCATTAGATGAAATCTATACTAACCTAGTTAGTCTAATCACTCCACTCTCTTATAATAGTTACGCATACTACCTTATGCTTACGTATGCCAAAACTAGAATAAGATAGTGCTTGCCACTTCTAAAGAAAAGTAATACTCTAACAGTAATTAAGACTTAGCTTACTATGATATAGAACTACTATAAGAAGAAACCTAAGATCTAGTTCTTAGATAGTAGTAGGGAATTCAATAACATTAAACTTGGAACATATGCCTAATATAAAGGAATTAGATAGGATTTTATATTACTATACACACCTAAGTAGAATAGAATTGCTAAAGCTTCGAACAAAGTTATTATTAATAAGGCTAGAGCTATGCTTATAGACTCTAGCTTGCTATAGAACCTCTAGCCCTAGGCCATGGATTTTATATGCTATATTACGAACCGCCTCTTTAACTTAACAACAAAAAATGTACTATGGATTAACTTTAAGAAGGACCTAGGCATTAATGTTAAAGAGATAGACTTAAGGAATGTAAGGAGGTTTGGATATAAAGTATACAAACATAACGACAATTACACTAAGTCTAAAAAGTTCTCTATAAGGGCGGACATATAGTAGCATATAGGATTCTAGGGTAGTTCATTAACCAACTACCTACTATGGAAGCTATAGTAGGAGAAGGGAAAATAGGTCTACAAGATAACCTATTCCCCCTATATAACTTTTAATAAAGATTTCTTGTGGAACTCGCAATACTAAATCCCTGTAGGTAAGCAGGTCGCTTAGGGGGAGTAGACAGGGCAGACTGTTAAGAGCTCCTAGCTTACTGCTAGTAATAAGTATACTGTCCTAGATAACGAGATTACCTTCCTTAGACACCCCTATAATAACCCTAAGGACCCTTACTATAAAGGTATTTATATGCCTTATAAAGGGCCACACGAGCTAGAAGCGAGTTACTAACCCTATAAACCTTTAAGGGGAGCTATGTAGCTAGAGGGTGAGCTGCAGTAGCATAGTGACTAACCTAAAACATAAAGGGCTTCGTAACAAGACTCCCCTAACTAAGGTTAGTCTTAGAGGGAGCATAGGACAGAAGACTCACGTCTACTATTCAGAGACATATCCCCCTAGCTCTAGGAACAGTCTCCTGTAGAGCACACCTAGCTCTAGGAACAATCTCCTATAGAGTATACCTAGCTCTAGGAACAATCCCCTATAGAGTATAAGCCTTAGACTTCATAGTCTAAAGAGCTACACTAAGAAGACCCTAATTAGGCCATAACACTATTCTACCCTACCCTATACATTAGTAAGAGGAAGAGGGATGGGACTTATAAGCCTATAAAGACTAAATAAGCTAAGGTCTATCCTAAGCTAACTAGGAGAAGTTTAAGATAGAACAGATCCTATTATAATTATAGCAAACTTAAGAAAGTATTCGCTATAATAGCTATAGATAATATAAAGAAGGGGAAGCTTACAGATCCTACCACCCTAACTAAAGCATTAAATAGACCTAATAGAGCTAAATAGATTAGGGCAATTAGAAAGGAATTTAACTCCTTAGAAGACATAGAATGTGTTGCATGGATCCTATTATAGAAAGTCCCTAAGGGCAGGAAACTACTTATAGGAAAATAGGTCCTGCACTATAAGTATCTTCCTAATAGGTCCATTAAGAAGCGTAGAGCTAGATAGGTAGTAAAGGGGTTTACTTAAAAGCAAGGGACAGACTATGTTAAAACCTTTGCTCTAACCCTAAGGCTACTAACAAGCAGGATTCTCCTAGCCCTATGTACAGTTCTTAGCTAGAAGAGGAGACAGATTAATGTTGAAACAGCATTTATAAACCCTAACATCGATAGACCTTTATACATTAAACCACTAGAAGGGGTAGAACTTATTAAGAAAGATCTATCTAACAAAGTCCTAGAAATTAAGAAGGGACTATGTAGATTAAAACAAGCTACAAACCTCTAGTACTATGATGCCAAGGATGCTCTAGAAGAATTGGGCCTAAAGAGACTTAATTCTAATACATGTCTTTTTTAGGGGGAGAATCTTTTAGTTCTCCTATATGTGGATAACTTTTAGATCTTTAGCGATAGTGATTAGAAGATTAACAAGTTCATTACTAGACTAAAGAAGAAGTACTCTATTAAAACTGTTAACACTAACCTTTTCCTAGGCATGCAACTAAAGAGTGAAAAGAATAGAGATCTCTATGTCTCCTAAAAGCACTATGCTTTAGAGAAACTTTAGAAACATAGCCTGGACTTAGCTAAAAGTGTTAAGTATCCCCTTAACCGCCTGTATAAAGCTCATAAAGAGCAATGCAACATATAGAATTACAATCTGTTTAACACATTAATTAGGGAACTCTAGTACCTAGCTAACTAGACTAGGCTAGATATCTCCTATACAATAAACCACTTAGCTAAATTCTTAGCTAATCCTTTAGTAGAACATATTGCTATAGTAAAGCATGTTTAGAGATACATTGCTAGAACAATTAACAAGTACCTAATCTTTTGAAAAACACAATCCCTAAAGCTAGAGATCTACATAGACTCTAATTTCTCTAGAGATCTAACAGGTAGATCTACCTTAGGACTCCTAGTCAAAATGGCTAGAAGTCCTGTTATCTAGAAATCCAACCTATAGAAGGAGATAGTACTGTTAAGCACTAAAGTAGAGTATGTGGCCTTGACTAAATGCTATAGGGAAGTAATGTAGTTAAGAAATCTACTCTATAAAACCTAGTGTTACGGTTCGGATGAAGGACGGTGCAGGACGTGGCATGGGGAGGAAGAATCAGAAGACACGAACCAATCGCTAGGAAGAGAAAGGGACCCCACGTCCGGGTCACGTGCACGACCGCGCGCTTAGTGCATGGTCGAACACGACCGCAGAAGTAGCGTATGGACGTACACGACCACACGACCAGACGACCGGTCGAGTGGACAGACGGACATCTAACACCGGATGGCATACGAACCTCCTTTGTATTTAGGAACGCTAGAAACCCTGATGGTTCTGATGCGTTCAACTCATGTTACTATCTCACTGATTGGAATACAACTCTTATTCCTATCATTCATCTTCGCTCAGCTTGCTTCAGCCTCTCCAAAGAATAATACCGCCACGTGACTTGACTTATCTCTCTTTGAGACTAGCCCTGGAACGAGACAATAACACCTAGAAAATGACTAACTACAAAGCTTAAGCCTTTAAGATCTTTGTAGACAACTAGTCTACTATTAAGCTAGTTAGAGATCACACTAACTATAGAAGAACTAAGCATGTTAGACTAAGGAACCACTTTTATAGACATGTTTATACAGAAGGCTTAATTGTAGTTAAGTATATCCCTACTACATAGCAGCTTATAGATTGGCTCATAAAGCTAAAGTCACTAAACTACATTCTCTAAGGGAGGCTTCTAGAGACTAACTACACTTTTATTTGTACATAGCAAGACCTTTATTTGTTCATAAGTATTTATAAAGCAATATCTCATTTATTTGGAGACAGTGGAGGAAAGTTTTTATTAGCCTTAAGGGCTAGATTCATTTAGGGTATCGCATATCTTGCTATGCTTATACAACTAGACTATAGAGAGGCCTGCTTTAGAACCGCCTTTTAAGGCAAGATCTAGTTTATTATTGTAGACTCCAATTTATGGGAGCTATAGTATTAAAACAAAAGGAAATAGAGAAGTAGACCGCCCTTGCTTATAACGGCTATTTTATCCTTTAGCCCTAACTAAATTACTAAGACCTAATGCAAGTATACTATTTAGACTACTACTTACTACTAGAGCCTCTAGAACCCCTCTTATAGGAAGTCGAGTTTAACATAGCACCCTCCTAAAAGTTATTATTAGTACCTAAGCGCTATAGGAACTAACGAATTAAGGTAGTAACCTTATCCTAAGAGAGGGAGTTAGAGAATAGGAGGCGAAGCTCTAGGAGGACAGTTCTAGAACTATTACTAGGAGCCCTAGGGATACTTAGGCGCTAGTCTACATCGCTAGGAATGAGCTAGGTAGGTAGCATCTAAAGACTATATCTAGAGGTACTTATGCTAGGAGAGTATAGAGCTAGAGATAGGAAGCCCTTACGTAGAGGACTACTGCGCATAATAGGAGGAGATCGACTATACTATGCACTACCCTAGAATATAGCACTAGCGGAGCGAGTATAACCTACACTAGGCTGCTAGTAGGTTCTAGATAGACTAGCGGCACTCTACTATAGGGTCCGTAGAGAGAAGAAGCTGCACTTGTCGTAATAATTGTTAAGAGCGCAGTGAGTATAGCAGCCCTTAAACTATCCTAGAATAGTGTAGTAGCTAGAAAAGGGAAGGTTAGATCTCTCCTTATAGCGGTTATAGGCGCTGCCGAAGTGCTAAACAAGATAGTCTATAGCGGAAGCCTATAAGGTAGGAAGGTAGTTCTAACTACTATTAAGGTTTATAGTAATAGTGTTAGAAATACGACCTTAAGGGTCGACTATTATATAATCAAAATCCTAGGCAGCCGCGTTAATCTAACCCTAGTTCGGCAGATTAGTAATACTACCCTTAGTAGTTAGAAGCTTCTTCTTATAGAAGGCAACCTTAAGGGATGCTATAGTAAGCTGCAAGGTTATATTCTTCTTAGTGATCTTGCGCCTACTCTCGATGATCTACTTAACTAGTCTAAGTGCCTTAATAAGGGTCTTACGCTTAGAGATCCTACTAGATGTAGGCAGACCCTTTCTGCTATTACTAGGAGGACGCTTATTAGGATCTTAATCGTTACTAGAGCTAGATCCACCACTAAAGACATTACTAGTACTACTAAACTGGTTTATAGGAGTCTACTTAATAACATCTACTATAATGCTACTTACAATTTAGTAATACCCTTAAAACACTATTATATATACAGCATACCTTACTAAAAGCTTCTTAAAAAGCTCTAAGAATAGGTGTATAGTGGTTATTAGGGTGTGTGAGTAGGTATAGTAGTCTAAAAAGGGGGAAGAGAGGTGTAAAGTGGTATAAAGTAGAGAGAGTTGTTTAGTAAAGAACTAGCTTCTTTTATGCGTACCTACGAGGTTTGTGCGTTGCTGCCTAGCTAGACCTTCTTAAGCCGAGAGAACCTTCTGTTCACTTCTAAAAGCGGAAAGATAAGGCCTAAGTGTGTCTAAGAGTAGGTCTCTTGCATATGCAAATCTAACAAGATTACTGTCCTTAGCATGTGCTTGCTTATAGCAGAAACCTAGTATCTAGAACTAGTGAAGGTGTTCGAGACTAATACAGCAACATAGGTAATATTAAGTTGATCAGACTGTCTTTATAGTAGTTAGTCTAAAGGGGGAGTGTTGTGAATCAGGTAACCAAGGTCCATGTTAGTCAGGACTTAGCACACACACACTATATCACACTGTTTTCTGTAGCTAGATAGTCTCACACCTTGTGGCAATTCATGAGGGTTACTAATCCACCCTATCGTTTCAATCTGGAAGCTTGTACTCGTCAAATACCTATTTACAACACCTCTGTCCGTTCACCGCCGCCAAGCTACTTAGATTGATCCGCGAATGCTGCCGGTATGGGTCTCATCTTGAGTCGCATGGCCGCCATGTTGACCTTGTACGGCGCTCGTTCGATATTGCCATGTGCTCGTGAGCTGAGCTGGAAAAAGGAAGGCAGTTCATCGTTGGAAACGACGCGCTACTCCTGGCCTTCACCTTCACCTGGAACGTCGATGCCGGTGCAGCATATGTGCGGTCAACACTCGCCCTTCAATCACGACGCCACTCTCTTTGACGGTATGGCCAACGCCGACACCAAAGTAACCTTCTGCGGCGGCATCGCACGCTTTCTCGACAGCGCCGATCCATCCGACTTCACAATCACCTGCGGAGAGCACAGATGGGCAGTCCACCGATTCTGCGTTTCGCTCCATTCGAGCGTCTTAGCGACAGCCTGTAGCAGTCACTTCAAGGTATCATGTCTGCCATGATCTGAGGTGCCAAGCTAATGATCGGCAGGAGGGCCAAGAAAAGACCTACGACTCTTAGGACCACACAAAAGACCAGGTGGCGGCGCTGATCGCGTACATGCACAATTTTGACTATAAGACGCCTAGTGAGGTGCATGGTCAGCGCATGTTCCTGCATATGTCGCAAACACTTTTGGCGCACAAGGCAAGTCATCTCCGCTCGAATGGCGAATTGATGCCACGGCACTAGTTCTCGTGCTCGAGAGCGTGCACTCACACGCAGCAGTACGACATACCCGGCCTTGAAACTCTCGCCATCGAGAAGTTCCAAGCCATCATCGACGAGACCAAACACGCCGCCGAACTCGCCGAACTCGCGATTCTGGCAATCCGGTGCAGAAGGCGCAACCACAGAAATTTGCAAGTCGATCGCTGCCGTTGTTATCAAGCGCGATGCCTTCGCACCCGGAGGCGAAGTTTTCGAGAGCGTGATCCAAAGCTACCCACATCTAGCCGTGGAAAGGGTCAAAGCCATGAAGTCGAAGGGCACCGGGAACGGGAACGGGTATTTAAGGCCGCTAGAGTACGTGGAGAAGATTTATGCGTGCCCTTGGGGATGCGGCGCGAAGGTGAAGGCTTACATACCCAACAAGAAGGACGATTATACTTGTCCGAAGTGCCGTCAGGATTGATGGGAATCACGTTGGGCGCAGTGTGTGAGGAGTAGCGGAGCGCGTCGGCAATACGGCAAGGTTCGAGGGGCAGAATGTCTGGAAAGCGACTTTAGTCGCATGGCGTGGTGCGCTGAGGTTGGAGGGATGGCAGGCTGTACAGATCGACATCTCGCCGGTCACCAGAATGCGCGATCCGAAGTACTGTACACTACGCCACACTAGCAAAAGCCCTCTTCTTCCGTCCCTTCTCCATCGCATCTTGATCCTCCTCAGTCGGCTCGTCCAAATACCCAAACCTCTCGTTCTCCCTGACCTCCCTACTCATGATCTCCAGGCCCGCCAAGTTGAATCCCATTACCTTTCTCTCCTCCTCCTGCCACGCCTCGTACGCCTTATAAACCTCTGTAAGAGCCGACTTCAGCTGCTTCGACGCTACGATCTGCGTCATGTGCGCCTGCAGCATGAAGTACGTGATTCGCCACGCCAGCTCGGGCTGCATGCGCTTCTGGAAGAAGACGGAAAGGAATGTGAAGAAGGTGGGGAGCGTGGTAAAGGGTATGACAAGGAGGGCGTCGTTTAGAGCTGACGATGGGACTTTACGGAGGGTCTGGAGGACGTGTTGTTCGGCGGACATGTTGCTGTACTGGAAGATTGGGTTCCGGTCTTGAGGGACTGCGAGCTTGGGATTATGCAGCTTGTCTCGTTCGTAGGCGCGCATGAGGTGCAGATCTGTTATGCCGACTTCGAGGGCTTCCATGATCTTCTCACCGTGGGTCAGAGTGGTGATCGTTTGCTTACTCGCTGCGGCGACTTCAGCATCTTGCTCGTCTCCGTCTTGAAAGTCGCGGTCGATGTTCTGGGCCAAGGTCGATTCGTACATTTCTTCAAGTTCTCGTTCCCGCTCTTCCTCCAGGAAGATGAGGTCGTCGCCAACTTGCCATGTTCGTATGCTCTTGTCGTGGGAGGCCGTGACGACCGTCTCACCCGTTCGACTCAGAGCCATTGCCCAGATCTCCCCGTGGTGGCCTTCGAGCTTTTGTATCTGCTCGAACTTGTCACCATCCCACGTCTTCACCACGCCGTCTTTGCTTGCGCTGAAGACGATGTGCTTTTCGTCTTGCTCAACAGGATGCATGATGAAGCCGACCTGCATCACACTGTCCTGATGCGCGAAGAACGCTTTGTGACAATCACCAAAGTCCATACCCCAGATTCTGACGTTCTTGTCTGCCGAGCATGTTGCAATCAGCTTCGAGTCACTGCTGATACTAACGTTCAGCACAGGCAGCTTGTGCCCGTAAAGAATGTGGTATGGCTTTAAGCTGTCCACGAAGAAGAGCTTGACCGTATTATCAAGAGTGCTAAGCGCGAGATATTTTTGATCGGGCGAGAAGCACAACGAGAGCACATCATCAGCCACTTTCAGCTGCCTTGTCTGCGTGAGCTTCAGACGTTGTATTGTTCTCCTCGTGCCAGGAATCTCTTCGTCCACAACATCGAACCGCCAGAACTTGGCAGTCTTGTCTGCAGAGCCTGTCACTACAGATCGGCCGTCGGGATGTACCGATAGCGTCCAGATTGCGCCTTCATGTGCCTGGATCTTCTCGACCAGTGTGCTTGTGCTGATATCATAAAGTTCGAGCTCGCCGATTTTGGTGCCCAGCAGTACCATTCGATCACCCGGCAAGAAAGCCGAGCAAAGAGCTTGGCCACATTCCAAAGTTCGAAGACATGACTGCGTTCGCAAGTTCCATACTTTCAGCGCACCAGCCGAAGCACTTGCAAGCATGCGGTCGTCGGACGATAATGCCAGGGTGCGTACATCTGTCCTATGGCCAGGAAGCTCAACCGCTAGCGATCGACTGTATTCGGGCGCTTCTCTGCTTCCGGTCTTCTCCTGTGCTCGATGCGAGATGATGTTGTAGGCCTCAAGTTGATTGTTGGTCGTCGCAGCCAGGAGCTGCAAATGCTTGGCTGATTTGCTGCCGCTGGTAATCCAGATCGCCGATCGCAGCTTGCCACCAGTGCGAACGATCACGTAAGGCACAAAAACATCGCTCACGTCTGGCGTTTCCAGAGCCTCGTCCTTCTCCGGTACTAGCGACTGTCCTGCAGCGGCAGCCTTCTCTCGTCTCCTCCTCTTCTTGCGCTGCATGTGTCGATGTATCTCCTCTGTTGATCGTATCCGCCACAGCTCTACTGCCTTTTCCGAGCCGTGAATCGAGATGTAGTCCTGCTTTGGATGGAACGATATGCCAATTGTCTTACCTTTGCCCTGCCGATGTATGATGCCTTGACTGACCAGAACATCCTGCTTCTTGCCTTCGCCAACTTCACTTCCAAGTTCCGCCAAAGCATCGAGGTTTATCCGCCACACCTTGAGCTCGCCCTCGTTTCCCGCTGTGATGCACCCAGCACCATCCGGGCTTACTCCAAGAGCCCAGCACTCTCCGCTCGTCTGTGCGACATGCGTTTCGAGACAGTGTGGTGTCGACAGGTCCCATATCTTCACAAGCGCATCCTTTGAGGTCGAAAGCAAGTACCTCTCTTCCGTCTCAGCGGCGAGGCTCACGTCGACAACTTCTTCCTCTGCATCGCGCAGAGATAGTGGAGTACGGAGAAACGATATACCAGTAATCTGATCCTTGTGGCCGCGCAACCTGAACTCGGCAGTCTCAGACAGCAGATTCCAGATGATCATGTCTGTGTCCCTGCTTCCACTTGCAAGTCTCGAGCCCTCTTGATCGAACTGCAGCTGCGTAATTGCGCTCCTGTGGCCGTTGAAGCTCACGACTACCTGCTCAGATAGCGCATCCCATATTCGGATCGATCCATCGGTGTAACCGACAGCCAGCAGATCGGGCTGGACGTCGCATTGCGATATGCATGTCACCTGACTTCTGTTGTCCTTGTCATGCCATCGCGACAGTAGTTCCCCTTTCTTCACGTCCCAGCACAGGACATCCTCGTTTGCGCCTACAAAAGCTCTTCCCGAGCCAGCATTGCGACGCGAACCATCGGGCGTCCAGATCGTGTTTGAGGTTGCAGTACAGACGGTACCGAAGGATTGACCAAGATCGTACTTTCTACATCTGTTAGCGACCGTACTACAGCCATCAGCAGACACCGCCTCACCTATAAGACCGCACCATGGCGACTGTTGTTCTGCTGCCACAAAGCCGAACAAAAAGTTGATGGAGAAATGCAGAGCCGAGCAGTAAGGGTCTCGGCGCTGGCGGACCGAACGCCGCATTATCATCACTGACTGCCCGTTCTACCAACGGCCCTGGGACAGCAATCGTGGGAGCCTGAACAACATAGCGACGAGTGATCACACAGCCAGAAATTGGTACAGTACAGAAAGTACATTTCGAAGCGACCATACTACATTGCGCCAACTGGCTGTATAGCCCCCGACAATGCTTCTCCTCGACTACCAGAACGTCCTCATTGAGTCGCTGCTCAAGGACCGCTTCAGCCCAGAGTGCGTTGGCTGGCAGGAGTTACACGAGCACACATGGCTGACAGTAGAGCAGCTCAACACCCTCATCAATCGATCAAGTCGTCTCAGACTTCGACAATGTCACCTTCCACATCTCTACGCCTAACTCCAAGACACAGATCCTCATCTCCATCGCTGTAAAGTGCTTCCCAGAGCTCGTCAAATACGGCGCGGAAGCCATCCTTCAACGCGAATATGGCCCGTTCATTGTCTCCCCAGAATCAGGCTACGACTTCTCTGTCCAGGTCGATCTCGAGAACCTACCAGAGTCCCAAGAAGAGAAGGACGACCTGATTAGACGGATAAGCTTGTTGAAGCGCAATGCTATGGCAGCACCCTTCGAGCAGGCATTCGATGAGTACGCATCTTTGGCAGAGCAAGCGAGTCACTATACGAGTGAGAGTGCACCGCAGGGTGTGAAGGAAGGTGGAGAGCTACGAGCGATACACTACCGCGACCAGGAAGCTATCTACGTCAAAGCCAGCCACGATCGTGTGACAGTCATCTTCAGCACAGTATTCTCGGACGAGACAGACCGCATCTATGGCAAGGTGTTCCTGCAGGAGTTCGTGGACGCGAGAAGAAGAGCTATTCAGAATGCACCACAGGTACTGTTCCGCAACGATCCGCCTTTAGAGCTGCAGGGCGTCAGTGGGCTGCCGAGTGGTAAGGGAGAAGTCGGATATATCACATTTGGTAAGCTCATCGAGGGAGAGGCATATGAAGTCGCATTTGCTGACCAGTTGAAGTGCTGTTCCCACGACATCTCACACAGCAGCGGCGGTACGAGGTCATCTCGCACATACAGACTTTCCGGGACTACTTCCACTATCATATCAAAGCCAGTAAGGCATACATTCACAGCCGCATGCGGAGGCGGACGGCAGACTTCCTGCAAGGTGAGCAGAAGCCTGTGATTGCAATAATCTGAGGATTGTACTGACACTTCTACAGTCCTTCGAAGAGCTCGTCCTGAGACGGAGGAGAAGGAGCGAAAAACAGCCAGTGGGAGGACTTTCAGAGTTCAAGCCTAGGACGGCGTTTGGGCAGGGTTAAACTCCATGGCTCGCCAGACCGGTAGCTGAGAGCTGCTGACGACCTGCCATTCTCAGCCCAGTCGAGAAAAGTTCACGCCACCGGGAAATTGATCGTCCCCGCAGCCTACAGTCTTTGTGCTGATCGAAAGGCACTCTATCGATGTGCAAGACCGTGACGAAAGAGAGTCATCGGAGGCATGGGTCTATCAAAGCAAAATAGGCAGTCGCGTCGTAGGTAGCAATCAGAGAACGGTTGGCATGTGAAGGCCTCACTCTGGTCCCGGCTTCGGCTATCCGACCCGCCGCACTCCAAGCAATTCTTCACTTTCAAACTTCCTACGAGACTCGTGTGCACACCACATTGGAAGACACACTTGGCGAGATGCCCACGCACACGATTGCTGGAGGCACGACTCCGGGCGATTGCATGTGCCATGAGTGCCTTGAGTTCCAGCGCGGATACCTTCACGTGCTGAACTTGGTCGAGCAACACGAGCGCCGCCCTCGTACAGAGCAAAGCTTTGAAAACGCGGCTAACAGTTTTAACGAGTCCTGGATCATCAACCGACAGCATCGCCTCCACATCCTTCAGCCACCAAAAGAAGAACAGCATGCGGAAGGAGCACCAGTACGTACCGGTCCAGTGAAGATGACCCCTTGGACCCAAACACTAACCACTGATCGACAGTTGTGACCACGTGGCGCTGTTATATATCCCAGTCAGCTTCAGTGCACCAAAGACCGACCGAGATACTGCGACTGTGACCAGTGTCGCGTAATCGACGTACACCGCTGTGAATTGGCCGGATCGATTTTGACCGGAATATTGCTACCGTCACCCCAAAACAGCGAAGACCGCACATAGTGAACGATCGAGAGCCTGGTTGCCTGGCAGATCGAAGTTCAGCATGAGCCAGATCACTGTTTCAAGACTGCCTCGCAAAGCCCAATCGAGGCTGAGTCCGGTTCATCAGATGAGGACGACGACAGCACAGAAGATTTAAGTCCCCTATCTCGAGTCAGGTCCAACAGTCGCTGATTCCAGAATGGACTGCGGACCTCGAGTCTGCCGAGAGCAGCAGCTACGACGGCAAGTTCATGGTCTGTGACCACTGTCATGTTCATGGCCTTCCATCTAACGAGGCGCCCGTCTGTGAGCAGTGCATCCTTCTCGAGCAACCATGTGTTCGCCGCTGATGCCGTGACTCCATCGATAGCAAGGCTGCCTGTCAGAACCCCGAGTGACGCTACGTTCACAAGGACAGCCAACCACGGGATGATCCTGATTGTACAGCCATCCTCCATCACGGTCGACTGCTGCAATACATGGTCAGAGGACAGGTGCCAGCTAAGCGGCGCACATACCGATGCTACGTACCAGTCGCAGAACGTGGCAATCGGGCGGTAAAAGTGCCCGCCAAGCAACGTGAAGGCACGGCAGCCTCTAAGCTCGCGTAGACGCTGGTCCCGGAACCTACGAGAATCTGTACTTGACGTGCGATGGCCAGGAGGAGTGGGTGATGAGAGAACAAGCTACCGCACCAGGACTCGGAAAACAGGGTGAAGAACGGCGCAGTGTTCAAAATTTGATTGCCTGAAGACCGCTGCTGGGACTATCGGGTTGAGTGAACGGAACTCTCGAGATATACTCGAGCAGCTCATGGGTTGCGAGACTGCAGGTATTGTGCTGACCATCGACCTCATGGTCATGTAGTCAGTGTTTGGTGAGTAGGACGGAATCAGTGTTCAGACCTTGACCTTCTCGGGGTGAGCCTTTTTCGGACAGCATGGATGGTCAACGAGACTGTCGATGCAGCAGTGTAGATTGAACACGTCGATGTAAGCATCGCCTGAACGATGTTTGAACGCGGAAGCTGCATAGTCAGGTTGTAGAGGATGCATGAAAAATATTTGCTTCCCGCACATCCCTACATTTGCGATTGTGGACAATGAGGAAGGCGCGCGTATTGTTAGGTCACATGCATAAATAGGCAGAATCCACACTTCCTATAGAACTTCACTCGCTCATCATCACTTCAACTTCAACCGCCAAACCCATTTTCTTTTTGAGCATACATACACACCCACTTGACATCCCAGCTCCATCATCCTTGTCTAGACCACCAATCTACCACCACCACCAACTTCACGAACAACATCATCAGTATGTCGCAGATGTCACCAATCCACCCAGCATTCGCTCGCCATGTCGAGTGCGCTTGCGCCACCTGCACCAGCCTTCGCGATGTGCGTGGTGGCATCGCCTCTATTCCGATACAGCACATGACCACCATGTATGGCGAGCAGGAGGCGGCAGACAGGATCAACACAGCGGATCATCTCCTTGGTGAAGCGCAAGAGGTGAGTTCGTCCGAGATGCGCGTAGCATCTCCAGCTCACTAGCAGTGGCTGAGGCACTGTCGCCTGCAGTTCGAGCATAGCTGATGCCCACATCTTTAGCTCCTTCGCCGCAAGCACATCCCAGGCCAATACTCGAGTATGGGTGTCATTCCGAACCAACGGAGCAACGCGAATGTGTCGCCCCCCAAGTCCGCCCGTGACAGCGCCATCTCCATCATTCGCGACGCTACCGGGAACAGGATGGGTCCTGTCCACAATCGCCAGGTCAAAAACCCGTGGCAGAGCGCCGGATCGCCGCCAGCCAGCATCAGCAGCAGCAAGACCGCCACCAACTTCGAGGACATCGTACGCTCACGAGCTGCAGAGCTGGGCATCTTGCGAACTCAGCAGGCTTACGCATCTGCACCGCTCATTGTAAGTCTCGGTTCACCCGACATTGAGTAGGAAGCTCACTTTACCAGAACGTCTCACCACCTCAAGGTCCTGTCAGCATCAACGACAGCAAAAACACTCTTAAGGAGAAGTCTAAGTTCATTGTCTGCGACCACTGCCGAAGCCATGGTAAGCAAAAGGAGTCTTGAAGCACAAATTGACGCACAGTAACAGTCTTCTAGGCATCCGCTGTAACGAAGCCTCTGTGTGCAAGGAGTGCATCCTCCGCCAGGTCCCCTGCACACATCGCCAATGCGACCTCAGCCCAGGCAGCAGAGAGGACTGCCCACGTCAAGTCTGTTTCTACGTTCACGGCGACTTCATGCCCGATGTCTACGGCCAACACAACCCAGAGTGCCCGAACTGGATCATCCTTCCAGGCAAGCTCCGCGACCACCTCTCAGCAGGCCAGCTGGGCAAGCAGAACGCGAAGAGCGAGAAGGATGTCATCGCCGCGTACGCCGGCGTCACTCAGCGCCAGCGAGAAGCGATCAACGCCATGGCCGGCTGCGTGCAGACCGGCCTTGCCACCTGGGACACTGTTGCCATGCAGTGTGCCTGTGTGGAGATCGAGCGAGAAGAGCAGCGTACCCGTACTGCAGAGGACAATCTGCGTCGTCTCGGAGAGCTTAGGATGTCACAGCCGGGTGAGCTCAGCCTGAACGGTCGCCCTCTGACTGGGAACTTGTGAGTGATGCACTGTGGGCATCAGCGTGGCTGGAAGTGATGTTTGCCGACGCAGGTTACACCCGTGGGTTGTGCTACCCTGTGACACGGCAATTTTCGAGGAAGGCTAGCCACCCGGAGTGTTTTGATTGTCGTTCAAGAAGTGCTGTGGGCTACTGTGGTCATGGAGCGGGCGGGGAGAACGGAGCGAGTGTACGTTACAGACATGAAATTAAACGAGTGATGATATACTTCTAAGTCGTCTTCATGCCTTGATGTCCTCGGTCTGCAGGATCGATGGTCAAACTCTTGCCGCCGCAGGGCTCGTTGCACCAAACACGAGGGTTGTGCGTGGCTGTGCGACGCTTCGAGTCAGCCGGCAACATCCCAGTGAGCGATTATATGATCGTCGACCAGAGAATCTCTATCGACACTTTTTGATGTGGTGGAGCAGAGATCGGAAAGCAGTGTGCGCAACGACGACAGAGATAGAAGCAGATTATATGGTACGTTGGACGCGCTGAGAAGAAGTCGTTGTTGCAGAGGAAGTCGACGTTGTTGGGGTGCACTGATGATGGAAGAAATTACGGCGGGTGGAGCCGCAGTGTCTACAGGCCCTGATTCGTCAGCGCGAGTCAGCCTAGCCCTGCATGTGTTTAGCGGTTTGCCCTCATCTCCTGTTCGACAACGGTGGCATTCCAGCGCTCACCACCTCGTCGTCGTTGTGTCGCTGTCGCCATACACGTCTACCTCCACGACCTCGACATCTGGGCGTCCGCCAGCGCCAGCGGAGGAGGAGTGGCCATCGACAATTCTCACCCCCAGTCACTCATTATTTGTTTTGCTTCGGTTAACCTTCTGCACCAACGCCACTTTCGCTGCACGTCCGGCGCACAGGTACCGTCGATACCGCACAACCAACTATTGAGACTGCTCCTACTTCTTCAGGCCATCGCGACGAGCTGGACACACGTCCGCCCGACCGTCATTTTATCCTCACCCAACATCTTATTACCCTCGTTTTCTGTTTATTCGGGCGACGCTTCAGCACAATACACGACTTGTAATATAGCACCACACCCGGCGGCCGCGCGACTACCGACCGAGACCTGCATCCCCCCTATCAGCGTCCATTGAAACACCGCGCCGCCTGTCCGCATGCGATGCGCAATCCACTGTCACAGTTGCTGGCCATAGGGCCGGAGCTGGCGGTCTACATATTGGCGCTGCCGCTACTCGCATCCCGACCGACACTCGCTCTCACGCAGAATGCCATCTCATCGCCGAACCTCGATCTGTCTCAATTAGGGCGAGTGGCCATCGGAGGAGACTTTGATTCGGTGTCACTGTACCGATACAAAGGTCAAAATGAGAATCTCTCGAGTAATGGCAGTCAGTCACTGCTTACGCGATACCCGGATGGCGCATGGCAGAGTCTTGGACTGGTGGACGCTGATGCGACAATAATGGCCATGTGCCCATTCACCGCGAAAGATGGCACGAATAAGGGGGTCATCGTTGGAGGTAACTTCACCAGTCTGGCAGGCGTGGAAGCGAGCTCCATTGCGCTCTGGAACCCCAAAGACAACTCAGTGACAGCATTGCCCGGTCTGACGGGACCGGTGCAAGCACTGTACTGTGATAAGCCATCGGGTACAGTCTATGTTGGAGGAAACTTCATGGGCGGCAACTCGACAAATGCTATGGCATGGGTGACCGGATGGCAAAACCTACCCTTCGCCGGATTCAATGGACCCGTCAACACCATCACCAAGAACAGCGCCGGAAACATTGTCTTCGGCGGCGAATTCAGTGGCTTGGGCAACTCGTCCTCTCCGTCGAGACGGGACGCGCAGGTTGTCAACCTTGGTGGAGGCAACATCACCGCTTCGGCCACGACTGGGTCGACGAACACCGCTCAGCCTCAAGATATCGTCTGCAGCACTTCCGCCAATGGCACGAATTGGTTGCTTCCAGATCACGCTCCTGGATTCTGGCAATTCGACGGCGGCTTTGGCTTCAGACCGACCAAACTACGACTGTACAATGCGAATGTTAACGGCCGCGGCACAAAAGAATGGTTATTCCGACGCCTGGATGACAATGGCATCCTTAACATGACCTACATTGATCCCGTCACTGGTCAAAACCAGACCTGCACGGAGAATTGCCCCCTTCCAGAGAACAACAGCACCGCTCAAGACTTCCACTTCATCAACAATGTCGGTGTAAGCAAATTCCAGATTGAGATCAAGCAGTGGTACGGCGCCGGTGCTGGCTTGAGCGGCATCGAGCTGTTTCAAGATGAAATCTACAGCTACGCGGTCGATAGGTTCAACGAACCACGGTGTAATGGTCTCAGTCGAGGCTCCAGCTCTACCATCTCGCCTGACGACGGTACATGGGTCCAGGTTGCGAATCGAGGATCCAGCACATCGGACTTTCTGTCGGCAACTTTGAGCAGCAAGGACAAGATCAGCTCCGACACCAATGTTGTCTTCCGCCCGAACATTCAGCAATCCGGCAACTACTCAGTCACTGTCTACACGCCCGGCTGCATACAAGATAACAGTTGTGGAACCCGAGGACAAGTCAACATGACCGGCTCCATGACAAGCGAGGGCGCACCTGTCACCAAGACCTTGTTTCAAACCAACAACTACGACAAGTTTGACCAGATTTATTACGGCTACATCAATGTCGAGCGAGGCGGTTTCGCTCCTACGGTGACACTCTCCCCGGTGATTGGACAGGCAGCTCCGTTAACCGTCGTTGCTTCCAGAGTGCGCTTCGAACTCATCTCCACTACAGACAGCGGTCTGAACGGTCTGTACGAATACAATTCAACAGCGGGAACCACCGAGCGCGATTTCTCCGACTCGGTTATCAACTCTGCTGGCTCTGGTCTAGACAGCGGTGCACGCATCAACACTTTCGCTGAGGTTGGCAGCACGCTATACGTGGCTGGTAGCTTCTCCAGCAGTGGCATTTCGAACATCATGTCTGTTGGCGATAAGGCTAGTGCGCTGCCTGGTCGCGGTCTGAATGGAGAAGTCACGGGCATGCGCCTGAATGGAACACGCCTGTACGTCGGAGGCACATTTGACAACACAGTCGATAGGACTGCCACCGGCCTCAACAACGTGGCCGTGTTTTCGACGGATAACAACGAATGGTCCGCTCTTGGCGCTGGAGTCAATGCTACAGTCTTCCACATTGTGCCTTTGGCGCTCAACGTCACTGTCGATGACCAGCAAGACTGCTTGGCACTTAGCGGCAACTTCACCTCTGTCAACGCCTTCGACGGCAATGCCGCATTCGATGTGGAAGGCTTCGCGATTTGGGTGCCGAGCCAGCGCAATTGGCTGCACAACATTCCCAACGCGAGTGCTGCCCTCAATGGCTATCTCAGCACTTACACAGAGATCCCTGACATGACGCCGTTATATGCCGGCACTGTCAGGTCGCAGGGCCTTGACTATGCCGACGCAATCGAGCTTGTTGGCTCTGGCAATCCCACAATTGAGACTCTTGGAGTTCGTCTTCAGCAGAGCTCTCGGACGTCAAACGGCGGCTCCTCGACGATGCACAGGCGTGCGCTGGCTGACCAGAGCTCTGGTCAAAACTACACTGGAGTGTACAACGGCATCTTCTACCATCAGAACAACTTAAATGTGACTATCCTCGGTGGCAACTTCGCAGCCACTTCCAGCAATGGCTCCACCGTTGAGAACTTGGTCTTCATCAACAACACTGATTCGACTCAAACAGTCAGCGGAGTGGATGGTCTCGATGCAGACTCCATCGTAGTCGCAATGGATACTTACGGCACCCTCGTCTTTGCGGGAGGAGCCATCAACGGGACTGTGAACGGCAACGATGCTACTGGTCTCGTCGTGTACGATCTGTCTGCCAATCGATTCGCCGCACCGCACCCTCCTGCCCTTGGGGGTGACAATGTTGTGGTCAACGCTGTTGCCACCCAGCCAGATCAAACCGTGGTCTATGTTGGTGGCAGCTTTGATACCGCAGGATCACTCCAATGCAGAACACTTTGTTCGTACGACGCCGGCATCATGCAATGGCAGAATGTCGTCTCAGGCTTGTCGGGAACCATCAACACCATGGTCTGGGCTTCGAAAACGGAGCTGATTATTGCTGGCAACCTGACGCTTGATGGCAAAGCCACAACAATGGCCACGTACAACTCGAAGAAACAGACACTGGAAGCGTATGCCGGCGGTTCAACACTGCCTGGTCCAATCGTTGCACTGTCCGCCGTCAGCAACAACTACGATGAGTTCTGGGTATCCGGTGTCGCAACGGCCAACAACTCCGTCTACCTTGCAAAGTATGCAGACAACACCTGGACGGGTGCAGGCGGTCTCGGCAAATCAACGACAATCAGAAAACTACAGATTATGCCGCTGACTTCGAATCACGCCAGCAGTGACCTCATGGCGGATGATCAATTATTGATGATTCTTGGCGACATCAACATTCCTGGCCAAGGTAACGCGAGTGCTGTCCTCTTCAACGGCACGACGTACGAGCCTTACATCCTTACAAACATGCAGGACGGCAGCCAAGGCAGTCTTTCAGCAATTTTCGTCAGCAATCCACAAAACCTGATGGACAACAACCGGCACCACCTCGCTTTGGGACTTGTGGTTCTTATCGGCCTCGCAATCTCGCTTGCGCTCATCTTCCTCATGGTAGTGATAGGCATCCTGCTTGAGCGCCGAAGAAGACGCAAGGAAGGCTATGTCCCGATGACGATCGACAAGAGCAGCAACATCGCTCGATTACCGCCGGAGACACTCTTCCAGAATCTGGAAGGCAAGCCTAGCCCGCCAAAGATATAGCAGGACTTGTCTCGAAACCCATCGAAACCCAAGATCTCCTCGCTATTCTGCAGGCTGGGATCGCGTCACGCCCGTCACGAATCTTGTTCGATAACGATTTGCTGCATTTTCTGCCACACCAACCACGATCGACTCGCTCGAGCACGTCACATCTTCTTGCCAGATGACTGACTAAATGGATGGGATTTACTGGACCGGTCGCGCATGTTTGATTGCATTGCATGCATGATACCCTTCATACTCTTTTGTAGCACAGCAGTGCTGTTGTCTGAGTCTTCGTCGATTGTTTAGTACGCGAAGCACAGGCTTGAAACACTTAGGCAATCGATGTCTCAGACCATGGTCTCAGCACATCGCGTACGCACGAAGCTGGAGCAGCTGGTCGCCTACCTCTGAAGCCTTTTCTCTATCTTTTCAGCTGATGGCAGCCGCTAATGTATACCGAAAGCGTGTATAGCGTGGGACGCTTGTCTGCTGTTGTTTTGCGATGTTCTCCTCGATTGGACAGGGGTTTTAGGAATATGGACGGCCAAAGGAGGTAGAAAGAGAGTAGTGAAGCAATGGAAGAAATGAACATCGATTGTTACCGCCTTACTATTTTGTCGCGTTGCTGTGCCAGTAGTTCAGTGTATTCCTATGCAGGTTTGGAATTCGTGGGCAGGTCGCCGAGATCGGTCATGCAAGTAGCATTGGGTAGGCATGAATGATGCAATCGCTCGACAATCGGTGAGAGCGGTCTGTCATATCTTCGGTAAAAGGCCTACCTTGACGTCGGCCCATGCATGATTGGCCAAGAAAGAAGTTAGGTGCGCGTCGTGCACGGTCGCACGTCGTGCACGAAATTTTACGATTATTATAACTAGTATAACTTGATAATGGTATGCCCGATTAACTTTAGAATCTCTATTATAGTAGCGTCAAGTAATAAGAAGGCTATAAGGGTCTAACATTAGTAGTAAGATATAAATAGCTCTAGTAATAAAGCTTATACTTTAACTTATATTATGTAAATTTTAATTAAAAATCTACGCTATTTAAGAGGTATTAATATTAGATAGACGTTATACTATATTTATATATTGTTTAAAGCTATTAAAAGGGTTAGAGGTCTTAAAATATAGTTATAAGCTAATAATTGAATTTAAATAACTAAATGTTTATTTTATAGAGAATTCTTAATAATTAAAGCTATATATTACTTTACTGTTCTTAAAGATACTCTATATACTATTTAGTATAAAAGACTACTATAAACTACTTATAAGAGTAGCCTATAGCTAATCCTTATATATAATATATAATTATACCCGGTATAGCAAGCCGTACGTAATTCGTATATATATAAAGTAACGTATATGTTACGGTTTAGTTCTATACTAAGCTAAGAAACTAACCTATACGTAACGTACTCTATTTTAGTATTTAAATCTTAAATAGAAATAATAGACTTATAACTAGGATAGTAACTAAGTATAACACATTACTCTTATAGAGCTTAAATAGAGTAAATAGAGTTATAATAGAGTACTACTTTATTAGGGACAAATCTCCTTTATATTTAGGAACGCTAAGAATCCCTTATAATTTTAATATATTTAACTTACTATTTAATATTACTATTTAGAATATACTAAAACCTAACCTCTACTATACTATTTCTTAAGTCTTTATAAGACTAAGATAACTACTATATTATTACTCTCCTTTAATATCTTATTAGCCTAATAATAAATCTAATTAAGCTTATCTTCTTAACTTATATTACTATTAGGTTATACTAAACCTAATAGCGTTAAACGTTATCTACTATAGGAGACTAATAGAGTAAACGGGCAACTATAATAGTAGCCTATAGCTAACCCTTACATGTATTATATAGTTAGGCCCGGCTTAGTAGACTACACGTAACGCGTATACGTATATTAAGCGACGCGTATAGCGTCTATAGAAGAAGGTAAGCTTTAGTTCATCTACAATTAGAAGATTATAGGCGTACTATATATTACGATATCCCCTTATAGTTCTTATAGAAATACCTACCTCTAGTAAAGTAATTAGAGCCTAATAACCTTAGACCTCTAATAATACTATTAAAGTCCTAGCTACTTATATAGGTAACGAAAACCTTAAGGTTAGTAAGCTAGAGTTCTACTATAGTAACTAAGATAAGTTTAATACCTAGATTACTTAGATAGATATATACTTCTTATTTAACTATATAGAAGAGAACCTTAAGCCTATCTTTACTACTACCTTCCTTCGAGGACGAGTATAGTATTAGATTTAACTATTTCTTAGGACCTATCTAGATAGCTTCGGTAACGATAACATAAATAGAATCTTTACGTCTTATAATTACCTTAAAATGTAATAGAGAGTATCTTTAGTATTTTGAATAAAATTACTACTATAGTATATGTTATCTACTACCTAACCTAGAAGATATCTACTACTAACTACGCTATAAAATTCTAGGAATACGCCTAGCTTACCGATTAAGATAACAAAGCACTTTAAGTTATATATTAAAGAGGACTAAAGGAGTAAGTTAAGGATAAATTAATAAAGAATAGTCGAAGGATTAATAACTTAGGTTTCTTAGTTAAAGTTACAATTGATATTTATAATAAGCTCTACAAGAGAGCTCTAGAACGACGATATAACTCTAAGGTATCTAGAAGAGCCGGATTTATACTAGGCTATAATAACCGAAATAATAGAGGCTTTAATAACATTTACGATAGTAATAAGCCTAAGAACTATATACTATACGATAGACTATAACTAATAGAGCTTAACGTTACTAAGAAAGGTTATAAGATTAGAAATAGAGGTAAGTTTAAGCCTAAGAGTCTAAAGGGAAGTATTACCTACTATACCTATAGTAAAGAAGGCTATATAGTAAGGGACTACTACGGTAAAAGGAATATAGTACGCCGTAAGCAATATAATATAGTATAATAAGGAACTAGTAAACTTTTAAGTAGCATTAGATTATCGGGTAATACCTACTATACTTAAGGAGTAGCGGAGAGAGTTAGTAATAGAAGTAATATACCTCTACTAGACCCTTATGCGGATAAGGAGGATACTATAGCTATAAAAGCTAACTATAATAGTTTAATATAATAGTATAAAGAGTTAACTACGAGATTGAATCTAGATCTTAAAATAGCTACGGAAGTCTTTATTAGCAATTCTATTACTAACACTTATATTAGGTTTACTACTCTATAAAATTTAGAGTAGAATGTTAGCCTTAGTAATCGCGACAGACCCTAGGAGCAATATATAGGTAAGATACTACGCTTTAAGAAGTAGATATTAACGAATCCTATTTTAATAACGATAAAAACAATAAAGAAAACTAGGACCTAGTATAGAATAGATTGTAGGTACCGGAACTATAGAAAGAAAGTTAAGAAACTACTAGGCTAGATACTATCGAGGAAGGTTAGGATCCGGGAGAATTAAGTAAAGAAGATTCCTCTAAAGGAGAAAAAAGTAATTATAAGGACTATAAGGGAATATCGTAATATATAGTACGCCTACGATCTTCTAATTATAGATAAACTAAAGCTTACCTTCTTTAATAGACACCTTATGCGTTGCTTAGTATACGTATATGCGTTACGTACGGCTTACTAAGCCGGGCCTAGCCGTATATTATATATAAGGGTTAGCTATAGACTACCCTTATACGCTCTTACGGAGCTTAAATAGAGTAAATAGCGTTATAATAGAGTACTACTCTATTAGAGATAAATCTCCTTTATATTTAAGAACGCTAAGAATCCCTTATAGTTTTAATGTATTTAACTTACTATTTAATATTACTATTTAGAATATACTAAAACCTAACCTCTACTATACTATTTCTTAAGTCTCTATAAGACTAAGATAACTACTACTTTATTACTCTTCCTTAACGTCTTATTAGCTTAAGAATAAACTTAATTAAGCTTATCTTCTTAACTTATAATATTATTAGATTATACTAAGCCTAACATCTATAACCGTAGGGCTTAGTATAGTATATACTAATTAGATCTAATTAAAGGATAAGTAGATTAGTTCTACTAGATTAGGTACTAATTAGTAAGGATCTATATACTTCTAGATATTTAGAGACTCGGTATAGAGCTCTAACTAACAGTTAAATTTATTTCATTCGTTATAAATCTTAAGGATAATAGTACCTACTTATAGTACTAGTAAGCGAAATATAATATATATATTACTACTAGCTTTAATAACTTAAATAGGCCTTATAGAAGTTTTCTTAAAGGCTTACTAGCGGTATTATACTAGTTATATAATAGGTATTTAATAGAAATAGGAGTATATCCCTCTAGTTTTTAATAATAATATACTATACTCTAGAAAGTTCTTTTAGGTTAGTAGTAAAGCCCTATTAAACGCCTCTTAGGCTTATAACTATCGCATCATAGTAAGTTAATTAGTTAAATTATTTACTTAATTTAGGGTTATGTATTAGTATTAAAAAGCTAGTAGTATATTATATGTATCTGTCTAAGACTAAAGATTACTATAAATAATAATGCTATAGATAACTAATTAAAGCTACCTATCTTTTAGTAGTTAATACCTAAGGTTTAATAGACTAAAGCCTAATCTCACTTAGATTATAATATCTATAGCCCTTAGAAATAGTTATATTCTATCTATATAAGTACTAGTATATAGAGGCTATAGATTTAGCTTCTTTTTATAGATATAGTAATTTTCATAACCTTAAATTTCTCTATAACTTTAAGGCCTTAGGGTAATGTACTATAAAGCTAATAACACTATAGAGTATATCTAAAAATCTAGTATCTATCTATTCAATCTAGATTAATTAATTAATTGTTCTATTTACGTACTATATAAGTCTAAGACTATATAACACGGGTAGGGTACCCTACTATTTTCTAGTTAGTAGAGGAAAAGCCTTTTAGTAATAAAAACCTCTAAAAGTAAGTAGAGTTCCTTTCTCGCAATATTATAGAGGCCTTCTCGCCTTACGGAACCTAGCAGTTTTCCCGTACTTCTTTTACGCGGTAAATATTTTATAAGGGGCAGCCTAGTAGCTAACCCTTATATATGGCCTTATATGTAACATGCGGTCGCGACCGGCTACTAAGCCGCACGTAACACGCATACGTACACCTTACGACGCGCGATGCGTCTTAAACAAAAGGCAAGAATTAGTTCATCTACGACTAGCAGGTCGTAGGCGTGCTATACATTACGACATCCCTTAATAGTTCTAATTCTTCTCTTCGTTATAATCTATACACGCTATAGAGTCTAAACGCGACGATAGTAGCGCTACGCCTACGGCTCCCCTAAGCCCTAGGGCCTAGCAATAAGCGAGGCGTATAGCCTTAGTCGTAAGGAGGGATGCCCTTTGGGTAGAGGTTAAGGAGAAGGAGATATAGAGGGAGATTGAATAGTTAGAGATCTTACGGGACGTAAGCGTGCCGCCGGCGGGCCCTTAGGGCAAATCCGGCGGAGAACTATTCCCTACTCCCCCTCCCCCTCCTCTATCTATAGTAACTAACGATAATATCGTAGCTCGAGGCGCGATCGTATCGTATGCGACACGTTTACGTCTTAAAGAACCTACGCCTTTTAGAGGGGACTCGATTAAGAAAGCACGGGTATTCCTAAGGGAGCTCTCTCTTATCTTTACCCTCTTAGGCGGTACGTATACGACGAACGAGTTAAAGGTCCTATATAGGGTTATGTACCTAAGCGGAGAGGTAAGTGAGCGATAGTACGCTAACTATAGCGTCCTTAACCTTAAAGGGTATATATACTAGGACTTTAAGGAGTTCTATCGAGACGTATACGGTAACCCTATAAACCGCGTGCTTAACGTAATGTTAGAGTATAAGGCGGTAAAACAGAAGGATAACTAGACAGTACGTTAGTTTACGACTAAGCTAGATGTTATAGAGGATTAGTTAGGGGACTATACGGAGGCGTAACGCGTGCGACATATGCTCGCTAAGCTTACGCCTAGCCTACGGTCCGTAATCGTTAAGTTTTATAACATCCTAATAACTAGAGAGGAACTAGTAATCTTAGCTTCGCGTATTAAAAGCACGGAGCGTAGTAGCGGAGGGTACGACCGCGGGCAGTATAGTCGCCGTAGGCGAGAGACTAAGGGCGACTAAGGGCGAAGCAATCGTAGCTCGAAGTAGTAGAAGTATAGTTAGGCGTCGCGCGACCCGGGTACGAGTTACTAGCGGGACGCCGGCGGATCGTCTATAACCTTCGATAGGACTAAAGCGGAGTGCTATAGATACTATAAGAAGGGTTACATTAAGACGGATTACCCGAATAGGTACCTATAGAAGGACCGTAACGCGTAAGCGGTTCGTAGGGTAGACGCTACGAAGGCTCTAACTAAGAAGGGTAGCAACTAGAGAAAAGGTAGAGGACTAGAAGTAGGTCGCTCCTAAGTCCGAGTTTTCCTAAAGTCGACCCTTTAAGGCGAGTAGATGTGTGTCTAGCGCGTCACTTACGAGGCGTAGTCGAGACTCGTAAGGGCTTTCGCGAGGCTACGTTTCTCCTAGATAACTATACGGATCTTAGCCTAGTGTCGTATAAGTATGTACTCCGACATTAAATATAACCTATTAATAGGGTAAGGCTACCGAAGTTAGAGTCGTATACGCATAACCTAGGGTATTACTATAGCGCCTTTACGGTTCGGCTACAACTCGCTAATAACGCGGGAGTAGAGCGTGTAAGTAACGCTATCTACTACGCGGTGCCTATAGGTAGGCTATTAGTAATTTTAGGTAGACCCTAGAGGTACCGTAATCGGATCGTAAATAGCGATTGTAAGGACTAGTAGTTCTACGGCGCGGAGACGTATACGGTAAAGTAGCATAGCGTAAGCGAGTTCCTTAAGGATCTCGGCGACTTAGAGTAGGTGTATACTATAAGTATTCGTACGGTTACTATAGCGTCCGACGAAGGAGAAGGCTTAAACTAGCCTAAAGAGTTCGCTAACTTCCGAGATGTGTACGTACCTAATAAGCGTACGAAGCGTAAGCTACCCGACGGGGTTAAGTATACAATTAATCTCGTTAAAGGAAAGAAACCCCCCTTTAAGCCGCTATACTATTAATCTATTACGGAGTTAGAGGCTTTAAAGAAGTATATCGCCGAGGCGATAGAGAAGGGCTAGATTAAGCGGTCCGTAAGCGAGGCGGGTACGCCTATCTTATTCGTACTAAAGAAAGACGGCACCCTTAGGCTCTATATAGACTATAGAGGCTTAAATAAGATTATAGTAAAGAACCGATACCCCCTACCCCTAATTAGCGAGACGCTAGATAGGCTATTAGGTTCTAGGTTCTTCACTATAATCGATTTAAAGGACGCCTACTATTGTATCCCTATTAAGCGAGGCGATAAGTGGAAGACTACGTTTCGCACGCGATACGGATACTACGAGTACCTAGTAATGCCGTTCGGGTTAACTAACGTACTAGTAACCTTTTAAGAGTATATTAACAAGGCGCTAACCGGCTTAGTTAATAACATTTACGTAGTCTACCTAGATAATATCCTTATCTATAGCGAGACGCGTAAGGTACACGTACGAGCCGTACGCGAAGTACTTACGAGGCTACGGAAGTTTACTCTATTCGTAAACCCTAAGAAGTATTACTTCTTCTAGGAGAGTGTAGAGTTCCTTAGGTTTATCGTAAGCGCCGTAGGCGTGTCGATAGATAGGAGTAGGGTAGCCGCTATCGAGGAATAGCCTATACCTACGACCTTTTATAAGGTCTAGTCCTTCCTTAGGTTTTGTAACTTCTACCGGCGTTTTGTAGAAGGATACTTAAGGGTCTACAAGCCCCTAACGGACCTACTAAAGGTATCTAAGGACGGTAAGAAGTAGGGCCCTCTTACGTAGACCTTAAGCGAAGAGTAGGCGTTTCGATAGCTTAAGGCCGGATTCTTAGGTGCACTAATACTTAGGCACTTCGATCCTACGCTACGTACGCGAGTCGAAACCGACGCGTTAGGTTTCGCGATCGTAGGTATTATATCCTAATTGTTTAGTACTAAGTAGTATTCTATCGCGTTCTATTTACGTAAGATAATACTAGCTGAGTACAACTACGAGACGCACGATTAGGAGCTACTTACAGTAGTTAAGGCTTTTAAGCATTAGAGGCTATACTTAGAGAGCGCTACGTATACGGTACGAGTACTAGTCGACTACGCTAACCTATAGGGCTTTATAATAGTAAAGTAGCTAAATAGGCGGTAAGCTCGATAGGCTACGTTCCTATAGTCTTTTAATTTTATAGTAGAGTATCGGCCGGGTAAGACTAACCTAGCCGACGCGCCTTCGAGACGTAGTAACTACGTAGCTATAACGTAATAAACTTCGAACTTACTACCTACCTTATAAAGTAAGCTATCTTTCTAGAAGGAGTCTCTAGAAGGGATAAGCGAGCCAACGGTGAAGCGCGCGCTTACTACCTACGAGGCGATGTAGGGCGACATAGGCGCGGTAATAGTAGTGCGGAGAGGTAACCTTCCCTATTAAGACAAGCCGTCGTTACTAGTAGTAGTGTACGCTATAGTAATATAGGGTTAAGCTTATAGCTCGACGGGTAAGTTAATCCTACTCTTAATAAAGATCGCGTAGTAGTAAGACGACTAGTGTGTCGTATACTTAGCGTAGGCGCTAAGCGCGAGGGACGCTAAGGGATAGTATATAAAGGATGACCTTATGTACTACGGAGACGCGATCGTAGTACCTAGGGATTACGTAATTAGGTCGTATCTAATTCGTATGTACTACGACGACGTCCTCGCGGGTTACTTTAGAAGGACTAAGACTAAAGAGCTGTTACGACGTAATTATTAGTAGGACTCACTTAGTACGGACGTAAAGTAATACGTCTAAGCCTATAGAACCTACTAGGGTTCGAAGGCTAAACGCTATCGACCCTATAGTAGGCTATAACCGCTTCCTAGACCGGAGCGGCCGTAGTAGGAAATTACTATAGATTTTATTACGGACCTACCTCTAAGTACGCGAGCCGGTTACGTGTATAATACGATCCTAGTAATAGTCAATCGCTACTTAAAAATGAGCTTATATATCCCGACGACGAAGACTTACATAGCCGTAGAGCTTACGAGGCTCCTACGAGACGAAGTCGTACGACACTATAGTGTCCCGTTAGGTATAGTAAGCGACCGAGGTCCGGTCTTTACTAGTTAGTTTTAGAGTAACTTCTACTTCGAGGCGCGTATAAAGCGTAAGCTATCTACGGCCTTTTACCCTTAGACTAACGGCTAAACTAGAGGGCAAACTAAACCCTCGAATAATATCTTCGTTATTACTATAGTAACAATTAAACTAAGTAGGCTAAGTAGCTTACAGTTACTAAATTCGTAGCTAATAATAGCATCCACCTAACACTACGGATGAGTCCGTTCGAGATAGCGTACGGTTAGCGACCTAAGATTACCCCTATACTAACTAGATCTCGAGACGAGACCTAGGGGGGGGAAGTACTAGTAGCGGTAATAGCTGCGAGTCGTATACAAAAACTACGCGCTATACTCGAGGAGCGATAGAAGGCTATAGTAGAAAGCTAGGCTCGCTACTATAATAAGACCTACTAAGCTAAGACCTACCGCGTAGGTAACTTAGTCCTATTATTAACGAAGAACCTTAAGTTAGCAGTACTAAAGAAGAAGATAGGTCCGAAGTTTATCGGCCTATACCGCATTACGGACGCTATCGGTTCGTAGGCGTACCGCCTAGCGCTACTAGCCTACTTAAGGCTCTATAACGTCTTCTATGTCTCTCTCCTCGAGCCGTATATCGGTAGCAATAAGGATGGACCCGTACCCCCTCTAGCTAATAAGGACGGAGAGTATAAGGTAGAGGTAGTGCTAGATAGGCGTAAGCGTAAGGGTAAGCTATAGTATCTAGTCTAGTAGAAGGACTAGCTAGAGGAGTATAATAGCTAGGAACCGGCGGAGGGCCTCGCGAATGCGGATCGTATAGTAGCCGACTATAAGGCGTTAAGGAGAAGTAAATAAGACTAGTATAGGAGTACTAGAGTATAAATAAAACTTTTCTTAACTATAAACAAAACAAAAGCTAAAGAGTAGCGCGCCTACTAGGGGCTACGTAGAGTAGTAGTAGGCGAGGAGCCCGCGAGTAGCGTATAAGGCGAGCGCCTTAGTTATAGTCGTCGCGTAGTAACTTAGGTAGGAATACCTAGTCGGCGGCGGTAGTATTAATGTTCTACGCCTATAGGAACTAGGACTACGGTTAGTAGGGTACACGCATACGAGGAATATACGACTTACGGCGCGGCCAAGTTCGAATAGCCTATTAAGGGCGCGGTTCTACTCCTACTATAGCGCGAGGGCTACGGCGGCGGGGGTACGTATACGGGTCTCCCCGGCACGCTTATACTTATAGGCATTAAACTGCCTAATAGCCTATAGAAAGGGTTAGCCGAAGCATAGGAGACGTACTAGAGCCCCCCCCCGCGAGTAGTAGTCGACTCGTAGGAGCGAAGTAGCGACTTACCTCCGTAATGTCGTTACCTAGCTAGGTATATAGGCGGATCTACTCTACTAGCTCCTACTACTAGAGGTCTATAGGCGCCTAGCCTATTATAGCCGTAAGGAAGTTGCGCTAGGAGCGCGCGGCGCGTAGGCGGCTTACTAGCGAGGCGATAGCGTAGCTAGTATTAGGCTCGCACTTATGTCTATTACGCCTATAGCGGCCGAACTTCTTTAGGAGCTCGCCGGTAGTAATACTATTATAGTTATCGGCTTCGTCTAGTAAGTAGTTAGTATACAAATCGTAGGCGGCGCGCGTAGAGACTTACCCTTAACGAAGTATAGGAGGCACCGTATATATATATTAATCCTCTACGAGAGCTTAGTAGCGGGCGAGGGCGTTAGTAGCTACGAGGGGGATGCTAGTCGCTTACGATCACTAGGCGTTCTAGGTACGTCGCGCACTAGAGCCGCCTAGCGGCGCTCGTCTTCTAAGGTACTAGTAGTACTATCGCTACTAATACTACGGGAGGAGGCAAAGCGGCTAGAGGACGGAGGCGAGGAGGGCCCGTTAGACATAATAATAATAATACTAGCGAGGCGCTTACGGTAAGGGTGCGGTACGGGTACGTAGTAGTAGTATAACGGAGGTAGTGCGCTAGGGAACGTACTAGGAGAATAGGGCTAGGTTAGGCTAGAGTTTTATACCCCTAACTAGCTACGTCGGTATAGTAACTAAGCCTTACTTACCTACACCTATATAACGATACGTACGTAACCCGTATATAGGCCATATAGCAACTATAGTTCTAGAAGTACGTAGGAACCTCTACGTAGTAACTAGCGAGCTAAGGACAGCTCGTACGGGAGGGGAGGAAATTATAAGGGGTAGCCTAGTAGCTAACCCTTATATGTAGCCTTACATATAACATGCGGTCGCGACCGGCTACTAAGCCGCACGTAACACGTTATTACGGTTCGGATAAAGGACGGTATAGGACGTAGCATAGGAGGAAGAATTAGAAGATAAGAACTAATCGCTAGGAAGAGGAAGAGACCTTACGTCCGGGTCACGTGCACGACCGCGCGCTTAGTGCATAGTTAAACACGACTATAGAAGTAGCGTATAGACGTACACGACTACACGACTAGGCGACCGGTCGAATGGATAGACGGACGCCTAATACCGGATAGCATACGAGTCTCCGTTGTATTTAGGAACGCTAAGAACCCTTATAGTTTCGATACGTTTAACTTATGTTACTATCTCACTAATTGGAATATAACTCTTATTCCTATTATTTATCTTCGCTTAGCTTACTTTAGCCTCTCTAAAGAATACCGCTACGTAACTTAACTTATCTCTCTTTTAAGACTAGCCCTAGAACGAGATAATAATACTTTAAACGCCCTTAGGATGAGCGCTACTTAAGTAGCTAGTAGGGGAATACCCGCCCCTAGCAAAGTAGGAAGTATCCGCCGAGCGCTACTATAATAGACTACTACGAAGGACGATAAGTCTAATAACGATAACGAGCCTACTCTAAGGAAGAACGACGTTAAGGCTACTAAGCTAGATCTCTTCTATAGAGATAGGGCTAAGTTCGACGACTAGATTAATTAGATAGATATGTATATTATATTTAACCTAGTCGATGCCGATAAAAGAACTATCTTCGCTATTACGTACCTTCGCGGAAGTGCGTAGAACTGGATTAAACCTTACCTTAAGGAATACCTTAAAGATATAGGACGATTAGACCCTACTAGAATGTTTAGGAGCTACACCCTCTTTAAAGATAAGATAAAGTCAATCTTTAGAACCTCGAACGAAGTCTAATAGGCTATACGAATCATTTAACACCTGAAATAGAAGACGTCTACTTTAGAGTATACCGCTAAATTCGAATAATACGGACAAATCACTAGATGGGACTAGACGGCGTTAATAACTATGTTCTAACGTAGACTTAAGGACTCCGTTAAGGACGAGTTAATAAGACACAGGGGACAGATCACTAACCTCGAAGAGCTAATAAAGGCGTCGATTAACATCGATAACTAGCTCTAGGAACGACACTAGGAAAAGAAATACGACTCTAAAGTAGGAGGTATAGTAGGATATGCTCCGGACCGTAGACCCTTAGGATTGATTGATTATTCCATTAACGTGCTATTTGAGTCAAAGACTATGCAACACGGGTCTCGAGAACGAGACCAAAATTTGAGAGAAGGAGAAAAGCCCCGTCGTACCCCGGACGTAAAAACTCCTTAAAAGATGCGAGCAACGCTCGCTATTCGAACCGTAAATCGAATATATTGCGGCGTAGACCCTTAGGAGGATACGTTACGAAGGGAGAATTCTCACGATAAAGCTAGCTCTACTATAGACCATAGCTAATAGAACTAGACGTTACCTAACGAGGACGGAGGATCGATAAGAGTAGGGGCCACGGAAAGCCCTTTAAAGGAAAAGGAAAACTCACATGCTATGCCTATAGTAAGGAAGGTTACATAGTACGGGATTGCCGCGGTAAGAATATAGTGCGCCGCGAGCAATTCAATATAATACAACCCCGAACTAGTAAATCTGAGAGTAGCGTTAGATCTCGAGGAGATACCGACTATACTCGGAGAGTAGGGGAGAGAGCTAGCAATAGAAGCACGACGCCTCTCCTAGACCCCTTAGAAGGACGAGGAGGATACTATAGGCAGTAAATGGTAGTCATTCCATTTAATGCGAAGAACTAACTACGATAGTTTAACATAATAACACGAAGAGTCGACTACGAGATCGAATCCGAGTCTCGAAATGGTTATAGAAGCCTTCATTAGCGATTCTATTACTAAGACTCGTGTTAAGTTTACTACGCCGCGAAGTTAGGCGTAGGGTATTAGCCTTAGTAACTACGAGGAACCCTAGGAGCGACGTATAGGTAAAACGCCACGCTCCGAGAAGTAGATATCGATGAATCCTACTTTAACGAAGATAGAAGCGATAAAGAAAATCAGGACCTAGGATGGAACGGATTATAGTCACTAGAACCATAGGAAGAAAGTTAAGAAACTACCGGGCTAAATACTATTAAGGAAGAATAGGATCCGGAAGAATTAAGCGAAGAAGATTCCTCCGAAGGAGAAGAGAGCGACACTAACGACGACAACGAACAGCTCACCTTTACGGTAGATGTAACTAAGAAACTGTACGACATAATTATCTACCTATAAAGAAGGCACGAGGAATTCCTACCTAAGATAGGTAGACGAAGGAGGCTACACTCTATTAAGTTTAACAAGACACTTTACACCCTACGAGGCATAGCCTAGGGATACCTACTTATAGAGACAACCGAGAATCTAGTAACCGCCGTTATAGAACGACTACCGATAGGAAGCCGAATAATAGGAACCGGATATCTTACACCGTTAGGAACATTTATATCGAATAGATTACGCAATATAGTGCAACACGCACGCGTACTCTACTTAGAAACGTAGAAGATCTAGGAACGTAATAGATTACAAGTGTGGACATAGGGTAACGGGCTATAGGTTCTAGCCGAAGCCTCTAGGCACGAAGCATAGCGTACTAAATACCATTCGGGAAAAGGATCAGCTCCCCCGGAATAAGCGACTAAAGGGAGTTATACAATACTTAGACTTACGCATCGACATTAAATACAGTTTTCTAGACATAAGCAATCGTTAACGGATATAAGACTAGTGTTATAATCGACTTAGGAGTAGCGGGGAATTTTATCTCCGAGTCTTTTATAAGAAGAAACGGGTTAGCTACCCTAAAGAAGAAATAGGGTTACGAGTTGATCGCGGTAAACGGATTATCGTTACCTAGCGTAGAATGGGAGACGACACTATTACTACTAGCTATCTAATAGCACCACGAGAATATTACCTTAGATGTTACTAATATAGCTAGTTATAACATAGTATTAGGTATGCCTTAGTTAAGAAAGTACAATCTAGTAATCGACTAGAGAAGAGGAGTACTTACATTTAGGGAATGCGATTACGTTATCGACATTTAGCCTACGTAGTAGCAGCGTTCACTAGTAGATAAGGTAAGGAAACAGCTAAACGAGATATAGCTTACGCCGAACAGAAGGATAGAAGAACTACCTTCGACCGGGATAGATACTAGCGTAGGGCCGCCGGGTTACGAAGTTACTAGAAGTAATAGAAGTAACGCACTATCGAAGAATACTAACATCTTAGAGTTAAGTATTCCTAAGGAGTATCGTAAGTAGTCGCGACTCTTTAAAGAGGAGAGAGGTAAAACCGCCTTACCTAAGCACCGCCTATAGGATTATAAGATTAACATTCAGCTAGGGAAAGAGCCTCTATAGGGACCCCTATATTAAATGTCTAAGAAAGAGCTATAGACCCTACGAGAATAGCTAAAGGAGAAGCTAGCTAAAGGATAGATAAGAAGATCTACCTCGAGTATAGGAACTCTATACATGTTCGTTCTAAAAGTAAACGGGAAGTTACGACTCGTATAAGACTATAGGAAGTTAAACGAGATCACGATTAAGAACCGATACCCGCTACCTAACATCGAAGAAGCACAAGATAGATTAACCGGATCGGACTAGTACACGAAGATTAACCTACGAGATGCCTTCTATGCTATACGAATAGTAGAAGGAGAAGAATGGAAAACCGCTTTTAGAATAAGATACGGACTCTACGAATTCTTAGTTATGCCGATAGGATTGACTAACGCACCCGCATCCTACTAGGACCTTATTAATAAAACACTTAGAGACCTACTCGACGTATGCGTTATTAGCTACATAGACGACATACTAGTCTACATAAAAGGATCCCTATAGGAACACATAAGACAAGTCTAGGACGTCTTCGAACGACTTACGCAATTAGGATTCAAGACGGTACCCGAGAAATGCGAATTCTATAAGAAAGAAGTTAAATTCTTAGGCTTTATTATTAGTACTATAGGGATAACGATCGACCCTACGAAGACACAGTCAATTAGAGAATAGCTAGAACTAAAGACAGTTAAGGATGTACAATTATTCCTTAGACCAGTAAACTACAACCGGAAATTCATTAAGGACTACGTAAAGACAGCAGCACTAATAACGATGCTTATAAGAAAAGACGTCACCTAGAAATAGGGAAAGGAATAAATTGAAGCATTTAAAAAACTTAAGGAATAATGCGCTTTAGCCCCTACGCTTCGACTATTCGATAGTAGTAAGGAAGTCTACATTGAGACCGACGCGTCTAATATAGCAATAGGCGCATGTCTAACATAGACACACAATAGGTAGAGACACCTAGTAGCCTATTACTCCCGGAAAATAACTATAGCGGAATAGAACTACGACATCCATAATAAAGAGCTTCTAGCTATTGTTACTACTATGTAACATTAGAGAGTATATGTCGAGGGCCTACCGAAGTTAACGATTCTTTCTAACTATAAGAATCTTACGTACTTTACGACGACGAAAGAACTTACTCGAAGGCAAGCCCGCTAGTCGGAGCTACTAGGACAGTATAAGTTCGAAATTAAATATACTCTAGGACGAGAGAATAGCCGCGCCGACGCGCTAAGCCAAAGAAGCGACTACATAGAAGGAAAAGAACTAGTGCAACACAAAATATTAAAGACAAACCCCGACGGAAGTCTTAGTGCTAACATAAGAGAATTTAATAACATCGTACGAATATTAGGCGATAAGGACGAACAATTCCCTATATCGCAAGGGAAATACTAAGTACCTAAGGATCGAGAAGAAGAATATATACGACAACATTACGACGGACTAATTTATAGACACCCTAGAACTTCGAAGACAATAGACCTAATACAGCGCAGTTTCTCATTCCCATAAATGAGACTTAAGGTGTTACGCTATATTAAACAATACGTACACTACTAACGGAACAAGGCTACGAGACATGTAAAATACGGTTACCTATAGTTTAGGACACTACCGACGAAACCATAGAACGAAGTTATAATAGACTTTATTACGAAACTTCTACCGTTAAGAGACTAAGTTACGAAACAACTATACGACATAATACTAGTTATGGTTAATAGATTTATAAAATACGTACACTTTATTCCTATATCGGAAACATACAATGTAGAGCAGCTCGGATACCTTGTACTAGATAGACTTATTCGATACTACGGTTTCCCTTAAGCATTTATAACGGATAGAGACAAGCTATTCATATTAAACTACTAGAAGACGCTTATAGGAACGATCGGAATTAAACATAAGCTATTAATAGCATATTATCCGGAGATAGACGGATAAACCAAAAGGATAAATTAAACGCTAGAACAATACCTACGACACTATATTAATTATGCATAAGACAACTGGGTTTCATTACTACTAATAGCGTAGATCGTACTAAATAACCACAAATTGGAGACAACTTTAACGACGCCATTTTATGCGAACTTTAGTAAAGATCCTAACCTATTCGGAACACCTAGATCTTACCTATAAGCCGAAAGAGCAATCGTGACAACGGATACTCTTAAGGAAGTGCATAAAGAAACACATAAGGCGATCGAAGATACATAATAAAAACTGTCTTAATAATAGTAGGACACGAGAAAAATAGCACCTCTACTAAAAGAGGGGGATAAGGTCTATCTCCTTATAAAAAACTTGAGAATAAGAAGATAGACTAAGAAACTAGATTACGTTAAGGTCGGACCATTTTTCATCGACAAAGTTATAGGACTAGTTAACTACCGCCTACGACTACCACCTAACGCGAAAATCTACCTAGTCTTCCACATTTCTAAGTTAGAACCCGTAGACGCCGAAACACCTTACTAGGAGAGCTTCTATTTCGAGCCGGAAGCAGAAAACGAATTCGAAGTCGAAAAGATCCTAGATAAGAGAGGTTAGCGATACCTTGTTAAATAGAAAGGATACGACGAATTAGAAAATACCTAGGAACTAGAAAAGAACCTACGAAACTGTTAGTAAAGGCTCTAGGAGTATAAAAAACGGTCTAGTAGACTAACCCCCGCGTTAGAGACTAATTAGCTAGAAAGTAGCTAGAGTAGGAATCGAACCCACGACCTTAAGAGTGTAAATAGCTTACGCTCTAACTACTAAGCTACATAACCGGGTTCAATAAGGGAAACGAAGAACTTATATAAACATATCCCCTATAAGAAACTAACACCTGTCCACTAGAGGGGCCAGCGCTCGAAGAAGCTACTACGGCTTCCCCTAGGGTCGGATATAACTAGAGGGCATTATCCGGAATTATCGAAAGGTCCTCCTAGGAAGGAATCGACATCTAGAAAACCCCCTCTAGTTCTTCGGAGCTACCTTTAGGAACGAGAAGGCAGGACGAAGGCGCGGAAAAGGTATCGACACCTACGCTCGGCAAACTGCAAAGATCCTCGAAATCCTTCGCTATCGCCTTTTCCTCTCTATCCTTAGTAACGCGTAGCTGTTTCCTAAGACAATGCACCTTTAACATCGCCTCTATTACCTTCTCTTTAGCCTTATTAAGCTCTCGCTTTAGCTTTCGACGCTAGTTACGAAGCCGCTCCTACTTAGTCTACGTAACAGTTACGTTACACTTAACACCCTTACGAACGTACTCCGAGTAACACCTAAAACGTACATCTACTACGTAACGAGGACTCTTCTTTCCTTTAGGCACTCTAGCCTTCTAGCAACTAGAACATAGGGATGGCATCTCGCGGCCCTCGGCTTCGATGCCTAGTACTTAACGTTCGCGGCGCTCCTAACGTGTTAGCCGCTCGCCGCTTATAGTAAAAGATAGGAACTTATAGGAAAAGAAAGAAACTCGAGGACGAGTTTTAGTAGGAAGGGGGATAGTATTACGGTTCGGATAAAGGACAGTATAGGACGTAGTATAGGAGGAAGAATTAGAAGACAAGAACTAATTGCTAGGAAGAGGAAGGGACCCTACGTCCGGGTTACGTACACGACCGCGCGCTTAGTGCATAGTCGAACACGACTATAGAAGTAGCGTATAGACGTATACGACTATACGACTAGGCGACCGGTTGAATGGATAGACGGACGCCTAACACCGGATAGCATACGAGTCTCCGTTGTATTTAGGAACGCTAAGAACCCTTATGGTTTCGATACGTTCAACTTATGTTACTATCTCACTAATTGGAATATAACTCTTATTCCTATTATTCATCTTCGCTTAGCTTACTTTAGCCTCTCTAAAGAATACTACTACGTGACTTAACTTATCTCTCTTTTAAGACTAGCCCTAGAACGAGATAATAACACACGTATGCGTACACCTTACGACGCGCGATACGTCTTAAATAAAAGGTAAGAATTAGTTCATCTACGACTAGTAGGTCGTAGGCGTGCTATACATTACGACATCCCTTAACATATTTAATCTAGAGCTAATATTATAGTAAGCTAGGTCTAGACTAGAGATTCTATAAAAGAAGTAAGTTATAATACTAGAGCCTATATTATTAGGTCTATCTAGCTCTTAATAGTAAGGATCTTTACTTAGTATATATAAGTACTAATTACTAATTCAAGTATTAATAGCTTTATAAAGTAGCGCCTAGAGCCTCTATTTAAAGTAGCTTCGGTTACTATACTTAAGATCTCTAAAGTAGGAGCTAAATTATATAAGTTTTTATTATAATCTAAGTATAACTAGGCTATAGCCTATTAGATCTAAGGTATCTAGTAGTAAGTAATAGATAACTTTAAGAGTTCTATTTATAGTACCTTTAACTCTATATAGATATATATATATATATATAATATACTACTTACTCTTAAAACATCTAATATCTTAGCCTAAACTAAATAAACTAATTAACTTAGTATAAGCGCAATATCTATAGTCTAGAGAAACGCTCGTAATGTATATAATATATAGAAGTAATTATACTAATAGTAAGATAGTATTATAAAGAGCTATAATATAAGAGCTACTACTATAGACTGCGTAGAAATTATAGTAAAGTAGTTAGAGGACTAACTAGTACGTATAAAATAAGGTAAATTAAGGGCTCGAATAGGTAAGATAATAGGCTTAATTTAGGGTGGGAAGCATAGGCCTACCTACGTAGTAAGCAGACGCAAAATTATGCCAACATAGCTTGCCTGTATAGACGATATAGCTGGCAGATAGATGAGTACACCCATTAATATTACTAATGAGTGATTATGCTGGGGTGGCCGACAGCTGCTTCGCGGGTGTATGGGGACCGACACGGTTAACTGACTTGAAGTCAAAATTGTTCAAGACTCATCTTTCTTCCAGCATTCCCGTTCCCATTGCATAACGCAACGAACGAGCGGGGCCTTCAAACTCCTGCAGACGCCGCTGTGGTGATAGCGGTTCGCAGCGCAGTCTCAGGGCAATGGCTCTCAGCGGAAAGCTCGCGGGGGAGCTCTTCCGGACGGCACACCACACTGCGCAGCGTGCACCTCGAATCGCCGCCAGACGGACGTTTGTCTCACAGCAGCAGCAGCAGACAACGCGATGCTTGCAGCATGAGAAGGCGTGCAGGCCGGTGCAGCGTCAGCGGCTGCGCCAGTTCTCACGCCCGTCTACACACGCTGCCAGCCAGGCAGAGGTTGCACCCAGCGCCAAGGCCTACCTCGACTCCGGCGCGATCGCTACCGGCCAGAACCTCGTCGATGTCAACAAAGTCCTCGTCATTGGCTCTGGCGGTCTGTCCATCGGTCAGGCCGGCGAGTTCGACTACTCTGGCTCACAGGCGCTCAAGGCGCTCAAGGAGGCTGGCATCAAGTCGGTCCTGATCAACCCAAACATCGCAACCATCCAAACCGCGCACGTGCTCGCCGACGAAGTCTACTACTTGCCCGTCACCCCCGAATATGTCACCTACGTGATCGAGAAAGAAAGGCCTGATGGCATCTTCCTGTCCTTCGGGGGTCAGACCGCCCTCAACTTGGGTGTGCAAATGAACAAGATGGGCATCTTCGACCGCTACAACGTCAAGGTTCTGGGCACAAGCATCAAGACTCTGGAAACATCTGAGGACAGAGACCTGTTCGCCAAGGCATTGAAAGAGATTGACATCCCGATCGCCGAGAGCATAGCTGTCTCGACTGTCGATGAGGCTCTCGAGGCAGCGGATAAGGTCGGGTACCCCATCATCGTTCGTGCTGCTTATGCTCTCGGTGGTCTTGGATCTGGCTTCGCAGACAATGCTGAAGAGCTCCGCAACATGGCCGCCCGATCCCTTACCCTGTCACCGCAAATCCTGGTTGAAAAGTCGCTCAAGGGCTGGAAGGAGGCCGAGTACGAAGTCGTGCGGGACGCCTCCGACAACTGTATTACTGTCTGCAACATGGAGAACTTCGACCCGCTTGGTGTGCATACTGGAGACAGTATCGTCGTTTCGCCTTCGCAAACGCTATCTGATGAGGAATATCACATGCTCCGAACTGCTGCTATCAAGATCGTTCGTCATCTTGGTGTTGTAGGAGAGTGTAATGTTCAATACGCGCTGCAACCTGATGGCCTTGACTACAGAGTCATTGAGGTCAATGCTCGTCTGTCTCGTTCATCTGCTCTCGCCTCGAAAGCTACTGGATATCCGCTGGCCTATACTGCTGCAAAGATTGGTCTTGGACACACTCTGCCTGAGCTTCCAAATGCGGTCACCCGTACGACTACTGCCAACTTCGAGCCTTCCCTTGACTACATCGTCACCAAGATTCCTCGCTGGGATCTGGTCAAGTTCCAGAACGTTGATCGTCACATTGGCTCGGCCATGAAGTCGATTGGTGAAGTCATGGCTATTGGACGAACGTTTGAGGAAAGTTTCCAGAAGGCAATTCGACAGGTTGATCCACGCTTCGACGGTCTCTGTGGCGACAAGTTCGACGATCTCGATGATGTGCTCAAGGACCCGACTGACCGCAGATGGTTGGCTGTTGGCCAGGCTATGCTTCATGAAGGTTACTCCGTTGAGAAGGTCAATGAGCTCAGCAAGATTGACAAGTGGTTCCTGTACAAGATCCAGAACATTGTCGACACTACCCACGAACTCGAGAAAATAGGATTCCTCTTCGGCGTCAAGAAAGAACTCATGCTCAAGGCTAAGAAGCAAGGTTTCAGTGACCGACAGATCGCTCGTGCCGTCAACAGCACTGAGGATGAGGTTCGTGCTCGTCGCAAGAACTTCGGTATCCGCCCTTGGGTCAAGAAGATCGACACCCTTGCTGCTGAATTCCCTGCTGACACCAACTACCTGTACACGACCTACAACGCCTCGAGCCACGATGTCAAGTTTGATGACCGGGGTATCGTTGTCCTTGGGTCTGGTGTTTACCGTATTGGAAGCTCTGTTGAGTTCGATTGGTGTGCAGTCAATGCTACACTGTCGCTCAAGGAGCTTGGCAAGAAGACTGCTATGATCAACTACAACCCTGAGGTAGGGCTCTTCTGTAATGAACGTCTGGCATGTTGCTAACTGCAAGACAGACCTACTCCACTGACTTCGACGTACCCGACCGCCTCTACTTCGAGGAGCTCAGCTACGAGCGTGTCATGGATATCTACGAGCTCGAGTCCGCTACTGGTGTCGTTGTTTCCGTTGGTGGACAGCTCCCACAGAACATCGCCCTTAAGCTCCAGGAGACTGGCAAGGCTAAGGTGCTCGGTACCGATCCCAAGGATATCGACAAGGCCGAAGATCGACAGAAGTTCTCTGAGATCCTCGATTCTATCGGTGTTGACCAGCCAGCTTGGAAGGAACTCACGAGCGTCAAGGACGCCAAGGAATTCGCCGATTCCGTCAGCTACCCCGTCCTGGTCCGTCCATCCTACGTCCTGTCTGGTGCTGCCATGACTGTCATCCGATCCGAGGAAGAGCTCGAGGAGAAGCTCGTTGCTGCGGCAACGGTCAGCCCTGATCACCCAGTTGTCATTACCAAGTTCATTGAAGGCGCTCAGGAGATCGACTGCGACGGTGTTGCACACCATGGCAAACTCATTCTTCACGCGGTCTCTGAGCACGTTGAGAACGCCGGTGTCCACTCCGGTGACGCCTCCTTGATCCTCCCACCTGCTCACCTGCCTCAGCGCACACTTGACCGCGTCAAGGAGATTGCCGAGAAGGTCGCCAAGGCCTGGAAGATCACTGGTCCTTTCAACATGCAAATCATCAGTGCTGACAATCCCGAGAAGGGCGAGCCAGACCTCAAGGTCATTGAGTGCAACCTACGTGCCTCTCGATCCTTCCCATTCGTCAGCAAAGTTCTTGGAACCAACTTCATCGATGTCGCCACTCGTGCCCTGCTCGACAAAGATGTGCCTCAACCAAAAGACCTCATGGCGGAGAAGAGGGACTACCTTGCTGTGAAGGTACCACAATTCGCTTGGACTCGTCTTGCTGGAGCTGATCCATACCTCGGGGTGGAGATGTCTTCTACTGGTGAAATGGCTTGCTTCGGTAAGGACCTTGTTGAGGCTTACTGGACTGCCATTCAGAGTACTATGAACTTCCGTCTTCCAAACCCCGGTGAGGGTCTCCTCTTCGGTGGCGACACCACCACTCCAGACCTTGGCCGCATTGTCGACTACCTCAACCCACTCGGCTACAAGCTTTACGCCGCCAACGAAGAGGTCAAGCAGCACCTCGAGCAGTCCTCCAAAGATGGCAGTGTCAGCGTCCAGGTCATTGAGTTCCCCAAGAACAACAAGCAGGCTCTTCGCGAGATCTTCGAGAAGTACGACATCCGTGGTTGCTTCAACCTTGCCAAGCGCAGGGCAAGCAGCCTGGTTGACGAGGACTATGTCATGAGGAGGAACGCTGTCGACTTTGGTGTGCCGCTCTTCATGGAGCCAAGGGTACGTCAATGCCTTCTTTTTCTTGAGCTATTGAGGTCTTGCTAATGTCTCTACAGACTGCCGTGCTCTTCGCCCAGTGCATGAGCGAGAAGCTGCCCAAGTCCGAAGGCATCCCAGCCGAAGTTCGCAGATGGTCTGACTTCATCGGTGGCAAGCCGCTCTAGGTAGTGAGCCATCACGATTCAGCGACGGAGTACCGCCTATCAGGCGGCACGCCGCTCGATACGTACGCTGTATGGTGTACGTGTCGAGGGCCTCTGTTCAACACGCATGTCGCTTGACACCGTCGCTGCCCTGGTGACTTTTGCTTTGCAGGTTTGTGTTTAGAGAATGTGGGAATGAAAACGACGACCTTTTACTTCAGACCGTTTCTGTCGTTGAGGGCTAGAGCTTCCAGCCTGAACTATTCGAATCTACTACTGATGCTCTAGCTAAACGACCTGTCTTGCGTCTCCATCTAAAGCTCAACGACCACCTTCTTCGCACTAACTCCAGCCTTACTCGTCTCCAACCCCTTCTGCAAGGACTCCAACCCCTTCCCCACAACCAACGGCTCCGGCACCGCCTTCAACTTCCCCTGCTCCAGCGCCTGCGGGACATAATTCTCCCACAATGGATTCACAACTTCCGGCGTCACGGCGAAAACCCGCCCGGGTTTCACCCCCTCTGGTAACTTCTCTGGTGCCGGCAGCGTCAAGGCAACATTCACGGGCTGCAATTTCTCGGCAATCGGTAAGACGTGCTTGTACGATGCTTCATTCGACACGGCATCGTAGATTCCCGCAAACTCTCCCCCCACAGCCTTGATCGCGGCCAGAACGTCGTCGACGACGGAGGGAGAATTGTAGTCAAAGGCTTCACTCGCTCCGAGTCCTTTCACGAAAGAGTGGTTATGCTGGCTCGCCACGGCGATGACTTTGGTTCCGGAGGCGACTGCGAGTTGGATTACGAGGGCGCCGACTGAGGAGGATCCGCCCCAGACTAGGATGGTCTTGCCGGAGGGTTTGGGGTCCAGGGAGGGGTAGTCAAGGCCTAGGAGATTTTTCCCGCGGGGTCCGTAGAGGCCGTGGGCGGCCGTGTTGATTGCGAGGGGAAGGACTGTGGCGTGGGTGTAAGAGAGGGAGGATGGGATGGGGGAGGTGAAGTTTGAGCCGGCGGTGGTGTAGAGTTGGAAGGCGCCGTCTTGGGGGCGGCCGGTACCAAGGGAGATGACGTGGCTAGCAGTATGCAGTCAGAAGGGGAGTCGGCGTAGGGCTCTGTGGTCATGTTGACTTACGCGAGAACACGATCACCTTTCTTGAATTTCGTGACGTTGCTGCCGACTTCGACGACTTCGCCGGCGATGTCTGTGCCGAGGACTGTCGGCCAGCTTTGGACGAACAGGCCGTAATCCTGCATCTTCCAATCGATGGGGTTAACTGCGATGGCGTGGTTCTTGACGAGGACCTGTTCTGGGTCTGGCTTTGGGTAGGGAGCTTCACCTACCTGTTGGGACGGTTAGTGATTGCGAACATGAAATATGATGCGTTGTCCTGTATACTGACTCGGAGCTTTTGGCCCTTGCCATCGAGCCAAGCAGCTTGGTTAGACATGGTATTTGAATGTTTGGCTGCGTGCGGAAGATTTGTAGCGTAGTTGATTGTTCGATCGGACGAGAATGCACAGGGTCGAGGGCAACAGGGAATATACCCGTCCACCGATGAGGCAAGACGGCTCTTATATTTGTCGTGATTGCGTCAGTCCTTCGGTCGAACTTCCTGGCTGACAAACCGACATGCCCGACTCTTGTCAGCTTCTCCACGCACGAGGAGTCGATCTCGATGTTTCTAGCATTTCTGGCTGCCCAGTTGTGGTAGGATTCCGCTGTAGCTACGGTAGCTCAATGTACGACGATGCTGTGTACGAAGAATGTTGGCGCCACTGGGCGGCAAGATAGACGCTCTTGCAGAAAGCTTCACAGGCGAAGGAACACGTTTCGGCCGACATCCGATTCAGAATGGAATCATGAACACCGACCGGCACGCTGTCAGGTGTCCACTCACATGCAAAGTCCGAAGGCTGCCAACGTGCCTACTGATGTCCGTACCCGGGGCGCTCTGCTCAAATGATTGACAGAATCAAAGCAAAACGTCGTTTTCAGGAGCGTGCAGAATGTAGCATCAGGTTGCGACTGCACCACCAGAGAAGAAGATACTTCGAGGAGTCGGGCCGTTCCTATGCCGTTGTGAGGGAATAGGTCCTGTCGTTACTTCATCCTGGCCTTACGCAAGAGACATGCCGGACACTCATGAGATTGAGCTCTCACCGCCTGCTGGCCGCCATTCCGCGGCAAGAGAATTTGAGCTGGCGATAGAAATTAGGCATTCCCTTCAAGTATTGACTAATGTCACCTAGACAGCAGGTAGCGTAATTTTCGAGCTGTTCTAGTTGACCTGCCTATCCACAGCAGTATGTGATCTCGCATCCCTTGTCGCTGCAAGACCAGCGTCAGTAGTCAAGCGGGCAAGTCCTCATGGTTTCACTTACCCAAGTCCGATAGAGGTCCAGTTGAAGACGAATGATCCTAAGAAGGCGCCGATGAAGATGCAGATGATGATGTACCCATTGAAGTACATCGCAAGAAGCATGATGATGTATGCGACGGCGAATTGGCACATGTGAAGTAGCGATCGAATGGACTGTTCCAGCAGACTGGGGGCGAAAGTGCTTGTGCTGGACGGGTGCGGGTGCCTGTACTCCATCGACAGTCGAGTGCTTGCCGAACAGGTCCTTGTTGCTGGAGTGTGCTTCGTTGGAAGCGGGTGGGGGCGTAGCGAGGTGTTTGCGGATGATGTACGCCTCATACTCCTTGGAGCCACGGCGGAGAGCCTCGAGGGCCATGACGAGAAGGATGACGCCGATGCATGAGCCAGCAAACATGCCGCTGGAGGTGATGTGCCAGCTCCTCGACAGGAAGCCTTCATGGATGTTAGTCAGCCAACATGGAATGCCTATCGGACTCACACTGACAACTGCACGATTATAACCACCAGGCACTACTGGAGGTCGCGAAAGCAGTCACTAAACTTAGGCCTGAGCGGTCAAATATTACTGGTGTCGCCTAAACAACAGTTAGATTTCATTGGGCTGTGCACTGGATGCGACTGTGCACACACTCCGCACCATACTTTTCCCATATGCGTGGATCGAACGAAGAGTGAAGGATAAAATATCTCTGAGGCGTCAATCAATGCGTCTGTCTACAGTACTCGCTCTACGCCGACGTCTTCGTCTTCGCAAGGTACCCTCTCCGATACGGAAACTGCTCGGCAAAAGCCTGCGCGATCTCCGTCCTGGTCGCCACCCACACTCCATTCTTCGTGCTGATGTAATCCACAAAATCCTTCAATGCCTTGAACCTTCCCGGCCTCCCGATGATCCGGCAGTGCAATCCCACTGTCATCATCTTCGGCGTCCCATCCTGCCCTTCCTCGTAAAGCGTGTCGAAAGCGTTCTTCAGATGTGTATAGAACCCGTTAGGATCTCTGAACCCACTGCCCGCAACGTGAAACTTGAAGTCATTGCAGTCGTACGAGTACGGGACCATCAGCAACCCTTTCGGATCAGCCTTCTCCCTCTCATCCGCGCGATCACTCCAGTAGGGCACGTCGTCGGCGTAAGTATCAGACATCCAGACGAGCTCCTCTCCCATCTCCCCATACACTTGCGGGACCAGTGTTCTACTCTGCGGCGAATTGCGGCCATAGTACCAGCCCTTGGGCGCATACCTACACACACCCACAAATCACATCAGCGCACCATCCCTCACCCCAATCATCTCATCTCCCTCAAAGCTACTCACCCCGTCAGAGTCTTCAACGTAACAATCGCCTTCCGAATATACTCCCTCTCCTCCTCCACGCCAAAAGCATGATAATCCAACCACCGATACGCATGACTCGCGACGTCATGGCCACACTCCACGCATCTGGTAACCACCTCGGGCACTTTCTCCACCGCCTGCGCGACAGCATAAAGCGTGAATTTCATCCCGTACTTGTTGAAAAGTCTGAACAACCGCCAGAAGCCTACACGACTGCCGTACTCGTACTCGGACTCGACGTTGTAGTTGCGCTCGCGGGAAGGGTTCCCGGGAGGGTGGGATTCGGTGGTGGTGTGGGGGGAGCTTTCGCCACCCTAGGGGAGGGAGGTTAAGAATGGGGATGAGGAGTTTGCTTGGGCAATGGGAGGGCTTACTTCTTCGTAGTTTATTACGAAGCTTATGGCGATCTTGGCGTTGTTGGGCCATTTAAGTTCTTTCAGGCCTCCTTCGCCGTAGCCTCGGAAATCGCGCTCGTAGGTATATTTCGGGTGTCCAACGTATGGTGAAGGTATGGCAGTCTCTGCTTGGGTGCAAGGTCTCTTGGGAGGCGAGGTTTGTTGTGGCGGCTCGATGAGATTGTGGAGTTCTGTTGCAGCGTTGAGTGCAGTGGTAGGAACGCGATGGTGTTCTACAACTTTGCGCTTTCGACATTCCATGATTGTTTTCCTGTCTAGGCAAGAAGCATTGATCGAGGCCCGACAAAGTCCAGATCTTCGCTTGCGCGTCCGAATGCTGAAGTGCGTCGGAAATACCTGGATGCGAGTACGTGGAGCCCATAGCGGAGACATCCGGCATGCGCGTGATGCATTCGATTGAGGAGAACCTGGTCGGTATGCATATAGCGTCGGCAAACTGATACCTTGGCTTTACTAGCGCTCTTCTCACTTGCGCATTGACAGGCTGAGAGATATGCTGAAACCTGATGTAAGTTTCGAGATCTCTTCCAGTGTATGCCTTTCACTATCACTACGCCAGCTACAATGTGTGCTACACTTCCCCATAAGTAGTACTGGTCGATGATTTCCTTCCCTCTCGGGTAATCCAAGAACGCCCCATAGTCCCGACCTCTTACAATACAACCATGAGTTCGTGTCTCTTGAGCTTGTCGTCCTCTACAATAGGGTAGTACGGCACCATGGCATCTGCGCTCTGCACGTACGCATCGTTGTACAATCGCCAGTATGGTGTCCGCACTTTCCTCGCAGGATGGAAGAGTCCAGCCCAGACGTAATTGAGAACCGCTCCAGTTCCAACAGCCAATCTGATAGCATCAATCGCTTCGATCACTCTGTCGATGACGTGCGGCGAAGTTTCAAAGAGGTTTGGGTAGAGGAGGTTGAGTAGATGCAACATGGCATCTTCGCAGCCAAGACCAACCACGCCCAGAGCAACGTGCTTTACGACGCTAGCGGCAGTTTGTCGATGTACCTGGTCGCGGTCGATGAGAGCATCCTCGAGAAGTGGCGTGACAGCATAGACGTAATCTTTTGCCATCTCGCCAATGTACTCGAACAGGAAGGATAGTGATTTGAGCACACCGTTCTGGACGTTCAGCTCGGGAACACGGTACTCGTTCATCAGCGCTGGTAGAACCGTGAACGGGGCGCAAGTTTCTGCCACGATTCCGATGGCAACGGCGGTACAGACACGCGATTGACGCTCCTGCACACGAAGGTTGTTGAGAAGGGTTGCCAGAACATCCTGAGGTCCGATAGCCTTGGCAATGAAACCAAAAGTGTTGTTCGCTGCTCGTCGAATACCCTTTTTGTGGGCCTTGAGCATGTCAAGTAACTCGAAGCAAATTCGCATCCATTCTCGTGCATTTACCGATTCTGGTCCACGATCGGCGATACGTCCCACAAGGTCGATGGTGTTCTCCTGTACCTTTTCGTGTCTGTTTCGCAGAATCGGTGTCAGGCGTGGGAGGAGGTCCTTGATGGGTGGCTGCATGCTGCTGATACCAACAACGGTGACAATGCTCTTCATGGCGCCCAGGATACTACCAAGGACCTCTGGGTACTCTTCACCGAGGTATTCGTAGAGGACACTTCCGAGCTTACCAAGAAGCGCATCTTCGTCGCACTGCTTCATGACGATAGCAATGCGAGTGATGAGGTCGGCTGCTTGTTGACGAACCGTGGCAGACTTGTTGTTGAGTCGCCACAAGATCGTCGACACGATTTGAGGTAGGTATGGCTTGCACCGTGTGCCCAATGCTGTCACCACCGTGCCAAATCCGTTGAGCAGGACGATGTCTTCCACGCTCTGTTCTTGGAAGGAATGAAGGATACCATCCACGAGGCGCTCCTCAAGGCGCTCGTTGATGTCGGCGGCCCCTAGCGCAGAGATGACTTTCTCAATGGTCTCGACAGTCATCTTCCTGTACGGTTCACTCTCGTCTTTGAGGTTGCCAACGATTCGCTCGACGATCTCGCCAACACCGACCTTGTTGCCAAGGTCGACAGTTGTCTCGACGACTTGCTTATAGTTTCGCTTATCAATAGCCATGCGCCTGACCCAGAAGCTCTTGAAAAAGTCGTTCAGCACAGTCTCCTTGAGATATGCAGCGGTCACACCATTACCACCGGCGCATTGGCTGACGACTTTGAGCACGACCTTCTTCATTTCTTCGTCTGGACTCTGGAACTCTCGTAGCAGAATCTCCATGATCTGTGCCGTGTAGTAGTTGCCATACTCTTCGTCCATGAGCGGTATGATGTATCCGACGGCCTTCAAGAAACCAGCTAGACCTTTGCCACGCTGCTTACGCGCACCAGTCCACAGTGGGTTAAGAATGTCGTCGAAGCTCTCGATACCGAATGGGTTGGATGCCTCAGCAAGAGCAGCAAGAGCCAGTGCAGTGACTGTCCTGACCTTGGCTTGCTCATCGTTCAGGTTCTCGCCGATGCAGTCTACCAGACCCTTGAGATGTGGTAGCACAGCACAACCCATAAGAATCGGAATTTGCTGCACGATCTTGACACCAGTATGTCTTGCTTGCCATGACTTCTTACTTTTGCAGACAGCCTTCAGAAATGGAAGTAGAGTAGGGATTCCAAGTGCTGAGGCGACCACGGCAAAGGCACGAGCCGTCGTGTTTCGCACGTACTCGTCGACGTGGTCAATATCAGGTCGCATGGTACTGATCATGTGTGCAAGACCAGCGGCTTTGGCCAGGTTAGAGATGATTTCTCTACCCTCGACTCTGGCATAATAATCCTGATCAATAAGCAGAGGCTCGATGACCACCAGAATCTTGTGGGTATAAGGTCGCACCAGGTCATCGAGCTTGTAAAGGACACGGTCGATGACCTTGACAAGTAGATGGCGTTCCTGATCTTCGAGGGACTTCTCCATAAGCAGTGGCAGGATCTGGTCAAATAGAGGACCGGCACCGAAGTTCCGTGCATTGTCTGTGAGCTGTCGCAAAGCAGTCTTTCGCATGGGGGGCGTGCCGTTCTTGACCTTGAGAAGTAATCGCATGATCTTTCGTTGTTTAAGCTCGTCCACACTAAGGTCGTTCTCGTCTGCACCATCGACCAGCTTGCCAAAATATGCCATATCTTCCGCCTTGAAGAATTGAAGATCGCCCACTCCAGGAATATCAGAAGGCAGTTGCTTGCCCATCGATCGCGCATCCACAGGCTCTTGCATCATAAATCCTCCGGTGTTGGCTGGCGTAGCTGCGGGCGCGAGTCGTCGTGCTGGAGCTCGAAGTGGTTCGTATCCCGGTGGTGGATCCAATACCTTGTAGCCCTCGCTCGGTAGCATCTCGTCCAGCTCCTCGTCTGAAAGTGGTGCGTTTCTGCCTGAGATGTCCGTTCCGAAGCCTGCCATGGGTCGTGCTGGTGTGGCATCGGGAGCTACCTGAGTGTTCTGTCCACCCGCTGAGACCAGATCCCACTTGGATCTCTTCTTCGCAGGCGCAGCCTCCCCGTCTGGTGCTGGCGTCGAGTCCCATCGAGACTTCTTGGTAGTCACCTCTCCGTTCGTTGCATGGCCATTCACGCCGTTTGTCTCGCTATGACCATTCGCGTCGGCGGCATCTGCCGTGCTGGTATCCCATCGTCGCTTCCTCACCCGCTTTGGCTTCTCCTCGCCGTTTGTCTCTGGTTTCGGAGGCGCTGCTTCTGGAGTGCCCTCCTTGAGCAGCGCTTGATGTTCCGAGCCATCCATATCGTCGGCGTCGTCACCATTTGCCACCTTCTGCTTCTGCTGGTCCGCGATGAGCTTCTGCACGCGCTCCTCTTCCCGCTCCAGCTCTCGCTGCTGCATCACCTCGCGGTACGTCTTCTCGTCGCCATCGAGTCCTCGCTTGAATCGCTGCTTCTGGTATTCGGTCTCGCGGCTAGCAATCTGCGCCTGTTTCTCCCGGCTCTGCAGGATATCGTCCTCTGCCGTGTCGCCCGTCGCCCATTCTCCAATCTGCGCCGCGGTTGCAGTGTACTGACCTACTAATCGACCGCTGTCGTCGCCATCTTCCATGTCCTCATCCTCGTCCGCAGCGATTGATGTGTTGTAGCCGGCAAACTTGTCGCCGCCAGCATCGTTGCCGTAAAGGTCCTTGTCGAAGTTTTCGGTGAGAGAAATGCCCTTGTTGGTGTTAGTGCGCTGGCTGGAGGAGTCGTTGAAGCCCTTCTTTCCTGCATTGCGCTCTGCCTGCGCCGCCCGCACTTTGTCGAAATCCGCTGCGACAGTCATGTTAGTTGTGCTGCTGCCGGGTTTGCTGGAGAAAGTCTCACCGTCGGACATGGCGGCGGTTTCGATAAAGCTGCTGGGTTGCGGTCAATGTCCTTCTCAGCGGTAGCGAGTGCTCATATGGTCTACCTTGACGATGCCGAGATTGCTGCGCGGGACGATGTTATGGTGATATGCAGTGAGTGACCGCAGAGTGAGTCCTGCTAGCGCCTTACCTCAGTAAACTCAGACTCGCCGCAGGAATTGGCTTTGGCTTCGCCTAGCGCACGCGCTAGGCTCGCTTAAGCTCGCTTCAGCTCCGTTAAGCACGGTTCTGCACCGTTCAGCCAATTAGAGGGCTAGGAGTGCCAATTCGCGCGGCGAGTCTAAGACTAAATGGGGCTATTTTAGTACATACGAATTCAGCCCTGTATACAAACAAGCACTATTACATTCGAAGGCATACATCTCCATTACCACGTTGCTCTACCGCCTCAATAACTACTGCATTCGACAGCGTACGCTCGGCGCTTTCAATTGAATTAACAATGGCGTCCACTGCCTATTAGAACGTCCCATAATCACCGTCCGCGCGACACTACTCCTTGTTACACGCATTCGAAGACGTAGAGTTAGAAGGATCATCCGAGGGCTACTCCGACGTCGACATTAACCCTCTAGATAGCGATGAAGAGGAGGATTATATCGGATTCCCTCTAAGTATGCTAGCACGCCCGCGCCTACGCCCGACGTCGACATAAACATAGGCAGCACGCGGACCGACTAGACTAACGAGGAGGTATACACGACGGTAGGACGATGGTATACCGGCGTAGGAGAAGTTATAGTCTATCGTAAACCTCTTACGTAGCTATAACTAGAGCCTTCATAAATTCCTATAGGCCTAGGTAGGCGTAGCGCCTAGCACCTCGAGCTATAGCGCATCGCTCAAGTTAAGGTACTATAGTACTACGGAGTTCCTTAGCCGGTAGAGACTACTTTATGCACCGCCTACTGCAAACAACGCGTTATATAGCACCTAGCGCTACGCTCTTATTAGCTGAACGGTGCAAAAGGGTGCTAACCCGTTAAGACCCGTGTAGATAGTAGTAAATGGAGTGTCGAAAACACGGCGCACACTACGCTCTACGACGACACAGCTACACTAGTGCGACTGCGATGCGCACAATTACCTAAGAGGGTGTAGGTGCAGTATACGACACGATAGGCAATTGCGCGCTATACAATGGACTTGATAGGTGTGTATTCGACTTGTTTCGGGTCTCAACGCGCTAACTCGCCATAGTACAGGGCTTTTGCTATAGGCAAATCTTGCTTATTTACCCTCGCGCATCGAACAAAAGTGGTTGTAGAGGTGTGGCGTGCTCTACTCGGCCGGTGGACGATATTCGATCGAGGTAGGCGATGTTAGATTTTGCATTCGAGGATGTACTTCGTATATAATGCGCTACCGTATAATCTCGATGTTGATGCCCTCGTAATCTCTGCTATCGGCGCTCTTATTTGAATCTGCAGGAGCTCGTTCGGAGGTAGTAGTGAGTTACTATCGCGTCGTGAAATCTAGTAGTGAGGCTGTATTGAAATGAGGTACACCAAAACACGCCCCATTCGATCTCAGACGCTTCGCCAAGGCTCGCTGGGGCGGAATCACCCGATTGGCTGAACGGTGCTAAACCGTGCTAAACGGAGCTAAAGGGTGCCGAGCCGAGGAGAAGCGTCTGAGCTTGCTGAGGTAACATCGCCCACCCAGTGCACGATCAGAATGAAGGATTCGACGCCCAAATTCTATCCTCTCTCTTAGAAATTCATACCTACGCCTCACGCCTCAGCATGGCGCTTCTCAGAAGCTCAACCACATCCGTCTGATCTCTTGGTCACGTCGAGAGTCTGTCCATTCGCATGGGATCAGGAGTTGTGGACAGGGTCACGAGCATGCAGCTGCAATCAATGGGCGTGCAAGAAAGTCGACAAACGACCAAAGAGCGATCACCAATTGCGCTCATGCGGCATAAGACTGACGAAGCTTGAACTTCAGCGTGGAATACATGCACGTCCATTCGAGCCAACGCTACGAGGTTTTCGATGTTAAATGTACATGCATCATCTCCTCGGGTCATCGCAACATTTTTTCTCGTCATTCTCATTGTTCCCGCCTGCCATAACGCCGCCCTTATGTTGCTGTGTGCGCTTCATACCGTTGGCCATGTACGCCTTACGCGAGGGAAAGATCAGTGAAGAGTGCGCTGAAGTTGTAAAGGACACGCTAGAGTAGAGTCAGAGGGTGGCAGTCGACATTGGCCGGCCTCAGAACGTCCTAAACTGAGAGAGACCAGCGCCATGGATCGCGATACGAGATGTCTTGGTCTGGTTCCACTCCTGTCGCTTGTGTTCAGTAGGGCAGAGAGTTGTGAGATGAGTAGGACGCTTGCCGCGACATGCAAACACCGGAGTCGACCTTGTGGTCCGCACGCATGTGTCGTTGCATATTGTCGTTGCGGGTAAAGACTTTAGGACAATTTGGGTGCCTGCAAGTAAAAGTTTTCCGAGTAGAAATGTCGATATGCGTCAGCTCGTGTCTGTTGCAATCTTTCGGATCGTGGAACTTTTGGGTACAGCGGGAACATGAGTACGTTCGCTGATCCTTGGACTTGTGTACTCGGTCTTCATGTCGTCTGCGGAAGTGGTCAGCAATGGTAGATTCATGGTAACACCCTCCACACCTTACCTTAAGCCTTGTGCATCAGGAAAAGTAGTGCCGCAATTCGCGAATCGGCATGTGAACGTGAAGGTTTCATTGCGCACACGTAGAGCATTGCCCGTCCGCCTTTCACTTCGCTGTGAGTTCGCTGATCGAACCGAAGGAGTTCCTTGTGACATTATTGCAGAGTTGTAGCCCTCATCAGGAGGAATACCCAGGCGTAGTCGACCCATGCCAGCAACATTTTCCTCATGGACGATGCTTGCTCCTGCTTGGGTTTGCAACAAAGCTTCTTCGGGCAGTTGCGCGAGAGCACTGCTAAAAGAGGACCGAGGGGATGGACGAGGTTCGACTCGATTCTGTGGTCGCTCTCCGCGCGACACTCGCCATTCGAATTCCTGGATACCCGACCACGAGGGTGTCGTGGATTGCGGCATTTGCCTTCCGGCAATGGGAGACCTAAATTGCTGTTGTGTTCGCGTGTCACGGGTGGGTTGTACGTAATACGGAGTGAAGTTCCGGTTTGGATATTGTAGCACTTGGGCATACGTCGTGTCTGCTACAATTGAAGGGCCGCCGGTGGCAGTCGAGGATGACGGCGGGATTGGCATAGATCCGGGATGCCCATGCCACCGAGACTCGGTAGCTATCGTTCTTGTGGGGGCAAGCTGATCCCAACATGGCTGCATCTCTTCGTCGGGCGTAGCATACGTCCATTCCTGGCCCACATCTTGTGAGAAGTACTGCTCTTGTGTATCAATTTGAGGTTCGAGAGGGTTGGGCAGAGTGATCGCTCGTGCGGCTTGGTGACAGTAATAGCATAGCTCGGGTTGGGAGTATGGGTCCGGACAACCAGGCCAATGCAGAGCAGCGGGCTGTATTTGGTCAGTCTCAACTCATCAAATACGACCGGAAGGCTGTGTTCACCTGTTGTACTGTGTCCGACTGTTGGTCAAAGAACGACCCGATTCCAGTGAAAGACGACATGCTGTTGTAGTGCTATCGTGTCCCGGAAGGATAGCAGGGCAGCAGCAGTGCCGCAATAACTTATACTGAAGAGTGCCGCCGCCCTGTCTCTTTCGAAGCGGATGAGGTATTATGCAGGCACTGGAGGTGCTGGCGGCCGGTCCAGTGCCCATATCCGGCACCCTCTTGGAGGGCCGACGGTGGTGTTCTTCAGTCCTGCCTCTACCGAACAGGCAAACAAACAAGCGCAGATAAACCTACAATACGTTCCACGAAACAAGCTTACCTAGTACTCGACCACTGCGCAGTCTGCGAAGTGAGTAACAGCCGGTAGACGGGAGGCCGCATTGCTTGGGAAGAGCATCGGCCCGCTGGTAAGCGTGGCGATAACGAAGACCATTGCAGGTGAATGCGCGCCAGCTTGCGCAAGTGACTTGGTGTAATGGCACACGCGTGCTAGAGGCGTGTAGATACAACACGGATGCTGCGCCAAGTGCCGCATCTTCAGGCGATGCGATGAGTGTTGAGTGCTCGCGGAGAGCTACGTCAGTAGGATATGGCAGAGCTCGGAGTGCTGGGCAGTGACGCGGGGAGAGCTGTCGGTACGAATGCGTGTGGTTGGTGGTTGTTCTGGAGGTGCAGCTGCAGGTCCATACCAACTGGTTTGTTGTTACTGGTCGGCGAATTGCACACGATGCAAAATGGCCAATACGCGCGGCCCACCAACACCAGCTGTACGAATGTGCGAGGGTCTTGTTTGCTGGTGCATGTTACACTGAGGTCGCGACGTGGCTCGCTGAGGTGGAGTTCACTTGCACAGGAACTGGGCGGTCCGCGCCGAGGGGCTAGCGTGAAAGGGCAATGGAAAGCTCTGTGCTTACATTCACCCGTCGCACCTCTCCTAACATTTCTGCATCGCGGCCGCTGCTTTCGCGATGTGCTCTGGCGCTGTAGAAATGATGATGCTTGGCCCGCATCTTGCAGTTCCGAGCCTGGCCAGCTTACACGACGCTGTCATCTTATCCAGGCAGTTAGCCCTGCGATGCGGAGGGCGGCTCTGAAGGGCGATCGAAGGAATGAAGGTGGCGAATTTGAAGGTGTCACGTAACATAATTGGCGACACGCATGATCCAGCTTGCAACGACGCGATACCTTGAGAGGTCGAGGAAAGCAATGAAAAATGACAATCAGGTCGATGTATACCATATCGAAGAAATCATGAAGGGTGGTGTATCCCTTGCGCCGACTCCGTGTCATGCGGAAATGATTCTCAATCGCCCAAATGCCGGCGCAAGCTTTGCGCTAATTGGATATCGAAGTAGACCAGATCAAGAGATGCAATAAGAACTCGACACCATGCAATTCTTCCAAGCCCTTGCTCCTCCCGAGCCTTTCACGGCCATGCTAACGTGAAGATCATGCTATCGTCAAATGGTTATGCGAGAGAAAAGGAAGCCTGCTGTGGCGTATCAACTCGATGCTGTGTAGCAATATGGCGATCAAGATGGTCTTGTCGCCCAAAGCCTTTGCTGAAGTACTTGCAGCCCTGAAAACTGCAGTAGTACTTCTTACGATTGGGATCATGCTTCAGAGCATGTCTCCCCAAGTCCTTCCTATACTGGAAGCGTTTCTCGCAGATGGTGCAAACATGCTGACGGCTCATGTAGGGCGCGTGGGAGCGCAGATGATGAGTGAGCTCGCCTTGCGTGGGGAAGCAGGCTTTGCAGTAGCCACAAACGAAGTTCCCCGTCATGTCCTCGCGACTTCGTCTCGATCCTGGACGTGTTGCAGACTCGGTAGTGGATGCGGAGGTCGGCGATCGATTCGCGGGCAGGTCCTCGGGCGGAGCCAGATGAGTGGTGTTGATGCTAAGCGCAGTGTGATTACCGATAGCGGGTGCGCGCTTCGCCCAGCCTTGCATGGTGCCAACAACGCCATTGACCATGCCCGGCTGATAGTTTGCACTGCTTGTGACCTGCAAAGGCAAGATCGGAGATACCTGTGGAGCAAGGTGAGGAGCTTCGATGCAGGAAGGCACGTCTAGCAATGGCGTGGGCTTCATCAGCTCAGCTTCGAAAGCTGCTGCGGGATACGTGTGAAAGTCTTCGTTGATGAACGTTCTGGTTTCCTGTGAATTATGTCGAGCACCCATCTGATGGCGCCCCTGCGCCGTCCATTGCTTCGCTGCCTTCTGCACTTGCGGTGCGCCGGGATACCCATACATATTCGAAGAGTCCAAAGATGGACACTGGGTGCGCGTAGGGTGCGGAGGTTGTGCTGCAATGCCAGCAGCCTGGTCTAGCTCACGAGTAATTGATTGCTGATACTGTGGCCGGAAGAGTCGATTCGCTGCTGTCGATATATGGGGGTGCCTTTGATCACTTGGCTGGCTTTGCGGATGCCAGGACAGATCAGTATGCCCTGCTACGCCTCGGGCCTGAGATTGCGAGTCCCAGATGCCAGCGGGCTCCAGGTTGGTGAAAGAGAAGTAGTCCGGTTGCGGCGCCACAACTGGAGCTTGAACGACATCGAGATGAGGTTGAGACCGTGGAGGCGATGGTCGTCTGCATGATGCTGTGATGGGATGCCTTCCAGGCATCGACGAGGGGGTCTTTGGCAGTCCTCAGCGCAAATTAAACTTTTAGAACCGCTCAGAAGTCTTACCATGGTATTGAATTGGTTGCTTGCGACAAGACTGGCCGCGAACTGGCCACCAACGCTGTCGAAAAGATCCCAGCTCCAGTCCATATCGTCGAAGGTACCGCCATTGGGGTTGGCTCTCGCGCTGGCCACCAGTGCGACAAGTAGTAGAAGAATTGCGGATGATCTGCTATTGCACGAAATCATCGGCGTGCTTTGCTTAGCGAATGTGGTAGTTGTTGTGAGGCTTGTAGTGTCTGTTGACCTGTTCCCACAAAGGAGAGCTGATGGTAAAAGGACTTCATACTTACGTACGCCCGTTTGGTATATGTAGTGTCAGGGCGTTCGCATGTCGACAGAGTGAAGCCGCCCTCAGACGTCAGGCTGGAGCTCTCGTGAAGTCGCTGCGCCTCAGCAGCCCACAAGCCGCAGTAGAGTTTCGGTGACTGATGGTCTGCAAACGCTAGCCATGACCTAGTAGGGAACATGTTTGCTCCCGCATACCGCTAGTACAGTATGCAGGGAATGCATCATTGACGACATGCCGTTGATGTCTTATTACTGAAGTTGCTCATCAAGAAACCGGGCGGTCGACGAGGTGGAGCTCACGGCCAACCACACCGAGGCTGTGGTGCGGGGATCTGTTTCCGCGACTTTCACCTCCAATGTCACGTCTCTGCTGTCTGTCGCACCAACATCCTGGTGGCTGCCGTCTTACATGTTATTATACCGGTCACCAACACGAGTCACAATGATCATCATCACGCTTCGCGAAAAATATGGCGGCCGCTTCCGACGAGATTGACGTTCCTCCAGAAGCATGCCCCTGCCATCTGATAATTTCACATCGTCATGTACTTCTACGCACCATTGCGCGTGAGTGACACGAGGTCTGCACAAGGCGGCCATACAAGCCTGATTCCCCGACGGTAGAAAACGCACGTTTACGAGCAGTAGGCATGGTACAGAGGGCCTGCAATCGATAGTGTTCCTTCGTGCGGCATCGGAGGCTGTGCACAAAAGTGCTGTGGGGTCCAAACCCCGCTCATCACATCAGCAAGCGCTCGTGAGCTGAGTGCGGTTCATGACTGACCGACCGACCGATGCATCGGTCTATTGGGTCATGTACGCCGCAACTCTACTCGTCAGACGCTCAATGCTACGGAATGCGGCAGAGGCACTCGTGCGCGGAGCACGACGCCGACACTTCCTCCATAGAGGCGTCGGTCGGCAGGATATCTGCTTCCAGCACGCTGCAAGAAGCATTGCCAGGGCAGACCTTGAAAGTCTCGGCACGCCTGAAATCAATACTGCATATATCGATACGTGCTGAGCGCAGAAGGGTCAGTTCATCGAAAAGGCTCGGAACGGGGGTCCAAACTCGAAGCGCAAAGGCCAGACAGCCATGTTTGATCTATATCCTTACACGGGGTATCTCTTGAAATACTAACACTAACACAGCTTGCCTCATGCATGTACCATATATCCTGAAATCATATGCCGTAACTCCTCAAGGACGGCGAAGAATCATACAGCCTCTCGCATCTCATGTGGTCAATTTACCAACGCCGAACGCTGCTTCACGATAAAACCGAAATGGTCGGATCAACCTGCTAATCCTGTTTGACTGTCGATCTGTGTCACATTAGTCGGCCTCCCGCCCGCGAACCACGTCTCGAGCTCCCCTCGAACACCCAGCCATGCCTCTTATGCATATGGCGCTTCCAGTGATCAGGCCGCTTGAAGCCTTTGTTGTTATACTTGCACTCAGCGACCTGACACATGAACTGAGCGACATCACTATGCACAGTGTTTCTGTGACGTCGCAGATCCTTGCGGAAATGGAATGCTTGCTGGCATTCATTGCAAAGATGTCCACGCGCTTCATGGTATCTTTTATGGTGGTCCATGCCGCTCTTCGTCGGGAATTCTCGATCGCAATCCTCAAGCGGCCTCGCACGAGTTCGTGGTGACGATGGTTGAAGCTGTCCCATGCGGTTGGGGGCTTGGGGCAGTGCCCGCGCAGAAATACTTATCCATGCAATGCAAAATAAGAACACTGGAAACAGAGCAACCCCCCAACTTATTCACCGGTGGCTCGGCAGCGGTGAGATGGAGTATAGTAAGCAGGAACAAGACCAGAATTAATTTGCACATACCTCTTGGAGTCTTGCGCTCCCGCCGATCTCTCTAGCCGACATGTTCCAATGTCACTCCTGAGGTTGTTATCGTCCGCCAATATGCGGGACAACTATGATTGACGACCGACAGGAACAGGCACCAGAACTGCTTCACCGCATGCTGCTCGACGCCCGCGTCACTGTTGGCGGGCGACATCTTTGCGCTCGAGGTACTTCTGTTTTGCATGTATGCGCTATGCCTCCAGGATGCGCGGCCGGACACGATCTCGAGGGCTGCCATCTGTCTGTTGCTGCACGTAGCTCGTGCTACGTTCGTGCCACAAAAGCTCGAACACGACCGCAGCATACAGATCCGTGGCGATGCAAAGCTGAAATCGGACAGCCAGGGTGCACAACGGCTCAAACCAGCCTGTTAGCCAAATTGTGCTGCATGTTGGCAGCAGGGATCTGTCGACACGAATGCCAGCACAAGTTCACAAAAGATGACCAGGACTCTGTGTCTGCAGAAATCCGTGGGATGTTTCTCTTGCCGAGAGATCGACTTGGGCCGAGATTAGTCAGCTAACAGGGAGGCTCGAACCTGTGTCCAGTAAAGGTCCTTGGACTGGTGTCAACCAGGCCAATACCGTAGGTCTCGATATTCTGGTCGATCGGCTAAGTCATGCCTGAGGACTTCTCGAACAATATCTGCGCTGTCGGCCCAGCCTTTCTCAACTGGCTGCAGACCATGGTGGGCAGTGGTCCGGATGGCCAAGCTTGACTGCTCCTATCAAAAGCCAATACTTCAGACTCTTCAACATGAAAAATCCCTTCTCAGCGCGTGTCGAGCATGTGCACTAGCGGGTTCCACCGCCGCGTCTCATCGGAGTGTTGAGGAGGGCTGGGCGACAAGGTCAGTGCCCAGCGCCAACATGTGGACGAAGCTGGCTGCCACGAGTTGTGATCACTCCAGTCATCACGACTGTGGTGCGTGGATTGTCTCGTCATATGTGCCCTATAGCAATGCTTGATGGCAGCTACGAGGGTTTCACAGTTTGATGCGTTTCCCGTCGGTACATGATGTGTGCTGACATCGTCTTGTGCGGCACGGCCGTCCAGAGATGGGCTGCGTAGTGTAGACATGGTCAGTGAAGAATCGAAGAGTCCTTGTATCAAGGATTGCAGGCAGCGAGACCTATGTCAGGAAGAGCAGCACTCAGGATGGGTGCCGTTCGTCAGCGTCGCTGGCTGAAGTGAGTGTAGTGTCATCGTAGGGGTCGGGCAGTACCCAGAGTCTTCCTGGGCTGGATCGAAAGATATGCTACATGAGCGTGTAAGACCATGGCAGTCTTTACAAGACCGTCTATCTGCAGAGGGATGGTCGACATACGTGGCCGCCTTCCATTGCACAGCCACCGTCGTGCCATTGACCAATGTGAAGGACCCGAAGCCGTGAGGACGCACAGCATTTAGCGTGGTACAGCCAGTCATGATTGGACGGCGACACTCTTATATGTCGTAGCATATCGTCGCTGGATGAGAAGAGGTGAAGTTGCAGTCTCATCTGAGCAGGGAGGGGTGGTGACGTTTAAGCCGCCCGCCGACGGCAAATACCCGGCGGTAGGGTTGGCCATGTTGGTGGCCATTGCTATCATACATCCCGGCAACCCACGTTGCTACCCATGGCGACGTAAGACAACAAACATGAGCTAATATCGACCACTCAAGTGGCCGACCCCTCCTACCTCACCATTTATCTCAGACCCTTCCAAAAGCTGTGGCAGCCTTCTCCTCGCCTTCAACTTCCCAGCCAGAGCATTCTGCATCAACCCCGGCCTTGCCACTCCAAAGATCTGCTTCTGAAGCCATCACGAACTCCGATCGCTCCAGGATACTCCACAAAAAGAAGACAAAGACCGCATAGCTATACCGAAAGTATGAAGTGATGAAGTCCAGCACATCGAAGGGCATAACAACATCGAAGCCGATGAAAACCAGAACCACCGACCCAGTGCTAACGCCCACGTAGGCAGCGTAAGGCATCAAGAGAGCATTCCAATGGGATCGATCACGAGAAACGCCCTGTGCCTCCAGAGCCCTGTGCCCTGCGCTCCAGGTCACCTGGAAAGCCGTGTACTAGATGACGGATCCGTAGGTGGCCAAGTCCACGAACCACCCGAAAACCGTTGCAGCAGACTTGGATGAGGCCAAGAACGGGATTGGTGGAGCGAACGATGGTCTTGATTCATTCGCACGCTGCCGAAGACAATGATATGATACACGAACCTCATGCACGCCTAAACCCGCCTGTCTGGGTGTAGAAGGCTTCGCATCGTTCACATCACAGCCACGCCTTTTCCTATTTATCAGCCTGGCTGTTGTAGCATTGCTTGTCGGTACTGAGTTTAGCTGGGGTCGAGGACATAAATCGTACCGGGTTGCCCTATCTATTCTTGGCTGCCAGGCGAGTCGACCAACGTCAGCAGTGCGTGCTCTTTGCACCACAACATTATGCAAGCTTCGGCTGCTTAACATTCGCTCGATGTTTCGTCATAGATTCTGCTACCGTGATGCCTTTCCTGATATCAGCGGCCACATTTTCATCAGCCTCAACTTGCGACGCTACGAGGTCGATGGCTTGTTCTGCCAGTCCCTGTGGTAGGCAGACGACGCCGTTGAGGTCTGCAATTAGGATGTCCCCGGGGTTGATGATGGAGTCTTGGCCTTCACTGTTAAACCGAACCGGTGCATTAATCTGGTCATCGTCATGAGCCTCGTTCAGATCCCTGAATGTGGACATCAGATCAACCCTTACCTCGCTGACCCTTGCAACTTCCTGCGGCGCTGTCGTGCCTACGTCTTTTGCAAACACAGGATAGTCAAGATCGCGATGTTCTTGCAAGTCTCGTAACCTGCCATCGATAATCGTACCCGCGGCTCCCAGATGCTTCGCACGTGTACTCATCAGTCCGCCGTAGCATGCATTGATCATCCGAGGGGGAGCTGAGATGAAGATCACCGCTCCTGGTGGGACCGAGTCGATCTATAGCATGTCTTTATCAACGAGCCGCTTTCACATGTTCCATCGGAAGGACGTACGTAATGCCCCTGGGGCTTCGGCTCATTCTCATAGTTCTTCCTCACATATTTGACAGTATATGCTGGACCGATCACTTTCGTTGCGCCGTCTTGTCGCTTGGGAGACCACATTGTTAGGCCTGGAAGGAAACCACCATGAGCTACTTTGAGCTTTGTCAAAGCATCGGCGACATCACAGCTTGTTTACTGTCAGTATGGTGAGTCCTATCTAATAAGGGAGCCGCTACCTGGTAAAGCTCTCCAATGCTTTGACTATGTTCTTCGTGGCCATTGCGTAAATCGACGCTGCTCACGCTTATCTCTGTGCTGCAGCTAGAGTGAGCGGATTTGGTAGGGGTTCCTTTTTTTCTAATTACTCGTCAACCCGTGTAATATAGTGAGTGTATCGGCGCGATGATGCGTGTGTAATGGCCGTCTATGTTGATGGTTGCAAGTCGATAGCCGACATCGGTGGGGTCACCTGGAGGATTCACGTGAGTCCAAATCTTGCTTGGCTGATACCGAGGCCTTCTATGCGGTGTTGCTCCTTTATGTGGACCTCGACATAGGCTCCCGTTGTGCTACATGTGTGTTCTGCTGAGATAAGGCAGGAGACTGTAGTCCGTCCTTGCAGACGATATCCTTGTTTGCGCTAGGCCGAGATCTGTCTAGATCCGGAAATAACCTCGGCTTCAATGAGCTTCGAGATGACGATGGCCGTTATGGCAGGAACAACATCTCCTTCCTTTCGACATGCAAATCGTACAGCTCGGAGCTTGCTGGAATCAAATCGACCACTAGCGGAAAACCTGTGAGCTTGTTTTCGAGCCCAACGACCACCACAATGGCAGCTTCCAACGTTGCGAAGCAGACAATTCGTCGAGCACAGCTATATGGTCAGTCTCCCCGGGATTGCACAAGCATGGCCATATATCTGTGATATGATGATACGCTCCAAACCTTTCTTGCGGGCAACTCAAGTCGCCTTGGACAAATTCTAACGCTAGGCCCAGTCCCCGGCTCCTCTATGCGCTTCCTCGAAAAGTCCCGAGGCATAACAGCCGTAGACTCCGTCGCCTACGACCTCGAAGACTCCGTAACGCCCGCCAAAAAACCCGAAGGCCGCGCCAACGTCCTAGAAATTCTCAATCGCGACCGCGCCCCCGGAATCCGCGAACAAGCCGTACGGATCAATGCCGTTGACTCAGGTTATGCCCTGGACGACCTAACCACAATCCTCAAGGGGAAGAACCTCGACGCCATCGTCGTCCCAAAAGTCGACGCTGCCAAAGATCTCCACTTCGTTTCAGACGTTTTGAGACAGATGTTGCCGGAGCGGCATGCGCCGGGCTCGACGAATCCGGTGAAGATTGTGGCGTTGGTGGAGAGCGCGAGGAGTGTGATGGATTTGAATGCGATCTGTAAGGCTTCGCCGTATCTTTCTGGCTTGACGTTTGCTGCGGAGGACTTTGCGATGGATCTTTCTCTCACGAGAACTCCGAGCTTGCATGAGTTCATGTATGCCCGCTCTGCCATTGTCACAGCCGCCAGGGCGCATAACTTGCCTAGTACTATCGATCTCGTGTCAACGACGTTCCGGGGCGAGGAGGGAAAGCAGCAACTGCGAGAGGAGTCTGAGAATGGAAAGCGGTTTGGGTTTAACGGAAAGCAATGTATCCATCCTGATCAAGTCGGGGTGGTGCAAGAAGTGTTCAGCCCGAGTGAAAAGGAAGCGGAGTGGGCTGTGAGGGTGGTGCTTTGTGATCAGAAAGCCGACGCACAAGGGCGTGGGGCGTGGACGTTGGATGGGAAGATGATTGATGTGCCGGTGGTGGGGAAGGCTAAGGCTATCGTGGCGAGGGCGGAGGTTTGCGGACTTGATGTTGCTGCGTTGAAGGAGAAGTTTAAGGACGAGGAGCCGCAGTAATCTATATCTAGAGGAACTGGTTCGGTGTACAGAACGAAGCCTCTAGCCAGCTTAGCATAAGAGTGAGAGAACTAAACAGCTCAGGGACATCGCACTCGGCAATTCCCTGTAGAGGTTTTCATGCTTGATGCAATTGACGTCACTTTCGTTCGATCTGACAAGATCTAGGAGGTCTCTCTATGCAACTGTACACTTGAACGGCAACCCACATGGTCCCTTGCTATCGTCCTTTCCCTTCTCTTGAGGCGCAGGGGATGGCTGCTGCGGTGCCTGTGCCGTCGCCTCGGGCTTGGCTGTGTTCGTAGCACCAGCAGCAGCCGCTCCGTTTGTCTGTCCACCACTCGCTGCGGCCTTCTCTTGCTTTCCAGCGGCGCTGCCATCGAGTCACGCGAAGTTGACCTTGGAGACGTGGCCGTAGAATGCCTCACCCTGCTTGCGGGCGAGCTCGAGTTCGTTCTTGGTTGGTTGGCGGGATCCGTCACCACCCTATCGTGACGAAGTCGTCAGCATACTGCCTTGAAAGTTGATAGTGTGTGTGCGACTTACAGCGAAGGTACCAGCACCCCATGGACTTCCACCACGAACCTCATCAAGGCTGGCCAAGAGAGAGAAAGTGGTCTTGTAACCAAGTGGAACGTAGATCAAACCGTGGTGAGCGAAAGTGCTCATGGCCGCAATGGCAGTGCTCTCCTGACCACCGCCAAGCGAACCCGTCGAGACGAAGAGACCGGCATACTTGCCCCAGTAAGCTCCGGACTGCCACTGGCCACCGGTCGAGTCCCAGAAAGTTTTCCACTGAGTTGGGAAGGTACCGTATCTTGTTGCTAAAGGTAGCGTAGGTTAGCATAGGTAACTCCAACTTGAACACAGAAGCCATGAGCGTTATGAGGTTGTCTCAGATGTCGCATGATGGCTACTGTGTTTGACCGCGCTCACGGATTCCAAATAAGAATGCGTCGTATTGCTCGAGGATCTTTGGGTCGGCGAATGGGATGGATGAGTCCTGTGGAGGAGCGTGCATGGCAGTCAAGACCTCTTGCGGGAGCGTCTCCTTGATCTGGTAGAGGTCGACTTGGCCGCCTGCGGCACGAATGCCCTCAGCTTCGGCCTCAGCCAGCTGCTTGATATGTCCCCATGTTGAATACTACGGCTTGTTAGCAGGGAGGATGCCGCAGGTATAAACACTTCAAGTCAGCTTCGGGACAGAACATACGAAAACGATTGCGATTTTCGATGCCATTGTGAATGAGAAGTGACTTGAACGAGAAGCCTGTGCGAGGGAGAAAGACCAAGAAGGAGTTGCTGGGGGGCATGGAACCTTCTTATTCTTTCCCTCGCCTCTCGATCTGCATCAGCACATCACCACGGCCTACGAGCTCGACAGCTCCACCGCTTTCGAATGCATGGGACCTGCATATCGAGACCATCCCACAAATGGTAATTAGCTGGTTATTCGATGGCCAAGTATGGCAAGGACGCTCTGGGAATCAAGGCAAACGAGCATTGCCGATGCAGTGCCGGCTGCATAAGATTGCTAAATGGCTTCCTAAGAGTTGGAAATCGTCTTCCGACGCTGCAGGACGAGGTGGTTGGTGGGGCAGGAGGACTAAGCACAGCGGAATTCTCCGCGAAGTCTTTCGTCTCGTGATTTTCGGCGATATTGGCATCCCTCATTTGTTCCCTAGGGCATCAAGTCTCACATGCTGGGCCCTGAGCGCTGGAAGAAGACTTGAGAATGCAGTTGTCAATGCAACGGCGAGAGGAATAGGTAGGAAGTTGTGACCGGCTTCGACCGGATAGAAAACATGCCAAGTCTTTCTTAGTATCCGGCCCGGCTAATAAATGGCCAACCCGGGCCCGCAAGCAGAACAGAACGTTCACGAGCTGTTAACACCTCAACTTTGAGTCGAGCATCATCAGCCGTCACATCCACCGCAGTTGCTCGATCATAGTGGATGGACCGGTCGCGATCATGGCGGCCGACGACGATGAGGATGACTACCTCCATATGACATTTGAGGAAGCGCCTGCCACGAAAGAAACTTCTCTGCAGCGCACAGCACGCCTGAAGCGTGAAGCCGCGGAACGAGGTAAGACGAAATCCAAAGCAGAGCGTGAAGAAGAAGCGCGTGAGAAGCGCGAGCAAGCTCTTGCCACCGAGCTTGATACCTCAAACAAAGGTGCGAGAATGATGGCGAAAATGGGTTTCAAGGGTGGCGCTCTTGGCAAGTCTGAAGGCGCAAGGACTAGGCCCATTGAGATCAATATGAAGGAGGATCGAGGTGGAATTGGCATGGAGAGTGAGCAGAAGCGCAAAGTTCGCGAAGCCGCTGAAGCAGTACAAGATCAGGTCAAGCGAACGAAGTTGACCGAGTCCGAGTATCGAGAGCGGAGTAGAACAGAGAGGGAGGAGAGGCGCCAAGAAGGTCAATGGTGGTCCGCTATGCGACTTCTTGAGGGCTTCGAGGAGGATGGTGTGCCCAAGTCATCCGCTGATCACACTGCCAAGGATGACCAGCCGACAGAGTCGAAGACGTCCGGCAGGAACAATCCGCCTTTGTCGTCCATCAACATTCTTCGGCGGCCGCTCGCAAAGTCTAGACTGGAGAAGGAACGCGAAAGACGCATGCGATTCGACTTGGCGCTGAGTCTTTCGCGGCGAGCAGACTACGACGACCCTGACGCCGATAAGGACGACAAGCTGACTTCTGGCACTGAAATTGAAGAAGATCTTGAAGAAGATGACGCCGAGCTGAACGAGTTCGAAGCCCTACCGGTCGGCGAGAGGCTCGAGAAGATCTTGACTCACCTTCGAGAGAAGTACAATTACTGCTTCTGGTGCAAGTATCGCTACCCGAATGAAGGCATGGAGGACTGTCCAGGTCTGACAGAAGACGAGCATGGCTGAACAACTTTCATGCCGTGACACGAGTGCGCTGACACCAGGCCGTCATCCTTCTTCAATGCCTCACACTATTCAACAGCGAAGTATGATGAGCGATGTGCTGTTGATAAATGCGGTCAAGGTGACGAGAACATAGCGTAACAGCAGCAAGGCGTTTGAGAAGTTATTCATCACGCTGTTGCAGATGTCACTCCGCGAAGATTTGTCCCCATGAGGTGTAGAATGGATCTCCGATACATTAGCCTCATCGATACCTCAACGCCCGCCGCCGTGCCCATGCTGTGCAGAAAACATAGAGGCGCATTATGCCTCACGCAAGTTGCTGTACTCAATGCAGCTCTCTAGACCTGCGACAGATTCGCCCGGCGAAGTATGCAGTAAATAGGACGATGCGTTCGGTGCCAATGAGCTTAATCAGCAGCCCGAGATTCGACATCTGGCAGTTTAAACAACGAGCTTCCTCCGAACGATCCCAGAAGGATGATTTTGTACAGTCGAGACTCTCGAGGACTGCGCAGATCCGGCTCAACCTTGCGAAGCACAGAGCTAGCCTTGCAAGACTTCATGCTAGCCCCGTGGTTCAGCAGTAGTCACTGGGGTAGTTTCCACTTGTTAGCTGTGGCAAAGGCAAATCCGGCATCTTCTCTCTACGGTCATCCAGGGTCTTAAGGCGCACGCGACTGTGCGATCGCATGTCAGTCACCCGCTCCTTGGAACCAGACTGCAGCACACCAAGAGGTAGTAGCATAATGGCACTTCGAGATCCTCAAGTACCTCAATGCAGTGTGACGCTTCTGCGGTAGCCCCAGGCGACAGATTGTATACAGTATTGGAAGACTGCGTCACAGCGGCAGTGAGCATGTTTCTTCTGCAAGCCACAGCAGGAGAGATGACATAACCGCAGACGACAGACGGAACTATGGCGTTCAGAGGCGTTCTGGCCAATATGGAAAGTCCCTTCGTACACCAAAATGCAAATGCCGCAGTGTGATCATTTCTCCATGATTGGAGCACGGTCGAGTGTACCAGCGGTCCAACCTGATGTGGCTTGCCTTCCTTTGCCGACACCGCCAGCGAAGGCACCGATTCGCGGCCACCGTATCATGGACGATCAGCAAACTTGCGAAAAGTGTGCGCCACCACAATACTAACGTTATGCTTAAGCAGTCCCTGCGGAGAATGATCTGCAAGCCATTACTTCTTCAGGCAGGACAAGAGGCGCACGATGTGACGCTACCGAGGTCGACCAGCTCCCAAGTCCTGCAGGCTCAAGGCATCTTGCCCTCCAGGGCTGTTGCGAGAGAAGCCATTTCGTCCTCGCTTGCACTATCAGGAACACATGATGTTCACTGGGTCGCGTTTACTAACACCGCAACGTAGATTGGACCGTCATTTTTACCGAGGAACTTTGTTCGTACCGATGTTTACGATCGACTAGGTCTTGCCCAGAGCAGGCTGAGCGCTCGCACGCAGATGGCGCTCGTAGCACTGCATCTCAGAGGTATATAAAAATGACTTACGAACGTTTCGTGCGACTACATTTTCAACAGCCTTGCACATTCCGACATCAGCACTGATTCGCCATGAGATTCACTGCATCTCAAGCTCTGCTCGCACTCGCACCTCTAGCATCTGCCTTCCCAGCTGCAGTCTATGAGGCACTTCAGAACGACCCTACTATTCAGGCACGATCAGCCGAGATTCTCGCTGAACGACAACTCGCTGCCGACTCTGCCACTGCTATCTTCGAGGCGGTTCCAACCTTCGATGAAGAGGGACAATTCATCGATGTCGGCCCAGGAAGCGGTCATGAGTGGGCAGCGCCAGGACCCAACGACGTTAGAGGCCCTTGCCCAGGTCTAAACGCATTTTCCAACCATAATTTTTTGCCCAGGTCTGGCTACGCGACTATCTCGCAATTTGTCGACGTGACAATGGAAGTCGTCGGCATGGGTCCGATCCTTGCAACTTTCCTCGCCGTTCTCGGTGCATCGATCGACGGCTCAGGAACGGCATGGAGCATCGGTGGTCCTCCCCCAGCATCCGTCGGCGGTCTTGCTCCCTTGGGCCGTGGCAATGGGTTGACTGGCTCGCACAACAAGTACGAGGGTGATGCTTCTCCATGCAAGCCGGACCTGTACGAGACTGGAAACAATTACGAGACAATGGTCAACCAATTTCAACAGCTCATCGACGCCTCCCCAGGCGGCTTCGTCACACTCGACTCCTTGACCAAGCACCGCTCGAACCGCTTCGACACCCAGATCAAGAACAACCCCTACTTCTTCAACGGGCCCTTCACTGGAGTGCTCGTCCAGCCCGCAGCCTACACTTTCATCTACCGCTTCATGGCAAACCACTCCCGAGAGAACCCGATCGGCGAGCTCAGCTACGATGTGCTTAAGGACTGGTTCGGCGTCACTGGCGAGTCCGGTAGTTTCGTCGCCCACCAAGGCCAAGAACGCATCCCCCTCAACTGGTATAGGCGTTCGCTGACTGCCCCATACGAGTCGACTTACTTCCTCGGAGACGCCGCTGCCGCCGGTGCTCTCTACCCCAAGTTCTTCAACGTTGGCGGTAACACTGGTACCACGGACTCTTTCACCGGCGTCGACGTCTCCAATCTCAGCGGCGGTGTGTTCAACTCTGCCAGCTTGGCGGAAGGCAACAACTTTGCTTGCTTTGCTATGCAGTTTGCCGTGCAGGCCAAGCCTGATGTTGCCCTCGGTGCCCTTACTCAGCTTACCAATGCTCTGGCACCTCTTACGAGCCAGCTGGCGTGCCCACAGCTTACAAGCATTGAGGAGGCTCAGCTCGAGAAGTTCCCTGGGTACCAGCGATCGACGAGAGATGGCATCACGAAGTAAGATAGCGTCCTTGGTTGTTTTGTGGCAGAATTTTGTATATAACGTTATGAATTATGAATCCTTGGCCGTGGTAAGGCGCAGATATAATGTGAGACGTGAGCTTCACATCCCAACTTTGCGCCTTTCTCCCTTCCCATCATGATCCCTTCCAAGCCTAAAGCATAGCTCTCTCGTTGTTCGACGGCTGGTCACCAAAGGACGATGCCTTTTACTTGATGCTGGCTGGCTGTGTCCCAGCAGTTCTTTGGATGCCAAGCCACTAGCGCGCTTTCTTGCACTTTCTTATAGCTAGCTGTTCTTCGCATTCTCGTAGATCCTTCTCAATACATCAATCTACTCACATTATCTCTTTTCTCAATGCTCTCTCGAGGCGAGCCTTCGTCCATCGGTGTCCTGATGTCGTTATGCGGAGCTCGTCTCGCGACATTCATTTTAGAGTCAAAACATCTGTTAGGTTTACCAGTGACAGTCAGCTACAGCACGAACGACAGAATCAACAGAAGAGGACCATAGTCTGAGTAGAACAGCTCCGCTTCCCGAGAAATCGAGAAAAAGCTACAGCTACTGGTGTAGTCTTATGAATACCGAGCACTTCCGTAGCGTGAAGCATCTATCTGCAGTCGGCGGAGGGTGCTCCAGTAGTGCGAGCCCTTCGTCCGCAACAAATTCGTCTTGGTTGTCCTTCAATCCGGCCGCACTTCCACCAGACGTGCTAGCACAATCATTCGTCTCTTTCCACACAGCCTACAGCTCCCGCGCCATAATTTGCAACCCAAGCTACCGCTACCAGCTCGGCGCCGCGCAAGAAGAGCTGATATCGAGCATCGAGTTCTTCCTCGTAGAAGGATTCCTCCTCTCCACCTACATCGTCTCCTCAACCCGACTACGAAGCCGATGCTGCCTTTCGGGCGTAGCTACGCTTGATAGCAAGCGTGCCGTTCGCGCCTTCAAGGAGCTCGGCTTCAGCATCAACAACCCATCAATCGTGGGCTACGGCTACTCAGGCGGCTCTGTCCCATCCGGCTGGATCGCTCAAATTCAAAGCGCTACGCCCCAGAGTGAACATTAAAGGCTGTGCCCTCAGTGGCACAGACGCGGACTTAGTCGTCACAGCCCTTTACATCGATAACACAGCTTTCAGCCGATTCCTACGCGCCGCGTTTGGTGGGATGAGCAAGCCGAATGCCTATGCAGTGGAGCTGAGACCGATTATCCAGTCGATGGGGACGCCGTATGGACAGGGCAAGTTCAATTTTGCGAATGAGAACTGTGCGCCGGCGAATTTCATTAACTTTCTTGAGATGTCGAATCTCAGTAATGTTGTTGGGAGTTTCGGAGATCAGCTGTACTATCAGCCTGCCATTGTATATGTCTTGAGGCAGCAGAAGATGGGAAAAGCAGGAATGAGACGCCGATTGTGCCGGTCTATGTCTTCCATGCCTCGTATGACGAGGTCATTCCCTACAGCAACGCTACTACTTTGGCCGACTCCAAGAGCAACAACGGCGCTGCTGTCAAATTTGTCACGTTCGCTAATGGTGGCCATCTCACGACCGAGATTCTCGGTTTCGTTGGTGCGTACCAATTTTTTCAGAGTGCTTTTGCTGGAACGGCTGCGAAGAGAGGATGCACTCGCTCGACGACATTGAACGACACTCTCGATCCCATTGCGTTGGGTGCGAGCCTCGAGCCGCCTGCCGGTTGAGTTGCGAGCACGTTCTCGGTATTTTGGGCTTTGGGTCGGCTCCAGCCCGTGTTACGGTCATCCTTTCGAAAGTGGATCATGAGCGTATCTATGGTCTCCGCCCAGAGCCATCAGAGTTACGTCCTTACTTCTCCCCCCAATCGTGCAGCTCAGCTTCGGCAGCTTCCTAGAGAACGGCATGGACGACCTCGTACATGGCTCTTTCCGTACCTTCCTGAAAATTCATTGTCAGGAATCCATCGGTGCTTGCGAACAAGAACGATAAGCAGTCAAGGCCCAAGGCGAAGTAGGCGAAGTCAGCCGTACGGTTCTTCTACCAACGCAATTCCGTGGGGAATAGAGAGTAGCTGCACCGGTGATCAGCGCCGAGTATCTTGCCACTGCTGGGAAATGACCTGATCTCTAATCCCCGAACCTCGGGAAGCGCAGAGGCGAAGCAGGTCATATATGACTGTCACACTTAGATCCTAACTGAATCCCACACTCCGAGCGGTTCGCGCTGTATTGGCAGTGCTTTTCGCTCTGAAGCCGATGGTCTCCAGCGAAGTGCTGAGCTAGTATAATGTCTTCGATGTCCTAATAGGGCTTGAATGAGCCAGCGAAGTTGCCAAGATTCAAGCCCAATGCGAGGCTGTACTCTTTTGCCAGCAAGGAGACAGATCCATCATTGGACCTTAGCAATGGCTTATTGAGCATGTACTGTCCGGATACCACGAGGTCAATACCAGTCCAAGACTCGCTTAAGGCACCGGAGAACCGCCCTGCTTGGTACAAATGTGCCGCTGCCAACACGATGCTCATGTTCGAGCAGAGAAGAGCGCGGAGATCCTGTAGATCGTTAGTGTGCTGCTGGACTAGTTTACTCAACAATAGCCATAGAGCATATCGAATGGTCAAGGACAGGAAAACAAGGACCTTTGCGGAATCATCGACTTGCGTCCAACCCCCAGCAATTCCAGCCCGTCACTCCATTTCGATCATTTCAATCTTCAATAGATCTTTTTTGCTTTCGATTAATGCCTCGAGCCCAGGAGCGCTATGGGGTTCCCCGTCGCGGTCCCGCGAGAGACGGAAAGTGCTAATCTCGTCGGGAGCGTGGTGCCGGACGGCCTGAGAGAAGTGGCGAGAACTCTCGAAAGCCGCTGCCAAGATCACACTGAAGGGCATAGTAGCTGTCGCAATAAATACCTGTCAAGGCCACCACACCAATGCCCAGAGCCTTCGACTTGATGGAGGCAATAAGGCATGACGTGTATCTATCCAACATTGGGCGAGTGTGGCGACTGAGAGAATACAGGTCATGCATCATCGACTCCAGACCAGGTCGACACGCAAGCAAAACGAATGTGAAAGAATGGCGCAGGACATTGGCGGAAGCCGGTCCTGTTGCAGCACTTGGGGTTGCAGTTTCAGACGCATTGCCGTACTAGATCACCCTTTGCATGTGCAGAAGGTCCTTCATGGCAAGCAAGCCATCAGAAATGAATTGTTTCGCCTGGTTCGTGAACGCTTCATCGCGAATCTCGCCGCTGCCGCTGCCGATGCCGTGCGCCTGAGATGACCGAGTCACATCATCGACCCAGGCTTCGTCGAGCGCTTGGATGACGAGGTCGAAGTCGCTGGCGCTTGGGTAATCGGCACCATGTTGGCCATCCAAAATGCCACTCAGATGCATAGCATCGCTCGCAGTCCTGCAAGCAGTCCGCAGGCTAAGTCATCCCCCCCCCCCCCGTGATATACTTTTCAAAGGGTTGATAAAGGTTTGCCATGTCTTTGAGGTCATTGGCGAGCTCCGGCTTCTTCTTCTTCCTCTTCGGTCGTCTAGCTTTGTGCTCCTCGCGCAGAATATCCAAGACTTGAACCAGTATTTGCAGGACGTGTTGGTGACTGGCGTTTGTCTCTGCGAGATCAGAGGGTGTACTTGATGCTGTCGCTAGAGACCCGTAGAACTCCGCACATAACGTCCGTCCAGTGATTGCATCCTTTGTGAGGTCCAGAATCTCGAGTGGGATCTCGATGAGTGGCTACGATGCGCTCTGCATAGGCGACAAGGTCTGCAGCCCGTATCTTTTTCGCGGCGCGAGATTTGGTCGGACGTTTCGAGGTACCGTTGTTGCATGCTGTCGGCAGATCCGACAAGCCATCGGACCAGCATGTCTGTGCCAGCCTTGTAGCGCTTGTACGTGCTGACCAATGTCGGCTCTGACATCTTCAGGTCGTGCTGTGGTATTCCGGTAGTTTTGGCGAGATTGGTGGAAAATGATGGTGGATGGTGGATGTTTGAGAATGTTCCAAAGCGGCGGAAGGCGCCGGCTTATGACTCTTGACACATGTCGCATTCACTGCGTTTGCACTCGAGACGGGATTTGGCGAGCCACGCAGTTCTCGAGGTAGTGGGATCTCCTCAACTGTGGCACGATTCACCCCAAACGCTGAAGAAACTCCCCAACTCCTTGCCAACCTCACGACCCGACCCTCATGTTGCTGCTTTTTGGCCTTCTTCCCTACGCCGGCCTCCTCTCCACAAACTTCTTCAAGTCCTCCCTCGTCGCCACACCCAATACAAACCTCCTTCCGCCATCAGTCACAACCGCAAAATCCTGCTTCTCCCCACTATCACCCTCAAAGAAAGCCTCCAGATCCTCCAGCCTCGTCTCCATCGTGATCAGCCGGTACTTCTTCCCCTTCCTCTTGAACTTGATCATTGCCTGTTCCACGTGATCGGTATCTTTAACTTTTCCTTGTTTGAGGAGTTGCTGGAGGTGTGGAATGGAGATGTAGCCGAGGAGGGATTTGTCCTCCGGGGAGATGACGGTGAGGTGGGTGTAGTCGCGCTCGTAGGCGGCCAGGAGGGCGGAGGAGATGGAGGAGTAGGGTGAAGTTGAGAGGGCGGGCGGGGGATCGAGGTCTTCTACTGTGGCCTAGGAGGAGTTAGTGTGATGGAATTGGCGTGGAGGTGTTGGGGGAACGTACACCTCTGTACTTGTTTGCCCATGGTGAGGGCTGTCGTGCTGCTGTTGCCATGGCTGTTTCTGATAACGTGTCAATGGCAACCGACAGTGTACTGTGCGCCAAGCGTGCGGGATGTTGTTGTTGTAAGTGACGGTGACGTGAGGTGACGTGGATGGAGCTCGAGCTCTCGGCTATTGCTGATGGATGCTATGCAATTCCATATGGATACTGTACAGTGAATGAAGCCGACGACAGCAACTTCATAATACTGTAACCACCGCAACAATGTCGCTCTTCCCGTCGATGAGCGCTCTTGGCGCGACTTTCGGACACGCTTCGCCCTACTCGCTCAACAGACAACAAGCAATCCCACAGCCCAAGTCGATCGAACACCTCTACTCCGCCTGGGACGTCGCCGAAGACGGGAAGCAAAAGGCACAGCAGCTGAGCGACGCAGCCGCGGCAGAGGTCGCGAAAGCGTCGCAGGTCGCCCAGGACAAAGTCGGCAAGATTGAGCTCTACAGCCCGAAATACTACGCAACATGGTGAGATACGCCACCACTCCACCCCACCCTTGAAGCTCGCGACTAAAACCACCACCACCACAGCACCTTCGGCGGCCTGATGGCCTGCGGCCTCACGCACTGGGGCGTGACACCCCTCGACCTCGTCAAATGCCGTCGCCAAGTCGACTCCAAGCTCTACAAAGGCAACTTCGACGGCTGGCGCACCATAATCCGGGGCGAGGGCTACGCAGGTCTCTACACCGGCGGCTCTCCCACCTTCTTCGGCTACTCGATTCAAGGCGCGTTGAAGTACGGCTGCTACGAGTTCTTCAAGAAATTCTACTCGGACCTTGCTGGTGAGGAGAATGCCGCGCGCTACAAGACTTGGATTTACCTCGCTGGTTCAGCGTCTGCCGAGTTCTTTGCGGATATTGGGCTTTGTCCGCTGGAGGCGGTGAAAGTCAGGATGCAGACGACCATGCCGCCGTTTGCGACGGGGACGGTCAATGGGCTTTCGAAGATCGTCGCCGAGGAGGGTGTTGCTGGGTAAGTCATCTCACGTCATGGCTGTGACTGTGCCATGCTGACGCTACCAGACTCTACAAAGGCATCGCACCTCTCTGGGGACGTCAAATCCCCTACACCATGATGAAATTCGCCTCCTTCGAGACCATTGTCGAAATGATCTACCACCGACTTCCGGGCACCAAATCCGACTACTCCAAGGCTGCTCAGACTGGTGTTGCGTTCACTGGTGGCTACCTCGCTGGAATCCTCTGCGCTATCATTTCTCACCCTGCAGATGTCATGGTCAGCAAGCTCAACACGAACCGTCAGAAGGGCGAGTCCTTCGGTGGTGCGACTTCCAGGATTTACAAGGATATTGGATTTGGCGGGCTGTGGAGTGGTCTGCCTGTTCGGTAAGTCGGAACCCATCCATGTGAGGGAGATCAGGGCTAATACGTGCGTGCACTGCAGTATCGTCATGATCGGTACCCTGACCGGCCTGCAATGGATGATCTACGACTCCTTCAAGATCTTCATGGGTCTGCCCACGACTGGCGGTGGCGGCGAGAAGAAGGAGCAGAAGTGATGGGCCAGTGTCAGCGCTTCAAATTAACCACAGAGACAGATGCCGCGATGTGAATCGCCTGCACCCGCATCCCAGAAATCACATACCAATCACGTATCCTCACGCCGCAATGAACACTCCACTCAAGACTCTATTCCAGGACGTACCGCCTCCTGAGCCTTAGCTCTCACCAATCTCTCAAAGCCGCAAGCGCATCTTCCATCGATGCTTGTCTGAGCCAGTGGAGACCCCTCTCTGCTTGCGCTATGCGTGCAATCGTCTCGTCGAGTCGTAGCTTCAAGCACGCCTCATCACCGCAGTCGTTGATCTTTGCATCCCTCGCTGATCCATCGATCTCGTCGCTCTTCTAGCTTGTTCGCCAAAACACGTAGTAACATTGCCTATGCTGACTTCCACTCACCAACACTGCCGTGAGATCTGCATGCTACAAAAAGTTTGCTCTACTTCGGCATCGTCAAAGGGCGCGCCCCTTAGCTGATCCATCGATCCCTCGAGCCTGCTTTGATGATAGTTGATATTTGTCCTCCAGTCCGTCTGAATGAAGTCTTATCATGGAATCTCAGGGAAAGTGTGTTGATACTATCTCCCCGAGAACGATCCTCACATCATCATCCTCCCCCTCCCCCAACGAGGCCCTCACAGTTACATAGTGAACATTACCGAGACCTACTCCTGCTCCGGGTCTCGTGCAGGTGGTCTTGCACACAGACGGGGTGGACCCACACGACTTCGGGCCCAGTTAGCAACGGAGGTAGTGTCGATGGAACGCATCAAGGGCTGTGTGACACGGTGTTGATGCCGCTGTGATGGTGGGGGAAAGAGGCTTGAAAAGCTGTTTAGAGATATGTTGTGGGCAGCCTAAGAATCTATAACATAATAAGACGCGTAATATTCTGGTTTGCTTGGTATAGTTCTCGCTGCGCACGCTACGTTCGAGCCAAACCCTCTGTCTGCAGTACGAAGCGAACGGCTCGGCGGCTGACCGAAACTGACTTCTCCGCGGATGCAGGTTTGCAGACTTCAATACTGTGTCGGGAGCGCTTTGCGTCTTGTACGGAGATGCATGTGATGCATGCCGTTGTGTTACTGTACTAGCGCCGGATGTGCCGGATGTGCTCCGGATCCGCTCCACGGGTAGGAATTACCTCAGCAAGCTCAGTCGCTTCTTTCTCGGCTCGGCACCGTTTAGCTCCGATCATCACGGGTCAGCACGGTTCAGCACCGTTTAGCCAATCGGGTGATTCCGTAGCAGCGAGCCTTGGCGAAGCGTCTAAGATCGAATGGGGCTTGTTTTAGTGTAGCTTAAAGCTATGTAGCACTACTACCATATTTCAGTACGCGATAGCAACCGATTACTACGCCCGGCCGAGCTCCTACAGATTCAAATGATAGCGCCGATAGTAGAGATTACGACGGCGTCGAGAACGTAACGATCCGATAGCGCGTTATGTACGAAGTACATCCTCGAATGTAAAACCGACTTTATGCAGTTTAAACCAATATTAGCCAGCGAGCCACTAACGCCTCTCACGAGTACACTACCACCCCCATTCGATTCCTTAGGCTAAATAAGCAAGAGTTATTAATATTAAAGGTAGTGCATTGTGTTCGGTAGGCGCGCTAAGACGCGAAGCTAGGTAGATATACAACTATTAAGTCCATTGCATAGCGCGCAATTGTCTATCGTGCCGTATGCTATACGTACACCTTCCTAGTTAATCGTATGCTTCGCAGTCGTGCTAGTGTAGTTATGTCGCTATAGTAGAACATTAGTGCGTAATAAGAGCGTAGTTTACGTAGTGTTTTAAACACTCTATTCACCCCTATTTGTATAAGTATTATAAAGACGTAGTAGCCATTTAATAGCACGCCTACGACGCACTATTACGTATAGTTATAGACTCGTCCTACGTACCTTACTATGCTCTATAACGCTGTTTAATAAGCGATTGCCAGTAGTGTAGCTCTAATAGATGCCTAGTCTATGCAAAACGTCTATACACCGTCGCTTCGTGCTAGATCCTTATAGATATATAGACACGAGCGAATAGAAGGTGTTGGATCGTTTAGCTATCCTCGAGTGTAACACCGACACCGTAACGAAGAACATACGCTATTATACGGATCGATCTAATGCATCGCTTCGAAACTAGCTCGTCTAGTATAATCGAAAATTACTTATAAAATGCAGTAACATTTAGTACTAGACTAGAGCACTGGTTTTAATAATCTCGTATGCTGCCGCGTAGTCTATATTATTTAAACTGTCGATGTTAGTGCCGCCGGTTAACTTAAAGGTACCGAAAGGATAATACCGCGCGAGGTTGTCGAGTTTAGCGATTGTACGAGATGTAGGTGTCTAGTTATATCGAGAACCTCGTCCGTATAACACGGCGTTAAGCGACTAATGTTTAATAGAGCGACGCAATGCAGTCCGACGCGCCGGGATCGTAGCATAGTTCTTCGACTTAAGTACTACGCTATAGCTTAATGTACCGGCTGCTATTCCGACCTAGGCCTATAGGAACTTATATAGACTCTAATTATAGCTTCGTAGGAGATTAACGATAGATTGTAGCTTCTCCTACGTAGGTATGTCGTCGTCCTACCGTCGTGTATACCTCCTCCTTACTCTAGGTTGCTGTACCCGCGTAGGCTCCGTAGTACGCGGCGCGTGTAGACTTCGTAGCATAACCGGAGGGAATCTAATATAGTCCTCCTCTTCGTCGCTATTAGGGGCGTTGTTGTCGGCATCGGAGTACTCGTCTAACGATTCTTCTAACTCTACATCTTCGAAGGCGTATAGTAAGGACTCGTGTCGCGCGGACGGCGATTGTAGGTAATTATAACAAGTAGACGACGCTATTGTTAATTCAATTAAAAGCGCCGAGCGTACGCTGTCAAATATAGTAGTTATTAAGGCGATAGAGTAACGTAGTAATGGAGATGTATGCCTTCGAATGTAATAGTGCTTGTTTGTATACAGGGCTGAATTCGTATACACTAAAACAGCCCCATTTAGTCTTAGACTCGCTACGCGAATTGGCGCTCCTGGCCCTCTAATTGGCTAAACGGCGCAGAACCGTGCTTAACGGAGCTGAAGCGAGCTTAAGCGAGCCTAGCGCGTGCGCTAGGCGAAGCCAAAGCCAATTCCTGCGGCGAGTCTGAGTTTACTGAGGTAAGGTAGGAATGGACAGTGTTGGAGAGTGGCACGTGAGGGGAAGGTATGTTAGCTAGTACGGACGTTCTGCGCGCGATCGCTGTATCAAATAAAGCAGTATTGTGTTCCATTTAGGCCGTCGTCGCGTCTTGAGTTTTGGCTGCTCACTTTGCAGGTGGCTCTGGTGTCTTTTCTTTCTTGTCCAGACCAATGGCATGCTTGGCCTTGTCCAGCAGGCTCTCTTTCTGTCCGGGCACTTTCTGGTGATGCGAGTGGCCGCCATATCTGTCGAATATTGTCAATATATGGTGTCTTCACCTGGAGGTCCTTCGGCTCACTTCTCCTTGTGCACATTCCCCTCCCCGCCACGTCCAGTGTGGTAGTTGTCGTAGCTGCCTCCGGGCTGCTCTACTCGTGTAGCCGATTCTGGGACCACTTCCTGAGATGGTACACCACTCTTCTCTGCGTGCGCGATGTTCCCTGCGCCGCCACGACCAGCGCTGTAGTCGGGCTCCTTGGAGACGCCTGGAGTCCCTTCGCGGACGATATCGCCGTCAACGTAGACGTTGCCATCGTGGCCAATGTTGCCGGCGCCTGAGACACGTTAGGATTTTAGGTCCAGCTGGGCAGGATGCACTGCAGGTGTGAGCTCACCACCACGGCCTGTGGAGTGGACTGGATTGGCCATATTCGTTGAGCAGTGATTTAGTGCTAATCGAGAGCTGTGACTGGCTATGTCTCGCGGTTGCTGGTTGATCCTGTGGAGTAAGCAGTGTAGGGCAAAGTAAAGAAACAGGTATAAACAGCACAGTAATACCAACTGCGTCAGTACGCGAAACGAGAGGGACCAGGTTCAAGGCGCCTCGCCGGGCAGAAACGGCATGACGCATTTCAGAGCATTCCTGCCGTTTGATGGCGCTTCACATGGCAGAGACTCGGTCCTTCTCACCAGTAGCAGCTCGTATTTGATGCTGAAAGGCTTCCTTGGGATTTCTTGACTGCACGTACGAGGTGAAGTTGTTGAAGGCGTGATAAGGAATGACTTCATGCCAAGCGAGATAACGGCCTAGCTTGTAATTGGGCAGGGGCATCCATGTGAAGATGATATCACAGCATCATTTTTTTCAGCCTGAGGAGATGTTGTAGGTGAGGGACTGCATGAGGAGCATTGGTGGTCGCGTCAGCCCATCAGATTTCTTCCCGTGGTTCAACCATGTACGATCTATATCTTGTCACGGTATCCCAACAATTGGCCGCGAAGTTGCAATCGATGACACAGAACCACTCCATGGTTTCGAAGACACTGCTTGTCCTGAAGGATGTCATTGGTAGCCGTCGAGGGTGCGCGAGTACTATGTCCAGGTGTCCTGGAGGTGCGACACTGCGCGACGAAATTACGATTCGCACATGGAGTTCGTGAGCAGCTCGACGGATGTACTTGTTCGCTGCGGTCGTGTCCCATGCGCCATCAGGGTATCGGCCAGCGTATGTTGAGGACTGCCCAGATGAGCAGGACGAGCAAGCTTAGATGGCACAGCTGCAGGATGGCGAGAAACGCAGGAAGCGCAAGGAAAGCATTCGGATTTTGCAAAGGGCAAGGAGAGATGCTGGAGATGGTTGCTTGCATATTACGTCTTGCAACACAGCCTATCACGTATAGATTGGCCGTCTATGCTACCCACAAAGGCGACCTACCCGTAGCCACTAGTCGATGAATGCTGAGATGGAGAAAGCTAAGCGCTCGTGCTCGTCATTACAGGAAAGTGACCGTTCATTTGGCTTCATGGAATGCTACCCCGTGCGCCAGAAATGTGCCTGCCGGTAATGTACCTCAGAATCATGATGAGGCTACATCTAAGTGCTCTTCTTCGCAAACTCGACGCGCAGAATCAAGTGACCGAAACCGTAACCATCCATCTTCTCACATGCCCGCGCCGCATCCGAGCGATCTGCGTATGACACGAACGCGAACCCCTTGGCTCTGCCAGTCTCCCTGTCCTTGGCGAGGAAGACACGTGTGACGCGACCCCAGCGCTCGAACATCTCACGCAAGTCGGCTTCCTCTGCGAACTCCGATACCTGTGAATAGTTAGCGTCATTTCATCCCTTCTTCCTCGCCTGACAGAACTTACGTTGGTAACTCTGAGAGTAGCCAAATCATCCCGCTCAAATTTGCCACCCATCCTCTCACCACCACCGGCCGCACCAGCCGCACCCTTCCGCAAATGCGGTGGCACATAACTGCTTCCTCCCGCACCCAGCCCTCCCTCTCCAGTCCCACTCGGTCCCATCCCCTCCGGCATCTCCGCAGGCGCCGCATTATCTCCCTCCGGCGCCATCGTGTCCTTGAACGGACACTTGGTAGTGAAGTGGTCACCCGAACAGATACGACACTTGATCTGCATCTTCTTAAGCGCCTCCGCCTTCTTATCCTCCTCCGGCTTCGTCTCCTGCACACCTCCCGGCTTGAATCCTGCCTGCGGTCTGAAAATGATGTTCTCCCCGAGAGTTGTGGTGTCGGGTCGTGGGCCTGCTGGCTTGCCCGCCTCGGGCCCCATCTTCTCCCATGCTCTGCGCTCTGCGACGCGGGGGTTCTCGCGCTTCTTGACGACAGTGCGGCGGATGCGCTGGGTGCGCTTTACTTTCTTGCCGTCCTCGTTGATGAAGATGGTGACCACGGTTTCAGTGCCGTCTTTGTTCTTGGTGATTTGTGGTGGGGGAATGCTGGAGGCGAGTTCGGGGGTATCGTCGTCGTCGGCCCAGTCGGTACCCTTGACGGGTGGCGGATTTTGCACTGCGGCGGCCATGTTGGACGTGTGATGTGGTGCGGTGATGTCAATGAGTGCAACGGTGATGAAGTCTCAAATTATGGCCAAGAGCAGCGGATGCGTCGTGCTTTCCCGAGTTGCCGCGTGGTGAGTCAGCAGCGCCATAATTTTGTGTACCATTCACTTTTTCATGCAGAGCACTCACATACTTTACAGCGTCTGCACACGTCGGACGGCTGTATCGACAACCTGGCCCTTAGAAATGCCAGAAATGCGGCCCGTCGACGCGCTTGCTTCGACAAAATCACGTCCGGCTGTGCTGACGAAATAGCGCTCGATGTGTCAAGACGTTGTACACGACATGTGAGCTTCTTTTTCTCACTGATGGCGCTGGTGTCCCTTTGCATTCCAGGATGTTGACGAGAACATCCTTTCACCATGCTCTTGCCCGAGTTCATCATCACAATAATACCGGCGCCACAACTGGAAACGGCTCAATACTCCAGAAATAAAAAAATTCTATTACATATAACAGATAACGTTCCACCAAACACACCGACTTATTGGCATAGTGCCTGGAACGGTGTAATCATGTCTCGGATGGCGAGTCATGGCTGACATCGATGAGCTGAGTTGATGACTACACCTGTACCTGCCCTCATTATTGCATCTGCTACCGAAAGGCTGATAGAGAACGAACGCTTGCTAGAACCGCTAGTGTTACCTCGCAAGATGCTAGGCCCGTTGATTCATCGTCAACACTACAGGCATTGGCTGGGACTACATGTAGAGCCGCCTTGGCGCTTGACTGGGACTTTGACTGCTGTAATGAAGACAGCTGTTCGCCCAAACTGTGCGATCGAGTCGCTTCAATCCACCTGACGACATGAGCGGTGTTCGCGTCATCTTTCGACATTGTGACCGGGGAGGCACTTCAGGCTAAGATGAACAGGTGAATGTGTACCCCCGGTCCGTTCTGGGTGTTTATTCGATACTGGCGATGACATCAGCCCAGACACGTCATGTATCCTACAGGCCCGTTCGAGCTGAGCACAGATGTGTGCCTCGGGCGGAGTTAGTATCACGGAGATTTTCTTCCTGAAAACTGCTCGATCTCGGCTCTTGATCATCCGAGGATACAGAGCATAATGTGCTTCGGTCTGGCCGGACTTCGCTGAGGATATGGACGCCACGAGAGCTCGATTCCAGAGGAGACTGTCTTTTTGTTTCGTTAGTACTTCCTCGGTGTTTTGGCCGCATCCATCAGTGCACGCTCATCTATGTGATACCGATACAGCTTCTTGAGTGCTCACGCCAGGCATCGCACGAGTCCGCTTACTGAGAGTCACAATGCTAACCACAATGTCGCGATCGTAGACGAGAACGCTTGCGTCTTTGACATGACTTTAGTAGTAACTCTCATGTCAGCCAAGAGAGGCAATGTGCCGTGCCTGCCGTACCTGTCTAGGCGCTGCGCTATCAGACGCACTGTACGCTTCTCGATTACTCAATAGGTCAGGCCTTTTTTCGACGCGAGACAAGCAGGGTACAACGATATGCGGCCGCGCGGGCACGATGACAATCGGCGAAGCTGTACGTGAGATCGCGATGGGCATGTCCTGTAATTTTTGATGCTCATAGTCTGTACCTTCAACGTTGCGCAATTGACCAGCGAGAGTTATCCTTCAAGTCTCGGCTTTTCGTGGTCAAGGAAGTGGAAGGGTCTGCCCTGTTCAGTCACAAGCAGGACGAACCCGACAGCGGCACCGTACCGACAGCCGCGTGTACTAGATTCCTGGCATCGTGGATAAATCCTGACAGGCTTAAGCCGGCCCGGCGGTCGCCGCAAGTCCATTCACATATCCTTGGGCTCAGAATAGCCACTGCGGACACAAGGAACGCGCTGCAGTCTGAGGTCTGTCACGCTACCATCGTTCTGCGTTTGTCGACACGATCTGCATTGTGTTATCGTGCAATGGTAGCGCAAAGGTATTTTCGACGTCGCCCAAAGCGTCTCACAGGCGACCGTGCGAATGATACTGTCCGCTTTTGTATTGGAACAGTGCTGCAGGTATGATGTCGTAGTGTCTGCAAGATTTCAGAATGATGCGGTCGTAGTGAGTGGTGTTGCGTTCCAAAGACCTGCTGCGCATTCGGTCCGAGTTCGGTCAAGCGGTGATTGCTTTTGCAAGCTGATGCGGGGAGTGGACCGTAGTACCTTGTCTGAATGAAGATTTCTTTCGAATGAAAATTGCCGAACGTGCAGCAAATGGCCACCGCTTTTGGTTGCTAGCTTCGCTGTGTTGACCGGACGTATTTCCAGAGTCGGCGGGTCTATTTGAGGCCCGGGAATGCTGTGCCACTTATCTGTGTGGCGCCGGCTGTGCTCCAGTGCACCGCGCGGCACTTGGACGAAGGCAAAAATGCTGGCTTGCCGGCAAAGTACAGTATGCCTTCCAACTATTTGCGATGTCAGTGCAAGTCTTGTTGACCTGGTGGTCTGATGAAAAGCGCCACTCTTTGTGGCAGTGAGCTCCGCGCGAAGGATGGCAAGCTTGATCCTCGACAGACTAGTCGCCTGTCCATGAGCAGATCATTCACACAGCTGGTTAGCACAATGCATTGGCCTCATTGTTGATGCCGGCCAGGGGGCCACCTCTCCATGAGACACGCCGTCGCTGCGCTCATACCCTGCGCGCGCAAATATGAGACCTTCGCTCCGCAGAGAAATCGGCATCAACAACTCGGCACTTGCTGCTCATCGTGATCCTTCCGTCTGTTGGTTAGCGAGACGCGACGAGCGAGGAGATGAGGCTACTGCGCTTGGCTGTGCAGTCGGGGGTGAGCTGGCACGTTTTGATCGACGACTATGTGTGAAACCCTGGCCACTGCAGCGCTCTCGAAGGAGGCACTAGCCATGTGGTCTGCCAAGCGCTGGTTGCTTCAGCGACGATCACCGTCCGAGAGAAGTCGTCTGCTCCGTTGAAGTTCGAACAAAGTTTTAAAGTGCGTGCAAGGTGCATCTGGCGAAAGTCTGCCAGATGGACCGCGCCTTTGTTATTGCCGCTGCTGCAAGGTTCCAAACGCGCTGCGTTGGAAAGTGGAAATCGCACAGCTCCGAGCCATGTCGTCTGTGCCACATCGTCCACCTACCACTGTAGTGTACCTACACAGGCAGAGGCTGCTTTTCTGCTCTCCTTCCTGTTGTACCACATCGCATCCCTCCGACGGCCACGTGGCTGTAATGTTCAACCACGCGAGATTGACAATGTGGCAATGTGTGACATGTGATCAGGATACGCGCCCTCGGGATGCCCAATGGGGTTGATGTTGGACAGTGCACATCGTAACACGAGGAGTTTGAATGTGAAACTAGTGGAGATAGAAGTTTGGAACTAGGGTATTAAGTCTAGAAATCAGGGTATGAAAAACCATGTTTTTTACAAGTAGTGGCACCCTTAAGGTGCTTATATAAGTCTTCTTTTGATAAGAGGCCCTTAATCCCTATAATTCAGGTGCCTAATCTCATTTCCTAAGAACAAGTAATTACTACACTTAATTAGGTTATGTCACCCTTAAAACCTGCTACCTATGCATTATCCTAGCGCTTTACACACCCCCTCACTCTATATAGGAACTAAGTAGAGTAATCTTAGCGCTAAGGACCTTTATATCCTTTATAACCTTGTTTATATTATCCTTAACTTTATAGATAAGGTCTTCGATAACTCCCTCCTAACTAGTAAGAGTACCCTTTATCTTCTTTTTCAGGGTTTCCTCTTTATTAGTTTCTTCGTCTTAGGGTGCCTCTCTCTTCTTAGAGGCCATTCCCTTCTTTAGAGTAGACTTAATTATGCTCTGTTAAATACCCTAAAGCAGCTTAGTAAGGTCATTATTATTGTAGGTAGGTACATAATCCTCATTTCCTAGAGTGGTACTCTTATACTAATCTAGGGACTGCTTGCTAATTTCTACCCTAGAATCGTAACTAAGGTCGCTACGGATGCCTAAGAATTGCTTAATAAGTCTAAGGATAGGCTTAAAGGCCTTATTTTTCTCTCTAAGGTTGAATTTAGGGAGGCGAGGTTTTCGTCCTTTAGCGAGGGTACTAAGTAACCTATAGACGTAGTTTCGGATTTAGCTCTTCTACTTAGAGTCCTTATGCGCCTTATTCTAAGCCTTTTGCTTGTCCTCTAATACCTCTTTTGTAGGGGTCTTCTTTACCCCGTACTTCTTTCTTAGGCCACTGTACGGCTTAGTGTCGGACTCGTAGCCTATCTCCTAGCTCGCCTTAAGGAGTCGTTAGAATTCTTTAATGGACATAGAGGACTTGTTTCTAGGGTTTGAGGGTTCTTCTTTAGGTGTAGTTAGTAGAGGTAGCGCGTTCTTAGGCTCGACTAGACCTAAATCAAGTAGTGTAGGTGTCTTAACTTCTAAAATAGGCTCCATTTTAAGGGTTCTAATGCTTGTATTCTAGTATTCTAGGATGTAGTCGTACCCTAGTATAGTAGTTAAAGGGTAACTAACTAAGCTAAGGGGCTATCTAGTAAGGAGATTAACGGCGGTACGAAGTGGATTGTAAAAGAGAGGGTTGCTAGAAGGATTGAGAAATTAGATATAGGCTATATTCGCGCTAAGCATATAAGGTTATTACGTTATAAGTGCGTGTAACCGTTAGGTGAGCTTTGCTGCGAGTTGTAGGCCTTATATTATTCTTAGAAGTCCTTTAGTCCTCTCTAGTTATAAAGGTAGGGTATCCTTAGCCCCTAGCTAAATGAATTGCGAGTGTTCATTTTAGAAGTAAAGTAAAGATAGCACTCCCTAGCTATTAAAGCGAGGGTATACCTATTTACTAATCTCCCAAATTAAGGTAATTAACAAACCGCTAGTGCTATTAAGGAGTTAGGACCTTAGTTAGACCGTCCGCGGCTATCTCCTATATCCTTATCTAGCTAATTTCAAGACGTCCTACTTAGTACTGTTCCCTAAGCTAGCATTATTAGACGTCCACATGCCTTATCTTAGTATTAATTCTACCATTTAGGGTCTTAACAATCCTTATAGTCTACTAGTTATTACAGTATAGCAGTATCCGATTCTCTAATTTAAGGGTAACTGCACTAAAGAGCCTATCCTACTATAGGACCTCTAAGGCGGCGTAACTAAGGGTATACAGCTCTAATTCAGTGCTTAATTTCGTAACTATTCCCTACTTAACTGCTCTCCAGTCGATAATCCCCTTAAAAAGGAAAAAGACAAAGGCCTTACTTAATCTACGAGTTTCCTTATCGTCGGTAAATGAGGCATCTAAGGCCCTATAGAATTCTAGTAGCGTTAAGTCCGAGGGTTTAGGTAGGCCGTAGTACTTAATCGAATAATCTATAGTGTAGAGAAGGTATTAAATTAAGTGTCTCACTGCCCTAAGAGCCTCCTTTATAGGGTTAGTTAGGTGCTAAGAAAGAAGAGAGACTAAAAAGAATATATTAGGGCGCGTTTCTACTGCTGCGAAGTTCACTGATCCTACTTAGGACCTATAAACGTTAATCTCTTCTATAGTAGCCTAAAGTTCATTTCTAAGGCCGACATACCCCCCTAGTAGGGGAGTTTCAATCCTCTTCTCCGGTCTTAAGATACCGTAGCGATAACTAATCTTCTCGATATAGGCCTTCTAATTAAGTTTAAGGATCCGCTGTTAACGATTGCGAGTAATGTAAATCCCGCAGAACTATTTAATAGGTCCTATTACCTTTATCTCGTATTTGTTAGTTAGTTCTTAAATAAGCTTCTTAGCTCTTAATTCGGATTTTGAGGGCTAAGTAAAGCAAATATTATCTACATAGAAGAAAACCAGGACTAAAAATTCCCTATCAATAAAGAGACAGTCCGTAACTTTAGATAGGCCGAGGTCGTTAAGGGTGTTTTTGAGCTCTAAATACTATAGTAGAGGGGACTCCTTAAATCCGTAAAGGGCTTTATAGCACCTTAGAAGTTTTCCTTCCTTCTTAAATCCTTTAGGGGTATATATGTATACTAGCGATAGCATAGGGGCATTAAGAAACGCGTTTACGGCCTCTATCTACAGTGTCTCAAGGTTAAAATAGGCCACTAGGGCCATTATATACCTAAAGAGTCTTGTATAAAGGGTTGCTACGTAGGTTTCCCCTATAGCGTCCTTTTAATCGCCTCGAGCGCACACTCGAGCCTTACATTTTAGGAGTTCTGCGTTTTAGTTAAGCTTGTATTTCTATACCTAAGTTATTAACGTTATCGGGTGTCCTACTACTTCGACCTCATTATACTAAGATAGGGTGTTTGTCGTAAATTGCTTCTTAAATTCTTTAACACTTGCTGCCCTAAATGCTTCCCTATAAGGGTGTATGTTAAGGTCCTTCTATCGCTTTAGTTTAGGGGGTAGTGTATTCCCTATTCCGGTTGTTTTAGACGATGTAGTTGAGGTATCACTCTCTTAAGGTCCCTTCGAGAGAGTAGCTAAGACTTTGATCCTTTCAATAGTAAGAATCGAGTGTACTCGTTCTTCGTCGTACCTCGGTTTCTTGTTCTAATAGATTGTATCGTAGATATCCTTAGAGTCTAGAGTTTTAGGTCTAGGTCTAATTAATCCTCTTAACTTATATATATCCCCTAGAGGAACGAATAGTCTAAATAGCTAGAGTTAGGTTTCTAGACCTATTTGCGGATCTGGTTGCAAAGTTTAGGGGTGTATCTATTAATAATTAAATTCCGATTCCCTCATTTCAATCGGATTATTATATAGGATTTCCTCATCTATCTCTTCTTAAGGTATACTGTCCCCTACCCCCTAAGCTTAAGGGGTAGTCAAAAGGTCAATTGTTAATAGCAATTCCTTAAATTGTCCCTTATAGGCTAGCCTTAGAGGTTCTACGTTACATAGAAGTCTCTCGTTATCTTAAATAGCTAGTCCGAGGTCAACGTCGTATAGGCCCTCGTACCTTAACTTCTTATTAAAGGTGACATCCCTAGATCTTATAACTTGTCTATAGGATAGTATCTAGATTCGGTAGATGTTGTGACTGTCACGGTTTACCTTTGCACAGACGCACTTCGGTGTCACGTGACCTCGGGCCCGATCTTATCACGCGCTTCTCGCGACTTCTTACTTCTCTTCTTCGTAGAACTTACTCGATACTAAGGCTAATACACGTTTGCGCCCTGTTGCTGTCTTGTCCGTGTCATTAAGTTCTACCGCGCTCGATCGCCGCAAGCGATCACCCCGACCACGTGTGCACAGAAACGCGCGTGCGACACCGAGTCCGAATGGCCGCAAACCAGACGACACTCGGAGCAGACGAATCCTAATTCATTCCCAACCTGAACCTTAACCTACTCACGAAGAAGTTCCTCCGCGACGCGCGCCAACGACAGAACGGCACACTAACCGAAGGACAACGTGAGGTGGAAGACGAGTCAGAGTGGAATCCGGATTTCGACGACACCCAGGGTGTAGAACGACTGCGCAAGATGGCGCAAGAGACACAAGACGAGACTCAGGGCCGAGATGGTGCTGAGCAGGCTCGTCAGCAAGAGGAGCACCGGCGGAGCGCAGATACAACTTGAGGCAAGCTGAGGCTTGATATACAGTTGGTGGACACAAGGCACACTGCGGTGTGATACTGTCTTCGCAGATACAACTTGAGGCAAGCTGAGGCTTGATATACAGTTGGTGGACACAAGGCACACTGCGGTGTGATACTGTCTTCGCAGATACAACTTGAGGCAAGCTGAGGCTTGATATACAGTTGGTGGACACAAGGCACACTGCGGTGTGATACTGTCTTCGCAGATACAACTTGAGGCAAGCTGAGGCTTGATATACAGTTGGTGGACACAAGGCACACTGCGGTGTGATACTGTCTTCGCAGATACAACTTGAGGCAAGCTGAGGCTTGATATACAGTTGGTGGACACAAGGCACACTGCGGTGTGATACTGTCTTCGCAGATACAACTTGAGGCAAGCTGAGGCTTGATATACAGTTGGTGGACACAAGGCACACTGCGGTGTGATACTGTCTTCGCTTAAGGCTTGCTGCGGCAAGATATACATTGGATTGGATTGAATTGGGTAATGGCGATGGATATACCCCATTGCGATTGATTCACGCGTACGAGGGCGTACGGCGGTTTGAGAGGGGGGGTGGTGTCACGGTTTACCTTTGCACAGACGCACTTCGGTGTCACGTGACCTCGGGCCCGATCTTATCACGCGCTTCTCGCGACTTCTTACTTCTCTTCTTCGTAGAACTTACTCGATACTAAGGCTAATACACGTTTGCGCCCTGTTGCTGTCTTGTCCGTGTCAGTGACCTTTAAATCTAACTAAGTAACCGATATAGCATCGAGAATCCATTTTATAGGCGCGTAGGCGTTCTTTCTTATTCGTCTTATAAGCGTATGCCCTAGAACCTATTTTGTAGATATAAGCAAGGCTTAGCTTAATGCCCGTAGCTGCTTTAAATAGGGTCCTCTAGCCTAACTTCTTAGATAGTGTTCTGTTTATAAGGTAAGTAGCTATTATAACGATCTTAGGCTATAGGTTTGAAGGTAGGCCTGCTAACAATGTTAATGCCCTAGTAGTAATGATTAAGTGCTTTCCGGATATTTCTACTAGGTCCTAAGCGGGCACATAGGGGGCAGTTAGTTTCTAAGTAACCCCGTCTCTTAGTAGCTAAGACTTAAATACTACCCCGTAGGCCTTATCGTTGTCTAAATACAGTACGGTAAGTGACCTTCTAAAGGATCGAATAAACCTTGTAAGTTCTAGGTATGCCTCTATTACGTTCTCCTAGGTTCTTCGAGGAAAATTCTAGTTGAATTAAAGTCCTATATCCTTATCGCTAGCATAGAAGGTATATCGATCCCCATTATACCCTATATCGAATTCTATAAGGTCAATTAAGATGTCCTTAAGTATCGACGGAGGTCGTATCTTAATCCTAGACCTTCGAGATATCCTCTTATGTCCTTTTAAGAGGGCATAAGATTCGTACTCGTTAGTTTTAGGTGGTTCCTCTAATCCTACAATCTTAATGCCCTTCACTGCGTCTTATAGGTGCATTATACGCTCTAGCCTAGGGTGTCTAAGGACCTTATAGTAGTCCTTTATTGTCCTCGGTACTGTAGGTAGGGGTATACGGCTCCTAGCTATTACTACGCTCCTTAATTGTTATTTTAGAGCCTCTACAACTAAAAGTGGGGTACCATCTTCGGATATAGGCCACTTAGTAATCGTTATAGGGTCTCCTTTTACTAGAGTATCTACATTTAGGTATAGTAGATCCCCTAATCTATAGACCTTTACTACCCTAGCATTGTTTCTATTATACTAAATATCTATACGCTCGTCTAAGAATAGACCTTTCTTTCGCATTTAAGGGAGTAAGATAATATTGCTATAAGGGGCAGCCTAGTAGCTAACCCCTATATGTAGCCTTATATATAACATGCGGTCGCGACCGGCTACTAAGCCGCACGTAACACGCATAAGTACACCTTGCGACGCGCGATGCGTCTTGAACAAAAGGCAAGAATTAGTTCATCTACGACTAGTAGGTCGTAGGCGTGCTATACATTGCGACATCCCCTTAACAGTTCTAATTCTTCTCTTCGTTATAATCTATATACGCTATAGAGTCCGAACGCGACGATAGTAGCGCTACGCCTACGGCTCCCCTAAGCCCTAGGGCCTAGCAATAAGCGAGGCGTGCAGCCTTAGTCGTAAGGAGGGATGCCCTTTGGGTAGAGGTTAAGGAGAAGGAGATATAGAGGGAGATTGAACAGTTAGAGATCTTACGGGACGCAAGCGTGCCGCCGGCGGACCCTTAGGGCGAATCCGGCGGAGAACTATCCCCTACTCCCCCTCCCCCTCCTCTATCTATAGTAACTAACGATAATATCGTAGCTCGAGGCGCGGTCGTATCGTATACGACACGTTTACGTCTTAAAGAACCTACGCCTTTTAGAGGGGACTCGATTAAGAAAGCACGGGTATTCCTAAGGGAGCTCTCTCTTATCTTTACCCTCTTAGGCGGCACGTATGCGACGAACGAGTTAAAGGTCCTATATAGGGTTATGTACCTAAGCGGAGAGGTAAGTGAGCGATAGCACGCTAACTATAGCGTCCTTAACCTTAAAGGGTATATATACTAGGACTTTAAGGAGTTCTATCGAGACGCATGCGGTAATCCTATAAACCGCGTGCTTAACGTAATGTTAGAGTATAAGGCGGTGAAACAGAAGGACAACTAGACAGTACGTTAGTTTACGACTAAGCTAGATGTCATAGAGGATCAGTTAGGGGACTATACGGAGGCGTAACGCGTACGACATATGCTCGCTAAGCTTACGCCTAGCCTACGGTCCGTAATCGTTAAGTTTTATAATATCCTAATAACTAGAGAGAAACTAGTAATCCTAGCTTCGCGTATTAAAAGCACGGAGCGTAGTAGCGGAGGGCACGACCGCGGGCAGTATAGTCGCCGTAGGCGAGAGACTAAGGGCGACTAAGAGCGAAGCGATCGTAGCTCGAAGTAGTAGAAGCATAGTTAGGCGTCGCGCGACCCGGGTGCGAGTTACTAGCGGGACGCCGGCGGATCGTCTATAACCTTCAATAGGACTAAAGCGGAGTGCTATAGATACTATAAGAAGGGTTATATTAAGACGGATTGCCCGAATAGGCACCTATAGAAGGACCGTAGCGCGTAAGCGGTTCGTAGGGTAGACGCTACGAAGGCTCTAACTAAGAAGGGTAGCGACTAGGGAAAAGGCAGAGGACTAGAAGTAGGTCGCTCCTAAGTCCGAGTTTTCCTAAAGTCGACCCCTTAAGGCGAGTAGATATGTGTCTATCGTAGCGACTAGGGAAAAGGTAGAGGACTATAAGTAGGTCGCTCCTAAGTCCGAGTTTTCCTAAAGTCGACCCCTTAAGGCGAGTAGATACGTGTCTAGCGCGTTACTTACGAGGCGCAGTCGAGACTCGTAAGGGCTTTCGCGAGGCTACGTTTCTCCTAGATAACTATGCGGATCTTAGCCTAGTGTCGTATAAGTATATACTCCGACATTAAATGTAACCTATTAATAGGGCAAGGCTACCGAAGTTAGAGTCGTATGCGCATAACCTAGGGTATTGCTACGGCGCCTTTACGGTTCGGCTACGACTCGCTAATAACGCGGGAGTAGAGCGCGTAAGTAACGCCATCTACTACGCGGTGCCTATAGGTAGGCTATTAGTGATTTTAGGTAGACCCTAGCGGCATCGTAATCGGATAGTAAAGGCCGATAAGGATGACTAGTAGTACTACGGTATAGAGACGCCTACGGTTTAGTAGCGTGACGCACGCGAGTTCCTTAAGGATCTCGAGAGCTTAAAGTAGGTTTATGCGATAAGTGTTCGGGCTATTGCTATAGTAGTACCTAAAGGAGAGGGCCCCTCGTAGCCTAAAGAATTTATAGACTTCCGAGATATATACGTACCTAATAAGTAGGCGAAGCGTAAGATGCCCGACGGGGTTAAGTATGCGATTAATCTCGTTAAAGGAAAGAAACCCCCTTTTAAGCCGCTGTACTACTAGTCCTTAACTAAGTTAGAGGCCTTAAAGGAGTACCTTACGTAAGCAATAGAGAAGGGGTGGATTAGGCGGTCCGTAAGCGAGGCGGGTACGCCTATCCTGTTCGTACTAAAGAAGAATAGTACTCTTAGGCTCTATGTTAATTATAGAGGCCTAAATGAGATTATAGTAAAGAACCGATACCCCCTACCCCTAATTAGCGAGACGCTAGATAGGCTATTAGGTTCTAGGTTCTTTACTATAATCGATTTAAAGGACGCCTACCATCGTATCCCTATTAAGCGAGGCGATAAGTGGAAGACTGCGTTTCGTACGCGATACGGATACTACGAGTACCTAGTAATGCCGTTCGGGTTAACTAACGTACCGGTAACCTTTTAAGGGTATATTAACAAGGCGCTAACCGGCTTAGTTAATAACATTTGCGTAGTCTACCTAGATAATATCCTTATCTATAGCGAGACGCGTGAGGCACACGTACGAGCCGTACGCGCGGTACTAGAGAGGCTACGAAAGTTTGCCCTATTCGCAAACCCTAAGAAGTGTTACTTCTTCTAGGAGAGTATAGAGTTCCTTAGGTTTGTCGTAAGCGCCGTAGGCGTGTCGATAGATAGGAGTAGGGTAGCCGCTATCGAGGAATAGCCTACACCTACGACCTTTTATAAGGTCCAGTCCTTCCTTAGGTTTTGTAACTTCTACCGGCGTTTTATAGAAGGATACTTAAGGGTCTGTAAGCCCCTAACGGACCTACTAAAGGGATCTAAGGACGGTAAGAAGCACGGCCCTCTTACGTGGACCTTAAGCGAAGAGTAGGCGTTTCGATAGCTTAAGGCCGGATTCTTAGGTGCACTAATACTTAGGCACTTTGATCCTACGCTACGTACGCGAGTCGAGACGGATGCCTTAGGTTTCGCGATCGTAGGTATTATATCCTAATTGTTTAGTACTAAGTAGCATCTAATTGCCTTCTATTTACGTAAGATAATACTAGCCGAGTGCAACTACGAGACGTACGATTAGGAGCTACTTACAGTAGTTAAGGCTTTTAAGCATTAGAGGCTATACTTAGAGGGCGCTACGTATACGGTGCGAGTACTAGTCGACTACGCTAACCTATAGGGCTTTATAATAGTAAAGTAGCTAAATAGGCGGTAAGCTCGATAGGCTACGTTCCTATAGTCTTTTAATTTTATAGTAGAGCATCGGCCGGGTAAGACTAACCTAGCCGACGCGCCTTCGAGACGTAGTAACTACGTAGCTATAACGTAACAAACTTCGAACTTACTACCTACCTTATAAAGTAAGCTATCTTTCTAGAAGGAGTCTCTAGAAGGGACAAGCGAGCCGACGGTGAAGCGCGTACTTACTACCTACGAGGCGATGTAGGGCGACATAGGCGCGGCGATAGTAGTGCGGAGAGGTAACCTTCCCTATTAAGACAAGCCGTCTTTACTAGTAGTAGTATGCGCTATAGTAATATAGGGTTAAGCTTATAGCTCGACGGGTAAGTTAATCCTACTCTTAATAAAGATCGCGTAGTAGTAAGACGACTAGTGTGTTGTATACTTAGCGTAGGCGCTAAGCGCGAGGGACGCTAAGGGATAGCATATAAAGGATAACCTTATGTACTACGGAGACGCGATCGTAGTACCTAGGGATTACGCAATTAGGTCGCATCTAATTCGCATGTACTACGACGACGTCCTCGCGGGTTACTTTAGAAGGACTAAGACTAAAGAGCTGTTGCGACGTAATTATTAGTAGGACTTACTTAGCACGGACGTGAAACAATACGTCTAAGCCTATAGAACCTACTAGGGTTCGAAGGCGAGGCGCCATCGACCCTACGGCGAGCTATAACCGCTTCCTAGACCGGAGCGACCGTAGTAGGAAATTACTATAGATTTCATTACGGACCTACCTCTAAGTACGCGAGCCGGTTACGTATATAATACGATCCTAGTAATAGTCGATCGCTACTTAAAAATGAGCTTATACATCCCGACGACGAAGACTTACATAGCCGTAGAGCTTACGAGGCTCCTACGAGACGAAGTCGTGCGATACTATAGTATCCCGTTAGGCATAGTAAGCGACCGAGGTCCGGTCTTTACTAGTTAGTTTTATAGTAACTTCTACTTTAAGGCGCGTATAAAGCGTAAGCTATCTACGGCCTTTTACCCTTAGACTAACGGCTAAACTAAGAGGGTAAACTAAACCCTCGAATAATATCTTCGTTATTACTATAGTAATAATTAAACTAAGTAGGCTAAGTAGCTTGTAGTTACTAAATTCGTAGCTAATAATAGCATCTACCTAATACTACGAATCAGTCCGTTCGAGATAGCGTACGGTTAGCGACCTAAGATTGCCCCTACACTAACTAGATCTCGAGACGAGACCTAGGGGGGAGAAGTACTAGTAGCGGTAACAGCTACGAGTCGTATACGAAAACTACGCGCTATACTCGAGGAGCGATAGAAGGCTATAGTACAAAGCTAGGCTCGCTACTATAACAAGACCTACTAAGCTAAGACCTACCGCGTAGGTAACTTAGTCCTATTATTAACGAAGAACCTTAAGTTAGTAGTGCTAAAGAAGAAGATAGGTCCGAAGTTTATTGGCCTATACCGCATTACGGACGCTATCGGTTCGTAGGCGTACCGCCTAGCGCTACTAGCCGACTTAAGGCTCTATAACGTCTTCTATATCTCTCTCCTCGAGCCGTATATCGGTAGCGATAAGGATGGACCCGTACCCCCTCTAGCTAATAAGAACGGAGAGTATAAGGTAGAGGCAGTGCTAGATAGGCGTAAGCGTAAGGGTAAGCTATAGTATCTAGTCCAGTAGAAGAACTAGCTAGAGGAGTACAATAGCTAGAAACCGGCGGAGGGCCTCGCGAATGCGGATCGTATAGTAGCCGACTATAAGGCGTTAAGGAGAAGTAAATGAGACTAGCACTAGAGCACAAATAAAACTTTTCTTAACTATAAATAAAACAAAAGCTAAAGAGTAGCGCGCCTACTAGGGGCTACGTAGAGTAGTAGTAGGCGAGGAGCCCGCGAGTAGCGTGTAAGGCGAGCGCCTTAGTTATCGTTACGTAGTAACTTAGGTAAGAATGCCTAGTCGGCGGCGGTAGTGTCGATGTTCTACGCCTATAGGAACTAGGACTACGGTTAGTAGGGTACACGTAGGCGAGGAACATACGACTTACGGCGCGGCCGAGTTCGAATAGCCTATTAAGGGCGCGGTTCTACTCCTACTAGAGCGCGAGGGCTTCGGCGGCGGGGGCGGCGGCAGTAGTAGCGGCGGCGGCGGAGGTACGTATACGGGTCTCCCCGGCATGCTTGTGCTTATAGGCATTGAACTACCTAATGGCCTATAGAAAGGGTTAGCCGAAGCATAGGGGACGCACTAGAGCCCTCCCCCGCGAGTAGTAGTCGACTCGCACGAGCGAAGTAGCGACTTACCTCCTTAATGTCGTTACCTAGCTAGGTACATAGGCGGATCTACTCTACTAGCTCCTACTACTAGAGGTCTATAGGCGCCTAGCCTATTATAGCCGTAAGAAAGTCGCGCTAGGACCGCGCGGCGCGTAGGCGGCTTACTAGCGAGGCGATAGCGTAGCTAGTATTAGGTACGTAGCTATGTTTACTACGCCTACAGCGGCTACACTTCTTTAGGAGCTCGCCGGTAGTAACACTATTATAGTTATCGGCCTCGTCTAGCAAGTAGTTAGTATACGAATCGTAGGCGACACGCGTAGAGACTTACCCCTAACGAAGTACGGGAGGTACCGTATATACATGTTAATTCTCTACGAGAGCTTAGTAGCTAGCGAGGGCGTTAGTAGCTACGAGGGTAATGCTAGTCGCTTGCGACTACTAGGCGTTCTAGGGGCGTCGCGCACTAGAGCCGCCTAGCGGCGCTCGTCTTCTACGGCGCTAGTAGTGCTGTCGCTACTAGTACTACTAGAGGAGGCGGAGCGGCTAGAGAATGGCGGCGAGGAGGGCACGGTAGACATAATGATAATAATAATGCTAGCGAGGCGCTTACGATAATAGTGCGGTACGGGTACGTAGTAGTAGTGTAGCGAAGGTGATAAGCTAGGGAGCGTGCTAAGAAAGGGCTAGGTTAGGCTAGAGTTTTATACCCCTAACTAGCTACGTCGGTATAGCAATTAAGCCTCACTTACCATGTTTACTACGCCTACAGCGGCTACACTTCTTTAGGAGCTCGCCGGTAGTAACACTATTATAGTTATCGGCCTCGTCTAGCAAGTAGTTAGTATACGAATCGTAGGCGACGCGCGTAGAGACTTACCCCTAACGAAGTACGGGAGGCACCGTATATATATTTTAATTCTCTACGAGAGCTTAGTAGCTAGCGAGGGCGTTAGTAGCTACGAGGGTGATGCTAGTCGCTTACGACTACTAGGCGTTCTAGGGGCGTCGCGTACTAGAGCCGCCTAGCGGCGCTCGTCTTCTACGGTATTAGTAGTGCTATCGCTACTAGTACTACTAGAGGAGGCGGAGCGGCCGGAGAACGGTAGCAGGGAGGGCACGGTAGACATAATGATAATAATAATGCTAGCGAGGCGCTTACGATAATAGTGCGGTACGGGTACGTAGTAGTAGTGTAGCGAAGGTGATAAGCTAGGGAGCGTGCTAAGAAAGGGCTAGGTTAGGCTAGAGTTTTATACCCCTAACTAGCTACGTCGGTATAGCAATTAAGCCTCACTTACCTACACCTACATAACGACACGTACGTAACCCGTATATAGGCCGTATAGCAACTATAGTTCTAGAAGTATATAGGAGCCTCTACGTAGCAACTAGCGAGCTAAGGATAGCTCGTACGGGAGGGGAGGCAATTGTAAGGGGCAGCCTAGTAGCTAACCCCTACATGTAGCCTTATATATAACATACGGTTGCGACCGGCTACTAAGCCGCACGTAACACGTATAAGTACACCTTACGACGCGCGATGCGTCTTAAACAAAAGGCAAGAATTAGTTTATCTACGACTAGTAGGTCGTAGGCGTGCTATACATTGCGACATCCCCTTAATACGAAGCCTCCAATTTAGACGAATAATGTAAAGCGTAGGAATAGGGTTAGATAGTTAGTTAGTCTATTATAGAGCTTTCTAGAACCTAGAGGGGTACGCAGCTATTACATTAAAGTCGCATCAAATTGCGCCAAGGCTTCTAATCAAATCTGATTGACCGTCCCATTAAATCTCAATTAAATTTCTAATGAAATTTTCAATCAAATTTTTTTAATTAAATTTTCACTTCTAAAAATCGATCTTAGGTATACTGCCTTAGGTTCCTCTTACATGATCTCTAATGCCTTAGGCTAAATTGGTTAGTAAGTGAATGGCCGGGCCTAGCTCCGGTAAGGCTATTAGTTCGATTCTTTATTTGCGTTATTAGTTATTAACTACTAATTGTACTACGGTGCCTTCGTAACTTAATGTAACGTAACTGTTAGTATAGCTGCTACTATAGTGCCGTTGTTGCTACTTAGCCGTTAGTTGTTAGCTTCGTAATAAAGAGATAGTTACTAGTGCTTCTCTATATAGCCTCTTGCCTTATTAATCGGTAGTAGGGAACGTGTTCTTCTACTTATATGTTAATCGTCGTAACTAAACTCGTTGTTTTCCTATTAATCGAGCACTTAGTAGTCAGCTTGTGCCGCCTAGGCTGTCTACGCTTCGTGCCCGGGTCTAGCGCTATAAAGCCTCGGCCCTAAATGTATCTACTTAAACTAATACAGTAGTCGTCCTTTAACATTTAGTAGGTTAATAGGTCGTTTAATGGAGGTGCTAGTCGTTCTCGAGTGCGGCTAGCTCCATTTTGTTAGCTAATATTAGAGCGTTGCTAGTTAGTCTTAGTCGGTCGCCGTTAGAGCGTAACGGTTAGCTAGGTAGCTTTAGCAATGGTAGTAGTTCGAACTAATAGTTACTTACGTGTCTATGTTGCGCTTATCGGTTACCTAAGGTGCTCCCTTAGTATCGATACCGTTCGGGTAATATTTAATGCCCTCGATCTTCTTATTCGTAAGCCTACGGGGCGCTGTCGCTTACTAGTAGGTTTTAGCTAAGTGTCTACTAGTGGCGGGTGAGTAGTGGGTCTCTAATTAATGTTCGATTTGTATATATTGCGGCATTAATGATTATATAAGAGGCCTGTTATCTACTCGGTTAATAGTCTTTCTAATTCTTTATAGTGCCCTAGCGTATCTTCATTACGAAATTGTACTTAGGTAAGTGTATAGCCTCTACTACTTTCGCGGCTTTAGTACTATGTTTGAGGGAGGTCTACCTCTTTAGTTGTATAATGTATACCGTTAGGCTAGGCCCGAGGACGTTAGTTAATGTCTTAACTAACTACTCGTCCGGCGAGAGTTGTAGCCTTAGTTTTAAGTTGCTTCTTTACTTACTGCTTAGCTAACTTACTAGCTCTACGCTCGTTAAGTTTGCCGTTAGCTTTATGCTCCGCTTTAGTAAAACGTTCGGCCTCTCGTTTAACATCGACTACCCTAAATTGCTTAAGGCATTGCGCCTTAAGTAGCATCTAAGCCGCGTAATTAACCATCGCTAGGTCACTAAGAAGAAGTCGTAAGTTAGTAACACGTTAGCCAATTAATGCCTACATCTCCTCTCTCTCATTAATAAATCTAGGGTAGGTTAGTAGTATGTAAGCGGCGGTTTATCGGTGTACTTTATCTATTCGGTCGTCCGGTGTCTAGTAAAAGTTACAGCTTAGTAATAGTACGTAGCCTATCTTATATAAGTAAGCATTAAGCGAGATAAAGCCGGTTCTTACTTATGTTACAATTAAGCCTAAGTAACGGCTCGCCGTCTTATACTTAGCGAGTGTTGATTTACTTAGTTCTAGTTAAAGACGGAACAGTAGCCGGCTATGCGTGTCTTCGGTCTACCGTTACTTCTATTTTCTCGCTAATTCGTCCTTTATGTAGCCTTATGCCTACGTTATTGTCTTTATTAAGTTTTAATAAGGCTTCGCCCTATTCGCTACTTCGTTAGCGAGTATGTCGGCTAATTCGTTACCGGGGATGCCTATATAGCCTAGTATCTAGACGATAGTAATCGGACAAGGGGTAGTTTATCTTAACGCGTAAAAGTCCGCTATCGCCCCTTACGCGATTAATGCCGTCGCATTCGTAATTGACTTCGCTAGGCCCTAATTGTCCGTGTAGATATATACTAGCTTAATTAGGTTTTGCTTAATAACGGTCTTTAATGCTAGTAGTATGCCGTGTACCTCGGTATAGTACGATAATAAGTGTGTTTACGTACTAAGCGGTATAGCCTCCTAGATCGTTTCGTCCATTGTTACCGCTAAGCATCTAAGTCGGTCACCCTTCTTATCTTTCTTAAGCGAGCTATCGGTATATATGTATGTGCTAGGTAGCTTAATTAAGGCATCGTGCTACCGCGTCGCCGCTTCTATCGTATCTTAAATAAAAGTCTTTAGATACATACCCTAAGGACAGTTAATAAAGGCCTATTTAAGCTTAAGTAGTAGTTAACCTCCTAGTGCGAGGTACGCCCGTTTCTAGCTAGTAAGCGGTATAACCTATCGTCTATCTCCATCCGGTATCGCCTCCACTAGGTAATAACTATAGCCTTTAGATACTATGCGAATGAACGTTTGCATAACTATCGACTTAATCTCTAGGTCCGGCGGTGTAACATCTAGTTCAATTTCTAGGCTAGCCTTACCCGTTGTTCGAAAGGCCCCTACTATTTAGATAAGGGCTCGGTATTAGATCTTATTAAGTAGGTCATGTGTTTACTTTAAGCCCTGTTCGCCTAGTCTATACTATACTAACGCGGCGTACGTAATTAATGGTCTAATGGTTGCTAGGTAGGCCCTTCGAACTATAAGCGGCCCTACTCCTTTTATTAATTTATACAATACTTAAAGAACTAGTAACCGCTTTTCCGCTTTTCGTTCAAGTTCGGCTCGGTACGCATAGAAGTTAAGTCTTTAGTCGAGCGTTACTCTAAGCACTTTAATCGTATCTTATAGTTTAATAGTTGTGCCGTTAAAGATTAGTTCGAAAGCGTTCTATTCTCGATTAATAGTAGCTACTTAGGTGCCTAGCGGCTAGAAGTGTATTAACTAAAACTTAGCTAGCGTAAATAGAGCTACATACTAGTAAGCCTATCGTTCGCTAATCGTTATTACTAGTTCGAGTTTCGCCTTAGTCTCCGCCGCCGTCTTACCTTATACGAGGATAGTAGTATCGTCTATCCATCCTACTAATATAAGGCCTGCCCTCGCCGTCTCTTTAAATAAGTCGGTATTAAAGATAATAAAAAGCGGTGGTAACAGCGGTAAGCCTTATGGTATGCCTACTAATATGTCCGCCTCCGGTGCTATGTAGTCCGGTAGTCGAAGTGTAGTGCGTCTACCGCTAAGGAAACTCGCTATCTAGCTAGCTATGTTACCGCCGAGTCGTCGCTTCTTAAGGTTATGAATCAATCGTTAGTAGGAGACGTAATCGAAAGCTCCCTTAATATCGAGTACTAGGGTAGAGGCTCTACCTTTATCGTGTCGTCCTATAGAGAGCGCCTTCACGCGGCGGACGACGTAAGTATCTTCGTTACGACGAAGAGAAACTAAGACTCTCTCTCTCGAAAAATACAAGCCTACTCGACTCGAAACAAGAAAAGACAGGTCGGACGAACCGAACGAACGAGATACGCTCAAAATCTACAAACAAGAACTCCGGAACTGCGAGAAGGGAAAGCGACGTACATAGCGTACACGTCGCTCGAACAACGAAGGCGCTGTCTACCTGTCGTCCCGGCAAACCACGTAAACTGCCGGCTGGAACCAAGAGAGGCGTTTAGGGGCGCAAACCACGTATACTGCACGGCTGGAACCAAGAGAGGCCGAGGGGGGGACGACAGCGAGGCCACTGCGACCGAGGAGCTACACTCGAGACCGGAGAACGCGACTGGATTGAAACAGAGGCAACGGGTGTTTCTTGGGATTTTGCTCGGTGCGTACGGGTACGGCCGGCTTGGCTTTTTAAAACAAGAACGAGACACGGGCGCAAAACTTGTCTCGCCCGGGGCAAGGCGACAAACCGCAATTCTCGACAAGACACGACTACCGGGTACGCGCGTACTACGCCGCAATATATTCGATTTACGGTTCGAATAGCGAGCGTTGCTCGCATCTTTTAAGGAGTTTTTACGTCCGGGGTACGACGGGGCTTTTCTCCTTCTCTCAAATTTTGGTCTCGTTCTCGAGACCCGTGTTGCATAGTCTTTGACTCAAATAGCACGTTAATGGAATAATCAATCAATCTACCTTTATCGTACTATGTTTACGCTATTAGTTCGATAAGGCTATGTAACGCTTTATTAACTAAGTATCCTTTACGGCCTCTAAAGTAGCCTTTCGGTAGCACTTAGTTAGTCTTAAAAGCGTATTATAGCCTCTCGGCTATTACGCTCTCTATTACTTTACTAATCGTATTAAGTAAAGTAATTAGTCGGTATCCTACTATCGAGTTTACTAGCTTGTTTAGCTTCGGTAAGTAAACTATTATTAAGGTACGTAGTCGTTATAGGTAGTACTAGTTTAATAGGCTTACGTTAAGTAGCCTTATAAGTTCGATAGCGAATATCGGTGGATCTAGTAGCGTCTCCTTAGGCGGTGTATCTGTCTCTTTATTAAAACCTTCTAGTATAGGTAGCGGCGGTAGTGTTAGCGCTGCCGCCTTTAGGAGTTCCGCCGGGTACCCGTCTAGGTCTAGTACTTTACTTATAGCTATTCGTTTAATAGCGAGCTAGACCTCGTGTATCGTTAGAGCTAGCATTAGTATTAGTTAAGGGTACTTAAAGTTTAGCGTAATGTCGCTTAAATCGGCCTACCGTTATTAAGGGAAGAATGCTACGTACAGTAGGTTAGCCTTAGCTACGCTTGTAGTTATAGGTAGTTATTGTCCATTAACGAGCGTTAGTAGATGTAATCGAGCTAGCTAGCCTTAGTTCTTCTTCCACTTAATAACCCTCTATAGTTTCTTAAGGTCGCTATCCGTTGCTTCTAGCATTTAATAGAAGGTCTTGTCCTTCTATTTACGTATATCCTTAGTATAGTCCTTCGTAGCCTAGATGTATCTCTACTCTAGTCTCTCGTCCGGTCGTCCTTAGTCGCGGAGTCTTCGCACCTATCTCTTAAGTTATTGAACCTCCTTTCGTGTATTAGTAAGTACTTCGGTGAAGCCGGGCTTAGTTCTCGCTAAATTGTAGCGCGCCGTTGGTACCGCTATTGCAATAGCCTCTTTAAGCGCCTCTCGAATCTTATCGAGAGCCTTGTCGATAGATAGCGGCGTGTCCATTTATTCTTTAATTAAGAGCTTACCGAGATTCTCTTAGAGTTTTCGTTTATTAATCGATTTCCACTTACGTCGTGTCTCTTCTTCGGGTTCCTTACTACTATGTAGCATAAACTCGAATAATGATTCGATTAGCCGGTAGTCGGAGTTCTATTTATTACCGCCTCCCACTAATATTTTAGGTGTCTTAAGGGTCTTCGAGTAGAAGACTAGGTCGATTGTTAATGTGCCTTCGGTAGCCTAATCGAAACGCGTTAGTATACCTAGTAGTATAGCTTAGGTAAGGTTATAGCCCCTCGCTATTCGGTGGAGCGCGTACCCTCTACCGTTTAGCGTACACTCCGGTACCCATGCCCGGTGATGTGCGTTAAAGTTGCCTAGTAGTACTATGTAGTTAGTAGCGTAGTGCGGGATTTAATCGATTATCGCCGTTACTAGCGGTAATGTCGTGCTTAGTAGTTAGTAGACGTAAATAAAGGTAACAGGTGTTAGTCCTTTAAATACTACCTTTACTATATATTCGTTATCGACTATTAGAGCCTACTAGTCTCGCTTCCATCGTTTGTTAATGTATATAGCTATCCGTGCCTCCGAGTTTAGTTAGAACAGTAGCTAGAACTCGCCTTTATATAGGTAATAAGTTATTACTAGCCCTAGTGTTCGTTCGTTAAGGTATAGCTCTTAAATAGCTATAATGTCGTACTCGAGTATCTCTTCATTTTAGAACAAGAGCGTTATCGTGTCGCTACTTCGCTAAACGTTATATTAAAGGATGTTAATTAACGATCCCTCGATCGTTAATTGTTCGTTACCTCGTCGTATTCGGTATGTAAGTAATTGTCGCCCTAGTAGTCGCTATTCGTTAATTAGTAGCCGTTAGCCTAGCTTAGGGGCTCTATTACTTCGCTCTCCTCGCTACTATTAGAGGCGTAGTAGCCGTAGGCCTCCTACCCGCTACTATAGTTGTCGTTGCTGTTACGATCGCTCTATAGCTATCGTTCTTCCTATAGTTTGTCTAGGCTACCTTTAAAGCAGTCGTAATCTTTAGCGGTAATTTCTAGGCAAATAGGTAAAGGTTTACCTATGTCTAGTTAGGCGTCGGTAAACTTTAGTAGTGTTAGAGGTGGACGGTTCTCTTTATCTAATCCGCTAAGGTTCGTGTAAGAGCGTGTCTTTCTCGGGCTGTTAGTTAGGCTACCGATAATTAGCTTACGTGCCTTAGTCTTTTCCTTCGATCGTTTATTAGAGTCGTTCTTTACAACTCGCTGTTTCTTAAAGGCCGCCGCGTTGTCGTTAGTAAAGTCTAATTGATTACTCGCCTTCCGTTTAGTGCCTATTACTAGTACTTTAATGCTATCTCCGATAGAGTCTTCTAATGTTATGCCGTGAGATTCACCTTAGCTACCGTACGCCTCTTTAGCGGTTAAGTTTTCGTTCTTACCCTTCTTAGATTTAACCGCTTTTAATCGTTCTTAAGCCTTAAGGCCTTTAGCAATTACTTTAATGTCTTCGCTACTAAGGTAATCCTTACGCGTCTCTCTAAGTTCGTCGAGGTCTCTCTAGAGCTTTTAGACAGTGTCTTAAAGCTCCGTAACGTACGCTAGGGTCGGAGTTTAATAGATTAGCCCCGGTAAAGAGCTAGGGAGGGTTCTATCGATAGTTGTCGTTTAGTGAACTTCTAGCTATTAATCGATTACCCTCTATGTCTCTTCTAGTAAGGTAGCGCCCGGAACGTTACTATCGCTACTTGTTTACTTATCTCTTAATAGTAGTCTACTATCCGTTAGCAAGGAGGTGCCCGAATTGCTTAGTGTTAGTAGAGACGCGTCTACTAGGGGCGTTAGAAGTTAGGTAGGCTCGACGCGTTGTTTACCTATATCCGCATTCGGAATTAGTGTGTTATATTGCCTAGGTCCCTAGTCCGGGCTATTGTCGGTACTATGTAGTTCCTCGATCTAGTTAGTTAGGCCTCCTTAGTTATTTTAATATGTAATGGCTCTCGGTATCTATACGTTTACCGGGTCTCGAGGACCGCCTACATACTGCTGTTACTACGAGATTTGTTAAGTTCTTCGAGGACTATAGACATCGTGCCTATAAGGGAGCTTTGCTTTCCTCGTTACAATCTCCGCCCGCGCCTTTCGCCTAGCCGGATAGCTTTCGCTAAAGGCCGTGTGTACGTAGCTACAGTTAGCGCATTGCTATGTATTAGTTAAGTAGTCTTTCATTCCGTAATGCCTACTAGCGCATTTCCCGCATCGTGTTATCGCCGTACAACGGGCTCTATTATGATTGTATTAGAGGCAATTAAAGCACTATAATAGACGATACTGCCCGTAAAATAGTTTACCGTTAAGTATCCTTCCTTCCTATAGTAGCCTAAAGTCGATAGCGGTATTCGCATCTTCCGGGTAGAGATAGTGTATAACTATTAAGCTGTTGTCTTTCGTTTTAGCGTTTCCTCTCGAGAGCTATTCGATGCCTATAATAATAGCCTCTAGCATTCGGACGACGTTATATGCTTTAATTTAAGCTATTGCTTTCTACTTACTAATAGTGTCTATATTAATGCTCTTTATTAGTACTCCGTTAACTACTACGCTAAATGTCTATGTCGTAAGCTCTACGTTAGCTCCTAGTATTAGAAGGTATTTCTCTTTCTCGCGGAAGAACTAGTCTCTGTCTTATCTATCGTTAAACTAAATATCGACGTCTCCTAAGGGTAACTGTATTGCTGCTATAGCTTAAGATTAACAGTTCTTCTACTTAAGGCCTTTATTAATTGACTTAAGTAGCTCGTCGCCTTTATAGTGTCTCTATTTAAGCAGCTCCCGAATACCCTAGTTCTGTATTTTAATTCGTACTTTGTCTAGCTAATTAAGGGCAGTGTCACTGGAGGTACTAGCTATATAGGTTACGGTAGTAGGAAGAGTCTCTCGGATACACTGGATTATTACGGGTTTGTCGAAACCTATCGCCTGTTAGCGCTGTCTTAATAAACTAGTATAAGTGTAGAGGGTATTCTTAATTATGCTTAGGCTATCTTAAAGAACTACTACCTGTTAGTATACGTCCTTCGCGACATGTCCTTAGGCGTGTTCGTAAAACCTCTGTCTAAACTGCGCTATGCTTCTTAGTGCCTCCTTAAAGTTCCTCTTTTTGTCCGTTCTATTTAGCTACTCCTCCGTCTGTTTACAGTATTCGTTGAAGTGTATAATGGTGTCTTTTAGGCCTTAGTTAGGTTGTATCGTTAGGTGTGTTAGACGCGTTATGTTGTTTTAATCGCGACGCGTGACTGTTTTCGGCGACAGCGAGGTGGCGGTTCGTTTTCGCGCGATAATATGGGTATCACGTTAATCGTCGCGATCTAACGGTTCGAATGGTGTGTGTTTAAGCAGTATATTGTGTGAAAGTTACAAAAAAAATATATATGTATGCGTAGGAACAGGGGATGTATAAACTACTGTATGCCCAAGGGTTGGAGCTACCCTTGTCGCCCACGATCCTAGCATTATCCTAATCAGTTGATGAGGTATATCTGTACGAGCTGCTGACAGAATAATAGTTGGCCGCTTGATCAAACTGACCAAAATTCGTCGCATACCCGCGGTCCCAAGCCCGGTCATAGAAGCTGCAGTACGTCCCAATGGGCGAGTTGTTCTCACTCAAAATGTACGAGTTGAAGAATCTGCACTGGTCGGTCGCATGGCATGCAGCAGCACACTGGCCTGGATCGTAGGGACCAGGGTAGATCTTGACACCGAGGTAGGAGCCGTTGCCCTCGTTGACTGGAACGTCGATGGCGCCGCCAAGGGACTCTGGACCAGTGAAGCCGGGGTATGATGGAGGTGGAGCGTTCTTGACGTAGCCGTTGGAGCCTGTGGTGACGACCTGGAAGTCTGCGCGCCATTGGCCGGTGTTCGTGGCAGTCTTGTCGCTGACCGGCAGGCCGTAGAGGGAGCACTTGTAGTTGACAGTGCTTGGTGGGTTCGGGCAGTCGGCACCTGGCACGAGAGATGGGTCTTGAGAGTAAATGTCAGCATTTCTTGGTCGTTTCAACATCTAGATAGTACGAATGCTCTGACCTACCTCTCTCGATGTAGGTGTTGAACGCAGTGCATGTTTGTACGCTGTCGCAGAGCTGCTGGCACCGGACAGTGTCGTAGCTGTTCAATGTGTAACTACGATCTTCAGCACGTGCATCACATGCGCCTCGATGGCAGGCACTTACAAGCCCAGGTAGCCATTCTGATGGGTGGCCCCGTCGAGGTCGGAGAAGACAAGCTTGTAGCCCTGTGGTATCGCAGCATCGTTGGCGATCTGGCTGTACTGTTCATTGGCCAAGAAGTCTTGTGCGGTGTCTGGCGACGTCACTGGGCCAGCACCTTGAGGCTGACGGTCACAGGCGTTGCGAGTAACGAGGGAGCGCTTATCGACCGTTACTGGGTCCGCGGCAGCATCCGCTGCTGCTTCCTTGGCCGCTGCTGCAGGTTTGTAGGTAGGCAACTCCTTCACAGCATCGATCTAGCATTGATATTAGCAAAAGTACTTTTGTAGCTGGTGGTCACGGTGCGGTGTCAGCGACTCACAGCTGGACCTTGCGCGGTAGGTGTTGGAGCTTCGTTGACGGCCTGGAAGTTGATGCCTTGAGGCACAGCAACCACAACGCTGGTCGCAGCAGCGGCTGCAAGGATAACACGGAGCATCACAGGCGATGGACAGCCTGCTCGGTGGGATTCTCTGGGGTTAGCAAAAGTCAACAAAACCTACAGGACCGCCGCCGATATCCCTCTTCTTATAGCATGACAATGAGGAGATGGAGATCTATGTGATGCCGAAGGCTTCATTGCGTATTGCCGCCTCCATGCAGCTAGATGCCAGAGTCATGATACTGTTCTGGACCCGCACAAGATCGCAAGACGGCTGTGAGGTGTCGCCAATATCGACCACCAAGGGAGTAGTCCATTCTGCAGCAGACAGCAAGGCTCGGCGCAATCTGTTCTCACTGGCGGAATTGTGTTCAAGAAGAGAGTCAAAAGAAGATGGTCAAAGGTTGTCATGACTCATGACATGTGCCAGGAACGTGGCATGCACGAGGCGCAAGCTATATACTGTGTATAGCTTGATTTGGACGGCTCTATGCCTATAAGAGTTGGGAAGAACATTCTTCCGAGCCGCTTTTGTACAGATCTGGAAGCGTGCGTTTGGCGGCGCTTTTCGGGTGCCGCTCAAGATGTGCCCCCCCCCCCCCCCCCCCCCCCCCCCCCCCCTTTTGCTGTCGTCTTCACTCGTTCATCCTCCTTCTGCTGCTGTGCAATGATTCCCACAGCGCTCAGCAGATCCTCTGAGCTACTATGAGTCGTGAATCAATTGATCGTAGTCAATGACCTCCGCCGCAACATGTCGTACAAATGTGTTACTACCTTAGGTCTTGCTGAAACGGTAGTCCTGCTGAAACGGTAGTCCTGGTGGCTGCTTCAAGCGTCGAACCTTGCTTTTCGTCATCGCTATCATTGGTGGGTCGGGAGTGTCGGCGATACCGAAAAGCGGCACGCGAAGAAGGGCATTGATCGCAACCATCGGTCGTGCGTCGCAGACACGCGGAAAGGGAACAGCATGTCCAACAGAGATCCCACCTGTCCGGAAGCGCATGGGATCGATAACTGATATTGTGCACCGTGATGCCAGCCAGTGGTGAGATTTTCCGTTCATGCCATCGAAGGTCTCATCAATGGTACTGATGCACAAATGGAGAGTAGCCCTCACCGGTCATCCGGGACGGCATGTGCGCGACAAATGTCACTCGGTCCCGAGGCACTGCCAAAAGCACGACTATTGCTCGCCGCATGGAGCGCGGCCTTTCTGTTGAGGCAGTTGGGCAGCCCAAGAGAATTATGCATGTTGCAAAGCTTAGCCATTCCAAGGCTGTTCCGGACTGCTCTCATGGCACCAAGAACTGAGGCTGCTCTCGGTATCCGCTGCTCCAAGACCATTTGGAATACCTTGCTCCCCTATATTCAGCGTGCGGAAGATGCCGTTCATGTCTCGAATGCCAGTCGCGAAGGCGTCGGATGGTTTCGTCGCGCGGTACTGGATAAAGTCTCTGATCGTTCGAATGGTAGTCAGATAGCCTTCGTTGTTGGGTAGCCACCATTCAGTGACATCCGTGCTCCATAGATCGGACATGCGCTGGCGATAGGTGGACGGGTAAATGTAGCTGTCATGTGTCAGCCATGAACATCAGCGTTGCCAGATTTTGCTCATATTCACCCCAACTGTTCAATGTCCACGAGCTTCTGCCTGCACCACATGGTGTGTCGCTGGTCATTCGGCAAGAACAGCGCAAGTATGCCCAAGCTTGCCTGGCAACCGAGCACAGCCGTTGGTCCACTCTCTTCTCCATATTGGATAGCTTCGAACATTTTACATTTCTTCAGCGCGAGCTCAGTAAGTTCGGGTGATGGTGCTTGTCCGGTCGCCATCGTGACTTGGTACTTGAACATCAACTCAATAGCCCAGTGATCCAGCAGAACGAAGTTCATCGTGGACAACTCTCCAGCGTAGAGGAAGTTCGGGTCTCGGTAGTTGAACAGATCTTCCTGCTGCGGTTCCGGTGCTCTCGAGAAATTCTTGACGAAGCATGAGGGATCGGTGAAAGCAGTCTCGATGGTCTCGCCAAATTCTGCGAATGCCGCCGTCAGCTGCTGTATACTGCCAATGAACTGCTCGTCGCTGATGTTGTTTTGCGTCTTCGCAGCAAAGAGTAGTGTGACATCAGTAGCCAGTAGTCGCGACGTTGCGAAGTACTCCTCAAATTTGGCGCCCAAATCCTGTGGACGATCCCTTGTCTGACGTGTATAGAAGTCGGCTGCTGCTGCGAACCACTCTCTACTTAACGCAGTCTCTCCTCCTGACATCATGCCGGCAAACAGATCGAATCGTATGTACCAGTTTATAATTTTGCGCCGAGTCTCGTCCTGCATGATCGTTTGGGGAGTGAAGAGGTCCGTGAGTATCTGCAGCGCAGCTTTCTGGTGGCCTAGAAGGTTGACCCAATCACCCAGAAACTCCTACCCAACGTCAGCTTATCTGTGCGCATGCAAAGCGGGTAGGTGAGGGAAATGAGTACCTCAATGGTAGCAAGCTGAAGTATGGTGAGCAGAGTTGCAACGTTGTGACGCTTGTTCTTGAGCGACTGCTGCAGATAAGCGATTGCTTTGTTGTAATAAGAGAGGAACATCGATATCTTGTCGTCGTTGCGAGCTATCGAATGGTGATAGGCAGCAAAAGCGACAATAGAATATAGAAGCGCTGCGCTGCTATCGTTCATAGCAATCTCTAGGAAAGTTGTGCTCAAGAAGTCGCCGCCGTCGTATTTGAATGCATAGTGATGATGCGACATGTGTTCTCGGTGATACTTGAGGTAGTATTTGACGTCCTTTGGTAGAGATGCCCATCGTCTGCTTTGCGAGATTTCTGGTCCCAGCGACTGCCTCGACGTTGTTCGCACAGTCGGCGGACGATTTGGTGCGGGATGAGTGGGAGCATCTGTGGAGGGTGAGGTGTCTAAGGCCTGTGTAGTGATGGGAATGTCTGTTGCCCTTCGACTCTCGGATGCGACACACTGCGGCTCATCTTCGATATCGCCCTCATCTTCGTCCAGTATAGCAGACAGAGGCACTTTTTCATCATTCTCCACCTCGCTGTCAGTCGGGCTAGACCCACCGGGTGAGTCTTTCGATCTGCTGCCCCTTCTCGAGGGTTTCGTTGAGGACGAACTGCTCCCGGGGTATGTGCACTCTCGCTTGCCTTTGCGACATCCTGTAACTGGTGTCAATGATCGCGATGGCTAATTGTGAAGTAGAGCAACATACGTTCGCATATTGGGTGGCTCTCGTCACACTGGGACTGATCAGCACACTACTCTGTCAACCCCACGGGCAATAACACTGACCTTGACTCTTCTTTGACGGCACGTGTAGCAGCCGCTTCGAGTACGACGATGTTTGACGTGCTCTGAGCCCTGAGGTTGTCGTCTTCGAGATCGTGATGGTTGTTGTGGTGGATGCATTGCTCGGTCCGGGTCTTCGTAGTCAGAATAGTTACCAAGGCTCTCCATGGACAAGGTTTGGACTTGGTGAAGCCTTGGTTGTAAGGCTTCGGGTGGCATCATCGGAGGATATCCCGTAGGATAAAAGACGCCCATCGGAGGCATCGGTGGTGGGTATTGCCCATCCATTTCGATGACAACCTGTGCGTCGTGACGTTTGTCGCAATCTATTAGCCTGTATTGATTGCTCCAGTGCCGTTGCCCTGAACGTTCGATAGAAGCCCGAATGCAGACGTTAACGACCGTCGAGCCGTTGGTAACGGCTTTAGTGGAGGAGCCTGACCCAGGTGTAGATGGTTGTCGATAGTGCTTGCGGACAAGGTTACGGAGACCTTATGCTTATTACGCCGCAGCTGGTGCATGAATCCTGAGGAATGTATAGGTGCCCGGCATGGCGCGTCCCGCTCCAATAACTCCAGTGTCAGCAGGCTTTTGCGGGTGCCTATCTATTCGACTTTAGGGCAAGGGAACACACAAGTTCTCGGCTTGTTGGACAAGGTGTGGTTACTACAGGACTAAATGAGTAGACGGTGGAAGAACAGACAAACGCCTTGTCGTGACTTCCAGGTATGGTCGTTCATGACTGCACATGTGGCAGAGGGTCGACGCGGCTGATGCCGTCAACAAGTAGTGAAAGTGACCCCTTTGATCCCTATTTGATCCACCTCTTCGTTCTCCTGCAATAAAGAGACGTGCTTAATACCAGGGCGTGGCGGGGCGGTACTCAATCGGAGTTCCTACCTCTTTGAAGTGAAGGAAGACGATCGACACCGGGAGTTGCTATTAGCCTCTGTGCCTGGCCAAGGTGGTGATGAGGATTCCCTACAAAGCCCACGTTCTGGGCGGTCAGCTTGCAGGCTGATCGTCCCATGCATGATCATTCTGCAGTGCATGTCACATGACCGGCATCTGGTCTTGCCATCTGGGCGCAACTCTGACGAAGATTGGAGGGTCAAGCTTGTGCACCAGGTGGCGCATCCTTCGGATTCTCTTCTCTTCCCTGCTGTCGCATCCGTGGAAGAAGCTCGCTCTGCCGCAGGCGTGGTCTTCCATGTTTCATGCTCGCGTTAGCACTTCTTGTAACGCATAAAAATGCTTTTAGTGGCTAACCAGAAGCCCAGCAAATGTCTGCGTCGATGATCCCGTTGTGAATGAGGGAAGGGACTCCACACCTGCAAGGAAGGTGTGCGCTAGGCCACGCACCATCATTGACAGCTCCGCGCGGCAGAGGAGCCATGGGTTGCTGCAAGTGTGGATGGTCCGATGCCGGACTAGCAGCGGCGGCTAATGGCTGACGGTTGGGCAAGGCTGGGCGTCAGGCATCCAGAAGACCGAGCACCCGGCTTCTGCCGTTGCGACAAAAGGCAGCAGTGATTGTGTTAGCTTCCCGTGTAAAGTCGGGCGATCGCAACGCTGTAATAAGCCGCTGAAAGGCATCATGGCACACAAAGGTGAACGCCACCTCCACACCTCTGAACATCCGGAGGATCGTGGTCCGCAGAAGCGCCTTTCCATGCAATGCGAAGCAATCTAACAGCGTTTCATGCGACCAGAGCACACCACTCACTCTGTGAGCGGGTATGAGTGTCGTTCACCACGCGCTCAAAGTCAGCTCAGAGCCAGTGATGTGAGTTCTGCGCTGCCTCTTCTTTGCTTCTTCCCGGATGATCGGCAGACGATCTTCGAGAACAAGCTCGGTGGTCTGCTCTGCTTTCACATGTATCGAGGTACAGTACCAGCTCGCATGCCTGTCCGAATGCTCCTCAGCGTTCGTCACGTATCAGGAAGCCGAGCGCTTGACTCGGATGGCAGAGCACAGGAGCTCAGCTGAAGCAGCAGCGCGTCCTGTTGAAGCACTGTAGATGATTTGAAGCTGCACGCTGCATGACCGAACACTTGTTGGCTTGTCGTCGTGGCAGGAGACGTTCCCGGTGCCGGATGAAGTGCACGTGGAAAGGACAAGCCTCATCCCTGCGAACGCATCCAAAGCGCGAACTTTGACGCCGACAACGTGGCGCTCTTTCAATGTAAAGCGCCAGGATGATGCATGGGTAGCAGGTTTTGAGGGTGACATAACCTGATTGAGTGTGGTAATTACTTGTTCTTAGGAAATGAGATTAGGCACCTGAATTACAGGGATTGAGGGCCTCTTATCAAAAGAAGACTTATATAAGCACCTTAAGGGTGCCACTACTTGTAAAAAACATGGTTTTTCATACCCTGATTTCTAGACTTAATACCATAGTTCTAAACTTCTATCTCTACTAGTTTTACAGTTATAAGCCCGAGTTAAGCAACTTAGGGTCTCTATTCGGAATTGCACATATCTATTAGACCTAATCGAGGTACACAATAGACCTTAGGCAATACCTTTAGGACTACCCGTCCGCTGCGACAACAAAGGAACTGAACTGCTATAATCCCTCTATGTTTAATAACTTCTACCTTTAGACTTAGGCTAAAGCAGTTAGAATGGACTTATAGAAGTATATAGAAGGGAAGTTATAGGGCGGTACGATAACCTAGGAAATAGATCTCGATCTATTGCCTAAACCTTAGGAACTAGTTATAGGCCCTCTACTAAACCCTCCTGCTAAAGACGATAATGCAGCTACATAGACCCTGTTTAGCAGAATTAGCACATCGTACAACCTCCGGTATACGATGTATAGGGATTAGAAGAAAGAATACGAGGACTTTATAACTCGTAAACGCTCCCTAAAATCCTACTTCGAGAGGACTATTCTATAAATGTACCTTAACGACCTTCTTAGCCGACTAGATACCCTCTCTACTTAGTAGACATACATTAAAGCTAAACTAGAGCCTAAGACTAAGAGTAGAAGGGTGAATCTTTAGAGCTAACACAATAAGCTTATAAAGGGACCTAAGAGTAAGAATATCGACCAATTTCTTATAAAGTAGCTCGAGCTTAACCGAAAGCTTAGATAGAGGGGCTATCTACTTGCCCTATACATAAAAGTTAACCTATGCCGCATAATTGAGGACACTATCGATATAGCTAAAGGCAGAATTATTGCGGAATTGAGTAAAGACCTTAAAGACGCTGTTTAGAGGTGTCTTAAGTTTACTAGAAGAAACCCTAGTAAGTATAAGGTAAATAGTAATACTAAGAAGAGCAACTTATTTACTACATTAGGGGATTAACAGACTACTAGTTATCCCCTAGAAAAGACAACGAGGGATCGCTTAAGGCGAACATGTGCTAAAATGACTGGAAAACCTCCTAATAAAGCATGCCTATTCCTTAGAAAATGCAATATCGTTAATTATAACTTACGACTACCCTAGGAAAGTATAGACAATACCTAGAAAGGTTAGCTAAAGACCTACCGTAAGTATCTAAGGGACAATCCTTAGTTCTATAAGCGCTAGGTAAGTAGATACAAGGATCCTAAGGCCCTTAAACTTATAAAGGATCTTTAGTCTAACTCTAATAAAGACTAAAGAATAGAGGGAACGGATTCGAGACCTAGAGGGTTATACGGACTACGCGCAATTAAGACCTAGGGAGTATACTCCTCTAACAACTTGTCGGAGGAGGACTCCTAGCTACTAGATAGGGAGTCTAACGTATATATAATTAATAAACCTACGAAGGCCGAATTTACCCTAGAATTAATCCCTAAGGATATACTAGTCTACGTAGCGGCTACTACCCTTCGAGGAGTGGTTAAGGGTACCGTAAAGGTCCGTATTAAGTTACTAGATAGACACCTAGTTACCTTAAACCTTAAGAATACCCTCTACATTCTAGGATTTTACTACAATTGTTAAGGGGATGTCGTAATGTATAGCACGCCTACGACCTACTAGTCGTAGATGAACTAATTCTTGCCTTTTGTTTAAGACGCATCGCGCGTCGTAAGGTGTACTTATGCGTGTCACGTGCGGCTTAGCAGCCGGTCGCGACCGCATGTTACATATAAGGCCATATATAGGGGTTAGCTACTAGGCTGCCCCTTACAATTGCCTCCCCTCCCGTGCGAGCTGTCCTTAGCTCGCTAGTTACTACGTAGAGGCTCCTATATACTTCTAGAACTATAGTTGCTATACGGCCTATATACGGGTTACGTGCGTATCGTTATGTAGGTGTAGGTAAGTGAGGCTTAGTTGCTATACCGACGTAGCTAGTTAGGGGCATAAAACTCTAGCCTAACCTAGCCCTTTCTTAGCACGCTCCCTAGCTTATTACCTTCGCTATACTACTACTACGCACCCGCACCGTACTATTATCGTAAGCGCCTCGCTAGTATTATCATTATTATTATGTCTACCGTGCCCTCCTCGCCGCCATTCTCTAGCCGCTCCGCCTCCTCTAGTAGTACTAGTAGCGACAGCACTACTAGCGCCGTAGAAGACGAGCGCCGCTAGGCGGCTCTAGTGCGCGACGCCCCTAGAACGCCTAGTAGTCGCAAGCGACTAGCATTACCCTCGTAGCTACTAACGCCCTCGCTAGCTACTAAGCTCTCGTAGAGAATTAACATGTATATACGGTACCTCCCGTACTTCGTTAGGGGTAAGTCTCTACGCGTGTCGCCTACGATTCGTATACTAACTACTTGCTAGACGAGGCCGATAACTATAATAGTGTTACTACCGGCGAGCTCCTAAAGAAGTGTAGCCGCTGTAGGCGTAGTAAACATAGCTACGTACCTAATACTAGCTACGCTATCGCCTCGCTAGTAAGCCGCCTACGCGCCGCGCGGTCCTAGCGCGACTTTCTTACGGCTATAATAGGCTAGGCGCCTATAGACCTCTAGTAGTAGGAGCTAGTAGAGTAGATCCGCCTATGTACCTAGCTAGGTAACGACATTAAGGAGGTAAGTCGCTACTTCGCTCGTGCGAGTCGACTACTACTCGCGGGGGAGGGCTCTAGTGCGTCCCCTATGCTTCGGCTAACCCTTTCTATAGGCCATTAGGTAGTTCAATGCCTATAAGCACAAGCATGCCGGGGAGACCCGTATACGTACCTCCGCCGCCGCCGCTACTACTGCCGCCGCCCCCGCCGCCGAAGCCCTCGCGCTCTAGTAGGAGTAGAACCGCGCCCTTAATAGGCTATTCGAACTCGGCCGCGCCGTAAGTCGTATGTTCCTCGCCTACGTGTACCCTACTAACCGTAGTCCTAGTTCCTATAGGCGTAGAACATCGACACTACCGCCGCCGACTAGGCATTCTTACCTAAGTTACTACGTAACGATAACTAAGGCGCTCGCCTTACACGCTACTCGCGGGCTCCTCGCCTACTACTACTCTACGTAGCCCCTAGTAGGCGCGCTACTCTTTAGCTTTTGTTTTATTTATAGTTAAGAAAAGTTTTATTTGTGCTCTAGTGCTAGTCTCATTTACTTCTCCTTAACGCCTTATAGTCGGCTACTATACGATCCGCATTCGCGAGGCCCTCCGCCGGTTTCTAGCTATTGTACTCCTCTAGCTAGTTCTTCTACTGGACTAGATACTATAGCTTACCCTTACGCTTACGCCTATCTAGCACTGCCTCTACCTTATACTCTCCGTTCTTATTAGCTAGAGGGGGTACGGGTCCATCCTTATCGCTACCGATATACGGCTCGAGGAGAGAGATATAGAAGACGTTATAGAGCCTTAAGTCGGCTAGTAGCGCTAGGCGGTACGCCTACGAACCGATAGCGTCCGTAATGCGGTATAGGCCAATAAACTTCGGACCTATCTTCTTCTTTAGCACTACTAACTTAAGGTTCTTCGTTAATAATAGGACTAAGTTACCTACGCGGTAGGTCTTAGCTTAGTAGGTCTTGTTATAGTAGCGAGCCTAGCTTTGTACTATAGCCTTCTATCGCTCCTCGAGTATAGCGCGTAGTTTTCGTATACGACTCGTAGCTGTTACCGCTACTAGTACTTCTCCCCCCTAGGTCTCGTCTCGAGATCTAGTTAGTGTAGGGGCAATCTTAGGTCGCTAACCGTACGCTATCTCGAACGGACTGATTCGTAGTATTAGGTAGATGCTATTATTAGCTACGAATTTAGTAACTACAAGCTACTTAGCCTACTTAGTTTAATTATTACTATAGTAATAACGAAGATATTATTCGAGGGTTTAGTTTACCCTCTTAGTTTAGCCGTTAGTCTAAGGGTAAAAGGCCGTAGATAGCTTACGCTTTATACGCGCCTTAAAGTAGAAGTTACTATAAAACTAACTAGTAAAGACCGGACCTCGGTCGCTTACTATGCCTAACGGGATACTATAGTATCGCACGACTTCGTCTCGTAGGAGCCTCGTAAGCTCTACGGCTATGTAAGTCTTCGTCGTCGGGATGTATAAGCTCATTTTTAAGTAGCGATCGACTATTACTAGGATCGTATTATATACGTAACCGGCTCGCGTACTTAGAGGTAGGTCCGTAATGAAATCTATAGTAATTTCCTACTACGGTCGCTCCGGTCTAGGAAGCGGTTATAGCTCGCCGTAGGGTCGATGGCGCCTCGCCTTCGAACCCTAGTAGGTTCTATAGGCTTAGACGTATTGTTTCACGTCCGTGCTAAGTAAGTCCTACTAATAATTACGTCGCAACAGCTCTTTAGTCTTAGTCCTTCTAAAGTAACCCGCGAGGACGTCGTCGTAGTACATGCGAATTAGATGCGACCTAATTGCGTAATCCCTAGGTACTACGATCGCGTCTCCGTAGTACATAAGGTTATCCTTTATATGCTATCCCTTAGCGTCCCTCGCGCTTAGCGCCTACGCTAAGTATACAACACACTAGTCGTCTTACTACTACGCGATCTTTATTAAGAGTAGGATTAACTTACCCGTCGAGCTATAAGCTTAACCCTATATTACTATAGCGCATACTACTACTAGTAAAGACGGCTTGTCTTAATAGGGAAGGTTACCTCTCCGCACTACTATCGCCGCGCCTATGTCGCCCTACATCGCCTCGTAGGTAGTAAGTACGCGCTTCACCGTCGGCTCGCTTGTCCCTTCTAGAGACTCCTTCTAGAAAGATAGCTTACTTTATAAGGTAGGTAGTAAGTTCGAAGTTTGTTACGTTATAGCTACGTAGTTACTACGTCTCGAAGGCGCGTCGGCTAGGTTAGTCTTACCCGGCCGATGCTCTACTATAAAATTAAAAGACTATAGGAACGTAGCCTATCGAGCTTACCGCCTATTTAGCTACTTTACTATTATAAAGCCCTATAGGTTAGCGTAGTCGACTAGTACTCGCACCGTATACGTAGCGCCCTCTAAGTATAGCCTCTAATGCTTAAAAGCCTTAACTACTGTAAGTAGCTCCTAATCGTACGTCTCGTAGTTGCACTCGGCTAGTATTATCTTACGTAAATAGAAGGCAATTAGATGCTACTTAGTACTAAACAATTAGGATATAATACCTACGATCGCGAAACCTAAGGCATCCGTCTCGACTCGCGTACGTAGCGTAGGATCAAAGTGCCTAAGTATTAGTGCACCTAAGAATCCGGCCTTAAGCTATCGAAACGCCTACTCTTCGCTTAAGGTCCACGTAAGAGGGCCGTGCTTCTTACCGTCCTTAGATCCCTTTAGTAGGTCCGTTAGGGGCTTACAGACCCTTAAGTATCCTTCTATAAAACGCCGGTAGAAGTTACAAAACCTAAGGAAGGACTGGACCTTATAAAAGGTCGTAGGTGTAGGCTATTCCTCGATAGCGGCTACCCTACTCCTATCTATCGACACGCCTACGGCGCTTACGACAAACCTAAGGAACTCTATACTCTCCTAGAAGAAGTAACACTTCTTAGGGTTTGCGAATAGGGCAAACTTTCGTAGCCTCTCTAGTACCGCGCGTACGGCTCGTACGTGTGCCTCACGCGTCTCGCTATAGATAAGGATATTATCTAGGTAGACTACGCAAATGTTATTAACTAAGCCGGTTAGCGCCTTGTTAATATACCCTTAAAAGGTTACCGGTACGTTAGTTAACCCGAACGGCATTACTAGGTACTCGTAGTATCCGTATCGCGTACGAAACGCAGTCTTCCACTTATCGCCTCGCTTAATAGGGATACGATGGTAGGCGTCCTTTAAATCGATTATAGTAAAGAACCTAGAACCTAATAGCCTATCTAGCGTCTCGCTAATTAGGGGTAGGGGGTATCGGTTCTTTACTATAATCTCATTTAGGCCTCTATAATTAACATAGAGCCTAAGAGTACTATTCTTCTTTAGTACGAACAGGATAGGCGTACCCGCCTCGCTTACGGACCGCCTAATCCACCCCTTCTCTATTGCTTACGTAAGGTACTCCTTTAAGGCCTCTAACTTAGTTAAGGACTAGTAGTACAGCGGCTTAAAAGGGGGTTTCTTTCCTTTAACGAGATTAATCGCATACTTAACCCCGTCGGGCATCTTACGCTTCGCCTACTTATTAGGTACGTATATATCTCGGAAGTCTATAAATTCTTTAGGCTACGAGGGGCCCTCTCCTTTAGGTACTACTATAGCAATAGCCCGAACACTTATCGCATAAACCTACTTTAAGCTCTCGAGATCCTTAAGGAACTCGCGTGCGTCACGCTACTAAACCGTAGGCGTCTCTATACCGTAGTACTACTAGTCATCCTTATCGGCCTTTACTATCCGATTACGATGCCGCTAGGGTCTACCTAAAATCACTAATAGCCTACCTATAGGCACCGCGTAGTAGATGGCGTTACTTACGCGCTCTACTCCCGCGTTATTAGCGAGTCGTAGCCGAACCGTAAAGGCGCCGTAGCAATACCCTAGGTTATGCGCATACGACTCTAACTTCGGTAGCCTTGCCCTATTAATAGGTTACATTTAATGTCGGAGTATATACTTATACGACACTAGGCTAAGATCCGCATAGTTATCTAGGAGAAACGTAGCCTCGCGAAAGCCCTTACGAGTCTCGACTGCGCCTCGTAAGTAACGCGCTAGACACGTATCTACTCGCCTTAAGGGGTCGACTTTAGGAAAACTCGGACTTAGGAGCGACCTACTTATAGTCCTCTACCTTTTCCCTAGTCGCTACGATAGACACATATCTACTCGCCTTAAGGGGTCGACTTTAGGAAAACTCGGACTTAGGAGCGACCTACTTCTAGTCCTCTGCCTTTTCCCTAGTCGCTACCCTTCTTAGTTAGAGCCTTCGTAGCGTCTACCCTACGAACCGCTTACGCGCTACGGTCCTTCTATAGGTGCCTATTCGGGCAATCCGTCTTAATATAACCCTTCTTATAGTATCTATAGCACTCCGCTTTAGTCCTATCGAAGGTTATAGACGATCCGCCGGCGTCCCGCTAGTAACTCGCACCCGGGTCGCGCGACGCCTAACTATGCTTCTACTACTTCGAGCTACGATCGCTTCGCCCTTAGTCGCCCTTAGTCTCTCGCCTACGGCGACTATACTGCCCGCGGTCGTGCCCTCCGCTACTACGCTCCGTGCTTTTAATACGCGAAGCTAGGATTACTAGTTTCTCTCTAGTTATTAGGATATTATAAAACTTAACGATTACGGACCGTAGGCTAGGCGTAAGCTTAGCGAGCATATGTCGTACGCGTTACGCCTCCGTATAGTCCCCTAACTGATCCTCTATGACATCTAGCTTAGTCGTAAACTAACGTACTGTCTAGTTGTCCTTCTGTTTCACCGCCTTATACTCTAACATTACGTTAAGCACGCGGTTTATAGGATTACCGCATGCGTCTCGATAGAACTCCTTAAAGTCCTAGTATATATACCCTTTAAGGTTAAGGACGCTATAGTTAGCGTGCTATCGCTCACTTACCTCTCCGCTTAGGTACATAACCCTATATAGGACCTTTAACTCGTTCGTCGCATACGTGCCGCCTAAGAGGGTAAAGATAAGAGAGAGCTCCATTAGGAATACCCGTGCTTTCTTAATCGAGTCCCCTCTAAAAGGCGTAGGTTCTTTAAGACGTAAACGTGTCGTATACGATACGACCGCGCCTCGAGCTACGATATTATCGTTAGTTACTATAGATAGAGGAGGGGGAGGGGGAGTAGGGGATAGTTCTCCGCCGGATTCGCCCTAAGGGTCCGCCGGCGGCACGCTTACGTCCCGTAAGATCTCTAACTGTTTAATCTCCCTCTATATCTCCTTCTCCTTAACCTCTACCCGAAGGGCATCCCTCCTTACGACTAAGGCTACACGCCTCGCTTATTGCTAGGCCCTAGGGCTTAGGGGAGCCGTAGGCGTAGCGCTACTATCGTCGCGTTCGGACTCTATAGCGTATATAGATTGCAACGAAGAGAAGAATTAGAACTATTAAGGGGATGTCGCAATATATAGCACGCCTACGACCTGCTAGTCGTAGATGAACTAATTCTTGCCTTTTATTCAAGACGCATCGCGCGTCGCAAGGTGTACTTATACGTGTCACGTGCGGCTTGGCAGCCGGTCGCGACCGCATGTCACATGTAAGGCCACATGTAGGGGTTAGCCACTGGGCTGCCCCTTACACTTCGTCAACTCTATATCTTTTTAAATACTTTATATTATATACACGCGTCTACGTACGTATAGGAAGTATGTAGCATCACTAATCTCAAGCAGGGAGTGACGTAGGCACTTTCCTAACAAGGGAGGCTATACGAGGTAGTACACGCTTAGAAGTAAATACATCCTTCTTGATTACGATTATAATAAGACAGAAGAAGACGAGGGATGTATAAACTATACACAACGAGTTTAGCCCTGACGATTGAACGTGATTGTCAAGGACAACACCATCCGGCATGATCGTGGTCAAAGAAGTTTAAATCCCGCAGGAAGTCCAATGCGAGCGGAATGCAAAGGCCTGCTTCGCACCAGCACTAGCGCTATGCCTGCCTGCATCATTCTTTGCACCTCCAATATCGACCGACCTCGATGTCTAGAGTGGTGAGGTACCTTCAGGAAATCTACGCAACTTACGAAGCGACGACAAGCAAGATTGAAACCACTCGGCGTACGAAGGCTGAATGAATTTTCCTCTTACTTATGACGTCGCTAGACACAATATGCTGCTACTGTATAGACAATCGATCGACGTGGACTGTTCCTTCACAGACAAGGCTATCGCAGTCCGGAGGTCCGCCTATCCGGCCCCGAGAAGTGAATGTCACATGGCACCTGTCAATTCTACATGACAAAGCCCACTCCACACGTTGCAGCTACTTAAACAGCACGTCCAGCTAGACTAAGTAGCTTGCCGACAGCTCCTCGGGAAGATCTTCGCAACGAATCCACGTCCAGCATCACTTCCACTGCCCACGCACTCGGGAACGCAATGGAGCATCCACAGCATGACGCAGCATCCCTGATCGAATCGCTCGCCTCCATCACCAACACGACCTTCGAGCGTGACCCCATATCCAAAATCAAACTCCTCACCGCCGCCAAAGCCCTGATCGCCCGCATTGAAGAGCCATGGGAGAAAATTTACGACATAGTCTATATAAACCCCACTCTCACCTCAGTCCTCAAAGTCGCCACCGACATCTCGGTGTGGTCTCATCTCTCGTCCGTGCCTCAAACCTACACGACCCTCGCCACTGCTACTGGCACAGATCCCGCCCTCTTACGCCGAATCCTCCGACTCTTGGCTGCTACCCAGGTAATCGAGGAAGTCGAGACCGAGACGTACCGACATAGCCGCTTCAGCGCAAGCCTGGCGGACCCGAATGGTCTGGTGAGTGCCATCGTGTGGTATTTTCACAATCCCATCAAAACGTTCGAGCGAATGCCGGAATTCTTCAAGCAGCGGGGATACCAGCAGCCAACGGACCAGGCGACTGCGCCGTGGAAGTTTATTCTTGGGAGACCTGACTATTCCGGGCCTTGGTGGCAGTTTGTTAATGAAGAAGATGAGGAAGAGAATCGATTGTTCAACACCTTTCTCGCATCACTCAGAAAAGCCCAACCTCCTTGGCCGAGTCTGTACCCCATCTCCGAACTTCTGGCGGGCTTCGACGAAACCAAGCCGTTCCTGGTCGATGTGGGAGGTGGCAATGGGAAAGATTTGACGCTCCTTGCGGATCATTTGGCGGGTACGCACCCTCGGGCGAAACTTGTGTTGCAGGAGCGTCCTGCTGTTTTGGCGGCTATACCGCGAGATACGCTTCCAGCTGTGGTCGAATGTGTGGCTCACGACTTCTTCACCCCAAACCCCATCGTTGGCGCACGTGCCTACTTCCTCCACTCCATCCTACACCAGTTTCATGACGCCTCAGCCCTCGTCATCCTCGCCAACATCAGATGTTCAATGACTGCCAACTACTCCAAAGTCCTGCTGTTCGAACGGATCACCCCCGCGAGAGCAAGCGAGACGGCTCCAATAACTGCCGTGATGGACATCCACATGATGAATTGTTACGCCGCACTAGAGAGGACGGAGGAGCAGTGGAGGGAATTGATCGAGCAGGCGGGTTTGCGGGTGGTGAGGATTGTGGAGATGGCGATGTATTGGATAATCGAGGCGGAGTTGGGAGGCGGTGATGGGGTGTGAGAACACTCACGAGGAAGTAGAGCTGAGCTGAGGTGTTGAGATGGATCAGCAGGTGATGTGTAGCACCACTGTAATGCTTTGATATGGACGAAATTGCAGGCGGAAAGGTAGGTCGTGCAGGTTGGTACCGGTTGCGTTCACGTGACTGAAGTGGGGCTTCGGCTTCTCGAGCAGACTGAGGGCGCGAGGGTATCTGCAGATGATATGTGACTTCACAGCTTTAAAGCAGCATTGGCCGTTGTGAGCGAGATCGATCGTACCAGCTGAACTGAGCGTGGTGAGGACCGTGCCGATGGTCTGGTATACCACAATCGAAGTGAAAGGCGAATGCACGCCGGTGCTCTCCATCAGCAGAGGCTTGACTGGGGTACTGCAGTGTCATTGATATCTATACCACAAGAACTTCATTGACAGGGCCAAATACCCCATACCGCGTGAAATTCCAGACGTGTACCTATACTTCCGTCTGAGCCTGCGTTTCGGCATCCTCGGCCTCTTCTTCCTCTCCATACGCTTCTGCCTCAGCAGGCGCTGCGTTCGGAACAGGACCTGCATCACCGTTGATATCTATAAGATCTTCATGCGCACCGCCTTCCTTCTCCAACCGGAGATACTCCTCCCACTCCGGAAACATCTCCTCGTCTTCTCCAGGGATACCTAGTAGTCGCCCCACCTTGCCCTTGCCGCTCTTCTCCAATGATCTTTTCCATGCTTTTGCAATGTCTTGCGCCCGACTAGGCTTGTATGTCTGCGCGAAGAGTGTCGCTTCTGCGTGGCGGTTCGTGTGCAGCAGAATGTCGAGACATGCGTCCTTGTCGCCTAACTGGTGGTAGCAAGTGAAAGCGACGTTGTGCTGGCCAGCAGCTTGTGCCTTGTCGGCGAGCATCCGTAGACCTTCGTGGTTGCAGGATGATGTGTAGATCAGCAGTAAGCTGCCGAGATCGTTTGCGTTGCGGAAGCATTCTTCGGCAAGCTTGACGTCCCAGCCGGTGAGTGCCGCATCGCCGACCGTCTTCCATTTGTGCTCAACGTCAGCCTCGCGCGCCAATTCGAGTGCGATATTGAGCTCGTTGAGACCCAGCGCAAGCTCAAATCGATGTTCATGGTCTGTTGCCACCTCAAGAGCCTGCTCCTTGTAGCCTTGGCCCTCAAGGAATCGCGCGATCTTGTTCTTCTGATCCTCTGGGATCTCGCCTTGTGCAAGCATTTCCATCGCAGCGTCAAGATCACCTCGGAGGACAAGAGTCTGGTATTCGATGACGCTGACGGAGAGTGCAAAGGACGAGACCTGGACATCCTTGTCGCAGACATAGACTCTGCCGTCTCTGGGCAGGTAGCCTAGGACGTAGTATGGCTGGTCAAAGTGGCTGACTGTGTAAGTCTGATCACCCACCAGGTAGTTGAGGCGGTTCGTGCTGTTGGTGTAGACGAAACAGTCGCCAACCCACTGACCAGTTCGCACGCTTTCGTTGATGTCGCACACAACCTCGAAGGCTTCCTCGACACCATCCTCGTCCACGTTGCCGGACTGCAGCGCAGCGACGTACTGCTCTCTCGAGTAGCGGAGAACGTAGTACGTGTCTTCGCAAGCCAGACAAACAAGCTCTCCAGATTCGGACCAGTAGACATTTCGTGGCTCGACTTCAATTCTTCGGACAAGCTTGCCAGTCTCCCAATCGAAGAAGCCGATCCCGCCTTGGCCCTTTACCCCGAGCAGCATACCGCCGCTCAGACCGTCTGCAGCGAAGCCAACGTTGACTGTGCCATCGCCGTTCTTTGGCTTGAAGTTCCTGTAGATCTTGACGGCGTACTGTGATTCCCGGATGCCGTAGTCCTTGTCGTTCTCCTTCGATGCCCAGGCAAAGTCCAGCGCGGAGCCGAAAGCCTGATTTCGCAGCGCAAGAGCAGTGTAGATGATGTACTCGCCATCTCCGCAGACGGCAACGAAACGGCCGTTGGGCGAGTGGATAAGTGTCTGTGGGTAGATTTCCGTGGCTCCAAGATCTTTCGATGGCAAGCTAATGGCTTGGCCGTCCTTGACCGCCTTGTCACCGCCCTTGATGACCGAAGTCAGAATCTCTGAATGCCGGGCCCAGATGATCTTGCCGGAAATGTCCATGGAAACTGCCGGCTCCTCGCGACCCATCTTGACGACTACTGCACCATCGTCGAAACCCATGGCAATGCCCTGCCTCCCACGCTGATATGAGACACACCATGCTCGTTCCAGGCCGTATGAGAGGGACTGTTCGAGGCGGTATGTGTTTGCGTGCCAAATCTTGACGGTGCCATCTTCAGATCCGGAAATGATGACGGGCAGCTCTGGGTGATAGCATGCGAAGGACACATTGGAGGTGTGGCCTTCAAGCGTCGCAATTTGTGCCTTGGTTGTGTAGTCCCAGATCTTGACCGTGCGGTCATCTGACGTGGTGAGAAGGTATGGCTTGTCGCTCTGTGGATAGTAGTCGACGTGGTTCACGCCCTTGGTCTCGTGCGCCTCCAGTGTGAAGTTGGGTGTCCCCGTGCCGAGGTTCCATATCTTGACCGTCCTGTCCAGACATGCCGAGGCAAAGGTGTTTGTGTCTTTCGGGTTGATGGCAAGACCCATGACATAGTGGCTGTGACCTTCGAAGACCTGCACACATTTCCAGCCTTTCTCCCAGTCCCACAGCTTGATTGTCATGTCATCCGAGGCGGTCAGGACGAAGGGCTGGGTCGGGTGTACGACGATGGCACGGATGTAGTCGGGATGTGCTTCGAAGCTGGTAATCTTCTCGGACGTGTTGTAGTTGTAGACGCGCAGCTGGAAGTCATCACTGCCGCAGACGATCCAGTTCTTGCGGGCGATGAAACGACCGGCGCGCACAGGCACGTCGGTGAGCTCGAACGTCTTGATGATGGATTGCGTTTCGTAGGACCAGATGTAGACGTGGCCGCTGTAGAGCGTCGTGAGGATCCATGGCTCTGTTGGGTGGAAGTCGATGCCCTTCACACGCTCGCTCCGTGCGAACAGTTGACGCTGCAGGTCGAGGTTAACGCTGGCGACCATTGTCGGTGATGGCGGTGGTGTCAAGCTTACCTTCACGTCGAGGCGCATGATTGCGGTGGGCGAGCTGCAGTCCACCAGCGATGCAAGGGACCACGTCGTCCTCCTCAATGGGGAACACCTGGCTTATATACCGCTAGTGGGCTGCTCTTTCCTTGCGTTGTCTACGTCTACGTGGAAGGAGCTGATCTTGGTGACGTGGGGAAAGTGCGACTGGGGCTATACAGAAAGGAGCGTAGTAGGTATGGAATGGGGCAGGAGCGATGCTGTCCTTGAACGTCCCTCAGCGCAAGTTGTCGTGAGCTCCAAAATGTCCCTTCCCCATCCCGCATCCTCAGCCACAGCAATCCGAGAACCCTTGTCGTTGCCTTGGCTGTGGCTGTTATCTGATCCTGGGAGGTGCGTCACATGCAGCCGCTAGCGCCATTCCCACGCGCGAATGCCATCATAGCACTCGTCCAGCGTCTCATGCTGTTCTCTCCATCGCCAATTCTAGCACATCTCATCTAGACATCTCGCAAACATGAAGTTCCTCTCCCTCGCCTGCCCCGTGCTCCTCGCAACCTCGGCCACCGCACGAGCAACAGGGCTCTTCTCCACCCCCGACGTCACGCCACAGGACGACACAAAGTTCTCGGTGCCAGGCGACAACCCACTCGAACACTGCGCAGACCCCAAAGATGACATTCTCGCAATCAAGAGCGTAGACCTGTCGCCCAACCCTCCTCTCGCGTAAGCTCCATCATCGGCAAACGACGACACTCCCAGCCACCTCCAGTACTAACCCTGCAAACAGCGGCGAGAAACTCTCCATAACCGCCAAGGGCGTCCTCGCCGAAGACGTCGAGGAAGGCGCACTGATGCACCTCTCCGTCAAGTACGGCCTCATCACCATTATCCGCCAGACCGCCGATCTGTGCGAGACCGTGAAGAAAGTGGGCCTCGAGTGCCCGCTGAAGAAGGGCGAGATTGAGTTGGTGAAAGAGGTGGATCTTCCCAAGGAGATTCCACCGGGAAAGTACACCGTGGAGGCGGATGTGCTTACGAAGGATGAGGACAAGGTTACGTGCTTGAAGGCGACCGTGCAGTTCACCCGGGGCGGAACATCGTTCTTCAAGCAGGGACTGTAGGTCGAGGTGGTGAGCCAGGGACGGATGGGGAGGGTTGAGAGGATAGTTCAGGTAATGCATCGACCCCAGAGATTGTGAGAACTTGTCTATACACCAGCATCAGCAGTGAGCGTTTCAGTTCTGTACGAAGATTATGAGAAACTTAACTTACACTCCGGCGGGACCTTCCACATCAGAGCCCAGCTATGCATTCCTGCTCGATCTCATACAGTTGCAATGCCGGTCAACGCCGTCCCATTTTGTGTGATCATCTCCCTTTGGACAAGCGAAAGCGAGTATATCTTGATATACTAATACAAGACTGGGGCCATCAGCAGCTGCCGGGGCTCGAATGGCGCAGTCAAATAATCACCATAGACTTGCATAGCTCGACGATAGATCTCGAATTAAAAAACAATTGTGTAGGCTCTCAAATGTCGGATCTATCTGCCGTATGAGCACAGCCAGCTTGCTGGATGTCTTTTTGCCATTTTTGCAACGGTAGAGTCCTCTCCTAACGTACAAGTGCTTGTTCCGGATTACATTCAGCATGGGTATGGTGTCTACTCATGACACTGACTTCGTGGCCAGCATTGCTTCAGAGCCTTACCGATCTCATCAAGCTCCTCCTCCTCCTCCCACTCTCTTCGACCTCTTCATTTTGCACTCCTCTTCTCTGATCGTCTCCATTCTACGTTCCATCTACTCTCCGAACAGCTTCCTAACCCTTTTCATCACACTATCCTTCTCTGGATCATACGGATGGTCTTTACTCGGAATTTCCAGCACCGACGGGAACGCTTCGCTGAAAGCGTCGACTTTGCCTCGTATCCGTTCTGCAATCTGTTCCAGGTCCCGTTATCAGCATTGCATCCTCGAATCTCCCAGCTCTTGCCTTGTGAGTTGCTTCACTCGCTGAATCGACTTCTCCGCTTTCGCTTTGCTCAGCTTCACTCAAGGACACTCACATGTTGATTTATAAGCACAATCGCAATATCCTTCCTCTCTTTCGTAAACTGCTGGAACGCGCCCTCGATCGTCGAATCTTCGGTTTTGGAGTCGACGACCAGGTAGTTCTTTTGTGAGTCGGGAGGTTCGGTTACGTGCTGTTGGTGCTCTCGTCAGACCGGATCCTCCGCCAGCTTTATCATGCCTGTGGTAAGGGGAAATTGAGGCGCTTACACCAACGCCAGCGAGGAGTATGCCAGTTACTGAGTCCTGGTGGGGAGTGTTAGTGGGCAAAGTCGAGAGTGGTGGAGGGAGGAGTTACTTCGTCACCGATCACTGCGAGGAATTCTCGATCTTTGTAGGCGGATTGTGGAAGAGCCATGGTGAGGTGGGGGGGTGTGGGGTGTAGGATGTGTTTGGGTGTGCTTATTGTGAAGATGGATGTTGAAACTTGAACCGGAGCTTTGGGTCGGGTGAAGTTCGGGTGTGGCGCATGCGACACTCATTGATATCCATCATATCGATGAGTACGCGACTTAATGGATCACTTGAGCTGTAGATGTCAGATGAAGCGACGTCCCAGACCTGCTGGCCCAGATCGAGTGTACGATGACCAAGTTTAGCCAGCAGGCGACCGGCAAGGCTTTGTTCTGCTCCCTGGTGGTGAATACAAAGACCATTCAAACTGGCGTATCGCCTCTGGAGACAATTGTGTGGCCTCTCCAAGGGCTGATCTCTTCAGCTGCCGCAGAACGCGCCGCCTGCTGACTGGATTATAAAAGGAGGTCGTCATATTCTCGCCAGACGCAATTCCACAACCAGACTCCTCAGTACGTGCCCTGACCTCGCTTACATCGTGTGCTAAAACACAGGTCGTCAAGCTGTAATCCTTGTGGCTCGTTGGCAAGTATGCGTCAGACCACGGCCCCTTCTTCACATGCAACCAATGCTGCTGTCACAGTACAAGATACCGGTGGTTCGAAGTCGACGTGAGGCAGCCAGCCACCGAGCCGCAATTCAAGCTGGATCTCACCTGACTGGCCACTGATGATGAGAGTAAAGCTGCGATGGTGACTGATTCCGGATGGACAACGACACGAATCGCTGTCAATGAACTATCAATCGCCCTCAGCCAGCCTGTATGATTACAGCCAGGCTGTGTCATCAGCTCCCTGGACCCACGACTGCGTAATGGACCAAGAGAGCTCAGCACCATCATTGCCTTCGCTTGGACGTACCGACGGGAAGATATGTTCAACCACAGCTGCTATCGCCATGATCCTGCGACGATGGGCTGGACGAAGCACTTCAGATGCGTAGGACACGCACATAAAAGCAGCCATCCCTTCCGGTTTCCAGTTAGGCTTTTACTACAAGTCCCACAAATAGACACTCTCGATCGAAAACTTAGCAAAGCTTTTCTCTTGAACTCAATATGTCTAACCAAGTGCTACCAACCCTAGTCGCCTTGCACGACTACCGCGAAGGGCGACCCACCATCTACTATGTCGGCAAGCACAGAAACATCAAGTGGTTCAGAGGAATCGACGACAGCATCCCGGAAAACCAGTCCGAGAATCCTCTGTACGAGGGTCCCAAGGGCCCTCTGACTTTGTACAAATCTGGCAGCGAAGATCCGGTCAGTATCAAGGTCAATGAGGAGACTCGAACTATTGCAGTGGTGGACTGGGTCTTCAACGGGGTGCCACAGGTATCTGAAATTGTTGTCACAATAGGTACTCCTGCTGATATGCTCATCCAAGGTCCGCATTTACTACGTCAACGAGGAAGGTAACCTACAGGAGGCTGTCTGGACCAAAGGCCAGAACAATGACCGATTCCGTCCTGGAACTCTCAATAATGCTGATGGTGATGGCTTCAGTGTTGAGCCCAAATCTGTCTTGACTGCTGCAGTCTTCGAGCATTATCTTAAGGTCTATTTCCAGGAGAAGGACAAGGAGGGCCTTCTGGTTCGCTTTCGTTGGCAAGGATCAGGAGATCTGGGCCAGTCGCCGAGTCGTTCGTTCCTTTGATGGTTGAGATTCACGAGGTCTGTCGGCAAGAAAGCATTGTCTCCAAGCTGGGTGTGCCGCTCGCTACTTTAGCCATATATGAAAGGTTGTCGTAATCTACGATCGCTAGCTAGCATTCAATCAAACAAGTACACATGGGATGAATCATTGTGAGTCAGCGTCAACGGTAAGGTCCCGCAAGCAGTCGCCGTTCAGTTCGCCAACTTTCCCGAATCCGTCACCATGCCATCAACGATGTTCTTCAGCATCTCTCAAAAGCACTGTCACGATCGGTGTCGTGCAGACAATGTCTGAGCCTGATGCGGTCAAGTTCAGGTGTTCAGCCGCAAGCAATGTCAAGCACTAGAACTACCCCTGCACGAGAGAGTTCGATATCATGCAGCGTCGTGCGGCAGGTTGCCTTATGGCGACCGGTCTGGATCTAAATTGCTACACTCCGGCTGAACAGCTGGAGGACCTCGTTGACGCCATGTCTTGAGATGCTATACAGGGACTGAGTTCTGCTACACATGCCGACTTATTGACACCACGACTGCTTGATATCAAATTGAAGCTTTCTGCTTACATTGACTTCCTCCTAACACCATCGTTGAGCCATTGGCGGCGCAAGATCTTTCTGCAGCGTTCTTGGATTCGTATCGGTCTTGACAGCGACTTTGGAATATGGCCTGATGTCACTGTCGGTGAGCTTCTCCTCTTGTGGTTATGGTATGTTAATGAATCGTGGAGATTATTTCGATGCTGATGCATGCTGTGCAGCTAGCCTCTTCTGATGCTTCATCGTCACGGTTATATGCTACACTACCGTGACCTTGTCTCTCGCAGAAATGGTAAACAAAGGTGCCCTCTGCCAGAATTGAGCCTGACCTTACAAACTACAGGCGCCAATGGCTCCCTCGTGCGGCGGACAGTACCACTGGACCTCGGTGTTCGCGCCGCCAAAGTATCAAAGAGTTCTCTCGTACCCTCGCGTTGGATGTCGACTCTTGCATGGCTCGCGGGTGTCGCCAGTCCCTACTTCATCTGTGTGGCGCAGATTCAAACCATGATGAGCGTCTATCATCCGAGCTTTGCTTTCATTCAATGGCAGTACACCTTGACCTTGATCGCGTTCACCGTGCTCACTGTCGCCTTCGTTACGTGGGTTCAAGAGGTTTGTTGCCTAACACATGGTCACGACGCCTGCTAAAGTCTTCCAGCTCTCCCATGCTTTGAGTCTTCTTACCTTGGATAATATAGGTCTAGGGCTCCCATTATCCGGCTACATTGGGCACATTGATGATCACCGGAACGTCCAATTCCACTCTACATACGTCGCCACCATCGGCGTCATCCTGCTTAGCTGCTTCAACTTCGGCAGCACCATTCTCTCCACCATAATCCGGTCAGTCGGCTTGCTCGCTTTGCTGAATACTTATCTAATCAGTATTGGATGTGTTATCAGGCGACGTTTGGCAGGCCAGCATCTACCTCCGGCTCGTTGGAGCCTACGATGCTGAGGAATAGTCATCAGGCCACTTCATAACAAGACAATTACAGGCACGGCACATTACGGGCCCGGAATTTATTTACATACTGTATAGAACACTTCTGGAGAGTATTACGCGTGTCGCGAAATTGCTGACATGCCAAAGGTTGGCACAGAGAAGCTGATCGCATGGCTCTCAAAATCTGCCAGAAGTTGCGACATAGCCACAGCCCCCGGCTCGGGTTCACGGAGCAAGCACAAGCAGAAGAAGAAGAAGAAGAAGAAGAAGAAGAAGAAGAAGAAGAAGAAGAAGAGGGTCTCGACCCAGGATCTCGCCGCCTTCGCGCGGCGTATAGTCGAGTTGAAACCCCTATCATCGAGATCAGACTGGAAGCAGAGAGAAGGACGTTCTCGAATGAAGTGGTAGACTTGGTGCAGAGGCGGAAGCGTATCATGAGCGGAAGGCTCAACAAAGTATGTGGTATGACCCGACCCACTCACAGACACAATTCTCAAAAGCAAAGCACAACCATCTCCGTTCAGGGAACCGTGCTAACGACAACGGCGGCGCATGATATTCCTCATCGAGCCATACCTCGTGAACGACAGCTACGATCCTCTCAGACCACTCCGCCATCTGGAGGAGATGATTTTCAAAGGTAGCAGGACATCACTCGTACATATTCCTCTGACCTGAGCACGCACGTGAAAGCTTCGTGGCACACCCGCCAAACTTGACCTCAACATTAAGACGTTTCGATCGGTCTGACTGCTCCATGCAGCAAGCATTCCATCTCAATATATACAGCATGCGCGTGACAATGCGCGTGAGCTACGTCGATAATGCAATTGGTATCATAATCTCGTTCTTTCATCCTCTCTTGGACTTTCCAACATAGGCACTCTAGCGCGCGTCTTTGAACTCAGGTCTCGATCCAACACCGTCAAGATGCCAAGTTCCAAACAAGACGTTCCTATCGAGTGCTTAAAACTCCATTTTAATCTCCTTCTCTTTCCCAAAGTCTGGATCATCCGCATCCGCGCTCCAAGGATTGTGGTCAGGATCCATGTTTGCGGAAGTTGCAGGCGTGGTTCCGAAGTTGCTTCCGCCACCGCTGTGGACAGGAGTTGTGTTGATGCTCATCAATGGTGGTCTATTACTAGGCTCGGGGGAATTCCTAGCCCATTGGAACTCAGGCGTTCTTCGGCCTGAGCCGGGCGCTGACAATGCTGTAGCTTTGGATCTGTCTTCCTCGAATGACATCTGGACGTCTTCGTCTTCTGCTTGGAGCTCCTGCTCATGAATGCGTACGTGGGTGCCATTGGGCAGCGGCATGCTCACAGTTCGATTTGAGTTGTTGTTATGCCAAGGTGTGGAAGAGCCATCGTGTGTCTGGCTATGTTTCCACTCTGGCCCGCTCTTACCATCAGGCGTCATGCTGCCGTTGGCGTGCCTCGTTAGTGGTGCACGTTCTTGTGTAGGCGATAAGCTGACTTTGAGTGCGGGTAATGTGCTCTCTATTTGCCTCACGCTGAGATGCTTCTTGATCTCTTCGATGTCGCCAGGACTCTTGATGGCCAGTGCAAGCGCCTCCTTGCGAATAGCATCTACGTCGAACATGACGTTGGCGTTCTCCTCTGCATGCTTTTCGCTCTCTTTGTCGTTGCCTTCAAGGACTTTCTGACTCCGCTCATCGTAAGTCTCCCAAGCTTTCTTTTGTGATGCCTTCTTCCTCGAAAAGAAAGCTTTGAAGCCCTTCTTCTGAGGCTGTTCTTCAAGTCGCGCCCGTGCCTCCTCGATCTCATCAAGCAGTTCTCTTTGCCTCTTCTCGTGATTGTCCGGGTCAGGATCCTCAATCTCAGTGAACTCGAGACTTTCGACCGCCCACCCGACCTTGTCTAGCAGAATCGGCATCATTCCACGATAAGCCATGTGTCCCGGCACTTCAGCGGTGACATCGATGTTCTCAATGCCCTGAATATTGACGCTGGCCAGACCAGCCACTCGCATGATACCACCACTTGTGGCACGGAACAGGTAGCCGAGAATCCAATCATTCGAGGCGTAGCCGTTGACGAAGCGTCCACTGACGATGCTTCGTGCTCGAATGTATTCGTCCTTCTTGACGACGACGGGCGAGCCGAACATATAGACGTTCTGCACCAGACCTAGACCGCCGCGCACGGCAAGCTCTTTCAGACACGAGAAGATCACACGTGCGCCAAGTGAGAAGCCGACAAGAGTGATCGGGCGTACCCCAAGGTTCCTGTCGATAATGGAGTCTGCTAAGATGAGACCGGTAGCATCGGCACGAGCCAGTGAGACTGTCCAAGGATTGTCAATCAGATATGACAATTTCATCAGGATGAGTGGTGTCGATAGACCAGCCATCAGTGTGGCTAGGACCGTTGCACCCAGTACCTGCTGGATCGTTTGCGTCAACGCTTCCGTGCCAAGAATTTGAATAGTTTGACCAGTGCTCTGCAGCATTTCCGGCTCCCAGTTGACAGAATATATGTCTCCCATGATAGGGTCGACAGTACTGAAGGGTAGTCGCACATCATCGACTTTGCCAGTCATCCAGCCAGCAACCGTTACGATGAGGTTCACGCGCTTGTTGTTGAACAGTGGCTTGTACTCGTAGGTCTTGACGGCTCCTGTCCGTCTGTTTGATGCATTGATGCCAATACGACTGCCAAGTGCGGCACCAGTCGTTCCGATCAATGCTGCCGCGCCTGTACCTCCGAGAAATGTGCCGGTTCCGGAGACACCAATGGCAGTGAAACCTGCAGCCAATCCAGCTCCGATGACAGGTGCGAGTAGGCCTGCACTTAGACCAATGACAAGACCACCCCCAACTGTACACAGACCCATGATGGCCAGCCTTCTGTTTCGAGCGGCTTTCTTGCGTGCTTCCAGATGTTCATCCTCGTTCCAGTTCTCCTTCTCGGCCTGTTCCTGCATCTCCAGCGCGTCAGTGACCCGCTTCTCGAAGCGACATATCTCCTGCCACTCTACTGCTAAGGCTTTGCCCACCAGTTCAAGTAGCGCCCGTGATCTAGAATCGTATGTGCTATCAGCTATCAGCAGTAAGAAGAGGTCGCAAAGCACTGTCCATCTAATATCTATGTCCAGATTCTTGGCATCTTCGAGCTCGTCAGGGTCTTGGATGGTAAGCTGATCTGCCGTGTGCTGCTCATAAGCAGGAGGCGGCTCTTCTGTCACTGGCGTGGAAGGATCTGAAGGCGGAGCTGGAGTACCTGGCTTGGACGTGGGTGTGCCTAGGTATGACTTTCGCTTCTCTGCGGTCGTTGACGGTCGAGGCGATGCCAGAGACGGGCGCGATGAGTTTGCTTCTGAATTGCTTCCGGACGGTGCATGGGGATTCTTGACTCTTGCATTCTGCATCAATGTAGGCGTCAGGTCTGATGGCACGACTCCATGCTCGGCAAGCTGCTCGACCATTATCTGCTCCCGGGCATCAATCTCCATGTGATTGTACACTCGAATCATGATCTTCTGACCCCACATCTTCACTGCTTCGACTGCAAAGTCGACAAATTTCTTCGTATTTCTCGTCCGCTCCAGCTGGTCAATCTCTTTGGATATAGTCGCAATGGACAGCCTCACTATTCCGACATATGCTATACGCTGGGCTTCCGTGAGTAAAGTCTTCGTGGTCTGCATTTGCGAAAGTAGATCCGCGCTTTCTCCGTCCTCTTCATAGAGAGTATTGGCAGCATTCCCTACGCCTTTGAAAAGGTAGGCAGTGTTATCATCCATACTTGTGGCACTCTTGGCATCTTCATCCATTTGAACACGGGTATAGCCCTTGCCCGCGCCACCGAGCGTTCCATATGCGACTGTCTCATCCTCGGCCTCGTCGTACTCTTTCGCCAACACTTTACCCCAATCGTCGTATATCCGGTGCGTCGCGAACGCTGGCATCTCCTGCCACTTGTCCTCGTCATCACTCTCCTCCTCTACGAGAGCTTCGCGAGGTACAGTCTGCTGATGCGAGAACTCGCCGACGGTACTTGTTGAAGGCTGCTTGACATGCTTTCCTCTCGTGGCCGAGGGACTCGAGGGGTCCGCAGCAGACTTGGTATCGCTCCCTGTTCGGCTCTTCTCCAGTGGGGGACCTTCTACACTCTGTCGAGGCGTGGTAGGGCTTTCGGCGGTCCTCTTCGCCCCCTCCTTGCCCGTTGTGGCCTCATCTGCCTCAGATGAACATCTATCTTTCTGCTCTTCCTTGGCAGGCTGATTGGCGCCTCCAGTCTCCTCTATGACCTGTCTCTTGATCTGCTCTGGACTGTCCAACTGGCCCAAGCTGTAATTACGCCTTCGTGGAGGCCTCGGTGCAAGTCCGAACTCGTCAGCCGCTGGAGGCTCAGCCTTGGGCTCATCGATCTTTTCTTTCCCCGAGTCTTTGGTCTTGATCCGCTTCAGTGCCGTAGGAGACTCGGGCTCTTTCGTGGCTTCATCCTTGCGGTTGGCCTCTCCCGCATGCTGTTCAGCGGGCATGCTGGCCGTGTCATGGATCAAGCGCGCACCAGGTGTTGCATAACCCTCGGCGCCACGTAATCGCTACAGCGTAAGGGGCTCTCCCTAAGCTTTGTGGCTGTATGTGGTGAATAGAGTATGCTGTATGTTGTATGACCAAGCCGGCTCACGTGCTCTTATTAACCGCGGATTGGCCGTCTTGTTCCCCGCAAAACCGTTCCCGCTAATGCACTCTTGAATGCTCCACTAAAATTTACTGTAGACTCGCTAAGCGAACGAAGTCACACAATTGCAACTATCTCTGCCCTGAGTATTGCCATCGTCCTCGGCTGGCATACTAAGGCCACACAACAGGAAGATGAAGGGCAAACGCTCCAAACAATACCGCAAGCTCATGCACCAGTATCAACTCACATTCTCCTTTCGCGAGCCCTACCAAGTCCTCCTCGATGCCGCCATCATCAAAGATGCAGCTCGCTTCAAGATGAAGCTCGGCCAGATGCTGGAGAGCACACTGCACGGCGAGATCAAACCCATGATATCGCAGTGCTGCATACGACATCTCTATAACGAGCCGCAGTCACCTGACAAAGATGCGTGGATCGAGACGGCCAAGCAAGCCGAGCGACGGAGATGTGGACATCACGAGTTGGAGAGGCCGTTAAGCGCGTTGGAGTGTATCACGAGCTGTGTGGACCCCAAGGGCAGTAGCAATAACAAGAACAAATACGTCGTCGCCACACAAGAGCTTGAGATCAGGCAGAAGTTAAGGGCGATTCCAGGTGTGCCGTTGGTGTATATCAACCGGTCTGTCATGATATTGGAACCGATGGCGTCGACGTCAGAGAAGGTCAAGGAAGGCGAGGAGAAGGCCAAGATCAGAGCTGGCTTGAAGACGAGGAGAGGTGCGACGTTGGCAGGTGCTGGTGAGAAGCGGAAGCGAGATGATGACGAAGGTGAAGAGCGAGGCCAGACTGACGGTGGAGTTGAGCCTGTGAAGAAGAAGGTGAAAGCGAAGGGTCCCAAAGGACCGAATCCGCTGGCGGTCAAGAAGGCGAAGAAGGACAAGCCGAAGACTGTGGGCAAGCAGATTGAGGATGAGAGGTCTGTTTTGCGACAGGCGGCGAAACAGGACCCGAAAGCGTCGGACAAGGCAAGAAGTGCGGAAGCTGTAGTAGTGGTGGAAGATGCAGAGGGTGCAGCAGATGCGACGCGGAAACGCAAGCGGAAGAGAAAGCCGAAGGATGCGACGGCTGCTGGCGAAGCAGTGATCGAGGATGGCGGAGACGAGTGATTGCTTGTTTGGCCAACGATATGTCTTTGGTAGAAGATACCCATGAATGTGAGAGATGGAGCATGACCTCCATCCTGTTCGCATATTATGCTTGGGTATCTCGTGCACCGCACCTGGCCGCCTCACTGATCGTATCGACCCCAAATTACCTCCATCTCGACGAGTGCCACCCTATACAGAGACGAACATCAATGCTCTGCTGTAGTAGCCAGGTGATCGGCGAGTCGAGATGAGACATGTGAAGCAACACGCTTCAAGTCGCATAGGATTCGAAGATGCTACAATCGCCGAACACTGGGAAGCCACGAGGAAACTCGATGCCGTTCAACCCCTCAAAGGTGCATTGGACGTTCTAGTCGCAGACGAACCACACCTCACCTTCAATTATCTGGCCTTCCACCAACGCTGCTTCAGATGGCTTGGTCAGATGGCGGAGCTGCAACTATCAGCGTCCCGGAACATGTCAAACCCCTTACAACTGGCGTTGGACGAGCACGCCCTCATTGTTGCTTACCAGGCCGTAAAGGCAGGAATGATGCGCTTACCTGTTCGTGGCACTATTGTTTTGGCGCACGGTTGCAGGCTTGCAAATCAGTCCATCAAGACAGATGGCGGAGATTGCAAGAAGCGCTGCCTCGAGGTGTCTAGTCGTCATATTACTGGTCACCTGGAGCCGTGAGCGCTCTACGCAGGGCCGTTCTCGCATCCCGTCGCTTTGGGCCATGTCGGCTACGTTGATCAGTCTGAACAGAGTCATATGTTACAAGACGTGGTGTCCACTCCGTACCCAGGCGAGTAGAAGTTTGTCGACAAAGCTCGCAAAGACTTGGCGTAGATGGTGCACGATGGCATCGATGCCGTGAAGACTCTGGAAGTTGTGCAATCCGGCTTGATACACCACTACCGAAGCAATGGTTCCTACAAGATTTCTGCCGTCAAGATGGAAGATGGCATGCTCATTATTGGGTTCGAGGCCATGACTAGCGAGGAGATGTTTGAGCAATACGAGGCCTGAAAAGCTGAACACGGGACTCTGACATGGGAGGGGGGCAGATTCCAGTAAACGGCTTTGTCAAGAGGCGGCAGAACCAAGCCAATCTTTCTGAGTAGTGATTCCGCAGAGGCCCTGGTATCTTGGCCACTGCAGACAGTAGACCAACCATAAGAGTGTAGACAGCCGGGCCGAAGGGCTATGCCAATCATAGATGGACCAAGCATGTCTAAAGATACTCTCCCCTGCTTCTCAACCCTCCATTGTCTTCGTCGGGGCAATATGAATCACAGTCGCCGCCTGGACAGAGGTTAAATACCAGGCATCCCCAAAGAACGGCGCTCAAATTATCGCCTGGTCAATTTGCGATAATCTTGCAACCAAAGGCTCCATGATTGGGATCACTTAGTCTCCGCAAGATCCTGGCCCTTCAAATCCCATCTCAGTCTGCTAATTCCACCCTGCCCCATCAGCCAGAACTCGGTCAAATCGGGTCCAGTCCACGCAAAGTTCTGCACCAGTGTAATTCGTCTGCACTCTCACAAGCAGACTTCCATACTCGTCCAAAACATCAACTCCTCTGCCAGTACCCGTCACCACATACCCATTCTGCGCAACCTTCAAGCCATCAGGAACGTGTTCAGTAGTATAGTAGATTGCCCGTTTGTTGATTAGATGTCTTCGTTCATCGATGCGATCGTACTTGTAGACAGCTCGGCTCCCGGTCTGGTTGAAGGAAGTGCCGTTCTGGATAATGATAGATCCCGAAACAGCACCGGTGTCGCTGATGTAGACATGCTTGCCATCAGGCGAAAGAGCTATGCCGTTGGGCTGGTCTAGGGTGTCTTCGATGACCGTCGTCTCGCCGGTAGATGGGTCAAAGCGGTATGATGCGGATTTGAGCTGGGGTGCGGTGTCGGTCAGGCTATTGAACCAGGAGTATTGAGGGTCAGTGAACCAGACCGAGCCATCGACCGGATCGACGAAGAGATCGTCGACGCAGTTGAAGTAGTAGCCATACTGGCGAATTGTCAGTCGCGCGATTATCAAGATCGGGGAGAGCTCCTTACGTAGTTGTTCACCAGCGTAGTCGTCTTGTTAGTCAGCGGGTCAAGCGTCCGGACACCAATCCGTTGCTCAGTGCCACCAATAGAGCTGTTTCCGCCGGATGCTCCTACGATTTGGTCAGCGCAGTCGTACGAATCTCTGTGCCCATCATACCCCAGTATATCAGTCCATTATAGAAAGTGCCACCATTAGGGGCATAGACCGGTGGATCACTCAAGTACTCGCTCAATGTGGGTGGATTCTGGTTCAAATCCACAACAAGTTGTGGCAAGTATCCTGCTGGAGGGGCAAGCTGGCTCAGAAACAACTTGTTCAACGCTGGAACGTACACGGGCGCCTCATGTACCTGAGTATGAAGAGTACGAGATCAGTGGATGGCTGAGACATAGGAATGACCCTAGCACTCTCCACTTTACTTACGGCTTCGGAGACCTCGAAGACGAAATCATATGTCGGGTTCGCACCTAGCACTTCCAGGCCTCGTTTCTGGTCGAACACGATGAAGTCGGCCTTCGCAACCAGTTCGAAAGATGTGTCGTTGGGAACAGACGTCTCTGGAAACGAGAGTCCTTCTTCACCATCGCTGCCTGAGGCCCGGAAGAAGTGGTATGGTAAGACTGACGCGTATCGATTCAGACACACCACCTTATCGGATGGGCCACATTTGGATGCGATCGGCGACGACACACCAGGTGGGTCACCGTCACCCTGTGCAATCGTGCTAGTTGTGAGAGACGAGAGCAAGCTCAAAGACAGGACAGAGCCGCGCATCTTGGCATGCATGGAGGATGATGAGAGTTTGAGAATGAAGCTTAAGCCGTTAGCGACCTACCTATATGTATGTATGGCATTGACGTCGTCTGTTGCGCCTCGCCAAGTGTCCGACTTCAGGCTATATGAGAGTCCGTCGTCGTGGCATACGAGGGCGAGGTGGAGCTTGAGGACAAATGAGGGGAAAGTATTTGCAGATCCCAGTGATGGTCATAACCGGGTCATCTTGCAGTAGTGGATCGCGGGATGCTGTGAAGATGAGAATTATAATTTATGTTCACAGCGATCGTCACTGCGCTCTGAAAGATGTATGTCAATGTGGAGAGATGCCCCCCACGCGCACAGACCATTCCAGCAAAATCTCAGGTCAGAGGAATCTGCCCACACCATGAGGGATAGCATCCTTCAATGTGTACTTCGCTATGCATCGCTCATATGGTCATTCATGCAGTGGCGTTGGCTTGCACGACTGGATCTTTGTCCAGCGCCTCGTACCAGAGCAGTAGACTGCCCACTAGTAAGCGATACTGGCCCAATGCAAGCTCAGATCGCTTTGATACTCGCGCGAGTGTGCAGTACAGTATCTGAACGCGCCACTCAAGGTCCACTCAATGCTGCCGACCAAGTTCCAAGCGCCGATCCACCAATCAATAGCTTTCGGTGCAGGCTTCGCCCAGGAATGTTGGGTTTCGAGGATGTATAGTACAACAGAGGCCACAACGAAGAGAATTCCCCCAACGAGGTAGGCAAGCCAGTATCTGCCCCATAGGACTGGAGTTGAGATCTTGTTGATTATGCCCGGCAAAGTCACGATGCCGCTGATTTGTGCACGTGTCAGCCGCATCAATATAGATACTCCCGTAGAAAATGACGGCTCCGAGAGTCTCCGTCATGGATGCACAGGAGCCAATTCCTCGGAAGTAATGGGTCTGTAATTCTTGCCAGCTGAGCGACCACTCCCGTTTCCTGCCAGCCTCTGGATGCTAAAGGCAAAGCTGCGATGCTCGATAGAAGCCATTTGCGTGGAGATGTTGGCAGCTTTTCAGTCGTGCGATGCACTTGCTTGGAGCTCCTCGATGATCCCAGTGTCTTGCCGTGATGCGGAAAGCTATGATCCAGTGCCCGGCCAAAGCAGCCTATCTGATTCTCGTTCGCCGCCTCCACGACCAAGAGAAAATCTCAGTCGTTGCGCCTACGAATGCAGTCACGCCGCCCGCAACAGACGAATCGTCATGAAAATCGGTGCTTGGTGCAGCAAACGGCAGCCGGTAGAAGAACCCCGCTGACAACGAAATAGCAGAGCCGACAATAGAAAGCCCTTGCGATCCACTATAAGACGTCCCACTATGCGTAGACTGCCAGCATGCGCCATATGCCTTTTGGAAATCGCTGCTCCACAGCTCGTGAGCTTTCAAATGTCATGTATAGTCTGAGTGCGTGGCACAATGAGGATATGCCTTCCTTTTCTGTTGTCGTGAGCACGCCATTCGAATTGGCTATCGAATTTGAACAACAAGGCTGTATGTGTATTATTGCAGTATAGAGACCTGGCATCATTTGACGTTCTTCAAACCCCTTAGCGTAGATGTGACTATAGGAGGTGATGGAACTTGGAAGTATCGGAACCTGCTGCCGTAGTTGCAACTTGCATCGGCATTGGCTGCCGTTGTCCGCCTTCGCGACATCGACCATATACAACATCAATTCTTTCTTTCAAACACACCTACCAACATACGCCAGGAGCATGCATCATACGCAGCGTGAGGCGCGCCCACATGCTGGCGGTGAAGAGCGAGTACAGTATGTCATCATCACCAGAAGTGTCGATGCGCGCAAGGTTGGCGGAAAAGCACACCGAATGCGGCAAGAGAATCCTCAAGAAGGGATGCTTCACCATGAATGGAATGGCTCATAACTGATGCCATGTCTTTAAACCAACGACACGCCCTCTCATTGCGCAAGTCGGGCTCGACCTCGCTGCCACTCAGGTTTCTCCTCGCTGGATGGACTGGTCTTTCAGTATGCAATCAAATGGCGTCTCACAGCGTCAGTTCACGAGAATTCTTTCACACTCCACTGGACTTGGTAAACCTGGCATTTTCACAAGCTGGGACCTGAACCACTGCTCGGCCACGACTCCAATCCACGCAATGCCAAGAGGATGATGCTCAGCCCATGATGGCTACCTCATCGGCAGCCTGTCCTCGCCTGACGGCCAACGCTTGCTGGATGCAGACCGTGGGCCACCATCGTCATCATCGGCATGTACTACCCACCCACTCTCGACAAAGGCAGGTCCACAGCAGGTCGGCTTGCAACAAGTCCCCCGACATGTGAAAGGCAATTCATTCCAATGCGGCCAATTCCAAACCCACGAAGCGACCCCGCACTGATGGACCGAATCTGCCCGAGAGTGACACCATAAACCTTGGAGAGTCAGTTCCAGTTGAGGTACTTTTCAGAGCTGTTGCTCTGAGGCTTGCATTCGCCAATTGGCAACAGAATGCAGTCTCTGACAATCATGAGACCTCTGCCAGGTGATCCAACATCGCTGCAAAACCCTTGAAAGATGGCCGCCTTTTCAACAAGGACCTGGACATTGAGGGCATTGCCGACCCAACCTCCAGACTTCTCCATACAGCTACCAAGCGCCGGATCGCACTTGAGCAAATAGCGTCATTTCGCCCCGCCGAATTAGGCAAGATGTGTCGCGCATGCATACCTGAAATACTTTGGCCAAGCGAGGGAGCCACGCACTGCCACGGCTTGTTGAGACACATGGGATTCGCTGAAATTCGACATCGCCAGCTGCATGCTTCGACCATGTCCCCAGGGATCCACAATGCGGATGAGCTATGAGCTCGGACAACGGGAAGCGACAGCTTCCCACACTGTCTAGCAGCTTGGTGGAAGCTATGTATTTGCGACGTCGCAACTACGTCTGATGGTCCTCGTGGAAAGATTTATAAGGAGGTAGGTTCGTAGGTTTCCGCGAGGAGCCATCATCTTTCTCGAAAACCACCAGAGAAAGCAACTACTGTGCTCTGTTTTTTCTATCATACTTTCGGGATCAATCATCCCCAAGACAGCTCTCTAGCATTTGACACTCAATTCATACACCGCAATCATGAGCGTCACCGTAACCCTCACACAGACTCAGGCTCTGCCTGACTACCGTCACCGAACATACGACCTTAAGACTCCTCAAGACCATGCCAAGATGTACGACGAGTGGGCGGAGACATACGATTCCGATGTCCTGGGCGTTACAACCGACTACGTCGGCCCAGCACAAACCGTCCAAGCCGTCCGAGCCGCCAATGGCAGACTGGAGGGTGAAATCCTGGATGCCGGCTGCGGTACTGGACTAGCAGGCGTTGCCCTCAGCCAAGCCGGAGCACGCACAATCGACGGCATCGACGTCTCGCCGGGTATGCTCAAGCTTGCACACAAGACTGGCACATATCGAGCACTCCAAGAGGTCGACATGCAACAAAAGATCGAACTGCCAAGCAACAAGTACGACGTTGTCACGTGCGTGGGCACCTTCACGACCGGCCACGTTGGACCAGATCCAGCACTGCCAGAGCTCGTGAGAGTACTGAAGAAAGGTGGTGTGCTTGCTGCAACTATCTACCACAAGCTATGGAAGACGGAGGGATTCGAGAAGGAGGTGCAGAGACTGCATGAGGCACGAGCTGTGGATGTACTAAGCACAGATGTCTGTGATTACAGGCGAGCGGAGGGCAAGGATGGACAGTGTCGCATGATGGTGCTGCGAAAGAGGTAGACGGGTTATGGGTGCTGGATGTGATCGTCCTCACAAGTATAGGACTTCACTTCGAGGACGAGATCACAACATCTCGGTCCGGCCAGCTGGGAGTTATAGCGTCAATGATGATACCAAAAGGAACGGACTTGTCAATGTCATATCTACACTGTGCTCGTCCCACTTCACCTTACCTCTACTGGCTCAATTCGGCAATTGAACCACGATTGAGAGGACTGGGCCTTCCGCCGCAAAACATTGCATGTGCGAGATGCACAGACGCCTTTTTCTGCCGGACGTTTCCGGTGCTGTTTGACGCTACCGCTCTTCAGCAAACGCAACTTCACCTTCGACACACTGACACTACAACAATCGAATTGAAAAGCATCCACAGTGCATCAGAGCCTCACGTCCTCAAACAGCTCGCACTTTCCTGATCGACGCCAAACCCCCTTACTCATGGCTTTGACACCCTCTACGCCCTCGAAAATCCTTCCGCTTCTTCGACCTCTCGCAATAATTCCCAGATAGATTTTCCAACATGTGCACCACAGGACGCCTTCCCGTCAATCTGCTGGAGGGCGTGCCTCTCACTGGGGCTATACCCAAGACCTGAGGCACGACATTCACAGGCGCGCCGAGACTCTCGCTGCTCGTCGGTACGCGGCTGAGGACAGAGTTCTTCTAGCAAATCAAGGAGTCCATCATGCAGCTTATCCTCGCGGACAACGACAGTGGGTGCATGATTCCGGACATCATCATCGAGTGCAAGGTCGGTAGGCGCCACATCGCAAGCAGATGCGCGGTGAGGAGTACCCTGCGCGCCCATCTCGAGTGGCCCAGGCACTTCAGTGCGACAACGGGCGTGGAAGGCCTCCTCATATGCGTGACCGTGGTCTTCTGAAATGCTGCGCAAGACATGTTCTGCACTGGACGAAGGCAGTTCGCTTCCAGGCTTCGGCAAGAATGCAAGAGTTTACAAAGCACTATGCTGTGTCTCGGGTTGACTCTCCGACCGAGCAGCTAGCTACCCCTTCTCAACAGACGAGACAGCAAATTTCGAGAGAAGGTCAGCAAAGACTCTGTTCTCCCGAGCCGTTGGACCAGGAAGAACGGATGGATGCGTCGAAAGTCTGAACGACGCCTAGCCGGTGAGTACGACGAGTCCGGATAGATCATGGGGAAGAAAAATTGCTAAGCCCAGCAGCATGAAATTGCGCGTAGAGGATGCAGCTGCCGAAGTCAACGAGCCTAATATAGTGACATCCCAAGGACCCGCGCGAAAAGGGTACGGATCATGAAAAGCAAGCACATTGGCAGCAGCCGCACTGGCGGAAGTACAGTGTAGCCCACCCATCATCTGCAAAGATCGAAACTGCAACGGAACTCATACTCCCTCCCTATCTCTCCCTCCCTCAACCTCTCATGCTCGCTCGCTCGCTCGCTTGCTTCCTCTCGGCACCTGCGCACCGTTGAGCAAATCCCCATCGCGCCTCCAGCTCAGCTCATCCTTCAAACTCCCCTGGACTCACCACCTTCGCCTCCAGCACTTCATCTCCCCCCCGACAACTCAGAAAGCGCCTGAGTGCTACTACTACTGTTCGCTGCAGGAGCGAGAGCAGTGCGGTGAAGCGACGAAGAGGCGTGTGTAGAATTGTGGTATCTTCAAGTATGCATATCATCGACTGTACGTGTCGCAGCCAGTCCTGTGCCCTCGCGCTGTCGTAAGAGAAGCATGGCCGATACTTGCGGGATGCAAGATCGGGGAGAACATTGTGTGTCTGAAGGTGACATGTAATGGTCGAGGTATGCACAAATGTTAGTCGCTGCCCACTGGGTGGCGGGGATGATGTGTTGCCGCATCGAGGAGTGAAAGTCTTCAGTTGTGATGATTTGTAGTGGTATAGCTGTATGACTATAGACAGCGACTGTTCTACACATCTAGCGGTAGCCTGTCCGCTCTACCACCGAGATCGCATAATCCTCAACGAGCCTCATACCTACCACCATCACGGGCACGCTTATCTAAGCGATGCTCCCACTCTTCCCTCGTCATTCCCTGCCAAACACTCGCCAGTGCGCCTCCCGCACCGCGCACAGTAGTAGCAGGAGGCGGCAATGCATCCTCCTCACGAATGCCGACCAGCCACTTCATGCCCGCCTTGACGGGCCACCAAACAGCCAGGACATGTATCAAGGCTTCAGTCAGTCCCCACCAAACAGCTAAACCGCACTGAGTCAGAGTCCCACGCCAGCCTTTCTAAAGCCTCATCTGCTCAAAATACTGCAGAAGATCATCGTACGCCCGCTGCTCAGAGAGGATATCCCGAAGCCTGGCCTCCGTCTTCTCCCGGGTCTGCTGGGAGACGCTGACGGCAAGCTGTGCGATGAGGCGCTCTTGCTCAGCCACGTTCTTGGCGGCCTGTTCCCGCTTAGGCTTGATTTTCTCAATCTCCTTCGCGGGGTCGAAGTTACCGGGCAGCTCGATGAAGACGTTGGCAGCGGCGCTGACGGGGTAGACGGCGACGTGTTTTGAAGATGGATGCTTCTTCGGCTCGAGGATCTCCAGGTGGGCCAGAGCTTTACCTGACAGAGTCTTAATTGACAGGTTCTGATTGATTGCAGTGTTGTATGCTTCCTCCGTGAGTGGCTGGACCCATGCTTTGCCCTCTGTCTTGACGGCGTTCTCGTTAAGCAGGGACCGAATGCCTTTGGCGCTGTCGTTGACCAACTGATAGTCGCGCTCTGACTTGGGGTCATCGAGACTGGCATCGAACTCGGGGTATGCTGCTTTGACAATTGATGGCGTGCTGTCGTCGGGACGCCGTGGGAGGCGTTGCCAAAGCTCCTCGGTCAAGAATGGCATGAATGGATGCATCATAGTAAGTCCGCCTTCAAGAGCGGTGTAAAGTGTATCGATAGCGCTCTGCTTCTCCTCCAGTGTGCCATCTCTGATGATAGCCTTGCTGTTCTCAATGTAAACATCGCACAGCTCGTAGTACCAGTAGCCGTGAACAGCCTGCGTAGCACGTGAGAACTCGCGGCTTGCCAGATTCTCATTGACCTCGTGCGCAGCTTCGTTGAGCTTGTGAAGAATCCATCGCTCTGGTAGACTCTCCTTGCCTGTCTTGCCGCCCTTCGCTTGAGGTGCAAAGTCCGCTGGCAGGTTGCCGAGGACGTACTTGGTGGCTTGATAGATCTTGTTGCAGAAGTTACGATAGCTACGCATAACCTTAACATCGAAGCTGATATCGCCACCGCCGGTAGTGTAGTTGACGAGGGAGAATCGTAGTGCATCAGCACCACATTGGTCAATGCCATCTGGGAAAGCCGATTTCTGCCACTTGACAGCACGATCAATCTCTTTGGGTGCGAGGTTGCCGACCTTGAGTTTCTCGTTCAAGGCCTGTAAGCTGATACCGTCCATAATGTCGACAGGATCGATGACATTGCCCAGAGACTTCGACATCTTGCGGCCTTCCGAGTCTCTGATCAGGGAGTGGCAGTAGACCTCTGTGAACGGAACTTTGCCAGTGAGCTTGAGACCGAAGAATATCATGCGGGCAACCCAGAAGAACAAAATATCCCAGCCGGTCTCAAGGACAGATGTTGGGTAGAGTTTCTCGAAGTCCTTGGTCTTGTTCGGCCAACCAAGAGTGGAGAAAGGCCACAAACCAGAGGAGAACCAAGTGTCGAGACAGTCAGGATCGCGTGTTAGGCTCTCGATGTCCCGACCAGGGAACTTCTTTTGTGCCTTCTCTCTCGCCAGCTCTTCCGTCTCGGCGCAGACCCAGTGCTCACCATCACCGTCATACTCTGGACCGTCCTTGTACTTGATGTAGTAAGCAGGGACTTGGTGACCCCACCAGAGTTGTCGAGACAAGCACCAATCATCAATGTTGGCCATCCATCTGTAGTAGCTCTTCTCGGCTGTCTCGGGCATGATCTTGATCTCACCATTCTTGACGACATCGACAGCGGGCTTCGCAAGCGGCTCCATGTGCATCCACCACTGAGGCTTGAGGATGGGCTCGATCACATCCTTGGATTTACTGCAGAGTGGAATCTGCATCTTGTTGTTCGCCTTGCCGACGTACAGGCCCTTCTTGATCAGCTCCTGGATGATAGTGTATCTGACGTCGAACCGCTTTTGACCTTCAAACGGGCCCGCATTCTCGTTCATGGTACCATCGTCGTTGAGAATGTTGATGAATTCGAGGTTGTGCTGTTTGCCACGCTTGAAATCGTTGAAGTCGTGAGCAGGAGTGATCTTGACGGCACCAGTACCAAAGTCCTTTTCGACAGTCTCGTCCCCGAAAATGGGTAGCTGGCGATCAACAAAGGGATGTTGTACCTTCTTGCCGATCAAGTGCTTGTATCGCTCATCTGACGGATGTACAGCAATACCCGTATCACCAAGCATGGTTTCTGGACGAGTCGTGGCAACCTCGATGAACGTAGGCTCATCTACAAGATAGTACCTGAAGTTCCAGATCGAACCGAACTCGATCTTCTTATCGTAACCGGGAACGTCGAGCTTTGTGGACCCCTCAAGCTCCTTCTGGTCGACTTCCAAGTTCGAGAGTGCAGTCGTGAGTTTTGTACACCAATTCACGAGCCTATTCGCGCGATAGATCAAGCCCTCGTCGTGCAGCTGGACGAATGTCTGACGCACAGCAGCTGAGAAGTTCTCGTCCATGGTGAAGGCTTCCCTTGTCCAATCCATGGATCCACCCAAGCGCTTCATGACCTTTGTGATCTTGGTGTGGTACTCGTCTTTCCATTTCCAGACAGTCTCGACGAACTTCTCTCGGCCCAGGTCGTGTCTCGTCATGCCGTTTCTCCTGTGGTACAGCATGTTCTCGACAACGCTTTGGGTTGATATACCAGCGTGATCACATCCTGGGACGTACAGCACGGTCAGACCTTTCATGCGGTTCCATCGGATCAAAGCATCTTGTAGCGATGTCGCGAGTGCGTGCCCAATGTGTAATGCACCGGTGACGTTGGGTGGTGGAATGGTGATGACGAAGGATCCCTTGTCCTTGACATCGCCGTTGGCCTTGTACTCGGGCAGGTGGAAGCCCTCCTTCTCCCACCAGTCGTACCACGCGCTCTCTACCACCTCCGGGATGTAGGCCTTGTGGTACTCGTCGTCGAGTGGCTTGAGGATCTTCTTGTCGCCCTTCTTGGTCTCCTCCTGGTATGGCGGCAGGATCTCCTGCTTCTTCTTCTCTTTCTGCTTGGGTTGTGAAGCGGCGGCCATGGCCTTCTGCTTCTCTTGCTTGGCAGCCAGTTTTGCTAGCTTTTCTGCCTTGGCCTTCTCTTTGGCCAGCTCTTTTTCCGACTTTTGCTTCTGCGCGCCATTGTTGTCGCCGCCGTCTTTGCCAGGTGCGGATTGGCCTTTCGCGTCGCCGTTGGCAGCTTCCATGACTGCAGATTTCGCATCGTTGGAAACTGGAGGGGGTCGTCCTGAGGCAGGTCCACTTGGCTCGCCCGTGGGGTTGTGGGAGGCGTGATTCAGCGCCATGTTCGCGGACAAGCTTCGATGCGCTGCAAAAGTGTTTCTGGCCAGGAAGGAGGGCGCGCGCCGGATGAGCGCTCGGCAGAGTATTGTTGCAACTGTTATGTGCAGTGCTTGCGGTGACTATTAGTGTGACGTGACGCGTGACTCACGACGATTGTGAGCCACGGCAGACTCATACACACGATCTGTGATCCTCTTGCGGGAGGAGGAGGAGACTCTAAGGAGTGTGGAATGGCGCACGAACATTCGGCAATGACTGTAGTTCTATAGTATAGCTGCGAGTTCGTCTGCAAAAGTCCGCAGCACATCCCCAGATTTTTGTCCGAGCTCAATATGCGTGGCCCACGGATTGGCCCTCATGCTGTCTCACGTGAAGAGCGCGTCTTGCTACTGGTACCCGCATGCCACTGTCATTTTGGAGAGCATCGCGAAGAGCGCGCCGTGTACATTCGCCGTCGACGCCGATAGTCTATCAAAAAGCTTCGAATACGCGAACGGACGAGTCAAAATAGGTCCATGACAAGAATGCTGCAACGCAGAATGCAAAGCTTTTCGCAGCCTTACTGTATCTTTGAGGCTCCCGAAGCCATCTGGTGACAGATTACTGTTCATTCACATCTCATTCACACTTTCACGCCAGAAGCCAGATTCGGTCACCCCATCTAAGCAGAGGCACCGGAGATGTAGAACCACTTGTCAATCGATGGGTCGATTGGTGCGGGAGCCTTCTCCTCGTGCGCTGGGATGTTCAAGCTCTTTGGGTCAACGCGGTCGGCGCTGTGCGCGACTGAGACGTTGGTGAGGTTGATCTCGCCCTTTGGTGTCTTGCCCGTGATGAGCTTCTCCCAGGCCTCAGCGCACTCACGCACAATGTCCATAGCATACTTGCGATTCTTGCACTCGCCGGAGAAGGCAAACTGGTTCTCTGGCTTGCCGTCTGGGATCTTGTAGATGCGGAACCACTCGTTGGTGGCACGGAGGAGACCTGGAAGGTGGCGCTCGACGTCCTCAATATCGTTCAGACGAGGCGCGAGCGGGTCGTTCACATCGATGACGATGATCTTCCAGTCGGTCTCACCCTCGTCGAGGAGAGCCATGACACCCAGGACCTTAACCTGCTTGACCTCGCCGGGCTTAGCAACAAGCTCTCCGATCTCACAGACGTCCAACGGGTCGTTGTCACCCTTCTGCTTGGTCTCTGGGTGTGTGACATTTGGGTCTTCCCAGGTCTGCGGGAAGGCACCGTAGTTCCAGAGGTAACCCTTGTGTGGGAAGCAGTTGCGGACGAATCGAAGCTTGCCCTTCTTGGTGTCCTGCTTAATTGGGTTGAGCTCCTCGTCCTTGGAGATCTGCAAGCATATGGTTGTCAGTCCTCGGCCATTGTGAAGCCCAGTTTTGGCTAACTTGTGTGGCAGTGCTACTGCGTCTGCACCTGTGTACTGACCTCTTGTTTCGCGTTGGTCCATCGTGGAATCTCAACGACCATGTTCAGCACAGTCTGCTGCTCGTTGGCGTAAAGTGGGATATCGTGGAATGGCGAGACTGGGACGCCATCCTTCTCGATGTAGATGCGGTGCTCGAGAGTGTGTGGTGCGCCGACCTTGCGGGCAGTGAACTTTTGTGCGGCGTTTGGGTCGTAGCCGCCTGTCAATGTGTCAGGATACTGCTCCAAGTTTTCATGGTGGGGTGAATGAGGCGGTCAACGAGGCATTGCAGCGATAAGGCGGATAAGGAGGACGTACCGCGGGTTGGGAGAGATGCCTGAGCCATGCTGTGTGTTTGCGCAGTGGTGATCTTCGTGGGGTACGTATTTATGGGTTGGTTGTTTGAAGGAGAGAAATGTTGACTGAGCTGGCTAAGTCGATTCTTAGTGGGGCGCTTTCTACCAGGGTCCGCCATCCAGTGGAAGTTGCGTAACGCCCGCGTAGAAGCAGGCACGATCGGGCTTGTTTTCCTCAACCAAGCGGCTCTCGGGAGTGCAAGTGGCGAACGGCGGTTGATGGCACGCAGCACGTCAGGTGTCGGGGCGGTGTGCAGGCGTAGGAGCGGAAACATGTGACCGTCCGACACAAAGGATAGGATGGACGTGGAGATAGAGCTCTCGGTCAGAGGCTTTCTCGCCATCATCCGCGCCGTCGACATCTCCCGCCGCCCGTGCCTGCTTTCGGCTCGCGCTCGGCGATCACTACATGAGACACATAGCCATCAATACATATCACACTGAACATGCGATCATACTACATTGTCCATGAGACTGGACAGAGAACGATGTACCTATGCGGAGAGCTGATCTCACCATTGCGTCGGACTCCGAAGAGGAACGTAATGTTTACAACAAGGACAAAAGCATATCCTCTTCAATACAGCTTGTTTGGCTTCCAAAAGCCGGGCATGCTGCCGCGCTGCATTCTATCTGCACCTGATACAGGAGCGGCATGCGCCGCATTGTTGTTGGACCATATCTGCCCATAACGTCGCCCTGTCGACGTCTCTGCAATTTCAGAGTTGGTGCGCAGATAGCTACCTCCACCATCCTCTTCGATATGAGCGCCAAAGTCAACTTGCCCGTCGGAAGGAGGTGGTAGATAACCTGCTCCCGCTTCATGAGGCTCCTGGTGGGAAGTCAGACGTCGCAAAAGTTCCTCGGCTTGGCGATTGTGCGTGTAAGTGCATTGATATTCCGGGGGAACTGGCGGATAGGTTGCAAGGTCGTCTATCATCTCGTCATCTGCACCAGGACCATTATTTTTGTAAGATTGGTGGTATGAGCGTGGCATTACTGAAGCCGTGGCCATGAAGCCGAGTGCACGTGTCCCTGGCCTCGCAGTAGGACGTTGCTGCTTAGCACGAGACGCTTCTGTAGATCTGCTGAACCCCCTTTCTGGCATGCTGAAGGTTGGCTGTTCCGGTGAGGGCTGATAGTGCTCTTGCTTGGACTCTGCCACCACATGTTCCCGATGCACGGTATCATCACTGGCTTGTGCCAGGTAAGGGCTGCGCTTGTGCCCTTCGGAACCGTCAAGCAGTGGCTCAAGTGCATTTCTTGGCTGCTTAGTAAGTGGACCAGCGATCGTATGGAACGCGCGGCGCAGTAGCTTGCTTGTCGGGGTTGACGTCGATGGCGCCTTGTTCTCCTTATCCCTGTGGTCATTAGAAAGAAAATCGCGGTGGCATGATGTTGGTCGTTCTTCATCACGTCGGCCATGATCCCCTATTCGTAGGATCTCGGATGTGGGACAGCTTCCAGGTGCATGTCCAGGGAGAATCGCATGACCAAGAGGCATCGGTAAGTCCAGAACAGATCGAGGCAAAGATATAGAAGATTCTTGTCTCGTCAGTAATCCGTTCCCTCGACGTGAGGGTTGAACAAGGGCAGCCGATTGATATACCTCCACCGAAGCCGAGCCGTTGCCTCTGTTGCTGGGTACCCAACGCCCTGCCGATCCGGCATGCACTGATTTTGAAACAAAGTCTTCCGATCGTTCGGTAGGGCGTCTCTTCGAGCGAGGTCGAGGTTCAGTCCCAGTGTCCGGGTGTGTCGTGCCGTAGGCTCTCACCCTCGTCGTTGGCGCAGATTCCCATTTCGCTGGAGACTTCGGTGCAGGCACAGACTCTGTCCAGGTGTAACAGCTGTTGCTTTGCCAGTTGGACGCGTTGGCTTCCTGGTTGGGACCACGACTGCCCAATCCCAAAAACGAATTGGGAGCACGATCTCCCACCGCCTCGGCACCGCCGTTCCGTCGGTCTGTGAATTCATCAGCTGCCTCCTGAATTTCCTGCTGCTGCTGTCTAGGACCATGATCCAGCGCTGGATCTGCCCGGTGCTGTTCGTGCGTCCGTGGTGGTTCTGGAAGTGGCTTCGCGAAGTATGCGGAAATATTTCCTTCTTGCGGTGCGGCTGCCATTTGGCGATCCTTATCTGGTTCGTTGGGCGTGATCTCGTCCTGATGCTCTCTCGGTCGTCGAAGGAATCTCATCTCATTGAACACCAGGTCAGGTACTGTCAACCGTCAGCTCATGCCAGACTCGATCTCTGGTGCGAGACTCACGGCCGGAGCCTCTCCCGGTGCTAGGAGCACCTGCTCTTCCATGCTTGAATATTCCGGCGCTGACATCTGCTGGGCGCAGCTACAATGTGCGTTAGCTGCTTGGTCACCTGAATAAGATACTTCTCACTTACCGTCAGACGATTATTCTTGGGCCTGTCCTTCAGCTGAAAGCTAGTGACCAAGCCTCCGGTGCGCGCGTCATCACCGCTACGGTGCGATTTCCGGCGCGTCGACTTTGACTTCTCCTTCGCCTTCCGATCTTTACGAGACTCGTGCTCCTTCCTGCGCTTTTTGGCTTTGGGCTCATATCGATCCTCCTTAGTCTTATGCCGCGCACGCCGCTCGAACGTCCTGTTGAATCTGCGATCAGGTGACGATTCTCTGCGCTCATTACTGGAAGAGGTGCGGGAGTTCGCGGTGGTATGGGCGCCTCGAACATGGTCGGAGCTGAACTTGCGTTCTGCTGCTCGTTCGTGACCGCCACGTCGTCCTCGCGGAGGCGGCCTCTGCACAGAGTGTGTCTCACTCGATGCGCGCTTCCTCTTACTCTGGTCCACACGCGTGTGCTCTACTGCGGTGTAGCGCTCTGCTTGGAGGTAGTCGGGGAAGCCTGCCCTATCCTCTTCATCCGGCGGCTCCCTATCGGCTGTGTTTTGCAGCCATGCGCGGACATCCATGGGTGGTGGGAATGAGCATGCCTATGCATACGATTGCCAGGGTTTGGTGGCTGAGATTCGATCGATGGTCTGTCGTCTGGCGATATCGCTTCAAGGTCGCTGTCCTAGCGAAGCAGCCTCACCGACATGTAGGCCCAGACATAGCTGTCGTACAGTACCAGGCTGCGCCGGAGACGAGTCGCACAATCGTTGGTCATGTCATGTTTCTGGTTGGTCTCAATCGCTGGGCGGAAAGTGACATATACGAAAGGAAGGCACATTGCGGGATTAGGCGAGAGCGTTGCACCTCTGTGAAGCGCAAGTACATCACTTTCGATCCATGCCTCACCTACGACTAACCACACCATTTGCCCCAACACTCCAATACTGTAATGCTTCGGAGTGCCTCGGCTACGTGCTGCATTGTTTGCTTTTGTGATGGCAGTGAGCCGCTTGGCTAGACATTGAGCATCCTGTGCGTCCGCTTGCAACGGCCTGAAGTCGACTGTGGTGACACACAGCAAAACGCACTCGCATACATTCACCATGTCGACGCAGTGCGGTCGCCCAGCAGGCTAATATATGAGTCCATGGATACTCCTTTCAACTCTGGCGCCACAATGCCGGGGAATGCTTAGGCGCTTCATGCTGCCCAACGGTAACGTTCTAAACCTTCCGGCAACTTCGTTGTCAGCTCATCCGGACTCCTTCTGCACAGCAAGCAAGCAACATACCCACGATACCGAAGTACAAAGCGTATAGTGGTGTATCGGATCCGGTCGGAGGATCTCTGCTGCTAGGGTCCTGCCATGGCGTGATTCTTCTTAATTCGCTCTGATTGACGCTCGCGCCTGTTAGCACTTTCGCGTGTGAACAGGGCTGAGCCTGTGTGTGCGAATAACGTTACTCGCACGCATATTCGCGTATGCGATGCTGAGAGTGTATCCTAGTATGGGCATTGCACCCATTATCGTATCATGATTATCGCACCTTCAGATTTCGCGTGTTTCCGCGTATGTCGCTGATATAGCTGTCCTTAATGCCTATCGAAGGTGTTGTTCACTCGATCCGCGTGTCGCTAGTGTCGCTGTCGTTTAGATATCTTATCTCCCTGTAGTGAATACGCTGTCGATTAACACTTCCGCCTATTCCCGTAGTCACTATTGCAGCATGTACCAGCAGCATTAGCATACCACATTTCGGCTCTCCAAACAGGTTTGTATAGGCCCTATACACCTTCGGGTCCTGACCGGAGAAATAGGAGGTGTGCGAAGAACGATTATCGCACGCGTTATGCGGGTTAATATCGTTACTCGCGATAGTCGCATTATCGTATCGCTCAGCCCTGCCTGTGACCTGCTGCGCTGCATTATTCTCCACAGCCCAACGCGACGCTCAAGCCCTCTGTATGAGATGGCGTCGCACCAGGGACCGACTAACTCGATCTGCAAAGACAGATGCTGAATCTTGTATGTTCTGCATCGACCGATTATGCCGACTGGCCTGGACAATCGTGAGCAGTCTGCCGTGGTGTTCCCCAGCACTCTGTTCACCGAAACTCAATATTGAGACATGACGTGTAGAGGTACGGCTGCAGTCAACCGGCGCCAAAATCCATCGAACTCCACTGTGTCACCTGCACACGGGGAGACCCGTCAACGGCGACTCTACTCCGTCGAACAAGTATCGACCCCTCTGCGACTTCCTACAGGGTAGACTGCGAAGAAGGCCACGACGTGTTTTCCTGTATGCAGTGGACACACTGTCGCAAGCAAACTGCAGAACGCCATCCTGGGTCAAACGCAGCGTCCTGCCTGCTAGCTGTCGAGAGCGAGCCCAATCAATACGCACGCTACCTCACTAGCCAGTGATGAGCCGCATCGCACTGCGTCCACGGGACAAGAAGCAAGCAGAAAAGAGCTTATCCGTGGCATGCCATTCGTTGCAGGTACGTAGTGTAGTGCACAGCTCGCAGGGCCACTCACAGCTGTGAGGCCATCCACACTTGCCCTGATGGCATAGATCAACGCTGCAGCCCAACAGCATCCACGCTTTTGCTGAGTCGATGCCTTACTACGGGACGTAGCTCCTGCGGCTACGGAAGCTGGCGTCCGGTTGGGCGTGCGAGCTGTTTTGGATGGAGCGCATTGAGATGAGGGGCTCACTGCTGCAAGCCGAGGCCGATGGAGGGGCCATACTGCTACTACTGCGCTTCTCAGCTCTGTGACGCCTTTTGATTGCAGCAGAGCCGCTCCCCGGTCCTTGATGTTTCTCGCGTCGCCCGGCGTTCAGTTTCCAGATTTTCGAAACTGTCCTGAGATCCTTTTTTATTATCTGCGGCACTTGCAAGTCTTGTCTTTCACTGTTGCACTCACCTTCCTTGACGGCCTACTCGCGTCTTGACTTTACATCGCTCGACCTGCCACGTGCAGACCCAGCTGATTGGCGCCTGGCCGTGGCATGTGACCTTCTCTCATCCAAAGCTTTACAGGAATCTCGTCTTTCTCATCCAAACATCCCACACGAGTCATCGACATCACACCCTCTCCGCTTCACTCGGCACGACCTTAGCGAAAGTATTGAACTCCCAACCACCGATACTCAGCGAACAGCACTTTGATTCGGTCTCTACCGGGTGTGACGATCTGCAATGTCAAAACTATTCATCGGGTTTGTGCCGCCAATGCCAATATATCGGCCCGCCTGGTCCACTGATAGCGTGCGACAGAGGCCTCGCATGGCACACTGACGACCAGACCTTGCGCACCAAGTTCGAGGAGTACGGCCAGGTTGATGAAGCGGTTCGTCGCGAGATTGTCATGTTCACAGATGAGTCGCTCATGCTCACATTCCGTAGATCGTCGTCAAGGATCGCGACACCGGTCGCAGTCGCGGCTTTGGCTTCGTTCGGTTTGCCGAGGATGCCGCTGCCGATGCAGCCATTCAGGCCATGAACAACGTCGAGTAAGTACTGCTCACGCTGCCGCGCCACAACCCACTGACATATCTTGACAGATTCGACGGCCGCACCATCCGCGTCGACAAGGCTAGCGACCGTGGCGCCGGGGGAGGCGGCGGAGGATTCAGCAGCGGGCGTGGTAAGCGATAACAAGAGGAATGACTCTGATTCCTAGTTTGGCTAACATCTTCTTCGCAGGCGGCTACGGGGGAGGTTACGGTGGCGGTCGGGGTGGCTATGGCGGACAGGGCTACGCTGGTGGAGGTATGCTCAACACGCCTCCCCCCCTCGAATGACCTCGACTAATATCCATAGGCTACGGCAGCGGTGGAGGTGGCAACTGGCGCGGTGGGGGAGGTGGTTATGGCGGTGGCCAAGGTGAGCCATGGATATTTCCACCAATGCGCGCCTGTTACTAACGATCACCAGACTACCAACAGCAAAACGGCGGGGGCGGCCATGGCGGCGGCTATGGCGGCGGCTATGGCCAACAGCAGTAGATGGACGTTCTTGCGAGATACTCTGCTCTGGATGCCCTCATAAGTTGGTGGCGCGGACACTGTCGTGCTTTACAGAACCCATATCGCAGAGCAGTCTCACCGCAGCTGCAATCACGGCTGTTCTGCCTGGGTCGGGACTCAGAGGCTTCGAATAATGATACCCCGGTAGTGCTTGAAATGATAGCTGGGCAGGGAACTTCGCCTGAGCAGAAACGAGACTGGAATGAAAAGCACAGAGACGCCATGAGCGGCTCGTTATGAAATCTCCCCTGAATCATTTACCGCCGCTTCGAGCTAGTAGATCGTGGCATAGACCGTGCGTTATGAAGCATACAGTATGAAGTGCCCGCTCCTCCATGTGTTCCGACACATCAGCGCTAGAACTATCGCGTGGGCCGACAGGGATTACTAACTTTAATCTTCGAGAATTTGCATTCATCGGCACTGCATGTTGGACTGCCGACCGCGCCATCATCCATGTGCCTTGTAGACTACATGGCTGCCAATAACATCGCGCGTCAATAGTCGCGCGGCTTCAACATCACCTCCACGATGACGACCGCACCCAGTCTGCCGCCGCTGAAGTTCACAGGGTCCAAGCACCTCGTCCAACGGCTAGTGTTGGCGACACTGACAGGCCGGCCAGTGCGTATATCACAGATCAGAGCCGCATCGCACACCGCTCCAGGCCTTGCCCCTCACGAAGTCTCCTTCCTCCGCCTCCTCGACGCCATCACCAACGGATCAATAATCGAGTTCTCATACACGGGCACTACTGTGCTGTACAAGCCTGGCTTGATCACGGGAAGCGCTGCTGGATATGGCGCAACGGGAGGTGTCATCCGGCATGAACTGCCTGCGGAGAACACGCGGGGCGCGAGTTACTTCATTATGCCGCTGTGCGTGCTTGCGCCATTCAGCAAGAGTCAGGTAAATGTCACGTTCACGGGCCCGGGAGTCATTACTTCTGCTACGCCGACTGGGGATGTGTCGGTGGATACGGTGAGGACGGCGATACTGCCGCTTTTCAAGAGCTTTGGAATTGAGAGAGATCTGGAGTTGCGGGTCTTGAAGCGCTCAAATCCCGGATCAGGCGGTAGAGGTGGAGGAGGAGAGGTACAACTTGTCTTTGGACATCAAGTACGGTTGCCGAAGACGGTACACATTTTGAGTGGTGGCAGGATAAAGAGGATCAGAGGTGTGGCATACGCGACCGGTGTTGCAGGCGCGAACAATGCGCGGATGATAGAAGCGGCGAGAGGTGTGCTGAATGAATTCGCACCGGATACATACGTGTATGCGGACGTTAGCTCGGCACCACTCGTCGCGGCTCCAGAGCGGAATAATGCGAACGCGAAGAAGAAGATTGGACTGGGCTTTGGGTTGAGTCTCGTGGCCGAGTCGAATACTGGTGCACTCTACTCGGCAGATATTGCAAGCTCGCCCAGTGGTGGTGACGTGCCGGAGGATCTCGGCAAGAGGTGTGCGTTCCAGCTGCTGAACTCGGTGGCACAGGGTGGGTGTGTCTCGAGTGTAGCGGCGCCTACAATGTTGACTATGATGGCGATGGGAAGTGAAGATGTGGGAAGGGTAGCTATTGGCAAGGAGGTGCTGGGCTCTGAGGAGATTCTGCAGCTTGCGAGAGATCTACGAGCTTTCGGCATGAGTGGATGGGGCTTGAAAGACGGTGAAGATGAGGGCGAGGCTGTCGTGAGCATCGTTGGCAAGGGTGTCGGTAATGTGGGAAGAAAGATTGCTTGAGCATTAAATACTAGGACCAGGAAGCCTACACCTCCCCATGGACCTACCATTACCCGCGAGAGGAAATAGCACCCACGACGACCATTAAACCACATCGACTGCCCCAGCGCTTGCTACGCCCAACGAAAGCATCCTGCACCCGTGCACAATGTCGTCACGGAGATGATTGTGGAGCGTGGCAGTAATGAGGCTCTCGTTCCCGATGTTTGTGTGGCAACGCGTCCTTTCGCGACTGAGAAGCTCCGATACCAAACCTCACTTGACGCTCGGACGCGCTTCGGTGTAAAGAAGCCGAGTGATGTGAGGTTTGCACCCCTGGCTGGCTTCAAAGAGTGACTCGACCACTTATAATAAAATTTACTCTTCTCAACGGCACAACGACCGACGTATCCAACATGGACGACGCTGTTGACATGGCCGGTGGTGAAGAACTTAAGGCACCTCGAACATTTGCAAGCAACTACCGAGTTCAAGACCGAGAGCCACTGCTCGACCGTTCAGCACGACTCGGCACGCACCAAGATAGCTCGTCGATCGAGTATTCGACACTTACGGACTCGAACAATACCGGATACATCACAGACAGCACTCCTATCCATGACAGTCCCCAGAACAAGGTATCACCACAATACTAGACAAGAGAACCTGTCGCTCGAGCTAAAATTCCGCAAAAGCAGATCCCATGTAGGATTCCGAGCATAATACTGTCTCCACGCGATCCAGCCATCACGTTCAGCTGCGCAGCTGGCACTCTACGATTCGGGATAGATCTTGAGCTTCAGAATACCGACGGCACGCCGACTTGGGTACACAAGCCTTGCGCACGCTCGTCGACCCTAGACGACCTCGCAATGGGAAGCACAGGTAAGTCTTCTCCAACAGCACCCAGCGCAGGCGGCGCGGTGACATCAACGAAGAGGGTGGAGCCAGAGCAGCTGGTGGCGAAGGTACTTGGACCAGAGGCAACACCAGAGGACCGGATGAAACTCAAGCACTTCACGTCCACGTTTCGTTGCGACGGGCATTGCACAGGGTCTACCAAGATTGATGACTATCTTTTGTGCGAGAGGTGCTGTGCATGGCAACACAAGAATTGTACGCTTCATCGAGAAGAACGTGGTGTAGACGGCCCAATCTGTAACCGCTGCTTCATGAAATTTTTTGCTCGATGTGGAAGCACTGCAGGTTGGCAACGCAAGCGTCTGGTCAAGGCAGTACAAGGGGCTTGGAAGTTCCTCAAAGACCCAGCGAATCGACGTCATGTTGCGCAGAGAGCACAGGCTCGACGCTTCTTCGCCGCATTCTTCCTTAAGGTAAGACAGGTTTTGGCAGTCTGAAGTGGCGCTCGCTAACACGAGGTATAGAACCAAGCCTCCTTTCTGAAGTTCGTGGCTAGGAAGAAGGCTGACCAGACCGCTGCAGGTCTGTCTCCACCAGATCACGACGGCGATCCTAATATGGATGTCGACGACAATGAACGTTATACATCGATCAGCTCACCTGTGTCGGTGACTCGGAGCTCGCCATCAGCAGCTACTGGGGATGGTCTTGATGACCTTGAAGAGCTGGAACGCAGAATATCCGGACGATACGAGGGTAGGGCTGCTACGCACGACAACCATACCACACACGCGCCGCTTTCAAGCAAGTCAACTGCTCACAAGAAGCCGGCCGACCAGAAAGCAGAAATACGCGCAGCTCTTTCTGCCAAGATGCAAGGTCAAGACCAAGCACCTCCACGTTTGAAGCCAGTACCATCACAGCAGTATCTGGTCATCCCAGCCCAGGCTCGTCTCAAGCCAGCGCCACCACGTTCGAAGCCAGCGCTTCCCAGCCAGAGTGCAGATTCGATGAAGCGGAAAAGATCTCTATCGCCGGACGACGAGAGCATGAGGTTGTCGGCTGGATCCAAGCTGTCTCTATACTCGGCGCCACGCAAATCAGCTCCAGGATCGCTACCGCGCGACTCAGCCCGTTCTACCAAGTGTCCGAAGCATGTCAGATTCGACGATCGTAACCTAAACGATCACTCCACACCTCCGTCGGAGAAGGTAGACTCCCCATCCTCATTACCCTACGACAAGGTCGCCTGCAAATGCTCGTGTACCACAAAGCCACCCCAGACGGACTGCTTCAAATGCATTGAATGCGGCACCTCCCAACACAAAGGCTGTCGCGACGATAACTCCGACGACCGCCCCGCCCTCTGCAACTTCTGCTTCAACTCCACAGCCGCCACAAAGCGCTCAATCGATGAGGAAGTCGCTCGCACACCACCAAGATCACCGGAAGAACGCGAAGCCGCTACAAAGCTGGCGAAGGCTACCCGCTCCGTCCAGATTAACGGCATAGACGAATATGTCGACTCTTTCAGCCAAGCTGTGAATCAAGAATCACACGCTCTCTGCAGCACTGTGCTGTGGAAGGAGTGGTGTAACATTCCTTACCCTGGTCAGGCGCTCATGTCTCAGCCGGAGTATCCTGCGGAGCCGCCGGAGGAGTGGTTGAAGGAGGCGAAGTGTAGGTTGGAGAAGCTGCTGTTCGCGGCCGGAAGGAATCTGGCGTTGAGATATCTTCAGCCTGTGCTGAAGATGTGGCCGAGGGATCATCATCAGGTGATGGTGGCGATGAGAGATTTGACGTTGGAGGTGGTGCATCGTGGTGCGTATCGGGGGAAGAGGGGGGATTTGGGGTTGCTGGCGGAGGTTATGGGGTTGGAAAAGAAGGGGCGTATGTGGAAGGGTGCTGTGGCTTGACGCGCCCTGGCGAAGAAGGGTAGCCCGGCATGGCTTGCTTCGGATGGGCTGCTGTCAGCAGAGCAAGAACAACATGAGGGACTTGGTTTCAGCACCTTGGACAGAGTCAGTTGCCTTAGTCGTATACTTGGAAACTACACAGCGGGATAGGATCACAAGCTTGCATCCCTGTCTTTGCATCAAGATCCAACCACAACAGTCACTCTCTCAACACAACCCACACCTCACTCCTTCCACCACCTCACAACTTCTTCCCCTCCCTCCCCACCTCAACAATCTGCTCACTCCCCTGATACGGCGGCACATCAAACCCATACTTCTCCGCCATCTCCTTCCCAACAAACCTCCCACCCACAAAATGCCGTCCCTCAAAGAACCTGACCAGCGGCTTCGGCGCCGTAAGACTAATCAGCGCTTCAGGCTGATATCCCTTGCCAGGACCATCATCAGGCGGGCCCCCCTCAATCTCCCAACTACTCGGCGCATCAACCGCAAGAACCTTCCTCTTCCCCTCCGCTAAAGCCCCAATAACAGACGGAAACGGCTCACGGACTTCACCACTAAAAGAGAAGCCGAAAACTGCGTCGACGACGTAATCCGTCGAAGCCAGAGAGTCGTGAAAGTCCGTGATGAAGGGAACGTTCAAGTTCTCGAGCTGCGTTCGTAAGCGCCCGTAAATTTCTGCTTTCCCTTGTTTGGGGTAGTAGATGGACGGGGTGTAGCCGAAGTGGTGGAGATGTCGTGCTGCGACGAGGCCGTCGCCGCCGTTGTTGCCGGGCCCGCACGCGATCAGGACGTTTGGGGATTGAGACGGGGTGGAGAGTTTATACATTGTTTGCGCGACTGCGAGCCCGGCGAGTTCCATGAGTTGGTCGATTGTGAAGGCGCCGGTGGACATGAGTTCTTGGTCCAGGGCGGCCGCGGCTTTGGGGCCTAGGGTGCGGAGGGAGGCCATGGTGGTTCACTGCACGATGTTGTGTATGGGGTGGTGAGTTTGCTGAAATCTGGACTCTGGGTGCTGGTCGGCCTGTCGTTGGAGCATTGATGGAAGTGGCATCTAGATGACGTTAGCTCTGTTCGTTTAGATTTCCTGTTTGGGACTCCCAGATTCGTGATGTGGTGGAGACTGAGATGCAGCACAGACTGTAGGAAGATCCAAAGGTATCACTGTTCATTACTACGTGCCGAGAAAATGTCCCCTGCAGAGACGCTATACCTAGCTTTCAAGTCTCTGCTAACCCCCCCCCCCCCCCCCCCTTTAACGCCTTGCAAATGCCAAACATGCTTTCAATCAGTCTTGCCTTGGCCATTACCGCCATTACCGCCGAGCAGTCCGTTCATGCCAGACTTCTCGGTGAGCTTAATGTAGCCATCTGTGCTTGGAAGATACTTTCGGCCGTATATCGTGCCCATAAGGAGCATGCCGATGAGGATGCCTGCGCTGACCAGTGGATGCTTGGTGACCTGTCCTTTCACAACCCACCAAAGATGTCCGATGGCATTCGTGGTGCTCTTGGCCGCGATCTTGGGTGGGTTGGCAATGATGCGCGGTAAGGTCTCGAGGATTGACGTTCGGCTTGGTACAATCGGGTTGCCGGTCATGGTTACGTCCCAGTAGCGGTGGTTGTCTTCATCGTTGATAACCACTTTCTCGCCGTCTGCCACGTTGATGCCAAAGGTCGTCCTGATCCAGCGCTCCCAGAAGACGCCATCAACCCATGCGAAGCCCACTTCCTTTCGCTCAATGTCGTCCATGTTGATACGGATGCTTTTCGCATTGCGTAGTGCACGCTGGTCGTTACGATCTTCGGCCTCTTCAATCCGGAGCTGTTTAGCATCACGCAATTCCTGGCGTTCCAGCTGGAAAGCCTGAGTCTGCTTGTCGATCCATTCGAGAGCGGCGTTCTTGATCTCACGCTTCGCCATCACAAACTCCTCGGGTCGGTCTCGAGATAGAATGCCAAGCACAATAAGCTTGCCATGCATGACTTCCTTCGCATTCGATGCAGTGAGCTCCGGCACGATCGGCAGCCAGACCGACTTCATCCAATTCAGGACCCTCCTGTAGTCTCGCATATCACGAGGCGACAGCCCAGTGTAGTAAGTAGGCTTGCCGTCTCTGCTGACTAGCAGTCTAGGCCAAGTGCTGATCTTGAAGCGGGCGTTCATCGCGGGATCGTTGGTTTTCACCAGTTTGGCATGTCCGACCAAGCTCAACACGAGTCGGTCAAGAGCGGCGAAGTCTTCACTGGTGGTGGCCTGGTCATAGAAGTAGACGAAGATGACTTCTTCCTTCTTCTCCAATTCCTCGAACGAAGCGGCATCAACGTTCATGATACCATCTGCCACGGATACTGCTTTGTTGGCGAAGCTAATCAAATCTCCCAAACCACGAAGGCCATCGTATTCAATTCGTTCGCCGCCACGGAAGAAGAGCAGTGTTGGGTAGCCACGGACCTTGGCGTCCTTGCATAATCGCTTCTCCGCGTCGCAATTGACCTCTCCAATATTGAGACGTCCTTGCATTTGGCGTGCCATGCTTTGCCAGTTGGGTGCCATGGACTGGCAGTGGTGGCACCAGGGAGCGTAGAACTTGATGAACCACGGATCGAGGGTGGTGGTGACCATTCGTTGAAAGTTCTCCCCCGTAAGACGCATTGATCTGCCCGCAGGATTGGGTGTCTCCTTGGCCACTTCTGCGATGCGTGTTCCACTCAAGGTCACCTTCGCTTTAGATGGAGCGTCTGCTTTGTCCTCCAGAGGTAGAGGCAGCGGTGCGGGCGCGGGCTGCGCTGGCGCCTCTTTCGCGCCGACCTTGGGTAAAATCGGACCTCCGTTAGGTCTTGACCCTGGCTTGATGGTCTCCAGTATCGACTCAACCCACTTGCTCATCTCGGACAGATCCTTCTGCCCACTCCTCTTCTCCACTTCCACACCGTTCTTGTACAATATTACCGTAGGAAACGACCCGATACCTTTATCCGAGCACGCATCTCCGTTTGCGACGCAGTCCACTTTCGCAAAGTTGAAATTATAATACCTCCTGAAACTGTTCAGGTCGTTGTGTACCTCCCCCGATCCCGGTGATTGAGGGACAGGCTCTGATGTGTAGTAGAATTCGTACATGGTCTGCCATATCGGGGCGAATGCTATGCAGTGGTGGCAGTACGGGCTGAAGAACTCGACGAACCAGTAGCCGTCCTTGATCGTTGCGTCGATCGTGTCGCCAGTGAGCATCTGTATGGCAGGCACTGTTTTGCCATTGAATACGGTATCTTTCGGCGCATCATCGTCGGAGTCGCCTGCTCGCTTCGCTAATCGGCTGGGCAGTCCATCCTCTCCTTGTCCTCCTGAAGGCGGTGGTGCTGTCGCGTAGGCTAGCAAGGGCAGCACAAGCCATGACAGTATCGAGGAGGATCGCATTGTGAGGTCGTCGGTGGTTTGGGAGGGCTCAAGGCCCGTCCGAGTGGATTGGCGACTTCAGCGAGACGCTTATGTCCGGCTGACGTCTTTGTTGGTTGGAGTAGGTAGTAGTGTTGGTGGCAGTCTCGTGGTCCCTTGGATTCAACAGCCAATCGGAACACTGACTGACTGACGGACTGATTGGAACTCACAGTCGCAAGAGCTGCCACCAAACACACGTACGATTGCCTGAGCACAACACCGCCAATCATGAGGTATGTACAGCAGCAGTCTAGCAGTGTTCTTTACTGTGCGACAACACACGTCCGTTTGCGACTACTCCACCACGGCCACCACTGCACTAGGCGAACAGCTTCGACCCAGCATGACGAAAGCATTGGCACACAGCATACTGATCATACACCACCGATAGGGCCGCATCGAGACTCCTCGCCTCTGTCCAGAGGGGCGCCAATTTCCTCGAAGCCGGCACACCCACCGGCCTCACAGGCGTGACGGCCCACGCCTCCCCGCGAACAACCCTCCTCTACACCTACCACACCACGCTCGAAAAGCTAAAACAATTCCCCGAGCACTCCGTCTACCGCCAATCCGTCGAAGCTCTCACCAAACACCGCATGCAAATCGTCGAGCAAGTGAAGCCCTCCGGCCTCGAAGAATGGCAGAAACGCGTCCAGGCTGTTGCAGACTCCCGGCCAGATGCCTTCAAGACGGTGCCCATCGTCACACCCTCTGGTAACAAGGAGGTGAATATCGTGTGGAAAGCTGCGGCGCTTCAGGCGGCGAAGAAGAGGACGGATGAGTGGGATGACGAGGTGGTGGGGAAGCCGCACGAGGAAGGGATCAGGACGGAGGAGGAGAGGGCTTATATGGCAAAGGAGATTGCACGGGATCCAACAGAGGAGCAGAGGCAGATTCCGAGGATTGAGAGTGAGCCGCCGTTGAGCTTGGAGCAGATAAATGAGATTGAGAATAAGATTGGGGCCGGACTGATTGAAGAGGTCATTATGGTGGCGGAGGGTGAGAGTAAGCTTTGCGATACATTGTTGGAGGCGCAGGTGTAAGTCGTCATGTGCGCGGATTGGTGGATGCAGGGTGTCATGCTAACATTTTGACAGATGGGAGGACCTCGAAGAGAAGCCACAGGAAGGCCAGTGGGCGTACCATGAGCGGGATACTTTCACGCAGGGAACCCAAGCGCCCCCGAAGAAGTAGAATGTGTATGCTGCCGCGCTGTCAAAGCTGACATAGAGATGCGCCGTGTACATATGTAAAAGATACCAATTACGTTCAGATCACGGCACTGCTCTTTCTGAGCCTTTCGACGAAGGCTATGTCTGTAATCGTTGATGTTGACATTAATTCCCATGTCGGTGGTCGAGGACTTTGTACCTCACAATCCAATCAAGAACTGGTACAGCATGCCCTGCAGGGCGCCAGCCCTGACTTTCGACACAAATCGCGTCAACCTTCGCAATAATGCAACAGCAGCCAGCTTGAGGTCTTCGCAACTATTTCTTCACATTCCGAAGAAGTCAACGAGCATTGTCCACAGAGCAAGGTCTCCAGAAGATGTAGGAACGAAAGCACCGAACGATTACATTAGTCACCTCAGCTTCATGCAGCGCGAGAAATCTTCGAAGCACACAGCACCCCCCATCAATGAAGCGAGCATCACAAGCACGGTCTTGTACACCTCTCTAGAGAGCCGAAAGCGCGCCCAATTCAAGAGTTTCTCTACCCCTATACAGACCGAACATACACCACCGTCCTACCAATCCCCTTTCCCATCCTTCCCACCAAACATAGAAAAGGCAGAACCAGGGCGAGTCTTGACTCCGCTCCTCCCGTGGCTTCTTCTGGACAGGGAGAGGGAAGGAGGACTGGACTTGGAAGAGAACTTCTTCAGTACAACGGTGTCATTGTAGAGAAGTCCTTGTCTACACTTATACAGCTACCGCCTCTGTGACTTCGATGACTCTATTGTCCTTGTAAAATCTCTTATATCGACTTAGTCTCTTCCTCCTATTACTCTCTTCCTCTCTATAGTTTCTCTCACTTCCAAGTACTTACGGTATATGAATAAACCTATAGCGTTCTCCCCGTCCATGTCCACACGATATGGTGGATTCTGTGGTTATCTGGCTTTCACTTGCTATATAGTCTTGGTTCTACATCGCGTCCTTGTCAATGTTTGCAAGACACATCTTGCAGTTGCTCTGCTCCGATACTACGATCCATCCTTACCCTGCACTACATATCTAGGCAAGAGATCCTGCTTGATCTCAGGTTCGTGCGACACGATACGGCCGCGCAGTCTTTGGTACATCTTTTCGACGGGAGGGTGTGGCTATAGGCCATTTTGCATCTTCTTCACGTCACCCGGACCGACCGCTCGCCCCGTATGACCCCCGGTTTCAGGCGCTATCGACAGGATAGCGTCTTCGGTGCGCATACTAGCCATCCCATTGAGGAATTTATGCGTAAATTTGGATGCGTCTGCAGCGCATGTGTGGCTTGCTATCACCGACCACCCATTATAGTTGAACGCGGTCTCGCAAGAACTGGCAATAGTATTGGCAGAACTCCAGCCAAAGCTGGTGATAAAGTTTATTGCCGCCGAGCGCTGGTCTACGCGTGGAAGCAGATACTCTGGCTTGAACATGCGGGAGCATAGCTGCGCAGCGAGGCTGCAGCAATTCCCGGAAGATGGTGCGCGTCGCGCTCTGCCTAGATAAATCTATATGGTGTTCTCTATCAGTTGTTTTGAGACGTCGCTCAATGTTCAGTCTGACAACAAACTTTTTCACCAACCTTCGGCTGCCTGCGTTAGCATCCATGAGCGGGGGACATGCAGTAGAACGTACGATGTGAAGTGAGAGAAGGCAGAAGTTTGCGTGATTAACCTTTGGTATCTGTGGAGTAGTCATTCTTCTCTGACCGTCTGCCTTAGGAAGGGCCACGTTCATGATCGTGCGCCAGCTCAGCGTGCACCTGACGGATGCAAGCATATCTTTGCCCTTCTTGGTGATCCTTGTTTCCTGCCGCAACACATCCTTCGACGAAAGAATTCCACAGTTAGAACCCCACCAACACCTATCGTACATCATCTGCGCGTCAAAAGAGACACAACGGCCAGTTCGGAACCAAGAAGATCAAAAGATTTCTTGACAAACAACATCAAGACCTGGACCAAGGGATGATAGCTGTGAGCATGCCGCGGAGTGATGTGAGATTATTATCATACCAATGCTGGACGTGCGCGTGATGTTCAGCGGTGGAGGGAGATGTCGTTGTGCCCAGCTTGGCGAAAGCGGCTAGTGCGGCTAAATTGGGAAATTTCCGCTCCACGCCATGTGAAAGAGAAAACGGATCACTATTGCCAAACTGTAGAATACCGCATTGCGAAGCAGAAGTACATGTTTCAACTTCAATAGATCGTAGCTCAATCATGATTGATCACATCGACTTAAACTAAAGTCCACGAGCAAGACCAAGAAGGAGGCTGGCGTTAGTCAGCTTGGAGCCCTGAGAAATTTTCACCAAGCTTCCCATACGCCCGCGAGGCAAATTATGAGCTGATATAATGAGCTAGGATTGTCGTGGGCATATCACAACCATATATTGGACGTGTGGTCTAGTGGTAGTAAGTTTCTCACTTGATCGATCGGTCTGCGACCCTGTCTAACAGTTTATCCAGTGACGCTTCCTTCACAGAGCACCTGCTATTCGGAATAGGTCCCGGGTTCGAGCCCCGGCATGTCCTTTTTGCTCTCGTGAGTCTTCCCGTTCGTATGGTGGTGGTTTAAAACCGATTGCATCGATCAACATGATTTTTTCGACGAGATAGGATATATGTTTCTGGAAACTTCTTTTGGCTCTAAACTTGCTGATAAAGCTGTTCTCCTGATTCTGCTGCGTGCAACGAGCTATCAACGACATATCTACAACTTATACAACATGAGTTGCTATGTCTCGACGATGGAAAATGTGAATTGTGATTCGGCTTGTGGGAGCCTTGGCAGATTTGTACACCTCGGGCCGACAACGACGATGGCAGTGAAGTCAGACCGACAGTAAGTTTGGCAACAATGTAGACATCTTTGTCGCAGGGCCAAGAATGCTAAGGATAGGGACGAGGGACATACGGCAGATCATTTGCTTGAGCAAAGTTGGCATTCAATGCATCTGTCTTACTGCCTCCACTGTGTAATCCACAGCAGAACGCACGGGTATCGAGTCTATCAATGTACAGTCTCGCTACAATCCCCAGACTACGGCTTGGAGCGTTCAGTCCTGGCCATAATCGCAGCAACCCTTCCTATCAACCCATACTACATCGCACTTACAGCAGTGGGTTGGACCGGTATTCCGGCACATCGCCATTCGCCCCAGGCTTACCCTTCTTAACTTCACTGTCGCCCTCGACCCCATTAGGTACATCCTGCTCGTGCTCTGCGAGGAACTTCTCGGCCTCAAGAGCGGCCATGCAGCCAGAACCTAGTATCATGTCAGCATTGATCAACAGCTATTCACCATCTTCACCCACCTGCTGAAGTAACGGCCTGGCGGTACTTCTTATCCTGCACATCACCCGCAGCAAATACACCCGGTACATTCGTCTCTGTCGTGCCCGGGTTGGTGATCAAATAGCCATCCTCATCCATCTTCAGCTGTCCCTTGAAGAGCTGCGTCGCCGGATCATGACCAACAGCATAGAACAGTCCATTTGCTGGAATTTCCTCCTGCTCGCCTGTCTTGTTGTTCTTGATCACCAGGCTCTTCATCAAGCCCTTCGCACCTTCGTCACCCTTGATCTCCACACCCTGCGAGTTCCACCTCACCTCGACTTTCGGGTGCGTTGTCAATCGTCGAGCATTGGTCTTGCTTGCACGAAGCTGGTCCCTCCTCACCAGGACTGTAACCTTCGATGCCTTCTTTGTGAGATAGAGTGCCTCCTCGACTGCACTATCACCACCTCCAATCACGACCAGTGGCTTCTCCCTGAATATCGGTAGCGATCCATCACAGACCGCACACGCTGACACTCCGTTGCCCCAGTACTTATCCTCTCCAGGAAGTCCCAACCTCCTCGCCTTCGCCCCGGTAGCAATAATCAGACTGTCGGCTGTATGCGTCTCCTCCTCAAGCGTCTCCTCATCTCCCATAGGGTTCAACCAAAACTTGAACGGCCTCGACGACAAGTCAACCTTCCCCACTGTCTGCGTCACAATCTCCGTCCCGCACTCCTCGCTCTGCTCCCGCATCTGGTCCATCAACGTCGTGCCCTTGATCATCTTGAACCCTGGGAAGTTCTCGACCTCATCAGTAGTTGTAAGCTGCCCTCCCGCCGCAATTCCAAGCGCGAGGAAGCCTTCATACATGACAGGCTTAAGATCCGCGCGGGCGGTATAGATGGCGGCGGTGTGGCCTGCTGGGCCGGAGCCGATGATTACCACTTTGGAATGCATCTTGCGAGACTGCTGAAGGGTAGAGAGGATTGGGTTCGAAGTCGAGGCGATTGCAGATTCAGGATGGTAGAGGGTACCTGCCGCTGCGAGGGGGATACCGATACCAGAGCGGAGAGGTTTGAAGCCTGCACGGCGAAAGGCGTTGGCGAACACTTTGGCTGTATGTAAGGATGTTGTTGTGGTGTGGTTGAGATGTTGGTGGTGGGGTGGATTCGAGGGTGGGAGGATTGAAGATTTATGCTTTAAGAGGTACTGCGCACATGTGGGACGGTGTTCGGAGGGCTGGCGTAGGGACTGATATGGCGCAAGTGGATCTGAACGAGCTCACAAGTTTGTCACAGCGAGAAAAGTCCAGAAGAGCTGTTCCGACGAGACAGGCCTCGGAAGTTTGGCGGTGGCCGAAGCGCTCAGAACCGAAACTACGACAAATTCATGAATTTATAAAAAGACCAATTAATACATTTATTAATAGAGCCCTATTATGTAGCGCTATAGACCAGTCACGTAACAATTTTGTATACATCAAGTACTCGTCTATATTATAGGTAGTAAATAGTATATAGCTTATATAGCAAATATATTTTATCCTAAAAATAGATGATTATTATTAGAGGAAATATAGCGAATGTATAATATTGCGAAGTACGTAAAGTCCGGGTTATATATTATATAGTACGCCTAACACTTTTAAGTCCTAGAATCTAAAAAATTCAATTCTTAATTTGTAATTAAAATTTAGTTAGGACGAGTACATTCGTACCTATACTAGACTCTATGTACTCTAGAATCTCGTACTTTAAGCGTCTTTTAAAGACGACGACGATGTGTACGCCTAGAATAAGTATCTATATATTTTACGTACTAATAGTACGTACTTATACGAGATATTATACGAAGTAATAGCCTAGCAATCGCGTATAGCGATCTCTACGACTACTATATCAATATCATAATCTTATCAACTCATAGACTTATAAATTTGTCGTAGTATTAGTTTTGAACGTTTAGGCTAACCGCCATTTGGCCGCTTAGGAATCCGGTGGTCTGGATCGATGAGATGACTGCTATAACGTTTCGCTAGTGTGGCTGCCATGCACAAAGATCGTCCTTCTTGATGCCCCTTTCACACCTCAGCTCGCTATCATCCTCTCCGTTATGATAAACTCCTCTCCTTCGTTACCCTCGTTTATGTGCGAGCCGTTCTGCAAAGCGGATGCCATTGGGACTGATAGATGTCGATAGTCGCTAAGAGAGAGACTTAGGGGTCGGGACGTCTCTGTTTGATGGCTGTGTGGTGGCGTTGACGGGCTACTGAGGCAGATGTGTATCGGTCGAGTGGTATAGTGTCAATAGGCAAGGGCATGCAAGTCGCAGTCGAACAATGTGACAATGTAGGAATGTTGTGTCGTGGCGAAGCGGATATTAGACAAAGAACAATATTAAGGCCTCGAAGCTCGCCACCTCCCGACTCACCTTAACGGCTATATGACGGACGTGATGCTTCATTTTGAACATGGCAACGTCTTCGGAAAGGCTTCGAATATGTGAGCACGTGTCTATGACTACAACCTCACAAGCGAACGGTCCTCCAGTCTACATCTATCCCTCCTCGCCCACTATTCCAGCTCCCGACCCCCGATACCATGAACCTACACCTCCTTCGACTTCCAAAAATTCAGTGCTCTCCGTCCTCATCTTCGTCTGAAGCTCCAACTCCGGCGGCATCGTAACCATATTCTCAACCTCGACATTCTTCGGTCTCCGATACCCTGGCTCAGACTTCCACTTATACTTAATCAACAACAGAAATTACAGAATTTTCTTAATCTCATTCCTGGCGAAGAACCTCTCAGGACACGCATAACATCCATTCCCAAGGAGCATATTATCCGTACTCAATGCAACAAGCTGATGCTGGTTGTCATGACCCGGGAGACTCCGCAGCTTCAAGCGTCGGTGTGCCGCGAAGACCTCTAGAGAGGAGTAGATGGAGGCGTCGCCCGGCTGCTCGTCGGGACTCGGATCAGGGCACCGGCAGGGAGAATTGTGCCGTCGGGGAAGGTCATGGGTTGTACACGTAGCGGCCCGTGGTTGTGTGGGACATGCGGGAGGTGCGGGAGACTTCTTCAAGGAAGGAGTCGAGAAGTTTCATTTTGTAGAGGGAGGGGTTGGCCCAGCCGTAGGACCTGAGGGTGGAGATCATTTCTTGGCGGAGTTCGAGGACGAGGTTTGGATGTCCGCAGAGCTTGATGAGCTAGCGGGAGGTCATTTCTGGGTGGAGGCGTTAGCGATGAGGGTGCAATAGAGTGGCAGGTAGAGGGAAGGTTACCGGTGGTGGTATGGATTGCCGCTGGACTGAGATTTGATTGCTGTGCAGTGTAATCAATCGGTCGATCCTTCGCTTTCTGGTCTGACCATTTGAGTGCGTTGTTGTCCTTGCCACGGCTTGCGCCGTTGGAATCTTTTACGCCTACGGAACGGTTCTTAATGATGGGGACGATTAGGCTTCTAGACCTCGCGACTTGCCTGTGAAATACAACTTGTCAGCACGAATCACAGGTTTCCAGAAAGTCATCACTCACTTGCGAAGGCTGCGGCATCGTGGGATAAACCAATGAACCGCATGACTTAGTATGCTGGGCCACCTGTGCAAAGCTGTCGCCGCAACGAACGTATCAATCGTATTCTCCTTCGCAATCTCCAAACACTCCTTATTCGTTGTCAGCTCTGTAGCTATAAACACTCTAGTGGAAACCCTCGCCACCACATCACACTTTGTCGTCTTAATCTTATCCGTAATCTATTCCGAGCTGTCTCTACGACACTTGGCGATCGCGTGCCTAGCTTTATCGATAATCTCATCCGTAACGAGACCAAGACTTTGTGTCAGCTTGATCTAAACTATGTCTACCGTGAATCGTGTTAAGATCCTTCTTTCTTGCCGTCGAGTCCTGCGTAGCTTGAATAAAATTGGTTTGCGGTCAACTCGCCTAAAGAAAGGTGTTGATAGTTGCGAATCTCGTGTATGAAGCGGCTTGGTACGATGATCTTGTAGCCTAAGTCCACGGACACCTGCAGCTTAGAAGTCAGCATTGTCTTGCGCTACTATTAAACCCTCTTCCTTGTCTACACCTAAAAGAGACTATTGTGAGTTATTTCTTTCCCTTTAGCCAACAATCCCTTAGCATTTATAATCTATAAGAGTTTGAGGGGCGTAAGCAAGCCCTTCTTCTCGGGCTTGGCTACAGGGGACCCGGCATGTAGTTGATTGCCTGTTACAAAGTAGTAGACGAGTCCAAGGATCAGGACGCCTGCAACGGCTTGAAAGAGATAGGCCAGCTTGATAGCTGATCAAAGAGTTGATCTACATTAGCGAAGTTTTCAGGCTAGTATCGATAATCGTGTTCTTCAAAAACGCTGGGAAATGCAACTCCTTTCATTCGTATATAGTCCTCGAAAGCACCGAGTCGCGGTAAACGATACGCATCAGATGTCTATCCGTCGTCGTCATGTCCTCGATAGTGTCGGATCTGGTAACTCTTGCCGCCGCCAGAGATTGGCTACTGGCAGGATGACTACGGACGTGCGAGCGTCCAAAGCTGCAACGACTGACGTGACGCACTCCGTCTAAGCATTGTAGTGAAGCCGCATCGCTATGTGACTAGGCTTGGCATATTATGCCGGTCCCCATACTGGCCAGGTAGCGTTTCAGAGACGTTATGGCAAGAATCGGGCACCTGGACCGAGTTTGTGCACATATCCGCGGCTTCCTTTCGCTATATGCTACTTTGTGCATGCTGTTGGAGTGAATACTGCTCGTTCATCTTTTGAGAAGTTTTTCTGCAGTATCCCTAACATGAAGCATATGATGCTGTACCAGACGGGCCGTCAAGAAGTACAAGGAAGACTTGGAGGTTTCGCGATCCCGTCCGATGCTCTCAGGCTAGATCGCTCGCGGACATGGCATGTGGTACGGGGCAGGCAATGGTTTGCTTGCCTGCGACGTTGCAGGAGATCAGACAGTCATGCTGGCACGATTGCGCCGCAGCCAACCAGATGCAAGCTATATGCATATGACCCTGTCGGCTTCTGGACGACTCTCTGTAGCCCTCAGGTGATTGTATTGCAGTGCTGTCGAATTATGCTTGCTCAATACTACGAGGAGCCGTCGTGCCATATGTTGGGCTCGCTCACTTTCCTGGCATAAAGGTCGTTGTCCATTGATCGTTCGACGTAGATCGTTTCGGTATCTTTCAGTATCAATCGTGCGTTGTACGTTAAAGAGTAATATTGCGTCCATCAGTGGAGGCCTCGGCAGCGTGCAACAGGAACCATTACTATTGCGATGACCTCTTGGTGTTGCGGCTCCGGATTTCGCAGGACGAAGTCAAATGATACAGCCGCCGAACGCCACTCTGGTATTGTGGACCCACTTGAAGTACGAAATGCAAACGGAGAGCGCATAAGAGCGTTTAGGCTCCCTATCCTAACGTCGAGAGCATGCTGCGCTTACTCGCAGGATCTGATTACCGAAAAGAGAGCAAACCAAGTGGACCAATTGTTACGCACTCGACCGTGCCGTTAACTGGAAAATGATCGCCATGATGAAGTTTGGAAAGGAGTAGTGCTTTGCTGGCCCTGTGCCAACGAGTGAGTCGAGCATAAGGTCGTCAGTCACATAGGTCCGGTACGCTATCCTCGATGGCAAAGCCGGGCCCTCGTGAACCGGAGCTAGCTTAAGGCACATAGGTCTGTCATGCCGCTTGGTACCGTCAGAAAGCTGCAACGATTGCCGATAAGGAGTCCTCTGGAGTTTGTCGTATGACAGATGTGATCATCTCTGACCAGCGTGGTCTGTAAGAGCCTTTCATCGTGATCACGCGCAGAGTTAGCATGAGAATCTGGGGATGCTCAACAGTCTGCTTGCCACCTTCGATGTGCTGAACAATTTGATAGTACATGTGCCAAAGGTCACGTTCGGAATCGATCTCGCACAGGACCCCAATATCGAGTCTGGCTCGTCGCCGCAGCTTTGTTCTCTTGAGTTTGTGTGCTGTAGTTGCGTGGCATACGCCTGATGAGACACTGCACTTGTGGCGGCTACAGTCAAGCCGCGATGGAAAGAAATGCTAAAATCGTCGCTACCATTGTCAGGCTCTTCGCTGTCCGTGGCTCGTCTTGTCGATAAGCCAGTCCTTCGACCTAGACTGCTGTTTCGATCATCACGATACCGGAAAACATGCCACAGCAACCTGTAGACGCGGTTATAGGCCATCACCTTCATGCCGTAAAAAGTCACTTACCAGCGGATGATCCAGTTCTCCTCATAGTCTCCGTCTCTATCTAGACCCAGGTCGTACATGATTCTGGTGTCTTTACGTGCTTTGGTGTAAATTCTCAGCACTTCGGCATGCATAGCTGTTTCGTCAATCTGCCCAAATGTGTACGGAGGCTCGATGGTCAAATCGTTCTTGAGCTGCGGTATCAATGCGTCTCTGTTGGCCGTCATTCTGGTCCAGCCAAGGACAGCTTCCGTCTAGGAAGAAGTCAGCACTTGCAGCACGAGCGATAAGGCGGCTATAGTCGGCATTCGACTTACCTTCATCAATGAGTATAGGTGGCGATGCATCTTGTTGCCCTCATCCAGCCCAAGGCGGTCGAAGAATCTCGCTTTGGACTCGCTCTGGGCCAGATATCGCGCTGTGGGCGGCATGGTGATCTTGTGCCGGAGCAATGGAGAGACGTAGGATGTCGCCAGGTAGAATGAGTCAACAAGGACCTGTAGCGTCGATCATGGCCGCGGCGTGGGGGGTTAATGATAAGTCAGTCGTCGCTGAGTGGTGCTGCAACATAGTTATGGTGCAGTTGGCCCGATTCTCAGCGATGATCCTCGTCAGGAAGACGTCGATCCCCTTGTAGGTAGATCTTTCTCAAGTCACATCAGAGTTCTTCTATGCCGGGGCTGGAGACCTTGAATCTCACCCAAATCAAAGCCGCGCACAGCCTGGCAAGCGATATAGTTCGGAGCACGGCGGCCCAGACACGTGCAAAGGGGATGTGGTTGATTCATGGTATCTTAGCATGGCCTTGTTGTGGTAATCCGAAAAGTGGGCAGCCCGGATGCGGAAGGAAGAGGTTGTGTTATACTGTAGTCGCTGGCGTCTCGAGGGGGCTCGTAGCGGGCCGAAAAGACGGTCATATCCCAGCGAAGGGCAGGCCCCCCCTCCCCCCACCCCCCACCCCCCCACCCCCTCCCCCCAAATCGAATGCAAATGCCGGAGCGACAGGGCCGACTTGCTCTGCTATGCTGCTTTGGCTGCGGAGGAGAGAAGATGCGAAGGTTGCTACGCCAAGGCCACTCGATGGGGAAACTTGAGCCGACATAAGGAACCACATTGTCACCACCGTGCTTCGGTAAGATAGTATGGAAGTTTCTTATATGAAATACTCTAAAGAGGAGGATAATTTCAGGGATAATAGTATAGTGACGTATACTTGAGGTCAATTAAAGAGGTAGATTAGATCTATTAAGAGTAATTAATTAGATACACCCATCTTCTATAAAGATTATATTAATAGGGTACTATATCCTAAGTACTGGTGAGTATCTTATAATAGCCTAGCTACTACCCGCCTGTGGCACATCCTTTATCCGCAGACCGGCCTCGCATGCGACTAGATCTCGATGTGACTCGGATCCGAGCTTTGCGTTTGCATTGTTATGCTCGTTCCCGTGCCGTGTCAAAGAGTCCTATGACGACGGACTGTCAGCCTCCGCCTTAAGCTGAGATGCACAGACAGTTCGATAGTCCCCCGTCATGGGTCCTATCATGGGCACACTGGCTATAGGAGGATGGGAAACGTAAAGGCATGAGATGAGCCGGACTATATAATGCTACAGGTCAGGAGACTTGCGGCACGTTGACCACCCGACAACGACTTGGAATCACATCGTCCTGCTGTCTGAGGTGCAACAACATGTGCTACAGCAATCTCACTACGTGGGTACGTACTGTCAGCATGCTCAGCTCGTCATTCTCATCCCCAAGGATCTGTCCGGCTAAGCACAGTACAGGCGAAATGCGGCCACTATTGTATTCGCCGCGAGTACTGCACTGAAGCACTGGAAAGGACGCCGCCGTCGTACTGCCCTTCAGCGCTCGAGCCAAGCTTCACAGACATTCCTGAAGCGTATGGAGTATGTCCTGATCGTAACAAGCATCCTCCGACGCCTGGCCAGCCGCCCGTGTCTGCATGGAGTCTACGACTAGGTGTTACGACTACGAGCGGCCAAGGGAACGACTGGTATCGGAACCGTAACCAAGGACAAACATAGCAGCATATCGACAGCCTGTCGATCGAGTGTTCGACGCCCTCGGACAAAGTACTCGAGCTGTAGCAAGTGTGGATTGACCGTTATGGCTGCAAGACTGCGGCTAAGCTTACGACAGAAGCGCTTCACACAGTGCATCGGTGACAGGCGACTTGCCCCATCTGCAACCCAGACCCGAACAAGATGTGCAAAACTTCGCTGTTGTGAAGAACGCGGCATATACAAAGAAGCGAGGGAAAATCTGTCGAGGGAGTTTGGTCTGAACGTTGGCGGAGCCCCATACAGCGCATTCGTTTTACGGAAGATGGACATAGCAGAAGTACGCACAGCACAACAGCGAATTTTCACTGATCAAGATGGTGAATATCGAGGCGAGCGGTTCCGACAGATTTCGAATCGTTGCCATCACAGGATAGAATATAAAAGTATCGTCGAAGTTATGTGCGGCATCCGTCGATCTCGTCGAAGCGGTGAACATGCGAATCAAACATTTTCTCCCGCACACCACCAACTCGCTAGCAATTTCCATGCGACTGGTGCAACTCTTCTTCACCATTGTCGGACGCTTCAGGATCCGCATCCGCATGCGATGGCACCGCCTTTTTCCTTCGCCGAAGTTTGACAGGTTCTCTGCCGGGTCATCAGTCTGGGCAACAACCACAAACGGCCGACGAGGACTTACATCACACAAGGTTTCTGCGCCTTTCGACACTGCAGACAGCCGGCAATGCCAGGCTCGCAACGAATCTTCTTCTTCCGACATTCGGTACAGGCTGTGGACATGCGCTTCCTCGGCAGTTTCCGTTTCGTCAGTTCCCACATTGGATATACAAGGTCCTCTCGACCAGGAACCGAGAATCCTACCGGGTAGTCCGGTTGCGATTGAGGACCTGAGATTATACCGCAGTCCGTTCGATACATATATGTCGCAGGAAGAAGCTCTGGGACCACAGGACGTAAGTCTGACTCTCTATAGCCTGCTCGGGAATCGACCCGATGCACGTGGATGTCGTCGTTGTCGTGAGTTGGAGGCAGGCTATAGCCGTGCCTAGCTGCGCCGTTACCCGGCGACCACGAAGCGTTGTGACCGCCGACCACGCTAGCGCCAAAGCTTTCGCTATGAAAGGCAGGAGATGGTGGACTAGCCTGTCGAGTGTGCGGGAAGTTATGCAGGTGCACATCCTGCAGTGGAGGCAACTCCGACGTCCATGAGTCTGGCGTCGTTGGGACTGATGAGCTCAATGCTGGTGTCGCCGCATATCCGGAGGGACTTCGCAGGCTTAAGATAGGCTCGTGCTGCGTTGCTGGTAGCTGAGAAGATACTCCGTTCTCCGGATGATGATTCAAGATTCCAGCTATACTTGCTGATGCTGACCGGTCTTTTCTTGCACTAGGTGCTACAAGTAGCTTCGAGGCAAAGAGCTCACTCAAGCTAGGGAGTGATCGGGGCGGTGACGATGCTTGCGATGGCTGTCTCGTCACACGTCCGACTGGACGTCCTGCTTCTGACGACAATCTTGGGACTCGAGGGCTGATCTCTGTGACGGGGTCATAACGGGATCGCGGTGAATCGTGCATCGGCTGTTCTGGTCGTGCTTGGTTGGGATATGTAGGATCGTAGTACGTAGTCATGGTGTACATGAAGCACGAGTAGCAGTGTTTGTTGTTGGTGAAGGCTGTGGCACAAAGAGACACGCAGCACCCGAAAGGGCTTCAGCATGAGATAAGGTATATGACAGCGCAGCGATCGGAGGTATCCTGGCAACTTGGTCAACCATGCTGAACATGCGGCACGCCTCGCTGTACCGTGGCAGACTTTCACCACGGCGGGACGGAAGAAGGAACAGGAGTCGGCTCGACCACACGTGTGTATGTGGCAACACGCCTAGGCTGGCGTGTTGAATACATCCAGCAGAGAAGCTCTGCAGTGTGCTGCACGATCGACTGGTTGAAGCACAATCACCCAATCGGCTTGTCCGAGACAACCTCACCACAATTGAGACCTACATCACAATGCCAGTCCCGAAACCACGGGCAGACATAGTGGATGAGACCATACGGCCCCAAACCATTGACAGCTTTGCTGAACGTTATCGGCCTCAAGATGCTCACGGAAGCCGCCACATGTAGCTTCGCGGGATGGGGATGTGTCAGATTGGTCCTTCACAAGACATTGAAAGCTCGCGCCTTGGCATCAACCAGAAGTCAGGCACGGTCCAATCTTGAGGCTGAACATGCGAAGGATCATGGTTCAAGGCGCCTGGCGAACGGAGTCTCCGCAATGTCGGAAGGATCTATCCAATCAACAGTACGGGACTGCATCGGTACCGACCTGGGGCTTCGTCTAAGATTACGGCGTGAGCTAGGCCTTTTCCCAAACAGATACCTCGCGAGAGTAATCTGAGACCTTCCTCGATCCCCACCTCGATACCATCTGCACTACTGCAGCTGGATGTCGCAAGAATTTCAAGGCTTTCGACTCGCATGTACGTCTTGCTTGTTGCGCAACTGGAGTCGATTGCATCCGAACTATGATGGAGGCGTCACCTCGGAGAGGTGAGTCCGCCTAGTCCGTTGTATGGAAAGACCGCCGGATCAGGCCTCCCGGCTCCGCGAGGACGTGCCCTGCATCACAAAAGTGCGCTTGCTGTGCAGGATCTGGATGATATCAACCAGAGTTTACACCTCCGATCGTCTTCCAGTGGTTCTTGACATTTGTCGAGAAACATCTGGACAGTCAGGCCCACCTCAAACCTTCATTTCTTTGATCACTAGAGTATTGGCCGCGCATGCTGAAGTATTTATGCAGTGAAGAACCTTGAAATGATGTATTCATCCCTAGCTGTGTAGGTGTACGTATCCGTAAGCAGGCAGGGTATTACTCGGGTGACGCCCTGGCGCGCTGTTGCTTCAACCATCGTATGAGCTTGCCGTGTGTCCCTTGGTTCCGGACTCTACAGATCGATGGTAGACATATTGCTTGCGCTCGGTGCGCGGAGTTCGGCTCCGGTCGAAACCATTCAAGTCCTCTCCGCCGAAGCATCAACCAGTCATGGACTCTGATTGCGACCGCACAACGTATAGCAGTGGGCGGGTCGGCAGCAGAATGCTGGTGACCTGTGTCTGCCAAGAGATCCAACCCAACCAAGGCCACTGCCATGTGGCAAGCCAGCACGCCGCACGGCTCAAAATGTCTTATCCAAAGCTTCACCTAGGCTTTCTGCCTCAGTCATTCCTCACGAACAGCTCCCACTCCGACACTGCAATGCGATAGTCTTTGAGCGAGTAAGCAGTGAATAACTCCTGTCGACATAAGGCAGACTATCGAATACAAGGTCTCATCGTCCGCCATGCTACCAGAGATTTCAGAAACGCTTGGCTCAAAGAACAGCGAAGGTGTATGCTTCCAGCTCGTGCAGCATACTATCGCGCCCACTTCTTCTACGGTACGATATCGGAATGCTTGACAGTTCCCCTGAGATATTCACGCACGTCGCTTCCGGACATGTGCTCCTCTGGCCTAGTATCTGTGAGTGCGCCCGTCATCGGAAAATAAGAGAACTCATAAGGGCCGAGCCAGTTGTTGGTCTGGGGGCCAAAATACATTCGCTCTGCCGCCCAGCATCCACCTACAGAGCCTGCGCTGTCAAGTATTCTGATCGTCGCTCTTGGGAACACTTCATGGTAAGTTTTGACCATGCAGATGCCGTTCCAACCCGCTCCTATGATCACGAGACCGATGCAGCTGGCGAGATTCATGTTGCTCGTCGAGACTACACTAAATCACATTGATGATCAGCTTCGAGATGTCTCCTTGTGGGAAAGCAAAATTATGTACCTGCTCATGCGGCCGGCTCGAAGTATCTCAGTATCTCCGAACGTCCCAGCGTAGACAGTCAGGGTGATGGATATAGCCAGGCGATGACACGCAGACGTGCTTCCAGAAGGACAAGCGGGCAAAGTCAGCCATGACAAGAGATCTCGGCAGCAGGCATCGTGTTCCACGACATGGCACTATGTTAATACTACGCACCTGTACCTGCACACGTGAGCTGATAGCATATAACATCGTGCCTTCACGCGATGCATGCTCATGCCCAATGTCAGCCGAATGCACCCGGAAGCATCCACCACGTTAGTATGGGTCGATGCAGATTCGCAGATTCAGCTCTGTCGGCCCATTCTGCTACATATAGTCTCTTACATTGTTGCACCACCCCGAATGTGGGAGCATCTTCCTTCGCTCAAACTAGGTCGAAATAAGGAGAAGGGGCGCCGTGCTCGCAATAGTTCCAGCAAATCCGTGCTCTGGCATTGAGATGTAGGGGAGCGTCCCGCAAAGATCCTTGGCGCAGTCTTTGGCCTGCATTGCCACCGCGGCTGGGTCAATGTTGAGTTTCGGAAATGCTACGCGGACATTTAAAAGACGTTGCCAAAGTGAGGAAAAATAGATGAACACGTAGACAGGACTCGTCGCTGTGGCAAGCGTAGCGAATGAGTACGCCTCCAAGAACACTTCCGAGTTGACGATATTTCTGGACGTGCCGGAAGTTCTTTATGCTGACCATTCGTGGCGAGACCCAGCCTTGGACCTTCTGGCCAGTTTCGGATAGCTACTCGACCAAGTTGTACTCGAGGTTAGACATTTTGGTGAGCAACTGTCTTGGCAAGGCAGGACTGCCATGTCCCTTTCGTATAACTTGGTTGCCTTCCTCCAAAACTGCCGATCGACGTGACACTATTCGCGTTAGCTCCACGGCTGCGGTATGCCCGTTATCGATGGCGAACAGCCATTGTGGCGAAGAGAGGAATTTTGACTTCGCTCGACCAGCTGGAAGGTCATAGCATCCTGCCCAATGTTGTGTAGTATGGCTTTCGCGAAACGTGACTTGAAGCCATGCGGTTCACGATGCTTGAAGATATAATAGAGGCCGGCCATATGAAGTACCCGTACTTTGCCTTTACTTAGGACGAGATCAGCTAGTCATCCTGCAAACAAGCGCTTCGTGTAAGTCTCCGGAAATGGCACTATACATTTCGCATTGCGGGATGGTATGCATGGCTTCCAGGACCCCGCCATCGTGAAATGCTCCAGGTTGATCAAGTTCTGTCCGTAGAAGATTGAGAGGCACACAGTATTATTTTTGACCAGCCACGACCAGCTGCCGGTCGCGCGATTGTGTACCTAGGTGGGTCAGACTGAGGGCATCGCGAGCAGCATCGAGGACCTCTCGGGGCTCCGTGGCGAAAGGGGTCTGGGAGATATCCATTCATCTGGAACACCGAGGGACTGTAGTACGTATTGACCAGTGCGTCTCGGGAGTAGGTTCGACGAAAGTGTATACTGTTTGGGCTCGGAGCACGACAGCGCCAGCGCCTAGGCGTGCTCCGGTAGGGCATTCTCGTCCAGCTTATTCTTTGAGGTCCGGAGCTTCCATTTCCCTTCAACAGAGCAAGCCGAGTCGACAGGCGATGATACGCTGTTGAGCCACTGGCTTGTTGAACCTGCGGTCCGGGTGCTGCTCTCTCCAAGATCTCTCTGCAGAGGCTTCTTTCTGTTGCAGGTGTTCTTCGCGACCTGCGACCTTATGCGCCAGAGAGTATTGCGGTCATTGACACATTCCTACTGTATGAGTTCAGCTATACCACCGATTGGTGCCAAAGTGTTGGAAGCTGGACACTACGGGAGAGCTTTTTTGCCTGGATAATCAGACGTCTGCTGGGAAACTTTTTCTCAAGATCTCAAGGTTCAGATGAAACTGCAGATGGACAGCAGACCACGCCTCCGTTGCTCATTGTGGGTTTCACCAATTGCGTTCGTAAGCTGCCTTATCTCACGCAGCGTCGGTCAGAAGACTCAGGTTACTGTTGCAAATAGTTTTTTGACGAGTACAAGCTTCTAGATTGAAACGATAGGGTGGATTAGTAACCCTTATAAATTGCACATAGTGTGAAACTATCTAGCTACAGAAACAGTGTAATATAGGGTATATATACTAAGTCCTAACTAATATTATTACTAGTTACCTAATTTATAATACTCCCTTTAGGCTAACTCCTATAGAGGTAGCCTAATAAACTTAATATTACTATTATCTATATTAGAGTCTTAAAAACCTTTACTAGCCTTAGTTATTAGGTTTTAGCTATAAGTAAGTATAAGCTAAAGATAAGGATATCTATAGATCTACTTATATAAGAGATCTTTATAGACCTACTTTATATTTACTTTAACCTTTTATTTCCGCTTTTAGAAGTAGATAGAAGATTCTCTCGGCTTAATAAGGCTCTTACGGCTAGGTAGTAGCGTATAGGCCTTAAAGGTATATATAAAAGAAGTTAGTTCTTTACTAAGTAACTCTCTCTACTTTATACTACTTTAAACCTCTCTTACCTCCTTCTAGACTACTATATACCTCCTTATATATACTAATAACTACAATATATATATATAAAGCTTCTTAGAAAGCTTTAGTAAGGTATACTATATATATAATAATTTCTTAAGGGTATTTACTATCTTAGTAAATAGTATTATAGTAGACATTATTATATTTACTCCTATTAACTAAGGTAGTAGTATTTTAGTAGTAGATCTAGTTAAGGTAATAACTAGGATCCTCCTAAGCGTCCTCCTAGTAATAGTAGTAATGTCTACTAACTACCCTATGTAGGCCTGTCCGAGTTGTAGTAGTATGGAGCGGTGCTTACGTAAGCAGGGGTATTTGCCGGTCCCGGGACCGGGAATCAGGTCACGTAACGAGCAGCGCAGTAGCTAGATAAAACAAGAGGATTGGCGGACCCTAAATCCCTATACCCTCTACTCGCGAGGTATAAATTGAATTGTTGCCTTAATGCTACGCTTACAATGCTTAGCTGCGCAGTATATATCTTAACAGCTATACTAGGTCCTACTAGCTTGCCTAAATGTCTAATTAAACCTAAATGAAATTGGGGCAAGTTAGACCTAAGGGACCCCCCTCTAAACCTAAGGTTAACATAACCTATTAGTCGTTAATATATCCTCCCCCATTACGAACCTGTCCTTAGGTTCTAAGGCAGTAAGCCCGGGATTATAGGTAGCTTAGTTAGTCGCTGTAAGCTAAGGTGGTCTAGTAGTAGTATAGTAGCTCACCCTACTATTTAGCTTAACATATAAGATGTTAGGCAATTATAGGGCCTGCTAGCGACAGTTTATAAAGGTCGAAAGGATTTCTTTAATAGAGACCGTGATAGTAACATTAATAATCCGCGACTCGCGCCCGTCGCACTACGTTAACGTATACTACGAAACTAGCGAGGGATTAGGCAGCTATGTTAGCATCAATCGAACGGGTTAGATGGTCGAACAATGTAAACGCCATTTATAAGACAAGTGAGTGTTAGTACTAGTAACCTAATAAATCTAAAGACGAGTCTATCGCGTAGCTAGAAAGTAAGTTAAGGGAAGATAAGTGACCATAAGAAATAAGTAAGATCTAAGGACTAGAAGCACCCGTACCCGAAGCATTAACTAGAGTTAGAACTAGAATCATAACTAGAATTAGAACTAGAAACCTATAGGCTATAGCTATAGCCGGAAATTAACTAGAAACTAGGAGCCTATAAACCCGCACTAACCACTCAGTTCCACTCATTCTTACACAACTCCTTTGTCTAGACCTACTCGTTGTCGTAGCTAATACTAGTCTTACTAGACGCGTCCCTAAGTGGCTAGCTAGTAAAGTTCCTATAGTAGTTACGGAAGAAGCTCTTATTACGCCCTTCGCTTATGAAGCACATCTACTCGAGAGTAGTAACTAAGCTAAGCTACTTATCTATCAATTTTATAGCTCGGACGCGCTAATTATGCATCTTCTTATAGAAGAGCTCCGAGTCTAGGCGGACCGTAGCATTAAGCTACCTTCTAGCATTAAGGATAACTTCGTTATTGTTCTAAGACTTTAAACCCGCTAGGGCATTAGACAGGGGGCTAATGCTACTAAGGTGTACGGCCGTAGGGAAAGGATAGCTAGGTATAGGGCGTCGATACTTAAACCCTATAGCGCTCTTACTTAGCGTCTTAAAGTCACGATAGAGGTCCATTACCTAGTGCATGCTCTAGCTTCTCTAGAGTTTAAGATAATTATCGTCGCGGATCTCGATAAAGTAAGGGTTAATCTAACGTAGCGTCTTCTTATGTGCGGCCTACCTTATTAGAACGCCTATAGTAGTTACCCGCATTTACCTAGCGCTTATATCCTCTCTAAACTAGCTAATGCTGTTCTTACTTAGGTAATTCTAAACCCTAACCGAGAAGAAACGCTTAAATCGGCCGTCTTCTATATAGTCGTTAATCCGGCACTACTAGATAAACTCTATAGGATTCCCTTACTTATAAAAACCGTATAAAAACTCCGGCCTACTAGTGCCCTCTAAGTTAAGAGAGTATAGCATGTTAAGCTAGTTACTAGTCTAGTAGTTTTCAATTTTAAGGTTTAAGTCGACCCTAGCATACTGTACTATAGCGTTCGCATTACCCCCCTAATAAGCCCTATTAAAGCTAAAAATCGTAGGCCTAGGGAAGGAGATAAACCGAGTGTAGTATTAAGGGTATAGCGCCACTTATAAGAGCTATAGCCCGGGGTTTTGTCGTATGATCTATTAGCTTAGAGAATACTATATGTTCTAGTAGACGCCTCCGTTACTAACCTTATTCAATTCTCGTAGGTACTATTAGTACACGTTAAATTCTCGACTTATTATCTCTCTAACTGTTTTAACCCGCGGCGATAGTTTAGCGTTATTATACTAGTATAGTATGTTACTATTAATGTAGGTACCGGTACTATTAAGATCGGCTTAGTTAGCTTTATTAATGCTAAATTTGTCGAGGATCTAGTTATAGTTAGTATACGTAACGATGCTACTCGTAGTACTAACTTTGCCTCGAATACGGAGGTAGCTAAGCGGGTTAATAGTCTTCTAACTACGCTTATTAGGGCGAAACTACGACCTATTCTTTACCTTAATAGCTAAAAAACTCTTGCCTTTAAAGAGCTAGTCTTAGACCTTAAGCGTACGCTCACATAGGGTATTAGCGGTAATACCGGGATTCGTAACGAAGTAGAGGGCCTTATAGTAGAAATCTCGAATATACTAATCGCACATTATAGCGCTAACCTTACTATCCCTCTTAAGAACCTACGAGATAGTATATTCGAGTATCTTAAGGCCCGCTATCCGGTACTTAGGTAGCTAGTTAATGCTATCTATATTAATCGAGTTTCTAAACTTAATACTATAGTACCGCTTATTATAGGTGCAGTTAGCGCGCTTAATCCGGAGGGCCTCGTCTTCTTATAGGATCTAATCCTTAAAGACTAATACATCCCTAATTATAGCCGAAGGTAATATAGTAAGTATCGGATTACTATTCTTAGTTAGGGCCGGAGTAGATTATAGGGTGCTAACCGGTATACCTAGCGGACTGCCTTCGCGTATAGATGCGCCGTCTAGCGTTCGGTTAGGCGAGGATCGAGTAGGCGTAGTTATGCCCTTACCTATACTCTCGCCTATACGGAGCTACTTAAGTCGACTCGACTTACGACCGCCTCTTAATAGGACTATAGGCTAGGTAGAGGCTAGTAGAGTTAGCGTAGTACTCTTTACACGTCCTTTACCTTTACTACCCGGTAGTAGCTAAAGTGGCTAAGGCTATTACTAGCTAGATAGTTTAGGTTAATCTATACTATCCTCTAAGGACGCGGACTTCTTAGTAATAGTACCCTCTATAAAGTATAGAAGGCTATCCTTATAGACGGCTAGGCGGTGTCTTCTAATAATCTCCCTACTCCTAGCCGACTACGGATCAATGCTACGTGCTTTAGCCTCCCTATCGCACCGGGTAAGATTACTAGGCTCTAGAATTCGCTTACGGTCTATGCCCTTACGGCCGATCCTTATACGCTAGATTAATGCCCTCTAAATTCTACTAATAGCCCTACTATAGTCTAGGTACTTATTAATAAAGGCCGTAAACTAGCGGCGCCCGCTATTAGTACTACAAAGCTCGGAGATAACGCGTCGATTAAGAATCTTATTGTCTATCTACTGTAGCTAGTAGCGGGTAAGCGTAGCTCGAAGAGTCTTCTTACGGTTACGAATCTCTAAACCGGTCTTACGAATCTTACCGACGATAGGAAATAAGATATCGAGCTTCTTATTACTAAGGAATTCATCCTAGTAGCTCTTACCTATACCGCTCTTAACTTCCTAAAAAAATAGGTTAACTTAGACGGAGTAGTCTTTGAACACCTTCTCGAAGCCCTTATAGAAGTCATTTAACACCTTAACCCGCTTCTAAGGACTAAGCTCTCGGAATATAATATTAGCGGCGGACTTCGGCGTATTCGTGTTAGTAAGGACATACTTAACGTTATCCGGTAGGCGAAGGGACTCGAACAAGGTCTAAGGTAGGCGGGTAAGCTTAGTAATAGTACTATTAAGCGCTATACTCGAGCTAGCCGGGCGTAACGAAGGACTAGCTAAAGCTATAATAACTAGGATTCGCTAGTAGTAAGATCGTAAGAGCTAGCTATCTCGTAGTGCTACTCTAGAGTATTAGTAAGCTTTAAAAGCTTAGTATCGGGGTGGGGGCTTTAAAGAAGGTTAAGGTCGTAAAGAGAGAGGCTAAAGAACCGTCTAATGTATATAGTAGTAGATAGATGTGTTAGTAGTTCTAGTAATAGTATTAGTGTTTAAAGAAAAAGAGAGGAAGTAGTAGGTAGAGAGCTACGCTTAAGTATGCCTCTTAGCGTATGTCCCTATAACCGTTATAAGGTAGTAGCGCCGAGACCGGTCTTATAAGTAGTAAGAGCAGTACTATTAAGGTTACACTAAAGGTCCGATAACCCTACATATAACTAAAAACCAGTACTAGTAACCACCTAGGTAAGCATTCGGTAGGGGCATACTACGCTATTACGTAATCCAATTTACTAGTCCCGGGACCGGTAAATGTAACTCTACTAACTAAGGTCTAACTAAGGTAAGAACACCCTATAAAGTAAAGTCTAGATAACCGAATCGGCTTAATAAACTAAAGGGCATACGCAATACATGCCTAAGGGAAGTGAACTCCGTACGCTATTACTAACTAATTAGTTCTTAGCCTCGATCCTACTAAACTACAAAATTTCGGCTATAGAAAGGTTATAAGGCCTAACCTATAGCTTCTTAGATTCCGGTTTAGGATACGATCCCCTTTCGTTAACTCCTATAGGTAGTACGTCTTTGCCGGCGATAGGCTTAATCTCGTTCGAATTACTGCTATCTTCGCTATTAGCGACGCTATTAGCGACTTCTCCCTCCCCTATTACGAGATCGGTCCCATTATCTAAGTTTAGTACTCCTATGTTATCCGGGCGAAGCTCTAGAACTAGCTTAAGATTTTCCCGTACCTAAACACCCTTTATTAGCGTACTATTAAGTTCCTTAAGAATATAGGTACTAAATTCCCTAGAGACACTAGACACCCGATATGGACCTTACTATCGGTAACCGATCTTACGTAAGAAGTTATCCTTATATAGCTTATCGAACCTTATAATAAGGTCGCCCTTCTAGAAACTAATAAAGTTAACATTCCGGTAAGAATTAAAGTAGTCCTTACTAAGTTCTCTTAGTCGCTTCCTTCGAGTATATAGCTCTTCTAAACTAAGGTGTAAGGGGCGGGCCCCTGTTCCTTAGCATAGGCTACGCCTATGCGTTCGGATTACTTTCCGACACCTTTTCTTCGGATAGCGTATAACTTCCCCTTTCTTCTATATCGAACTTATTATAAACCTTATAGAACTTTAGTATATACGTCGTTTACCCGTAACATTAAGTTCGATCCATTCGAATTAGCTAGGCACCTACTATTAAAGAGACGGGATACGTAATAACGTCGCCGGGTAGCGAGAACCCTAGGACTAGTACCCTAAATAAAAACTTCTAACTTATGCTTTAGCAACTATACTAGCGATAGGAAGAGATGTAAGCCGAGTTAATTGTAACGCGCGCCGCTTTAAAAGAATTAGAAGACGCTCGACGTTAGTTAACACCTATAGTCTTGCTACTAGCTTATAATAAGACGACTACTAGTAACCTAATAAGATAGTTACTATAGACGCTAAACACCGCCGCGCCCTCGTCGCGTACCGGAGAAGAACCGTCGGGTCCTAGAGGTTAGAACCTACCGTCCTAGGACGGTAAGGTAGAGACATTCCGCGATTACTTCTTAAGGTTAAAGAGCTCTTTTAGGGTACGATCCGCCCTAAAGCCGACGCTCTCTAAGGAATTTTACTAGGATACGATTAACGATACCTTACTAGCGAGAGAGCGTACTAGGATACGGTACTTCTAGGATAAGGGAGACGGCAAACTTAGGAAGGACCCCGTTACTTTCTTTACGTAACTTAAGAAAGTCTTCGGTAATAGTAACGAGCGCGCTAAGGCTCTAGAGTAGCTTACTAAGATTAAATATACAAACGGTTAACCTTAGTACGACTACTAGATAAAATTCGACGGACTCCTACTAAGCGCCGGCGGAGAGAACTAGAGCGACAACGCGAAGATTAGTTACTTACGTAACACCTTCTCGAACCCCGTTCGGATGTATACGGCGGCTATGCCAAAAAAGGAGGACTACTACGAGTTTACGGGGGAGGTCGAACGGATTATAACTAACCTCGAGGACACGGACTAGTTTAAAATAGCCTATAAGAGGTAGAAGGATAATAATAAGGACTCTAGTATAACCGCTATAGTTACTACCCGTTCTTTTACGAGAGCGGCTAGTAACTAGGTTAATGCCGATAGTAACACTATTATAGTACTAACCCGGATAAGCGGAGGCCGCTCTAGAAGTCGTAGAGATCGGAAGGAGGATAAAGGGAGGTAGAGAGTAAAATAGGTAGATACCGCGGAGAGAGATCGTAGGCGCTAAGAATAGCTCTACTTCCGCTATAGAGCGAGCGGACATCGAGTGAAGGAATGCCCGTACGCCGTAGCAGTTAATCCTACTAGGATTAACGCGGCCTCGGTCGCGCCGATCCTAGAGGACGACGGGTTTAAGTCGGATCCCGGAGAGATAGGAAAAGACTAGCTCCTAGTCGAAAGCTAGAACTAGGAGATAAAGAAGCACTAGTAAAGGGGTAGAACGCAGTTAAGAGTTCTATAAATAGGAATCTTATATATACTAACGTACTCCTAAACGAAAGTTACGGAACGTTTACCCTTATCGATAAAGGATATATATGCTACGCTATAATTAACGGAGACTTAGCGAAAGGCCTCGGTCTTACGTATGTTAGTAACGAGAGCCGTAAGGCTATAGGGTTTACGAAGGCGATACGGAACTCGATCGAAGGAGTAGTCGCCTTCCGTATAGAAATTGCCGGGATCTACTAAGTAGTTTATGCTTATGTCGTGCCTAATCTAGACTTCCCTATAATCCTAGGGAACCCGTAGAAGGCGTACAATTAGATCTGGACCGCGCCTAAAAAGCGCCGGTACTACTATAGCTTAGTAAAGAAATAGGTAACCGAAGGGCGTAACTACGAAGAATACGAGTCGGGTAAGCGTTTCGCTACGATTGCCGCGGCAACCGTAGAAGATATTAAGAAAGCCCTTAGTAAGAAGGATCCGCCTACGCGAGGGGAACTTAAGAAGGGCTTGCCTCTAGAACTTTAGGATATGTTACCGTTATTTTCTACTAGGGAAGCTAATAAACTAGCTCTATACCGCGGCGACCTTAACTATAAGATCGAGATACGGACGAAGGCCGACGGAAGCCCGGAACTATTACCCTAGGGACCGCTCTATAGTATGTCGAAAGACGAGCTACTTGTCCTCCGGAAGTCGCTAACGGAGCTATAGCGTAAGGGTTACATTCGCCCTTCTACCTTAGAAGCGGCGGCTCCCGTCCTATTCGTAAAGAAGCCCGGGGGAGGACTTAGGTTCTACTACGATTATAGAGTACTAAACTCGATTACTAAGTAGGACCGTTACCCGCTTCTATTAATCCCGGAAACTATTCGGAACCTAACGGGCGCTAGATAGATTACGAAGGTTAACGTTATTACCGCATTCTATTACCTCCGGATAGCTCGAGGTAAAGAGTATAAGACGGCTTTTCGAACTAGATTCGGTCTATAGGAATAGCTAGTATTGTTAAGATGTAGCATCTTAAGGGGAGCTAAGAGTTAGGTTGTAATCTAATAGCCTAAGGCATCTACGATAACTTAGCTTATCGGAAGACACCTTCTCTCCCCTTTAGCTTAGATAGACATCTAACACAATTAACGCATTGGTTCCTAATATATTGCTGCATGCTCTATAGCTGTTAGCTAGTTAAAGATTAATCTCTTACTCTACTCCGCTACTAACTACGTATCCTATAAGGTCTTAACTTTACAGGTTATAAGCCCGGGTTTATGCAGGAGTAAGAGTAACCTATATTAGTACAGGTTACTTGTATCCCTTGCTATTATAGCAGAAAACATCTAGGAAGCAGAAGTCTACCCCATCTGTCCTATTAAGGAGCTTAGTTTAATACTAAGTAATAGGTAATCTAGAAAAGGACTCTATACGGCTTACTATAAGCTAATACCTTAAAGACACTCTATAGGCAGAACTACATCGAGATACTATTAAGAAGGACTTTAAGTAAGTCATTTAGAACTCTACTAGGAGAGATAGACCTATGTCCTAGCTCCGAGACTATACCGCTCTTTCTTTACCCTACTAAGTAGACCTTAGTATCTACACCTACGAACCTTACTATTCTACACTAAAAGCCTTAGCAGGACCTAAGCTACGACTTTAAAGCATATACACCTTATTTCATTACATTTAATTTATTATAGATTCACACTAAGAGAAAGGAGAAGAGAAGGGAAGCAAAATCCCAATTCTTAGGAGAGATAACTAGAAGAGATAGTTTAACCTTTAGAGATATAAGATAGAGAGCTAGTTAGCATTCTTTGCAATTAATAACCTATTAGAAGTGTTATTTAACAACATTAAGGGCAAGAACCTAAAACTCTAGGAAGAGACTAAGATTAAAGAGATTCTTAATACACTAACATAGACAAAACAAAATGCAGCTTACAGCTTTAGTATCCTAAGTAGGATTATAGAAGAAGATGAATTTAAGCTTAAGGGCTCTTACGAATCTAGAAAAGCTGCTAAGATATAGGTGCATCTCTAGAACAAGTATAGCTAGGTATTACTAACCTATGTATATAAGCTTATAAAACAGTTTATAAACTTTAAGATAAGTAAAGAGTTTACTATTAGATCTGCATAGGCACACCTAGTGTCTCTTAGAAGGAGGATTGCTAATGTTAACCTAGAGGGCTAGTACTATAGGAAAGCTAATATAAGAATGACCTAGCTTTTAAGCTTACTGCTACCTAACTACTATGTAGCTAGGGATACTATTATAGCTTAGCTAAAGATAGATCATAAAAGGACCTTAAAGATCCTTAAGGCTTAAGAGGCTAGATTAAATCCCTCTAAGGCTAAGTATAGTATAGCAGCTACCTAGGTTAGGCCCTTAGGTTAGGTAAGATCACTTTCCTACCTTCTCTATAAGAAGGACTATCTTATTAAGGACTGCCCTAGTCTCTCTAAGGCAAAGAAGGTCCTTAGATCTTATTCCTAAGCACTATCCTCCTAGAATGTAACATATATTAAGAAGAGAAGATCTCTACTACTATCTTTAAGAAGAACACTAAGAGAGAAGTCCTCTATAGAGGAACTTAAGAAAATAGTAAAGAAACTTAGCTCTAACATGCTATTACTCTAGAAGAACTAGGCCTAGTCTCCTTCCTCTAAAACAAGGAAGACTAGGAAAGGTTTCTCTACCTAAGAGCTACCTAACTTATGCAACTCATCCTAGAAGACAATGTCTAATAATAATGAGTATAATAAAGTAGCTTACTTAACTATAGAAGTCTAAGGCAAGTTCCCCTTATTAGAGTAGTTACTTAATTCTTATGCTATATCCTATATAACTAACTAGAACTGCCTCTTTAGATCTATAACTCCCTTAACAAAGAAGAAATGGATCAAAGTGGGAGGTAGGCATTTGTTAGCTACTTATATTAGGACTGTAGAGATAAGTAGGAGATCTAGTAGAAAAGTTGTTTTAGAAGATGTTTATAAGGGCACCTACTTAGGTAGTACGAAGTTATTAGACAAGCTATCTAAGAGGTGCGCGAGGCGCGAGAAGTTAATATATAAGCCGAGGCACGCGGGTCGGCCCGGGCCCGGTTACGTAACTTGCCACGTTTACTCGCTATACGGCTATAGGCCGTTATACTACCCCCCCTTTAAAACGGTCACTCCTGTGTGCCGTATTACCTATCACCTTGCTATAGGCGTGTGCGAACGCTATATTATCCTCTAATTTACTATTCATCGCGTCGTCGTCGTCTAGGCCCGCGCTATACGCTTCTACCGCTCTATCTCGGTCGCTAACTTAGCCTATATAGGATATATTACGCTGGCTGCAACGGTAAGTGAACTCCGCGAGAGAGCTCGTTACATCGGCTATTGCTTAGGTTACTAAAGAGCTACGGGGCCCTATATTAACTTACGCTAATAGAACCGTCGTAGTTACCGTGCTAAGGGAAGCTTAATGCCCGTTTCGCGTGTTACTCGCACCTTGCTAGTTATCGGTTACCTTTGTAGGCGCTATGCCTAGCGGGTCATTATCTTTATACGGGCCGTTACCTTCTACTAGAAGAGCCGTAGGCACCTATACGATTAATTTGCGTGGCCCTCCTACGGTTACTAGGTTAGACGTAATCATCGCAGCGCTAAGGGCGCCCGCGTTATTAGATAGTGCTTCCTCGTTCGTAATCCATCCTAGCGGTAGTGTAAAGCCGGCTAGTCTAGGGGCCGTAGGGTAGTTATAATGGAAGTTAGCGATAGAGGCGGCTACTATTACAATTATATTCTCTACGGGCTCCTAAGTTAGCTCATTGTTACCTACCCATTTTACATAGTACTTGTAGATCGGAACTTTTCCTCCGGCTAGAGCACGACCTAGCGGTAGCGATCTATACAAGTCGACGATCCTCTCTACATGCTATTCTTAGTAGGTCTTGCCTTCGTCATCCTCTACCTTAATTAGTAGTAGCGTAGGGACGACTTGTCCTATAACTAGATCGTAGGCTAGCCTTAGATAGTTAGCATAAAATCCGTTATAGAGGTTACTTAGAGAGTCTAGTAATGCGACCTTGTAGGTATCGTGTAGTAGAACTTCCTTAATAGTATATAGTCCTACATACTTATAATCCAGTTTCTTAGATAGTCTTATCGTGTACTAGTTCTTAGTGCTAATGTACACTATATCTCCAACCTTATATGCTAGGGCGATCGTTCTTCGGCGGTTAGCGTACTTAGCTTAGGTTATCTTGTGCCATCTACATTACATTACGGAGTTTAGCGCGAATCTCATTTATCCTAGCCCCGAATGCTATAGCTAATTGTGTATCGAGACGTTGCTTATATAGCATTAACTCGAGAGGGAGCATAACTTTAGTATCTAAGTACCTCGGGTTCTTGCCTATTGTTACTATAAATGGAGAGAAGCTAGTAGTTTTAGAAACATAATTATTCGCTATGAATTCTACTAATAGTAACTAGTCTGGCCAATCATCCTATACGTAGTTAATGTACGTCCGTAGGTACTTCTCTATGCCCTTATTCGTGATCTCGCTCTAGCCGTCGGTCTAAGGGTAATACCCTATAGAAAGCTTACGCTTAATGCCTAACAGTTAGTATAATCGTTTCTAGAATGCGGATAGCCACTAAGGTCCTCTATCGGTTACGATCGACTTAGGCAATCTATAACGGCTAAACACGTACTTAAGGTAAATAAAAGCAATATATTCGGCAGTTATAATTAGTACGGGGATTAGGTGTCGTTTCTTACTTAGACGGTCGGTAATAGTAAGGATGTTCTTATACTTTTGCCTATCGGTACTATAGTGTCCTTCGGGTAGATCGACTACGAAGTCTATCGTAATATCGTCCTATGTGTCGAGAGGCACTAGTAGTGGTGCTAGCAGTCTATGCTTAGTATCTTGTACTAGATTTACATTCGTGTATGTAGTACATCCTCTATAGAACTCGCGGATGAAACGTGTTATACCTAGCTAGATGTAGTAGCGCTTCAATAGGGTGTTAGTCTTAGTCTTACCTAGATGACCCGCGGCTAGGGCGTCGTGAAATGCTTTTACGATGCGAGTATACACCGTGTTGTCTTCGTCGTCTTCTACTAGCTCTAGGACATAGAGGCTATAACTACCTTCTCTATTCTTAACGTAGATTATGCTATCTATAGCTATCGCATGCTTAGAGTCGATCTTGTGCCTATAAAGTATCTTAACCTTATTACTAGCCGCTAGCTGTTACAAGGCTTCCTACGGCTCTTACTAGTCGTATAGGACTCGAATGTCGCGCTGTAGGTCGTCGTCTACGACGCTAGTAGCTTCTAATGCCGAAAGCTGTAGAACTCGACTTACTAAGAGCTTAGGTATAAACAACTCGGGACCTAAGAGCATACGGTTCTATTACGTGTGTCGCGGGTTATCTTCCCCTTCGCCCTTACGTATTACGTCTTATAACCGGCGGGTAAGACTGTCGGGCTTGCCTCCTTATACGCCTAGTCGATAGATGATTTTAAAGTGGAACTGTAATAAGAACTCTACCTAGCGTACTTAGCGCCTGTTTAGTTTCTTAGTAGTTATAAAATACTCGAGGTTCTTATAATCCGAATAGACAAGTACCGGCTTACCGCTTAGGTCGGCGAGGAAGTTTTTGCAGTCGCTATCTACGTAGTCGATGTCTCTAGCCGCTAGCTCTAGGCGCTATTCTTCGAAGGCCTTAATAATAGCTAAGAGCTCCTTATTATATATGTCGTAGTTACACTCCTACGGCGACATTTTCTTAGACAGGTAGGCTACTAGACGCAGTACTCCGTTATGGCGCTATAATAGAACCGCTATAGTAACGAAGTCTAATGCATCGGTTTCGAGGATAGTCTCTAGGCCGTGCTAAAACACTACTAACACTTCACCTTCGGCGTCTATAAAGGCCTTCTTTAGTTCTTTAAATGCAGCTTAGCATTCTAGAGTCTATAACTAAGGCACGTCCTTTTTCGTAAGGCGAGTTAACGGTAGTATTATCTTACTATAGTTCTTAATAAACCGCCGATAGAAGCCTACGAATCTATTAAAAGCTAGTACGTCTATTACATTGCGGGGAGTCTCCTATTCCTACACTGCTCTTACCTTCTCTAGGCACATAGAGATTCCATCTTTACCGATAATAAGGCCTAGGTATTTAGTTAACTAGGTGTGGAACTTACACTTCTTAATGTCTAGTTGCAACCCTACATCTCTACATCTACTAAGCACTTTCTTAACGTAGGTAACGTGCTCTTCGAGCGTGTCGCTAAATATAAGGATGTTATCTAGGTATGTAGATGCGAAGTCGTCTAGGAACTCTCTTAGGGTGTCATTTACGTAGGCTTAGAATGTCCCTAGGGCATTGTATAGTCCGAACGGCATAACTAGACATTCGAACTGCCTATAGCGGGTAGTGAACGCTATTATCCACTTATAGCCCTTCGCGATGCGGATGCGGTTAAATGCTACAATTATATCTAGCTTCGTAAACTACCTCTTACCTACGATCCGGTTTAAGGTATCTTACATTAGTAGAATGGGATACCTCGACTTAATGGTAAGAGCATTAAGGGCTCTATAATCTTCGCATACTCTTAATCTACCTCCTAGCTTCTTAATAATAAGGCATAGGGATGTAGCGTCGGCGCGACCTTTATTCCTCCGGATCTTACCTTAAGCGATTTGCTTATCTATCTAGTGCTTAATGATTTCGTCTTCTTACTTAGACATGCGGTATAGTCGCTTAAAGGGTAGCATAGCGCTAGGCTTCAGTTTAATTTTATAGTCGATACTAGGCCGATGTAGTAGGAGCTCTTCTAAAGCTTTCTTTAAGAAGCAGTCGACAAACTTATAGTAGGTTAGCATTAGGTAATCCCTAGGGTTTATCTCCTAGTCGTTAATCTTTATAAACTTGTCTACGTCTACTTAGGCATGTATCTTATATACTTATAGGGTTAGTGTAACGCGTTCTAATAGCGGCACGAACGTAGCGGCGCGTGCGTCTAGCCGTAAGATAGTCTTCTCGTCTAAAAGCATCTTATAAGTGCCGCTAGTAACCGTCCTTATATTGTGCGTAGTTATAGCGTATACGGTAAGCGGATCCGTCGATTATAGAGATTGCTCGACATTCGGATCGTAGATGTACATTAAGTGGACTTACGCTCCCTTTTGCTTAGCGAGGCGTATAAAGTATTCTACATTAACTTCCTTAATGTTAGCGGGCTTCGCCTTAAGACCCTCTACTTATTAAGCTACCGCTTCGGCGGTCGCTACTACTATAGTAGCTTTCGCTTCCTTTTCTTTAAGTCTCTTCGCGGCTCGGCGGGCTTTACCTAGGCCTCGAGTAGTTATGCGCTTAATAGTGTCTTCGCTATCGGCGGGTAGCGGTAGGCGGGCGTAGTACTAAGTAATATCGCCTTCTTCATCCTCCTCGACTGTTACTAGCCTATAGCTAGTGGCGGGCAGTTCTTTATATGTCTAAAGCGTGAGGACAGGGTTCTAATCTTAGTTATTCACTAACTAAACCTAGGCTAGTCTACTATCTACTAGGCAGTACTCCTTACAATAGTCCGAGTCGAGAGTCATTATGCCGGACTTATAGTGTAGTCCCGGCTAGTGCTTGTTATGCTAGGGGCGTCCTAGCATAATATCGTACTTAAGGTTAGTAAGCTAGCCTATAATGTTCTCGGTGTAGCCGTTAATATCTAGGGAGAACTTAGTCCGGTATTTAATTAGTTCCTTTACGGTAGACATGTCGGCTAAGCCTAGTACTAACGGGCTATCTAACTTAGTGAGTAGTAGTTTATTCTTTCGCGTATATACGATGTCAACGTATGTAGAGTTTGCTCTAATATTAAGAAATAAGAATGCATTCTTTCTATTCGCCTTATAAGGTACTACGAGGTGTAAGCCTATAATAGGGTTGTGTTCTACATGCACTATTCGTAAGGAATGGGGTCGTCCTATAGAGAGCGCCTTCACGCGGCGGACGACGTAAGTATCTTCGTTACGACGAAGAGAAACTAAGACTCTCTCCCTCGAAAAATACAAGCCTACTCGACTCGAAACAAGAAAAGACAGGTCGGACGAACCGAACGAACGAGATACGCTCAAAATCTACAAACAAGAACTCCGGAACTGCGAGAAGGGAAAGCGACGTACATAGCGTACACGTCGCTCGAACAACGAAGGCGCTGTCTACCTGTCGTCCCGGCAAACCACGTAAACTGCCGGCTGGAACCAAGAGAGGCGTTTAGGGGCGCAAACCACGTATACTGCACGGCTGGAACCAAGAGAGGCCGAGGGGGGGACGACAGCGAGGCCACTGCGACCGAGGAGCTACACTCGAGACCGGAGAACGCGACTGGATTGAAACAGAGGCAACGGGTGTTTCTTGGGATTTTGCTCGGTGCGTACGGGTACGGCCGGCTTGGCTTTTTAAAACAAGAACGAGACACGGGCGCAAAACTTGTCTCGCCCGGGGCAAGGCGACAAACCGCAATTCTCGACAAGACACGACTACCGGGTACGCGCGTACTACGCCGCAATATATTCGATTTACGGTTCGAATAGCGAGCGTTGCTCGCATCTTTTAAGGAGTTTTTACGTCCGGGGTACGACGGGGCTTTTCTCCTTCTCTCAAATTTTGGTCTCGTTCTCGAGACCCGTGTTGCATAGTCTTTGACTCAAATAGCACGTTAATGGAATAATCAATCAATCAAATCGTAAGGAATGGGATGATATCTTAAGATTACTCTCTAGAGCCTTATCCCTTGTTAACATGTTCGTATCTAGTCTACTAGTTGTTACGCTTAACGATTAGACTATGCTTTTTTCGACTAGGTAGTCGGGCGCGGTAGCATCTAGTAGGCCTAGAGCTTACACTCCTTATCGGTTAGCTTATAACCTAGCTTACGGCACTTCTTGCATAGTCTCTCCTTTATGTAGCGCTTAGTCTCTACGTCGTCTAAGAGTAGGAGGTTCTTAAACTCGGCTAGGCGAGTATCCTATAGGAGGCGGTTAACCTTACGACGGTTACTCGAGCCGCTAGAGCCTACTGCTAGTAGAGAGCCGTTGGACTTATCGTCTTTCTTAGCGGTAGACTTCTTCTTACTTAGGTAAAGAGTCTTGGCGACCTTAAAGTCCTCTTCGGCTTTAAACAAGGCGTTAACTGCCTCGTTAAGAGTCTTCGGGTTAGCTTACTAGTAGCGGATAAGGTAGCGGTAGTTCAGCTTACGCATTAGGTTGTCTATAGCGTCCTTACCCGTTATACGTATTAGGTTAGCGTAACGGCGCTACTCACGTGTTAGGAACCGCTGTACGTTATCCCAACTGGGCTTGGATCTTTGCAGTGATGTCTCTGACTCGTTGAGAAGGTAGTGGTCCCAAACAGTATATGGTGTATACTTGAAATGAGTTGAGCACGAGGCTCCTATCTACTTGCAAAAGAGCGTCGTCTATATAGTGCCGTGTCTTGGCGTGATCTTTCCTGCTCTCTCTGCTCTCTCTGCTCTCTCGAGAGAGCACCCGAGAGCACTGAGAGCACTCTGCATATCGGGTGCATCCGCTGGTCTGCTGGCATCGATTGGTTGGCTACGGGCTTCCCCAGACCGATCCGTAACAGAGGTGCGGACACGTCGCTACCGTACAACTTTTCGAAAGCGGCAATGTCGAGTTAGGTAAGCGACTTAAGCGTTACCCGATAGGTCTTCGCGACTTATGTCTCTTTAATTCCCGCCTCTTTACCTTTATCTGTCGCTACGTCGTCGGTGTAGTCTACTGCTACTATAGCTTCCTTACCTTCCTCCTCGATAATCTCGTCGTCGTGTAGGAAGTCGCTTAGGTTAAGGTATGCTTATAGTTCGGTAACTAGTTTACCGAGGTTAATTATCTTTTGCTAGAGGCGTTCTTATTCTTACTCTTACGTTGCATTACGACCTTAAGTCTATGTATTAAGCACCGACTCGCGTTAGACTACTAGTCGTAGCGCTAGTAGCAACTACCGGCCGCCGTTACCGCGTACTATTCTATTACCTTAGGCACGATAGGGTGTCGTGTTTTATTAACTAGGGACTTGTTAACTTAACTTAAGCACGATAGGTGTCGTGCTTAGTAACTTAACTTAGTGCGTTTACTATCGCACTTTTTTGCTTAGAGTCGCACCTAGCCTATAGACTTAACGCGCTTATCGCGTTACTTAATCTACCCTTCGTAGATCCCTCGTAGCTTATCTACGGAAAAGAATAGTCTAATAAAGTGTAAGGGCACCTACTTAGGTAGTACGAAGTTATTAGACAAGCTATCTAAGAGGTGCGCGAGGCGCGAGAAGTTGACACGGACAAGACAGCAACAGGGCGCAAACGTGTATTAGCCTTAGTATCGAGTAAGTTCTACGAAGAAGAGAAGTAAGAAGTCGCGAGAAGCGCGTGATAAGATCGGGCCCGAGGTCACGTGACACCGAAGTGCGTCTGTGCAAAGGTAAACCGTGACACCACCCCCCCTCTCAAACCGCCGTACGCCCTCGTACGCGTGAATCAATCGCAATGGGGTATATCCATCGCCATTACCCAATTCAATCCAATCCAATGTATATCTTGCCGCAGCAAGCCTTAAGCGAAGACAGTATCACACCGCAGTGTGCCTTGTGTCCACCAACTGTATATCAAGCCTCAGCTTGCCTCAAGTTGTATCTGCGAAGACAGTATCACACCGCAGTGTGCCTTGTGTCCACCAACTGTATATCAAGCCTCAGCTTGCCTCAAGTTGTATCTGCGAAGACAGTATCACACCGCAGTGTGCCTTGTGTCCACCAACTGTATATCAAGCCTCAGCTTGCCTCAAGTTGTATCTGCGAAGACAGTATCACACCGCAGTGTGCCTTGTGTCCACCAACTGTATATCAAGCCTCAGCTTGCCTCAAGTTGTATCTGCGAAGACAGTATCACACCGCAGTGTGCCTTGTGTCCACCAACTGTATATCAAGCCTCAGCTTGCCTCAAGTTGTATCTGCGAAGACAGTATCACACCGCAGTGTGCCTTGTGTCCACCAACTGTATATCAAGCCTCAGCTTGCCTCAAGTTGTATCTGCGAAGACAGTATCACACCGCAGTGTGCCTTGTGTCCACCAACTGTATATCAAGCCTCAGCTTGCCTCAAGTTGTATCTGCGCTCCGCCGGTGCTCCTCTTGCTGACGAGCCTGCTCAGCACCATCTCGGCCCTGAGTCTCGTCTTGTGTCTCTTGCGCCATCTTGCGCAGTCGTTCTACACCCTGGGTGTCGTCGAAATCCGGATTCCACTCTGACTCGTCTTCCACCTCACGTTGTCCTTCGGTTAGTGTGCCGTTCTGTCGTTGGCGCGCGTCGCGGAGGAACTTCTTCGTGAGTAGGTTAAGGTTCAGGTTGGGAATGAATTAGGATTCGTCTGCTCCGAGTGTCGTCTGGTTTGCGGCCATTCGGACTCGGTGTCGCACGCGCGTTTCTGTGCACACGTGGTCGGGGTGATCGCTTGCGGCGATCGAGCGCGGTAGAACTTAATGACACGGACAAGACAGCAACAGGGCGCAAACGTGTATTAGCCTTAGTATCGAGTAAGTTCTACGAAGAAGAGAAGTAAGAAGTCGCGAGAAGCGCGTGATAAGATCGGGCCCGAGGTCACGTGACACCGAAGTGCGTCTGTGCAAAGGTAAACCGTGACAGAAGTTAATATATAAGCCGAGGCACGCGGGTCGGCCCGGGCCCGATCACGTGACTTGCTACGTTTACTCGCTATGCGGCTATAGGCCGTTACAATGTTCTACTTATACCTAAGCTAGGGGTGAACCTAGTTTCTTAGAACTAGTTTAGTAAGCAGTTTAGTGTCTAACCTCCTTCATTTTCTCTTGTATCCCCCTCTAACTAAACTATTGTCTAGATAAGGCTCCTTAGGGTGGTTCTATTTATTAATAAGATTTCTCCTCTACTATAAGAAAGGGCACATCACTTATTATATACACCACTAATAGAGAATGCCTTTGTAACTGCTAAATTAGAGACTAACCTAAAACAGTAGGAGCTTTAGTATAGAAGATTTATACACTTTAGGAAGAACTTACTCTAGAATCTTTATAAGGTAACAGACTTGAAAGAACCTATTCCTATTCCTAGGGATAGCTTCTACTAGTGTAGAGTGTGTTTAATAGTAAAGATAAAGAAGTACAAAGGCAAAGTTACTAAGAGAAGACCTAAAAGACTTGCCCTTATATCTATTAATATATATAGTCTACTACTAACATTAAGGCTAGGGTTCAAATACTAGCTTAAGATTGTTAATAACTTCTCTAGAAAAAAGTAGACCTGTCCTCTTAAGAAAAGAGAAGATGCTCTAGTTGCTCTCTAGAACTAGAAGATTAAGGCAGAGAGGAAATTATTAGTATAGTTAAAAGCAGTTAGGCTTAATAATGCAAGGGAACTTATTGTATTAGTTAAGCAGTAGGAGAAGGATTTAGGAATTGGGCTAGAGTATACTAAGGCATATAACTCGCTCTAAAATAGACTAGTTAAAAGGTCAATATAAACCTTAGAAGACTCTATAAGGGCAATGCTTAAAGAGGCTAAGATGCTAATTAAATTCTAGCCTAAAGCACTAGAAGCCTAAACCTACATAAGGAACAAACTACTAAATAGTCTAGACTATAATAGGTTCAAGGTTTCACTAGATAAAGCCTTTAATAGTATTAAGCTAACTATTAACCATTTAAAGGTTTAGGGATGTAAAGCTATTATCTACATAGACATAAGATCCTAGCCTTAATAGGCAAGAAGTAATAAACTAATAAATAGAGGCAAAGAAGCAGTGTTTGTTAGATACGTTAAAAACATAGCTAAGGCCTAGCTCTTTTAGGAACTAGACATAAAAGCTATTAAATAACACACACGTGCAGACTTCTTTAAGGACTAACCTAGAGGTAATATAGATCTCAATGTTATAAAATTGAATCTATTAAGCAATGCACTAGCTAGGAGACCCTTAGGGAGGCTAAGGAAGGACATATCCTTAGAGTAACCTGTTCACTATTTAATTATTCAGTAGAGTAGCCTAGTAATAGCCTAGCTAAGAAAGCTATTTATGCAACTTCCCTAGCCTCTAAAGAATGTAGGGGAATTTTAGAAAATCGATAAGCTAATTAAGATAAGCTTACTAGATCTCTAGGAAAAGAATGTTACTAGGACACAAGTAACTACTCTTAGATCATTCCTTAGTAAGAGGAGGGCTACCTATAATGTTAAGGGCTATAAATAGAAATAGAAAGCCCTAAGATCTATAGTCCCTATACCTAAACTAGCTACTAAAGTAGGAGAAGCAATAGACCTCTTAGAGAACCTTGCTACTTACTACTAAGCTTTCTTTATAGCTATGCAATTAGTGGATAATTTAGTACTATAGGATAGTGAATTCCTAGAAGAAGTTAAGGAGATAGCCTTTATAGCAACTGTAGAAGTCATTACATACAAGTAAGAGATCCCAATTCCAAAGTCCTATAAGAATGCTATAAATAATAAGAAATAGGGACACCTTTAGAAGGAAGCAATCTAGAAGGAGCTAGATGCTCTATAGAGTAATAACACCTAGGAGAATGCTATTCTACTAAAAGGAGCAAACTTAGTTACGTTAAGATAGGTCTTTAATGTTAAAAGAAGCATTAGTAGAGCCATTAAAAAGTTTAAGGCTAGGCTAGTTGTAAGGGGCTTTTTATAGAAGTTTAGTATTAACTTTATAGAGACATTTGCGCCTATAGTTAGATAGGACACCCTTAGGGTGTTTATAGCTATTATGTGTAAGAAGGATCTCTATCTTTACTAAGTGGATATAAATAATGCGTTTATAGAAAGCACCCTCTATAAAGACATCTTTATATTACTACTACTAGGAGTTGAGCTTCCACTAAACATAGTGTTTAAGATCCTTAAAAGCTTATATAGACTTAAGCAAGCAGCTAGAGATTAGAATCAACTCTATATGTTAAAGCTTAGAGAGATTAGATTCACATAGTTAGAGGTAGATCTATACCTACTTATTTATAAGGAAAAAGAGATTATAATTCTTACATATATAGATAACATTCTAATTGCTGCACTAAAGTTAATAGATATTCTCTAGTTTAAAAGAGAACTTAGCAAAGTCTTTAAGATTAAAGATCTTAGTAAACCTAAAAAGATCCTTAGTATAAGAGTTACAAGGGATAGGAGGAGAGGAATCCTAAAACTTAACTAGGGACACTTTATTAGGGACAACCTTGCTAAGATAGGGATAAACTATAAGAAGGCAGCACCTATACACTTACCTATAGACAGCTATAAGGCTCTTAAACCTTTACGCTACATAGATAAGAGGTATAACAAGGTAGAGTACTAGAGTATTAATAGTATATAGATATAGCTAGCAATAATTACAAGGCTAGACATTGCTTTTGCCCTAGGAAGGATAAGCTTATTTATAAGTGACCTATCCACCTACTACATAAAGGCTTTAAAGAAGATTACAAGATATCTAAGGTTATATCCTAATCTTAGCCTTGTCTTCTCTAGGCATAGAGAAGGATGCCTAGTTAGATACTGTAACTCTAATTATGCAATAGATAAAGTAGACAGAGTCTCTATCCTTAGGTATGTCTTCTTCCTCTATAGGGTACTAGTCTCCTAGATAAGTAAGAAGTAAAAGTCTATAGCAACATCTATAATAGAAGCTAAATACATAGCTATAAATGCATATATAAAGCAATCCCAATTCCTAGCTTCACTACTAAGGGAGATAGACTGTCCGGAGTTAGTAGGAGACTGTTCCTATTAACTAAGGATCACTAGAAACTAGGAGACTATATTAAGCTTAAGACTAGTCTAATTAAGAGGTAACAACTAAGCTACCCTTACCCTAGTAAGGGATGCATATGTTTATAATAAGTTAAAGCACATTAACATTACCTACAATGCTATTAGGAAACTTTAGTAGAGAAGGCTTATTACTATTAAGTACACCCTAATATCTAAGATAGTTATAGATAGGTTCATAAAGCTAAAGACTAGTCTACACTTCTAGAGGTTTGTAAGCTAGCTTAACCTATTATAGAGGTCTAAATACTACTAATAGGAGAAGAGTAGACTATAACCTCCTATATAAGATAAGTAGGAGTGTTAAGATGTAGCATCTTAAGGGGAGCTAACAGTTAGGTTATGATCTAATAGCCTAAGGCATCTACAATAACTTAGCTTATCGGAAGACACCTTCTCTCCCCTTTAGCTTAGATAGACATCTAACACAATTAACGCATTAGTTCCTAATATATTGCTATATGCCCTATAGCTATTAGCTAGTTAAAGATTAATCTCTTACTCTACTCCGCTACTAACTACGTATCCTATAAGGTCTTAACTTTATAAGTATGCCCGTTTAGTTTATCCGGGGCCCCGTAATATTCTAGCGGTACATTAACAGTTTATTACGGGACTACCTAGACGACTTTGCCTCGGCCTACGCTAACGACGTCGTTATTTACTCCGACGGAACAAAAGAGGACTATTTCTAGAAGGTTCGTATCGTGCTCTAGAAGCTTTAGGACGGAGGCCTTTTCCTAGATCTAGGGAAGTATAAGTTCGTATAGAAGAAGGTTAAGTACCTTAGGTTCATTATATATGCCAACGGGATAGGAGTAGAACCCGACCCCGAAAAGGTAGTAGTAGTAAAGGACTAGAAGGTACTAGTTACCTAGAAGGAAGTGCGGCGGTTCTTAGGCTTCGCGAACTACTACCGAATGTTTATTCTAAACTATTTAAAGCTCGCCGAGCCCTTAACGTCGCTAACCGGCAAGAATAAGGTGTTTTCCTAGGGAGATCGTTAGGCTAATGCGTTTAAGACCCTAAATTGATTGATTATTCCATTAACGTGCTATTTGAGTCAAAGACTATGCAACACGGGTCTCGAGAACGAGACCAAAATTTGAGAGAAGGAGAAAAGCCCCGTCGTACCCCGGACGTAAAAACTCCTTAAAAGATGCGAGCAACGCTCGCTATTCGAACCGTAAATCGAATATATTGCGGCGTAGTACGCGCGTACCCGGTAGTCGTGTCTTGTCGAGAATTGCGGTTTGTCGCCTTGCCCCGGGCGAGACAAGTTTTGCGCCCGTGTCTCGTTCTTGTTTTAAAAAGCCAAGCCGGCCGTACCCGTACGCACCGAGCAAAATCCCAAGAAACACCCGTTGCCTCTGTTTCAATCCAGTCGCGTTCTCCGGTCTCGAGTGTAGCTCCTCGGTCGCAGTGGCCTCGCTGTCGTCCCCCCCTCGGCCTCTCTTGGTTCCAGCCGTGCAGTATACGTGGTTTGCGCCCCTAAACGCCTCTCTTGGTTCCAGCCGGCAGTTTACGTGGTTTGCCGGGACGACAGGTAGACAGCGCCTTCGTTGTTCGAGCGACGTGTACGCTATGTACGTCGCTTTCCCTTCTCGCAGTTCCGGAGTTCTTGTTTGTAGATTTTGAGCGTATCTCGTTCGTTCGGTTCGTCCGACCTGTCTTTTCTTGTTTCGAGTCGAGTAGGCTTGTATTTTTCGAGAGAGAGAGTCTTAGTTTCTCTTCGTCGTAACGAAGATACTTACGTCGTCCGCCGCGTGAAGGCGCTCTCTATAGGACGACTTTAAGACCCTAAAGGACAAGTACTATAAAGCACTAGTTTTAGCCTACTAGAACCCGGAGCTCCCTACGTTTTTAGAGACGGACTATAGCGGCTTTACGCTTAGAGGCGCCCTCCTATAAGAAAAGGACGGAGTCGTAAGACTAGTAGGATTCTACTCGAAGAAACTTAATAAGGCTAAGATTAACTACGACATTTACGATAAGGAGATGCTTGCGGTAGTGTCCTATCTTAAGGAATAGGCTCCCGAGTTAAAAACATATAGGCTCTTTATAATCTAGACGGACTATAAGAACCTAGAATACTTTATAACGAAGAGACAGCTCTCTAAACGGTAGATCCGGTAGGTTAAGGAAGTTGTAAAGTTCTAGTTTTTACTAGTGTATAGGCCGGGCACCGAGGCGGTTATACCGGATGCCCTTTCTCGAAGGGAGTAGGATACGCTTAGGTAGGACGATAAGTTATTACGGTATCGTAGATTTCTTAAACCGGACATCGTAAAGAATTAGCCGAGCTCGAAGGTAGTAGACGCTAGCTCTACTATAAAGGTTTCGTTAGTACAAATCTTAGCTACGCAGTTCGAAGGACTATCTGCTATAGAAGAGGCGGATTCACCGGGCGCACTATAGGGACCCTTCTAAGACTAAGAGCTAAACGACCTCTAGGAAAGAACTATCGAGAAGGACAGTACGTTCTAAGCGGTACACCGCGCGATTAAGGTAGGAGCGCGTTCGCTCCCTAGCGAGGTGAAACTTAAGGTACAAGTAGGTAACTATAGCATCGACCGTAACGGGTATCTTTGCTACCGCGGTAGGATTTAGGTGCCTAGAGCTCCTAGTTCTACGGAGTCCGACTATAAGGAGGCGGACATAGCGATTCTATAGAACGACACCCTTCGAACTAAGCTAATCTAATCCGTGCACGATTTACCGGTATACGGCTACCCTAGCCGGGACTCTATAGTATCGATACTAAGTTGTAACTTCTACTAGCCCCTATAGTCTAAGTACGTAAGGTAGTTTTTAAGGAACTATAACTACTACGGTAGGAATAAGGTATAGAGAGAATAAAAACACGGCCTCCTATAACCCTTACCGGTCCCCGACCGATTCTTCTAGGAGATCTCGATAGATTTTATAACGGACATGCCCGAGTCGTAAGGGAACACTTACCTCTAGGTAATTAAGGATCGACTAAGTAAGACCGTCGTTTTAGAAGCGATGCCTACTATAAAAGCCGAGGACTACGCTAAAAGGTTCTTAGACTACTAGGTGAGATACTATAGCCTCCCTTAAGCTATTACGAGTAACCGGGGTACTAACTAGACGAGTACCTTCTAGAGGACCTTCTATCGTTTAACCGGTGTAAAATAGAGGCTTAGCTCCGCCTACTACCTATGAACCGACGGAGGCCCGGAACGATTAAACTAGGAAGTCTAGGCTTACCTTCGTAACTAAATTAACTATAAGTAGTCCGACTAGAAACGCTAGCTCCCTACGGCGTAACTTACTCTAAACGCGCGGTATTACGCTAGGCTAGAAATAAGCCCCTTCTTCGCGGTACACGGATACGAGGTACTATTACCCGTTTAGTTATAACCGGATCTAGAGACATCTTAGTTAGACGCCGCGTAACGGGCAACGCTATTCGTAGAAAGGATGTAAAAGATCACGGACCTATATTAGGCGAGCATAGCGGAAGCCGCCTAAAAACAGGAGGACTATGCTAACCGGGGTAGGAAGCCCGTACTAATCTATCGTGTAGGCGATAAAGTTTAGCTAGATCTACGCAACTATGTTACTATACGACTAAAGAAGAGCCTCGACTATAGACACGCAAAGTATACGGTAGTAGAAGTGATCTTACCGTTATCTATACGCTTATCTAGGATCCCCGACGGGATCTACCCGGTCTTCTATCCTAACTTACTACAACCTATAAGCTAAGACCCCTTACCTAGACAAGAGATCGATAATAAATAGCTAGACCCTATTATAATTAAGTCTTACGAAGAGTAGTAGGTGGAAGAGATCCTTTACGCTAGAACTACGGTTAGAGGTAGAGGCCGAGTACGCGAAGTCCTAGTAAAATAGACCGGATACTACAACCCTACATAGGAACTATTAGGGTACCTCGCGGACACAGTAGCCGCGGATAACTTCGAGAGGAAATATAGTAACCTAATAACGTATAACGGACCGAAGGAGGCATAGGATACGAAAAGAAGGGGGAAAAGGCGAAAAGGTAAGGATTACTAGGGATTTAGCGTAGACATAGGCGTTTAGGAAAAGGTAGGCGTTCTTTTAGGTTAGGGAGTCTTTTTAGGAGATAGAGAAAAGTAAGAAGGCATAGGTAAGTTTAAGAGCGTTTTATTTTAGCGGCGTCCGCCGTAAAAGTAGCGGAGCCCGATCCCTTTCGAGATAGCTACATACTATAATAGCCCGGTCGCGGCCCGCGCGAAAGACGAGGGTGCCCGAAGGCTAGTTAGAGGAGGCCGAGGCCTAACGCACGCGGCGCTAGCCTAGCTAGAGGTCGCGTAGGGCGCCCCCGGGACTAAAGAGTCAGTTAGCGATAGTTTTATAACGGGGCCCGTAGTATATACGTCTACCTAAAGGTAAGCTAAGCATTAGCTATAGTACCTATAACCTTAGCGGCGACCGTACTAAAAGGATTAGTAAGCGCGTATAAAGAGGCAGGGGCCGGGGAAACTTACCGGGAGAGCACGCTAGTATAGGCTTTAAAGCCTTCTAGGCTTTAAGGACGGCGTGGAGCTTAGTACGGGCGTCGTCGCTAGAAGACCGTAAGCCGGTAGAAAAGTCGCGAAGGACGCTAAGGAGGATACTTACGCGCGGTTCTAGTTAGTAGCGCGGGTCCACTTAGTATAGGCGGCGTAGGCGAGCTCCGGCCTAAAACGCGCGGTTAGCGATAATTTTCCTTCGGGGTCCGTGTAGTACATATATGTCCTCGTAATGCTTACGATTAGTATTGTAGGCCTAGTAGGCGCGCGCGGTTGCGCCCTAACGAAAATTAGCGGACCCCGATAGGAATAGGACGGGGACCGGTACTTATATGCTAGGAGACGTAGTCTACGCTAGTAGAGGCGTAGGAGACGTAGTAAATGCGGCGTTAGGCCATTTTATGCTAGGTTCTAGTTAGAATGTATCGGTCCCCGTAGCAATTTATTTAGACTTACTTAGTAGTATTAATAGGAGATATAGTAGTAGTAGTTTCTATTTACGGTATACCGTTAGTATCTATCGGAACCCGTAGGGAAAATTTCGTCTCCCTAAGCGATAGGCATAAGATGCGTAAACGTATACCCCTAAGGCTAGAGACGCTTAGCTAGGGGGAGGGGGAGGGGCGACTTACGCGTACGGTAGGTAATAAGAAGAAGAAAGAAAGAAAAAGAGAACGAGAACCTAAAGATATGTTCTAGGCTCCTATTGTTTACATGTAATAATAGCTATTGTCACTTAGTAGACAATAGTAAACCTTACACTTATCTAGGTAATAATACTTTGTCTCGGCGTCGGCGGGGCTAGACAATAAGGAAGAGCAGCTCGGACACTTCCTATTACGAGCCTAATAAAAACAGCTAGGACAATAGGCTCTAGGGCGGAGCTAGGACTAGGGGCGGAGGAGGAGGAAGGGGGGGGGTAGTATAAGGGGCGGGCCCCTATTCCTTAGTATAGGCTACGTCTATGCGTTCGGATTGCTTTCCGACACCTTTTCTTTAGATAGCGTATAACTTCCCCTTTCTTCTATATCGAACTTATTACAAACCTTATAGAACTTTAGTGTATACGTTATTTACCTATAATATAAGGTCTCGAGCCTAGAGTTAACGCGTACGTATAGTAAGTATGTCCTTAGTCGTTCTTACCGATTCCCATTAATAATTCGCCTACGTCGGGTACTTAACCTTAATTAGTAGAATCGTGCGATAGCTATATAGAACCTAAGCTAGCGTTATTCTAGTAGTACGATAGGTCGTGGTCCTATTAGCCTATAACATAGCGGGTACCTATTATTCCTATCCGCGGTATGTGTTCCTTATAAGCTTTACTAACGCTATAAGAATCGGACGGTATCTAACCTCGACCGGAGTATTAGATTATAGATAGTACGGTAATATTCGGATCCTTCGAACACTAAGTCCTACGAGTAACCGCTTAACCTTAGCCGTATAAACCGTAGCGTTATTAAGCACAATTTTAGCGTAGTAGCCGTGCCTATAGAAGACATCTTCGTATAGAAACTTAGTAACCGTCTTAGAGCTAGGAGGTGCCCTCGTTACTCTAGCCTTAATCTAGTTACTAAGTGCTTCGCGCGTAACTAGGAGGTATCTATTTTTATGCACCTAGACAGGGTCCGAGTACTACTTCTTACTAATAACCCAAGGGGACGATAAGTAAAGCTTACTAGCGCGCTAGTTGCCTTCGCGAAACCTATAAGGAGCATAACTTTAAACCTACGTAGAGACATCGGCGAAGTACCCGTCCTAGTAATACCGATCGGAAATAAGGTTGTACACGACCTTAGCGCTACGGTAACCGTGTCTCTTATAGCACTCTATAACGATCTCCTTCTAAGCCTTATTATCGTTAATTACAAGTTGTAACGGCGCTCCTTAGCGCTTCTAGAAGAATAGTAACTAATCCCGGATAAAGAAGTTAACGCTCTTCTTTACTAGCCGCCGGTACTTAGTACGGGTAATACTATCGGGCCGGGTCCTAGTTTCTATAACCTAAGTAAGCTACTAAGAGCTTTTAGAGTATTAGTCCCCGAGATGTCGTGTTTTCTAAATTTTAACTAGATAGGTGTCGACCGGCTCCGGGTACCCGAATAGCTTATTATTAATTATCCGGTCGACTTCGTCTTCGTTAGCTTCCCTAGGTTCCTAAGGTGTAGAGGGCCTACGAGACAGGGCATCTAGGCTAGTGTGCCTAGTCCCCGTAACGTGCTTTACTTCGAACGTAAATAACCTAATCTATACGACCTACCGGGCCATTACCGAGTTCGGTAGGTCTAAAGCCGGCCGGTTAAGCTACTATATAAGTGTCTTAGTATTAACCTTAAGGATAAAATTAACGCTAGTGATATATCTCTAGATCTTCTTAAGCCCCTTAAGGACCCTAAGGCATTCCCGCTTACTAGTATTATATCTAGATTCTAACGCGTTCTAGATTCTACTCTTATACCGCACCGGGTAACGCCGTCGGGTGCTATCTATTAATTCTTAAGAAACGATACATCCCTATCTAGTGCCGCTAGCATTAACTGAGATAAAGATAGACCTAGTACTAGGTAAGTAGTAGAGGGTAACTAAGGCTAGAGCCTACATAAGATATCTAGTAACCTCTTCTTTCGAGAACTGCTTATTTTCTATCTAGGTGAACTCGGCGTCCTTCTTTAGTAGCTTATACATTAGTCGAGCGATAATAACGAACTAGGGGATCTATATCCGGAAGTACACACATAGCCCTATATAGGTACGGACCTCCTTAATATAGGTAGGCGTAGGCTAATCTAGGATCTTAGCTACAACCTTTAGGTTAGGATAGCGACCATCCGGGCTAGTAATGTACCTAACAATCTTAAGCTTTTCGTATAACTATTAGGATTTACCTCTAGCAACTACCGCACTAGCTCTCTCTAGGTTAGTAAGAACTAGATCTAGGGAAACGATATGCTTAACAACCTATCTCCTTAACCTAGGCTCTACTTTAGCATTCCTATAGTCCTTAGTTAGTCCCTTAATACTAATGTTGTCGAGAAACGGCTTCGTTCGATGCGAGATATAATTAAGTAGAATCTTTATTACCGTACGTACGAACTAAGTAACTGAATTAGTAGCTCCTTAAGGTAGAGTCGTGTTACGTACTAGGCTAAGAGGGGTTATAAAGGCTGTTAAGTCCCGGTAGGACTTATCTAAAGTAATCTAATTATAACCTAAAAACAGGTCTATAAGTAAAGCGACTCGGTACCCGGTAAAATCCTCTAAGAAGCTATCCGTGTCCGGTGGAATGTTAGCATCGCGCATAGTAACCTTATTTAGGAGCATAGCTAAGTTAATTAACCAATATAGCACATCGCTTCTAGAGGCATTAACCTTCTTTACGACTAGGAACTAGCTATTGGAATATGCCCCTTATAAGTATTCTAGGATGTTATTCTTAATCCGGGCTCTAATTATGCGCTTAATAATTGCCCTAAGACTTAGGTGCAACCGGATAGTACGTGCCTACTATAGCCTATAAGGGACCGTATTAATCTTCTAAGGTAGTATAACGTCGTGCCTAATTTACCTTATGTAACTAAAATCCTAAGCGAGGACTGCCTCCCGGTTATAGAGTATCTTATCGAATAAGGCCCTTTCTATTAGCAATAGCTTAATACTAACCTTAATTAAGGTAAGTCGTTCTAGAGTAATCCGGCTACCTCGCTTAATACTTAAGAATTTCTTAGTTAAGTACTTCCTATTAAACGGACCTTATCCTTTAGGCATCTTAGACTCTAGGTATAGCGCCCTACGCTTCTATTCTATATCTCCCTTAACTCGTGATTCTAGGCGCTCGTGAACGCTCGCGTCTACTAGCTTCTTCTTATCCGCCTTACGCTTATATATCGTAAAGACCTACGGCATCCTAATGTTAGCTACATGTTAGCCTACTTATTACTTCCGTGCCTAAGCATTTAATGTAGATTGCCTTAGGATCTCGGAGGGCTAATCCCCTTAAACTAAATAAACGTTAGTAATAGAATCTCCCTTAAACGCGCCTATTCTAATCTCTATAACTCGTTCCTTTATTCTAGCACTCCTAAGCAATCCTAATAAGTGAGCTAAATAGTTACTTAGCGTTAGAGCCTTACCGGGTTCTTATAGATGCGTCGTGTCGTAGTCGTATCCGTTTTCCTCACTATAGCTATTTACCGGTCCCGGGACCGGTAAATTAAAGTCCGAGGCTTCTCCGAGATAGTGCGAGAACCTTACTGATTTTATTAAATCCGGCTTTAGTAAGTTATTAGTAGGTTAAGCGCCGTAACTTAACCTACCCTTCTATTTCCCGACGCTTTTAATAGTTCTTAAAGGGTCTTATACCTGTCCGAGCTAACTAGGGTAGTAAATATAACACTTTTACCTTTACGGCTAGTAATAGTCCCCTCCTATGAACTATCATCGTAGTTACGGGCAGTAAGTCGCACCTTACGGGCCTACGGACGTCCTAGGATTGTTAGTAAGTTTAGATCCGAGGAGATAAACATGTCTATTTAGTATTAAACCCTAAATACCTAAACATCCAAATTGCCTATAACACCTTTAAACTAGGCCCGCCCTCTAGCACCTCGAAAGGTAAGCTAAGTACTCGACATTACCGGTAACCTAAACCTATAAGCGTTCCTCTAGCCGATAATATTCACCTCGGAACCCTCGTTAATTAGGCACCTAATCTAGTTCTTATTTATCCCGAACTCCGCTACTACCTAAGGACTAGGGACTATAGTAAAGTTATTAAGGACACTAGAGAGCCCGATTTTCTTAACGTCCTTATAGAGCTTAGTAGCAGGGACCGCTCCTTTAGAGTAAAGTATAGTTAAATACACTCCGACATACTAGGCCTAACTATCTTCGCGGAAGACCTCCTCATTATACTTAGGTTTATCTTTACAGGTGACTACTTGTCTAGTACGAACCTTAGGGTCCTTTCCTATAAGGCGTCGCACTATAGCGAGCTTCTCCTAAAGAGCGGGGGTGTTAGTAACGCGACCGAAGAGGGCAGCCTCGAACTAGCGACTATATCGAGACTAATCTTAGGCGTTTACATTAGGAAACGTTATCTAGAGGATCTAATTAATCTAGTAGATAATACCCTCTTCCTTTATAACCGGGCTATTACTAGCCGAACTATATTGTCGGACGTAGTTATTAATCCTTATAGTCTTAGCATTCTACATACGCTTCCTTTATGCGAAGGGGACGTTCACGGGACTAATAGGCATATCCTTAGGCAGTCCTTTATTAGCATCGTTCCCTAGTCTATTCACTTAGGCATTATTTCCCCTTCCTAGGGTTACCCCGGATTTAGCTAATGATTAAGTTTCGCTTATTTAAGTACTAACTTCGTCAATTATTTTAACCTCCTACTAGTTAATCTTAGCTTACTAGATCTCCTGTTCTAATTGTATGCGAACCTTCTTAGTAGCCTTAGCTCGGGCTCGTAGATCCTAGGCTAAGGACCGGGTCCTCGGGTGCGGATTCTTTAGAATGCCTATAGGTGCCTTCCCTTTCACTTTGTTAGACTGTATAGGATAGGTAGATACCTCGTTAAGCTCGCCTAAGTCGATCGCCTACTCCGCTTCACTTTCTCTGAATAAGACCTAATATGTCCTAGTAGCCTTCTCCGTTTAGCCGGACCGTATGTCCTAAGGGCTATACTCTATTAAATGCCTAAAATTAGGAGGGGGCTTAGAATAATTAGAAGGCGTGACCTTTATTACCTTAGTGTAGTCCCTACCTATCTATTGCTTACGTAGTACGGGAATCTTATAATAGTTATTAAACTTAATCGGCCTATAATGTTCTTTAAGTAGAGGGAGTATATAGAGCAGTTTCGGTTTACTATAGTCCCTCCGAAAGTTAAACTTAGTAGGACGCGGATCGCCTTCTTTCCCTAGATACTACTAGTTATTTAGGGCGAGGTATACGTAGCCCGGGATATTAAGGACCTTATCGCCCTATAATTACTAGCCTAGTGCTTCGAACTGCTATAGTTATAGTAACAACTATCTATTGCTTTAGACTGTTCGCGATTCTAGGATAGGGGACGCTACATTACGTAAACCTACAGTTTAGTATCTAGGTCGTGCCTCTCCGGTTACATAGAGCGTTAATTCTCGCTCGGGTAGAAGGCACCCGCGTCCGCGACGCGACCGCGCTAGTATGCACGTATACTCATTTTAGCTACCTTCTAGATTAGATTATTATTAACAATAGTCCTAGAGGTGGCCTTCTTAAGCGTGTCAATTTTAGGCTTAAGGCGCGGCATTTGCTTTACGACTAAGCGGTGTAGCTAAGGTAAAGTAAGAGGGAAATCTATATACATAGCTTTCTATCCCTCCTTACTATCTACGATACTAGTAGCTTCATCGAGGATCCTCTAAAAGTCCCTAAACTTCTTAGGTTGCTTTAGGTAAAGCCCGTAAGCCTTATAGACCGCTTTCGCGACTACCTCTAGCAATCCCTAAAGGAGGAGGCGACTCCGGGAGCTATTATCTAAATCTTTAGGTTCAATTAGGTTACTTAAGGACATAAATAGGCGGATGAATTCCTTTATATCTTGTCCTTTAGGCCTCTTACCTTACTACGCCCTAATAATCTCCTTAAGATATTCCCGACTCCCTAACATCGAGTAGGCGTTAAACCTTAAGAACTCTAATAAGAACGCCCTCCTAAAACGTGCCTTGTTAGTAAGCTACCTAGGTAGCCTTATAACTACGCGCCGGATAGTAGTTTCGTAATTACGCTTAAACCTACCCTAGAAATCATCCTTCTTAATAGATACCCGAGGCGGATACTAGTCTATTAGGTCGCTAAACCGCTCCTAGAACTTAGTAGCATTAGTGCTATTAAAGAACGGATTCTTAGCACCTCCTAGAGGTAGAAAGCGAGGGCTAGCGTTTTCCATTACTACTACTAATCGTCTAAAGAGGGCAGTTATAGCATCTATTCCAATTGTGCTATTCGTTCCTACACCTATACCCAATTTATCGGCGCTAGTTCCGCTTCTCCCTTCTTTACTAGATTTAGGTGTTTCTCCTTCCTTCGATTCCTCTATTCCCTTATAAGGGATAGAATCCCTATAGACCCCTTCCATTTTCCTAGGGTTTATAGGCTGTTTGTAGCCTCTACCTATGTCGGTAAAGGTGCTAAGTTTTTCTAGTAATGCAGCCGTATCTATTGTTACGTAGTGCTTACTTTAGAACGCGCTAATACTACTTATTGCTTAATAGGACCTTATAACCGTAATTGTTACTAAATACCTTAGACCTTAAGTGTTTTTAACCTTAGTCGACCTTAACCGTAAACCTTAACCTTAAACCTTAACCTTAAGTAATAACCTTAACCGTGAACCTTAGACCTTAAACTGTAATTTTAACCTTATAAACTAGATACTAATACGCTACCGGGTATACACTTAATACCCCCCCTTATTAACTACTAAAATAATGTCTACTAACTACCCTATATAGGCCTATCCGAGTTATGGTAGTATAGAGCGGCGCTTATGTAAGTAGAGGTATTTGCCGGTCCCGGGACCGGGAAATTAGGTCACGTGACGAGTAGCGTAGTAGCTAGATAAAACAAGAGGATTAGCGAACCTAAACCCCTATACCCTCTACTCGAGAGGTATAAATTGAATTGTTGCCTTAATGCTACGCTTACAATGCTTAACTACGTAGTATATATCTTAATAGCTATACTAGGTCCTACTAGCTTACCTAAATGTCCAATTAAACCTAAATGAAATTAGGGCAAGTTAGACCTAAGGGACCCCCTCTAAACCTAAGGTTAACATAACCCATTAGTCGTTAATACTAGTTGTCCTTCTATCTCGTAACCTCGTACTCTAACATAACGTTAAGTACGCGATTTATAGGATCGCCGTATACGTCTCGGTAGAACTCCTTAAAGTCCTAGTATATATACCCTATAAGGTTAACGGCGCTATAGTTAGTATACTATCGCTCGCTTACCTCTCCGCTAAGGTACATAACCCTATATAGGACCTTTAATTCGTCTATCGCGTATATAGTACCTAAGAGGGCAAAGATAAGTAAGAGCTCCTGAAGGAATACCCTTACCTTCCTTATCGAATCCCCTCTAAAAGGCGTCGGCTCTTTTAGACGCGGTCGCGTCGTATACGCTACGGCCGCGCCTCGTACTATAATATTATCGTTAGTAGTTATAGAGATAGAGGTAGGGGTTATAGTAGGGAGGTAATCTTCTCTTCTCCCTCCTATACGCTCTAGAGGCGGTGCGCTTATAGCGCGTAAGATCTCTAGCCGCTCGATCTCCCGCTATATCTCTTACTCTTTTATCTTAGCCCGTAAGGCCTCTCTTCTCGTAACTAAGGCTACACGACGCGCCTACTACTATACTCTAGGGCTTAGGGGCGGCGTAGGCAACTCGCCGTTATATACGTCGCGATCGGGCTCTATAGCGTATATAGATTATAACGAAGGGAAGCTTTAGAACTATTAGGGCCGTAAGGCTATAAGGGGATGTCGTAATGTATAGTACGGCTACGATCTTCTAATCGTAGATAAACTAAAGCTTACTTTCTTCTATAGACGCTATACGCGTCTCCTAGTGTACGTATACGCGTTACGTGCGGCATGCTAAGCCGGGTATAGCCGCATTATATATAAGGGTTAGCTATAGGCTACCCTTACAATTACGGTTATCGTAGCCTAGTATGTATCTAGCCTTTCCGGATACCTTAGAGTCGTATCGTCGTTCTATAGCTCTCTCGTAGAGCTTATCGTTAAGATTAATCGTAACTCTAACGAGGTCGCCTAAGCTATCGATCTTCCGATCGTCCCTTATTAACTCGTCCTTAATATGCTCCTTTAGTCCTCTTCGGTATATAACTTAAAGTGCTTCGTTATCCTAATTGGTAAGTTACGCGTATTCCTAGAATTTAGTAGCATATTCGGTAGTAGATGTCTTCTAGGTTAAATGCTAAATAACATAAACGGTAGTAGTAATCTTATTAGAGATACTAAAGACGCTCTTTATAGCATACTTAAGATAGTTGTATAACCTAAAGATTCCGTCGGCATTATCTTCTCCGTTACTATCTAGGTATTTCCTAAGGGATAGTTTAACCTAATGCTATACTCGTCCTCTTAGGGAGGTAGTAGTAAAGATAGGCTTAAGGTTCTTAGGCATAGAGTTAAATAAGAAGTACATATCTATCTAGGAGACCTAAGTATTGAACTTGTCTCGGTCGCTATAGTAGTATTCTAGCTTACTAACCTTAAGGGTGTCGTTACCTATATAAGTAGCTAAGGCATTAATAGCATCGTTCGCGGTCTAAGGTCGTCGGGCTCTACTTGCTTTACTAGGGGCGGGTGTTCCCCGTTTACTCTATCGGTCTCCTATCGTAGAGGGCGTTTAAAGCTATTAGGTTTAGTATAACCTAATAATATTACAAGTTAAGAAGATAAGCTTAATCGGGTTTATTCTCGGGCCGATAGGAAGTCAAGGGAAAGTAATAAAGTAGTAGCTATCTTGTCTTATAAAGACTAAGTAGTAGTAAGGTAGAGGTTAGGTTATAGTATATTCTAAACAGTAATATTAAATAGTAAGTTAAACGCCTCGAACCATAAGGGTACGATACGTTCCTAAATATAAAGGGCATTCTATTCCTTTCCTATACCTACCGTGCCTATCGTACCTACTATACCTAAGTCCGTAGGCACTCTAGGTACTCTAGGCACTCTAGGTACTCTATAGCGATTATGTCCGCCTAGCTATAGGCCGCGCCCGTTATTGGTACGGGCTTGTTAATTAGCTATCGTTCCTTCGGCCGTTTCTAATCCGTAACAAGCGCTAGGAAACCGTAGTAGCTAACTAGGCTCGCTACTATAATAATACTTATAAGGCTAAGAGCTATTACGTAGGTAATATAGTCTTATTATCTATAAAGAACCTAAGGTTAGTATTACTAAAGAAGAAGATAGATCCGAAGTTTATCGGACCGTATCGCATTATTAATACTATCGGTTCGTAGACGTACCGCCTAGTACTACTAGTAGAATTAAGGATCTATAATATGTTTTATATATCCCTCCTTAAGCCGTACGCGGATAGTAAGAAGGATAGAGGTACTATACCCCTCGCTAATAAGGATAGGGAATATAAAGTAGAGGTAGTACTAGGAAAGCGTAGGTATAAGGGTAAAGTATAGTACCTAGTATAATAGAAGGGCTAGCTAGAGTATAATAGCTAGGAGCTAGTATAAGGACTCGTAAATACTACGCGTATAGTAGCTAAATATAAGGCGTTAGCAAAGATAATATAAGGCGTAGAAGAGAGCGTATAGACTATATATCTAGCCCTAACTCTTTAGTAGCTAGATATAAGGGCCTTACCCTTTAGATATAACTTTCTCCTTTTATTAATAATATAGAGGGGAGGCCTTATCCGATAGTATCTATATAGGAGAGAGGTCTCCCCTAATAGTAATATTAGAGGAGATAGGAGAGGGGAGAGAAGAGGGGAGAGAAGAGGGGAGAGAAGAGTATTCATTTATAAAAATAAAAATAAATGAAGTAAACTTTTATAGGGGCGTAACGGCGCTACGTAGATAGTAGATAGGCGCGTAGTAGGCGGCTAGTAGGCGTAGCGCGCGCGATTACTCGTTACCCTTATCCTCCTCCTCCTTATTATTATCCTTATTATACTTACCCTATAGGGCGGGCGGTAAGAATACCCTATCGGCAGCGGTAGTATTAATGTTCCTAGCCTATAAAAACTATAGCCGCGGTTAGTATAGGACACGTATATAATATATATACTACTTATAGTACGGCCGAGCTCGAAGAGCCTATTAAGGGCCCTATTCTACTCTTACTATAGTACTACGTACGTAGTAGCGGTAGCGGAGGCGGAGGTAGTAGCGGAGGAGGCGCCGGTAAAGCGTATATAAGTATCGCCTATATACTTATTCTTATAGGCGCTATACTACCTCTTACTCTAGGAGGAGGTTAGCTAATTTATATAAGGAGCGATAGTACGGCGTACGCGGCGAGCGTACGGAGCGCTTAGGAGGCGTAGTACTTATATATAAGATCTACTTACTAAGATTAGCGTATAGGCGGTACTACTCGTCTAGAGTGTCCTATTCCTCCTAGGTAGAAGAATCGCTAAGCTTACGGATAAGCTCGTCGCGCTAGGTACGCGCGGTACGTAGGCGAGCTACTAGCTACGTAATAGCGACGCTAGTATTACTTACGTACGGGTACCTAGTTATCTTATATTGCCTATACTTCTTAAGTAGCTCGCCGGTAGTAATACTATTATACGTATCTAGCTCGTCTACTATACGATTAGTAAGCGTATCGTAAGTAATAAGCGTAGTAAATACTTACTAGTTACGAAGTATAGGAGGTAGCGTAGGTATATCTTAATGTCTATACCTAGACGCTTAGCTAGTAATAACTTAGGGGTCTACGGCCCTAGTACTATAAACTTACGCTTTACTAGCGTATCTAGTACGCTAAGCGCGCTAGATATCTATAGTAGTACTAGTAATAGTATTAGTAGTACTAATAGACCGCCTATAAGGGCCTCCTAGCGTAGTTAATCTTAAATAGCTTCCTTAGAAGCTATAGTAGTACTAGCGGGTTACTAGTTAGGAGCTAGCGGGTCGCTAGTAAGTCGCTAGTAGTACTAGTATAATACGCTATAGGAACGTAGTACGAGTAAGAAGAAGGAAAAGGGGGAAGAGGGTATACTTCTTAAACCCTCGAGTTAGTTAACTAGGTAACTATAACTTTAACTACCTATACCCTAATAACGATACGTACGAGACCCGTAGGCGGGTTGTATAGTAACGGAACCTACGAGAAGTAGATAGATTAACTATATAGAAACCTCCTAAAGCCGCGAGCTAAGGGTAGCTCGTCCTAGAAGGGAAGGTAGTTATAAGGGTAGCCTATAGCTAACCCTTATATATAATATATAGCTATACCCGGCTTAGTAAGCCGTACGTAATACGTATATATATACTAAGTAACGCGTATAGCGTCTAAAGAAGAAAGTAAGATTTAGCTTATCTACAATTATAAGATTATAGGCGTACTATATATTATAATATCCTCTCATAGTCCTTATAGATATTATAATATATAGTACGTCTATAATCTTCTAATTGTAGATAAACTAAATCTTAACTTCTTCTTTAGACGCTATACGCGTTACTTAGTATACGTATACGCGTTATGTACGGCTTAATAAGCCGGGCCTAGCCGTATATTACATGTAAGGGTTAGCTATAGGCTATCCTTATAATATCTCCTTATAGTTCTAATACTTAATATACTAGTTAACGTGCTTCACCACCGAGCGGGCCACACCACCGAGCGGGCCACTTTTGCCAAGAACTGTACCACTTCCACTTTGATTGCGACGGTATCTTAACACGACGACATCCTACAGAATCGTTACTAGGAGGACAATTCCTCTTCAGATTCTTCGCTATCTAGCAAGTCTACTTGACAGGTGCGTACGTTATGCCCCGACTCGCCACATCGCTTGCAGCGTCGTAGCCTTGGTGCTGGCCGAACACCATCTAGCGACTCTCTACTTACTTCCTGCCTCCTAGTATCCTCTGGAGGTATCAATTGCGACGCCTCATCGAAGGTTAGAGACCCTCTAGACTGAATATACTTGCGCTTTCGTGCTTTCCGCTGTGTAAGGGCCTCGTTAGACTTGCGTAGCTCACTGATCTCGCTTCGCATAAGAGCCATCTGATGCGCTATCTCTCTACTCCCTTTCACAAGCTGATGCACCCCTTCCTGTAACGAGTTTGGCGATGAACCTGCCCGGGCACGCATTTTGTTCGTTACTAGTGTCGATTGAGAGTCGAATTCTTTTGCAGTTCGTGGTGTCTTCGACTCCCAAGGGGTAGAGTCCGGAGCTGGAGGCGTTGGCGTACGTAGCTTAACATCAAGCTTGTCTATCACTGCCTGTGGATTGAATGGAACCAAACCAGCGCCTCTGAAGCTCGATAGGATGTTCTCCTGTCTAAATACAGCGTCATGGGCAGCCCGGAAGGCGCGTAGGAACTCTACTTTGTCGATATGAGTGATGCGCTGGCGTGCCAAGCCCGAGAGCTGAGCACCGCATGCCTTCTTCAAAGGCGAATAGCAACCCACATCCAATGGCTGGAGTAAGTGCGAGGCGTGCGATGGCATACATAGGGCCAAGATCTTGTATTCCTTGCACAGATTCTGGAATGCCTTCGAGTTGTGGCTCTCGTGGCCATCGATAATGAGCAGTCTCCATGCCCCAGTCGTACGAGCTACAGTATGCTTCTGGAAATGCTCCAGCCACCGTATACCGAACTCATTGTTGGTCCAGCCGTTCTCTGTTAGCCCGATTGTCCAGTCTGGACCCAAGTTGCCGTCTTGGTACCAGGTACTGATGTGCTGTTTGCCTGCAAGGATGACGTAGGGTGGGAGCGCTGTTCCGTCTGCACAGATGGTCTCAATCACTGTTGCCCATTCTCTGTTGCCCTGTTGGACGACCTTCCTCTTTCCACCACGCCTTTCTGAACCCGTAACGACGCTCTGCGACGTAATAACACCCATCATAAACCCTGTCTCGTCAAAGTTGTAGGTGTCCTGGTCGAGGATGCCATACTTCTCCTTCATATTACGCACAAGCAAGAACCACTTCTCGATAACGTCTGGATCTTCCATTAGGGCTCGCTGACGATCGTATCCACGTGTCATGCGAACCTTTAGCTCACGATGCCGCCCAATGAACCTGTCTGTCCAATTGAGACCAGCGGGCTTGAGGCCCTTCTCTTGTAGCAATGAATCGGCCATTGCTCGTACGCTAGCCTTTGATGGCGGGAAACCTCTAAGATCCAGCTCGAGTATGTACTCAAGTATCACCCTCTCTTCTAGCTCTGTAAGCTTCTTCGAATTGGGCTCGCAGTCACCCCGAGGAGGTCGTCCATTCAATCGATACCCTAGTGTGGTTCGAGACGCGTCGTATACCTTTGCAGCAAGTCGATTCGTGATTGTCGCGTCGCGTTTCGTGGCCTGGACAGCTAAGGTCAGTTTGGCCTCGTTTGAAGACAATACACGCTGTAATGGTGGTTGCATAGCTGTATCTGTGGAAGTGGTACAGTTCTTGGCAAAAGTGGCCCGCTCGGTGGTGTGGCCCGCTCGGTGGTGAAGCACGTTATAGCCCTTAGATATATTTCTATTCTTACTATTTAGTATCTACTATAGCTAGGAGCTAGATAGGTACGTATATATCTTAATAGCTATCTTATGTTATACTAAACGTAACTTTCTTTATCTAATGTAGCTAGTATAGACTAAGGCCTTTACTATAAAGAATATAGCTAGTAGTTAGTACCGGACTAGCCTATATCCCTTCTAACCTAGTAAGTATTAGGTATCTAGTAAGAGCCTATATCTAAATTAAGGCCTACTATAAGCTCTTTAAGTAATTTAGCCCTATAACTAATAATTAGTAAAAGCTAAGGGGCCTTCTTAAGGACGTTATAGAAGAGTATAATAATATAAAGTTTAAGATACTCGAAAATACTATTGTTACTATTATTACCGAGAATACTATACTTTAGGCTAAGAATAGTAACTTTATAATCGCTATTAATCTTAAGAAGAAGTATAGGAAGAGAGATAAGAGTCTCTTTAAAAAGCTAAGGGCTAATAATAACCTTAGAGCTATATTCTTCTCTACTAATAAGATTAAGTAAGCTAAGTAAATATAGTACTAGATAGAGCTTAATAAAGAGACTACTATTACTAATAAGTAGCTTAAGAAGGAAGTTAATAAGGCTAAGTATCACGTTACAAGTGGTTAGAAGTTATGAAATGGGCTCATAAAGGTGTTTTAAAAGTAGATAGTAGATTGCATGTGTCTAAGCTAGAATTGAAGGGGCTGCTTGTGAAAAGGCTGCAGGTGACTAATCAATGTCACCTGATTCTTAGCGGCTGCTGCCTTAGGTTTAATTAGGCTGCAGCGCCGGTGCACGCTTAGTAGCGCCGGTGCACGCTTAGATCGTGACACACCCCCTTAGCTCGTGCGGCTTGTAGGTGAATAAGCTAATCGCATGTGATCGCGTGCTCCTATCTATCACCTATCACCCTACCTACCTACCTTATAACGTTAGGCTTCGTTGCTGCGTGCTTATTGGAGCTCTATTATAAGCTACATAGTAGGGCGCTAAGTTAGCGTTTTAGGTAAGGCTATTGTCCTAGCCTTACATCCCTATTCACAATCTTACTAAGTCCCTTATACTATAGTTAACCTATATAATAGGTTCTGAACGATGTGAATCTTGTCCGGTAGGGTAGCTAAGCTATTCTTGTAGCACTGAACGGCAAGGCGTGCTATCTCCCTACATTTTAACGGACATGTGAGGTTGTGAGTTCGAGTCCTAGGGGTTATTATATCTGCTGAATTTATTACTTGGCCTATCGTCCGCTTCAATGTCCGCTCTATTATTCTTAATCAAAATCCTAGGTGTTATAGTACGCTGTTGCTTCGGCAATTAGGGTGCCTTGCTGCTATCTAATAACCGCGCACATATGACTTCGGTCACGGTCTTAGAGAACTCCGCTTCCTGCCTTAGGTAGAGATTACCATTTAGCTACGTCCTAGTAGGAGCTCTTTTACCTAATGAAAGGTCTTTACAGCTTATAAAGGCCTTATCTTTTTGCTTAGGGTAAGGGTAATCCTAGCGACGGTGGTGCTATAGGTGCTACACGCCTAGCGGGTGGAGATGCTGTCTCTAAGTAAGGTAAGGACGATAATAGAGGCATCGATGATGTTATAACGATCGTTATAATATAGTAACGGAGGTAGTAATAGTAATGCTGCTAGTAGCGAGGTTAATAGTGTTTCGGCGCCTATAATTAGCTACGCCGTTATAGGTGCTTATGCGCTACACCGCTACTAGTAATAGGGGCGTTTCCGGTCCTTTTACTATAGGCTAATAGGAGTCCGAGAAACACCTAGTAATAATAGTGCTAGGGCAGCGCCGGTAAATAGTGGACGCTTGCTCTAGCGGTAGCGGCGCTAGCGGCGCTAGGCGGTAGTACGGAGCCGGTAGAGGAGACAGTAGTACCGAACATACTATACAGCCTCTACCGGTCTATGTTAGTTAAAGAAAGAGGAAGGTTTAGAACTAAAGAGGTGTTTTTATGCAGTCCTACTACTAGTTCCTTCCTATTTTAGCATAAAAAGGATAAAAGGGAAGTCGCATCTATCCGAATGCGGAAGGAGAGGCATGATGGAAGCAGCGCTTAGTAGTGGCTAATTACTATGTCGTGCATGCTATAATGCGCCGAGAAGAGGAGTCCTGTAGTTAAAGCCTAGTGCTAGTAACTGTCGAGAAGAGCTACTAGTGTAGTAGGTCTACGTATCTTAAGCGTTATCATTACCTCCTAAGGTAATACGGCCAGTGTTAGCATCTATAGTAGGCGCTAAGGAGCGTAGATCTACGCCTTCCTTAGCTATGTTAAGCAGCTTTACGAAGTGCTTATGCTTTTGTAGTGGCAGTAGCTTAGTGAGCCTATCTGTAGGCATGTCGTTAGTATTAAGATACCGAATCTCGATATCTCCTCGTTAGTCTCTCTAGCGGAGCTAATAGTAATAGATGTTAACATAGCGCAGCTTAGTATTAAGCTTTTGCCCTTGTCGTCCTATAGAGAGCGCCTTCACGCGGCGGACGACGTAAGTATCTTCGTTACGACGAAGAGAAACTAAGACTCTCTCTCTCGAAAAATACAAGCCTACTCGACTCGAAACAAGAAAAGACAGGTCGGACGAACCGAACGAACGAGATACGCTCAAAATCTACAAACAAGAACTCCGGAACTGCGAGAAGGGAAAGCGACGTACATAGCGTACACGTCGCTCGAACAACGAAGGCGCTGTCTACCTGTCGTCCCGGCAAACCACGTAAACTGCCGGCTGGAACCAAGAGAGGCGTTTAGGGGCGCAAACCACGTATACTGCACGGCTGGAACCAAGAGAGGCCGAGGGGGGGACGACAGCGAGGCCACTGCGACCGAGGAGCTACACTCGAGACCGGAGAACGCGACTGGATTTGAAACAGAGGCAACGGGTGTTTCTTGGGATTTTGCTCGGTGCGTACGGGTACGGCCGGCTTGGCTTTTTAAAACAAGAACGAGACACGGGCGCAAAACTTGTCTCGCCCGGGGCAAGGCGACAAACCGCAATTCTCGACAAGACACGACTACCGGGTACGCGCGTACTACGCCGCAATATATTCGATTTACGGTTCGAATAGCGAGCGTTGCTCGCATCTTTTAAGGAGTTTTTACGTCCGGGGTACGACGGGGCTTTTCTCCTTCTCTCAAATTTTGGTCTCGTTCTCGAGACCCGTGTTGCATAGTCTTTGACTCAAATAGCACGTTAATGGAATAATCAATCAAGCTTTTGCCCTTACTAGTTAATAAGTCGAATAGTCTAGGTGTTATTACAGTACAGGTGTGTACACTAGTTGAACTCGAGATAGATCTCGGCGAAGATGCGTTCCCACTAGATTAGCTCTAATGCCGCTTATAATAGGCTAAGGAGTTCGGCTTCGGTTAAGGACTTAGTAACAGTAATCTACTTAGAGGCTTTGTAATCGACTAGTCCGCCGAACAGCATAAAGATCCATCCGCTAGAGCTAGTTGTTAGGAACCGCTGTACGTTATCACAACTCGGGCTTGGATCTTTGCAGGGATGTCTCAATCAGTTATGAAGGTAGTGGTTCCAAACAGTATATGGTGTATACTTGAAATGAGTTGAGCACGAGGCTCCTATCTACTTGCAAAAGAGCGTCGTCTATATAGTGCCATGTCTTGGCGACTGGTTGGTCGAGCACGACCTGGTCGGTCGACCAGTCGGTCGATCCGGGTGAGTCACTGGTCGACCCGAGTAGCTCGATCACGACTGCTCGACTGCTGCCTATCCGACTGCCAGGATACGCTATAGTCCGTCCAGTAAGACTCCTCCACGTTGTCTTGTCCGAACCGTAACACTAGTCCTATCGACGTTTATGCCGTAGGAGGCATCTAATACGCTAAAGAATTCATAGTTCTTACCGAGATGTTTAGGCTAACTATGTAGGCTAGTAATGTGCTTACTAGCGCTATATATAAGGTAGAGGTTCTTAGTCTCTAGGAGGTAGCGCAAGCACTAATCCGTAAGCTTTAGATGTGTGTCCGTTGGCTTAGTTAGGTACTACGAGAGTATAGACAGGGAAAAGGCGATGTCTAGGCGTGTGTGCGTTACTACGAAGTTTAGAGACCTAATGCGTTGTTAGTACGTAAGAATCTACATAGCGTCTACGATATAACCCTCGGGCACCGTCTAGTCGAGGTGTTAATCCACTAGCACATTAGTCTTACGTGCGCTAGTGGATATACTAAACTTAGCAGCGAGCTTCTCTATGTAGTCCTCTTATAAGAGCTATAGTAGTCTCTTTTACCGGTCTCGTGTTACCTTAATTCCTAAGAACTAGGTTAGATCTCCGAGCTCGTGCATCTCGTATACGTTAAGAAGCTGTTACTTAATGTGTGCCGTATAGGCCTTATTCTTACGATAGTAGAGCATAACTAGGTCGTCTACGTAGAAGAAGAACATAACCTTATCGTTATAATAGATACACTTAGAGTCTAATAGGGGAACTAGGCCTAAAGAGGAGAGCGTTGTAGTAAGGGAGTTGTACTAAAGGAGAGGGGATTCCTTAAGTCCGTAGAGAGCCTTAACTAGTTTAAGAGTATAGCTAGATCCATCCGATGGTCGGTCGATTCTAGGAGGTGGTTGCAGGTACATAGTATACGGCAGGTCCGAATTTAGAAAGGCATTTACAACATTAAACTGTTTAGCTTCTAGGTCGAAGCTCGCGGCTATAGCACAGTAGAGGCGGAACATACTTACTAGCAGTGTAGCGGCGTATGTATCCAAGTGTGTGCCCTATAGATCGCCTCTTACGCATAGCCGGGCCTTAAAGCTCTTTAGCATGCTATACTTATCTAGCTTGTACTTGTACACCCACTTTAGCGGTAGTAGTAGCTAAAGTCCCTCCTCTTCTTACTAAGCATTATAATCCTTCTCTTACTAAGTTGCCTATTTGAATGTGCTAGTAGAGATTGCCTTAGCAAACTCCTTAGCTATAGCTTCACGCTATTATTAGGCGAAGCGGTGCTTTATAGCGGCACGGTAGTTTAGAGGTTCGGGCGGAAGGTTATCGCGGTGCATCGACGTAATAGTGTTAACACGGCGTAGAGGAGAGAAGTCGCGTATACGTTCGGATCGAAGGACATCGTGGTACTTACGGCCTAGATAACGAGGTCTCTAGCGGATGCCCGCTATCTAGCTAATAATAACGTTAGCAACCATAATATTGTGCAGAGCATAGTAGAAGTAGGCCGTTCTAAGTCTCTTGCCGGATCCGGTAAGGGCGTAATTAGTATTAGCGGAAAAGTTATCCATTTAGCTAAGTTCTTCGAAGGGGATTATAGGCGGAGCGGTAGCGACATTTAAAGTCGTCGAAGCATCTACTATAAGCTCCTTACGATCTTCCTCTATAAGGGCATCTATTAACTGCTGTTACAGTGTGTTGATGTACTGTTATTTAGACGCGTCACTGTTGTTTACCGCGTTATTATTGTAGTTAGAGTTCTCTATACTCTTATTAGTCGCTAGTTTGACCCCGGATTTAACCTAGTCTCGTGAAAGTGTAGGGGTTATAGCGTTATTTGTTAATAGCTAATCAAGTGGCTAGAAACTGCTGTTACCTTTAGGTTGGTTGAATGTTGCTAGCGCTCGGTGTTGTGGCTAGTGTGGTTTATGCCTAAGCAGTAATTGTTAATGGGCGTGTTAACGAGGGTTTTTGTTAAGGGGATGTCGCAATGTATAGCACGCCCACGACCTGCCAGTCGTAGATGAACTAATTCTTGCCTTTTGTTCAAGACGCATCGCGCGTCGCAAGGTGTACTCATGCGTGTCACGTGCGGCTTGGCAGCCGGTCGCGACCGCATGTCACATGCAAGGCCACATGTAGGGGTTAGCCACTGGGCTGCCCCTTACAATTGCCTCCCCTCCCGTGCGAGCTGTCCTCAGCTCGCTAGTTGCTACGTAGAGGCTCCTATGTACTTCCAGAACCATAGTTGCTATGCGGCCCACATGCGGGTTGCGTGCGTGTCGTCATGTAGGTGTAGGTGAGTGAGGCTTGGTTGCCATGCCGACGCAGCTGGTTAGGGGCATAAAACTCCAGCCCAACCCAGCCCTTTCTCAGCACGCTCCCCAGCTCATCACCTTCGCCACACCACCACCACGCACCCGCACCGCACCATCATCGCAAGCGCCTCGCCAGCATCATCATCATCATCATCATCATGTCTGCCGTGCCCTCCTCGCCGCCATTCTCTGGCCGCTCCGCCTCCTCCAGCAGCACCAGCAGCGACAGCACCACCAGCGCCGCAGAAGACGAGCGCCGCCAGGCGGCTCTGGTGCGCGACGCACCCAGAACGCCTGGTGGTCGCAAGCGACCAGCATCACCCTCGCAGCCACCAACGCCCTCGCCAGCCACCAAGCTCTCGCAGAGAATCAACATGTGCATGCGGTGCCTCCCGTACTTCGTCAGGGGTAAGTCTCCACGCGCGTCGCCTGCGATTCGCATGCTAACCACTTGCTAGACGAGGCCGATGACTGTGATAGTGTCACCACCGGCGAGCTCCTGAAGAAGTGTGGCCGCTGCAGGCGCAGCAAACACAGCTGCGTGCCCAACACCAGCCACGCCATCGCCTCGCTGGTGAGCCGCCTGCGCGCCGCGCGGTCCCAGCGCGACTTCCTCACGGCCATGATGGGCCAGGCGCCCACAGACCTCCAGCAGCAGGAGCTGGTGGAGCAGATCCGCCTGTGTGCCCAGCTGGGCAACGACATCAAGGAGGTAAGTCGCTGCTTCGCTCGTGCGAGTCGACTGCTACTCGCGGGGGAGGGCTCTAGTGCGTCCCCTGTGCTTCGGCTGACCCTTCCTATAGGCCATCAGGCAGTTCAATGCCTACAAGCACAAGCGTGCCGGGGAGACCCGCATGCGTGCCTCCGCCGCCGCCGCCACCACTGCCGACCAGGCATTCTTGCCTGAGTCACTGCGTGACGACAACTGAGGCGCTCGCCTCACACGCTGCTCGCGGGCTCCTCGCCTGCTACCACTCTGCGTGGCCCCTGGTGGGCGCGCCACTCTTCAGCTTTTGTTTTGTTTATAGTTGAGAAAAGTTTTGTTTGTGCTCCAGTGCCAGTCTCATTTGCTTCTCCTTGACGCCTCATAGCCGGCTACCATGCGATCCGCATTCGCGAGGCCCTCCGCCGGTTCCCAGCTGTTGTACTCCTCTGGCCAGTCCTTCCACTGGACTAGATACTGCAGCTTGCCCTTGCGCTTACGCCTATCCAGCACTGCCTCTACCTCATACTCTCCGTCCTCATTAGCTAGAGGGGGTACGGGTCCATCCTCATCGCTACCGATATACGGCTCGAGGAGAGAGACATGGAAGACGTTGTGGAGCCTTGAGTCGGCTGGTAGCGCTAGGCGGTACGCCTGCGAACCGACAGCGTCCGTAATGCGGTATGGGCCGATGAACTTCGGACCCATCTTCTTCTTTGGCACTGCCAACTTGAGGTTCTTCGTTGACAACAGGACTAAGTCACCTACGCGGTAGGTCTTGGCTTGGTGGGTCTTGTTGTAGTAGCGAGCCTGGCTTTCTGCTGCAGCCTTCCATCGCTCCTCGAGTGTAGCGCGTAGTTTTCGCATGCGACTCGCAGCTGTTACCGCTGCTGGTACTTCCCCCCCCTGGGTCTCGTCTCGAGATCCAGTTGGTGCAGGGGCAATCTCAGGTCGCCAACCGTGCGCTATTTCGAACGGACTCATCCGCAGTGTTGGGTGGATGCTGTTATTAGCTGCGAATTCAGCAACTGCAAGCCACTCAGCCCACTCAGTTTGATTGTCACTGCAGTAACAACGAAGGTATTGTTCGAGGGTTTGGTTTGCCCTCTCAGTTTGGCCGTCAGTCTGAGGGTGAAAGGCCGTGGATAGCTTGCGCTTCACACGCGCCTCGAAGCAGAAGTCACTCCAAAACTGACTAGTGAAGACCGGACCTCGGTCGCTCACTATGCCTGACGGGACACCATAGTGTCGCACGACTTCGTCTCGCAGGAGCCTCGCAAGCTCCACGGCTGTGCAAGTCTTCGTCGTCGGGATGTACAAGCTCATTTTTGAGTAGCGATCGACTATCACTAGGATCGCATCATACACGCAACCGGCTCGCGTGCTTGGAGGTAGGTCCGTAATGAAATCCATGGTGATTTCCTGCCACGGTCGCTCCGGTCTAGGAAGCGGTTGCAGCTCGCCGTAGGGTCGATGGCGCCTCGCCTTCGAACCCTGGCAGGTTCTGCAGGCTTGGACGTATTGTTTCACGTCCGTGCTAAGTGAGTCCCACCAATAATTACGTCGCAACAGCTCTTCAGTCTTGGTCCTTCCAAAGTGACCCGCGAGGACGTCGTCGTGGTGCATGCGAATCAGATGCGACCTGATTGCGTGATCCCTGGGTACCACGATCGCGTCTCCGCAGTACACAAGGTCATCCTTCACATGCCATCCCTTGGCGTCCCTCGCGCTTGGCGCCTGCGCCAAGCATGCGACACACTGGTCGTCTTGCTGCTGCGCGATCTTCATCAAGAGTGGGATCAACTCACCCGTCGAGCTGTAAGCTTGACCCTGTATCACTGCAGCGCACACTGCTGCTGGTAAAGACGGCTTGTCTTGATGGGGAAGGTCACCTCTCCGCATTGCCATCGCCGCGCCTATGTCGCCCTGCATCGCCTCGCAGGTGGCAAGCACGCGCTTCACCGTCGGCTCGCTTGTCCCTTCCAGAGACTCCTTCCAGAAAGACAGCTTACTTTGCAAGGTAGGCAGCAAGTTCGAAGTTTGTTGCGTTATGGCTGCGTAGTCACTGCGTCTCGAAGGCGCGTCGGCTGGGTTAGTCTTACCCGGCCGATGCTCCACTACAAAATCAAAAGACTGCAGGAACGTAGCCCATCGAGCTTGCCGCCCATTCAGCTGCTTTACTGTCATGAAGCCCTGTAGGTTAGCGTGGTCGACTAGCACTCGCACCGCATGCGTAGCGCCCTCCAAGTATGGCCTCCAATGCTTGAAAGCCTCAACCACTGCAAGTAGCTCCTGATCGTGCGTCTCGTAGTTGCACTCAGCTGGTATCATCTTGCGTGAATAGAACGCGATGGGATGCCACTCAGCACCAAACAATTGGGATATGATACCTGCGATCGCGAAACCTGAGGCATCCGTCTCGACTCGCGTGCGCAGCGCAGGATCGAAGTGCCTAAGTATTGGTGCACCTAAGAATCCGGCCTTAAGCTGTCGAAACGCCTGCTCTTCGCTTAAGGTCCACGTGAGAGGGCCGTGCTTCTTGCCGTCCTTGGATCCCTTTAGCAGGTCCGTTAGGGGCTTGCAGACCCTTGAGTATCCTTCTATAAAACGCCGGTAGAAGTTGCAAAACCCAAGGAAGGACTGGACCTCATGAAAGGTCGTAGGTGTAGGCCATTCCTCGATAGCGGCTACCCTGCTCCTGTCCATCGACACGCCTGCGGCGCTCACGACAAACCCAAGGAACTCTGCACTCTCCTGGAAGAAGTGACACTTCTTAGGGTTTGCGAACAGGGCAAACTTTCGTAGCCTCTCCAGCACCGCGCGTACGGCTCGCACGTGTGCCTCACGCGTCTCGCTGTAGATGAGGATATCATCTAGGTAGACCACGCAAATGTCATCAACTAAGCCGGTCAGCGCCTTGTTGATATACCCTTGAAAGGTTGCCGGTGCGTTGGTTAACCCGAACGGCATCACCAGGTACTCGTAGTGTCCGTATCGCGTGCGAAACGCAGTCTTCCACTCATCGCCTCGCTTAATAGGGATACGATGGTAGGCGTCCTTCAAATCGATTGTAGTGAAGAACCTGGAACCTGATAGCCTATCTAGCGTCTCGCTGATTAGGGGCAGGGGGTATCGGTTCTTCACTGTAATCTCATTCAGGCCTCTGTAATCAACACAGAGCCTAAGAGTGCCATTCTTCTTTGGCACGAACAGGATAGGCGCACCCGCCTCGCTTGCGGACCGCCTAATCCACCCCTTCTCCATTGCTTGCGCAAGGTACTCCTTCAAGGCCTCCAACTCAGTCAAGGACTGGTGGTACAGCGGCTTGAAAGGGGGTTTCTTTCCTTCAACGAGATCAATCGCATGCTCAACCCCGTCGGGCATCTTGCGCTTCGCCTGCTCATTAGGTGCGTATACATCTCGGAAGTCTGCAAATTCTTCAGGCCACGAGGGGCCCTCTCCTTCAGGTACTGCTGCAGCAATAGCCCGAACACTCATCGCATAAACCTGCTTTGAGCTCTCGAGATCCTCAAGGAACTCGCGTGCGTCACGCTGCTGAACCGCAGGCGTCTCTGCACCGTAGTACCACTGGTCATCCTTATCGGCCTTCACTATCCGATTACGATGCCGCCAGGGTCTACCCAAAATCACTGATGGCCTACCCATAGGCACCGCGTAGCAGATGGCGTCACTCACGCGCTCTACTCCCGCGTCATCAGCGAGTCGCAGCCGAACCGCAAAGGCGCCGTAGCAATACCCTGGGTCATGCGCATACGACTCTAACTTCGGCAGCCTTGCCCCATCAATGGGTTGCATTTGATGTCGGAGTACATACTCATACGACACTAGGCTGAGATCCGCACAGTCATCCAGGAGAAACGTGGCCTCGCGAAAGCCCTCACGAGTCTCGACTGCGCCTCGCAAGTGACGCGCTGGACACGCATCCACTCGCCTCAAGGGGTCGACTTCAGGAAAACTCGGACTCAGGAGCGACCCACTTATGGTCCTCTGCCTTTTCCCTGGTCGCTGCGATGGACACACATCCACTCGCCTCAAGGGGTCGACTTCAGGAAAACTCGGACTCAGGAGCGACCCACTTATGGTCCTCTGCCTTTTCCCTGGTCGCTGCGATGGACACACATCCACTCGCCTCAAGGGGTCGACTTCAGGAAAACTCGGACTCAGGAGCGACCCACTTCTGGTCCTCTGCCTTTTCCCTGGTCGCTGCGATGGACACACATCCACTCGCCTCAAGGGGTCGACTTCAGGAAAACTCGGACTCAGGAGCGACCCACTTATGGTCCTCTGCCTTTTCCCTGGTCGCTGCGATGGACACACATCCACTCGCCTCAAGGGGTCGACTTCAGGAAAACTCGGACTCAGGAGCGACCCACTTCTGGTCCTCTGCCTTTTCCCTGGTCGCTGCCCTTCTCAGTCAGAGCCTTCGCAGCGTCTACCCTGCGAACCGCTTGCGCGCCACGGTCCTTCCACAGGTGCCTGTTCGGGCAATCCGTCTTAATGTGACCCTTCTTATGGCATCCATAGCACTCCGCTTTGGTCCTATCAAAGGTCACAGACGATCCGCCGGCGTCCCGCTGGTAACTCGCACCCGGGTCGCGCGACGCCTGACTATGCTTCTGCTGCTTCGAGCCACGATCGCTTCGCCCTTGGTCGCCCTCAGTCTCTCGCCTGCGGCGACCATGCTGCCCGCGGTCGTGCCCTCCGCTGCCACGCTCCGTGCTTTCAATGCGCGAAGCCAGGATCACCAGTTCCTCTCTGGTTGTTGGGATGTCATGAAACTTGACGATTGCGGACCGCAGGCCAGGCGCAAGCTTAGCGAGCATATGTCGCACGCGTTGCGCCTCCGTATAGTCCCCCAACTGATCCTCCATGACATCCAGCTCAGTCGCAAACTGACGCACTGTCTGGTTGTCCTTCTGTTTCACCGCCTCATACTCCAACATCACGTTGAGCACGCGGTTCACAGGATCACCGCATGCGTCTCGACAGAACTCCTCAAAGTCCTGGTATGTATACCCTTTAAGGTCAAGGACGCTATGGTTGGCGTGCCATCGCTCACTTGCCTCTCCGCTTAGGTACATAACCCCATACAGGACCTTTGACTCGTTCGTCGCATACGTGCCGCCTGAGAGGGCAAAGACAAGAGAGAGCTCCCTTAGGAATACCCGTGCTTTCTTGATCGAGTCCCCTCTAAAAGGCGTAGGTTCTTTGAGACGCAAACGTGTCGCATGCGATGCGACCGCGCCTCGAGCTGCGATATCATCGTCAGTTACTACAGATGGAGGAGGGGGAGGGGGAGTAGGGGATAGTTCTCCGCCGGATTCGCCCTGAGGGTCCGCCGGCGGCACGCTTGCGTCCCGCAAGATCTCCAACTGTTCAATCTCCCTCTGTATCTCCTTCTCCTCAACCTCTGCCCGAAGGGCATCCCTCCTTGCGACTAAGGCTGCACGCCTCGCTTGTTGCTGGGCCCTAGGGCTCAGGGGAGCCGCAAGCGTAGCGCTGCTGTCGTCGCGTTCGGACTCCATGGCGTGTATGGATTGCAACGAAGAGAAGAATTAGAACTGTTAAGGGGATGTCGCAATGTATAGCACGCCCACGACCTGCCAGTCGTAGATGAACTAATTCTTGCCTTTTGTTCAAGACGCATCGCGCGTCGCAAGGTGTACTCATGCGTGTCACGTGCGGCTTGGCAGCCGGTCGCGACCGCATGTCACATGCAAGGCCACATGTAGGGGTTAGCCACTGGGCTGCCCCTTACAGTTTTAATAGAGCGGCTGCTATTAAGCCTATTCTTCTACCCCCTCGGCCTATGCTATGTCCTACTTATAGTGAGCTATATACAGGTCGTAGTACTGTTTAGGCTCTTTAGCCGGTTCTACTGTTGCGATGTTCTTAATAGGGGTTAAGTAACTAGTAGTAAGAATTGATAGGTCGTAGAACGTAGTCTTATTAAAGAGGACGTCCTTTACCCGCATAACCCTATCTTTCGATGGGTCCCACACCCTATAGATGTTAGTAGAGTCGTAGCCTACAAGGTATCCGATAAGTGCTCGTTCTTTAAGCTTCTTAGTCTTACCTAGTTAAGTAGTGCTATGAATGTATACGTAGGCTAGGCAGCCGTACACCACTATGTGGCCTACATTTAGTACCCTGCCTATTGCTAATTCGAAGGGAGTCTTCTAGCCTTTTCATTAGATTAGTGACCGCTAGAGAATGTAGACGGCAGCTGCTATGCATTTATTCTAGAGCTTTTTAGGTAGGCGAGCATAAATGCGGATTATGCGAGACATCGTAATGATAACGCCGCCCGCTCGTTCTACTAGGTCCTAGTTAGACGCGTAGTTAGCAGTGTTATGCTACTTAATTTAATTATTATCAATGATTAAGCGGAAGGCTATACTAATAGCTACTTTATTATCGCTGTAGAAGCAAATAAACCTGCGCCTAATAAAATTGATGAAGCTAAGTAGGCTGTTAAAGCAAGCCAATACTAATGGTTAGTCCCTATTCTTAATAGTGAATTGAAAGTGCCTATAGGTATCTAAATCGTAGAAATGAACTAGGTAACGATCACTATTGTATGCTAGTGTGAACTTAGCTAAATCTATAGCCACGTGCCTATAGGGAGTTATTGCCCTAATTGGCTTAGTCCTATTAAACACTTTGTGTGCTTTAGCTAGGCCACATGCTCTACAATGTGTAGTAAGGGGTGCCTTAGGTGCATTAGGCTTGATAACCACTCCCTCAACTCTAAACGGAAGCTAGTTAATACGTTCAGCGCTAATATAGCCGAAGATTTAGTGCCACTAGCGGCCTAAGAGCTTACGGTGTTTAATAGGGGTCCTGCTGGACGTTACTACACCTTTAGTGCCCCCTATGCTGTTTATTACTACTATAACGGTACGGTCGCCGTTAGAGTCCTAAATAGGCGGTGTTTAGATAGTATCACCCTTGCTAATTGTGCTAATAAAGTGCGCTGTGCGCTACTTCTTAGTAATCTTTAGTAGGATGCTCCTATTATTGCTCGATGGCTATTTGTAGACTATCTCTAACTAAGGCGGTGTAACTACCTTAAAGAAGGGGATTGTACTAGTAGGGCGGTGTAGGTCTATCAATTTCTTGTCATTGTAATAGACTAAATTGGTGCGTCCGTACCACTAAAGTCTAGCCGTCTCTATACGTAAGTAGGAGATAACGTTCACATAAAAGCCTAGGCAATAGACCACATCTAATAGGGTAAATAGTATCCCCTCTATCTTTATACGAACCTTGCCTAATGCGGCAATAGGGAATGTCGTGGTTCCGGCTTGGATTAATAATGTAGTTAGGCGCTCTGTAATGAATTCTACGCCCTACTAGTTATAGTGATTAATAATATAGGTGTCCGAGTAGTTGTCGTATACCTAGCAATCCCTAAAGTTGAAGCTCAATTAGCTTATCGAGCTCGAAAGGACAGTGAGACTAGTGAAGCCGTACGGTGCGGCCTTGCCCTTAGCAATTGCCTTATCTCGTTCCTTATCCGTGCGCCTATTGCGGTTTAATACGCCTAGTAAGCGTTTACCATTATCGCCTAAGTAGTAATTAATAAAGTGCTTCTAGCACTTCTTCTACTGCTTAGAGCGCTGATCCTTTAATAGACGCTTCTTAGGGTTGACTACATCGCATAAATAGAGGTTCTTATAACAACTCTCCTTAGGCTCGCCGGTAATGTTCTAGTAGCCGCTTAGCTTATTACTGCTCTTATTGTCCTTATTGCCACGGTCACGGCTCTTATCGCCGCGGCTGCGGCTACGCGTGTTGTTATTGTTCCTACCCCCTATGCCTACTATAGGTGCTAGGGTCGGTAGGACTTCTAGAGGATCGTGTTCGGCTAATAGCTCGCCTACGAAGGTTGTAAAGACTAATCGACCGCTATTAGTAACTAGGGTGGTATCGCGTATCTATTCGAGGTATCGCTTAGTAAGTTTGCTAAGAGAGAGCTTATTACGCTTCCACTCGTTATATAGTAATGCTCTATAGGTAGGAGCTTGCTTCTACTATATTACGAGTAAGAAGTGTCGTGCTAGGTCTCCGTACTTAGCGTAGTTGCAATCTAGCATCTTAGTCTACAAAACTAGCTAGTCTAAGCACTAGTCGTTAATCCTTTGGGCTTAGCTCTTCTAAAGCCTATTTAGCTCTAGTGTGAGTTATCGCTTACGTAGCATGTCGTCTAGTCTATACTGTGTCTTTAGAGCCTAGTACTTGCCTCTAAGAGTGCGTTTCCTATGCATAAGCTCTTAGCCTAGCTCCGTAGTAGTACGGATTAGGTAGGTGACTAGTTTAGACCTTACTGCGGCAAAGATGTTATACATCCGCTACCTACGCTTAGCGTCCGACTAACGGAGCTTAATAAGCTCTTTGTCTGTCGCCGTAGCGTCTTTAGCAGTGTATGCTAATTGGATCTGTTCGAACGTTAAGAACACCGGCTCTACTAGCTCGGCGATAGTGTCGTTCGGATCTACATACTTCTAGATGTTTAGAGACTTAGCGTAGAGCTCTAACTAACGGTTAAACTTGTCCTATTAGTTATAACTCTTAAGAACGATAGTAGCGTGCGGTAAAGCACCGGTACCACCGGGTGTCTCGGTAGTCGCTATAACGGTGTTGATAGGCCTAATGAAAGTTCCTATAGGTCCACTAGGGTCACTGTACTACTATGCAATGGTTATTAATAGGATAATAATGGATCCTACTGGTTTTTGATAACGATGCAAAATCTGCTCTAGGGCTTCGTTTTATACAGCGAACGTTAGTGAGCGCCTGTCGGGCTTATAACTATTACGTTACAAGTGGTTAGAAGTCATGAAATGGGCTCATAAAGGTGTTTTAAAAGCAGATAGTAGATTACATGTGTCTAAGCTAGAATTGAAGGGGCTGCTTATGAAAAGGCTGCAGGTGACTAATCAATGTCACCTGATTCTTAGCGGCTGCTGCCTCAGGTTTGATTGGGCTGCAGCGCCGGTGCACGCTTAGATCGTAACACTAAGCGTAAAGCTAAGCGTATAGCTATTAAATTGCGTAAGGAATAGCGTATTAAGACTACTACTATAAAGAAGGCCTAGAAGGTAAAATAGGCTAAGTAATAATAAGCTACTAAGTAGGTAGATAAGTAGCTATAATAATAACTTTAGTAGTCTATAAAGAAGCTACGATAATAACGTGTCTATAAGTAGCTAGTAGTAAAGCTACTAGTATATATAAAGGAAGACAAGGTAGTTAAAGAGCTGTATAGCCTAATATAGTAAGTAACTCGTAGAGGGAGAGTAGTAATACTACTACAAAAGCTATAATAATAAAACTTATATAGTTAATCGAAAACTATTTAAAGATAATATAGTCTAAATACAAACACGATAGCTTCAACATTAAATAAGATATACCTTTAAGAACAACACGTCGTGTCGTAAGGTGTCTATGCACAACACGCGACCGTGCAAGCCGTGCTCCACACTTCTATTAAGCTGAGCCTACTGAGGTAAGACACGATATGAACCGACCGCGCAGAACAGAACGTGAATCCAGTTCCACCAACCTGCTGGCAGTAGGGTGTTGAAGGACAGAGAATTCAACAGGCGTGATTTTGGCAGGTACTGTCGATTACTCCGGCCAAGTGGTCAAGCATTTTGCAATTTGAGCCCCACTGCAATTTGCTGGATGTTCCTCCTTCAAGAGACCCCGATTTTTTGGGTTCATAACGGCATGTCTCCTGTTACGTCCCACGGCGGGCTCGAGCACTGTGCACCCTGCTGCGATTTTGAAAATATTCACTCCCGTAGGATACGCATGTTTGACTAACTGGGAGGATGATGCATCATATCCTGAGATGGAGGTGAATGCTGCCAGGCAAGAGATGATGCTGCTATGGGAGTCATGTAGGCGTCAACTATGCTCGATATGCACAATGAATCTTGGATCAATGGATCCTTGCTTCTAGCTAACTCCACCACGATCGTTTCTCCGAGCTCTGTTGAGCCTTTCCCCTCTCTTGACCTGGCGTCATAAAATCATCAATCATCACTCTACCGACTGGGATTTTGAGGAGGCTGTAGATCTATGCGCCATTACCTAGACAGAAGGGAGTTAGCCATATTCGAGCGCCGGGTAGCAATGTCTCATACCGTTATATGCGAGATAGTTCGGGCTTCCAGAGCCGACATTGGTGATAACGTTCTGCTACTTGTTAATTTTGACCACCAATATCACGAGGACGAGATCTCGTACCTTGGTGGAAAGAGACTGGATGCGGGAGCAAAGTGCAGCTGGGGAGCGGGCACCCTCAAGGGCAATCAAGTAGGCGGCAAGACCTGCAATATGTGGTGTGGCCATCGAAGTTCCTGAGATGGTGTTGGTGGCGGTGGGTGAACCAATCCAGGTCGACTGGATGTTCACACCTGGGGCGAAGATATCGAGAATGCTGCCAAAGTTCGAGAAGCTGGCACGGTTGTCATTGATGTCAGTCGCACCGACAGTGCAGGCAGAGCTCGTGGAACCAGGGGAGTAGTTGGCAGCGTTCTTGCCGTCGTTTCCAGCAGCGACAGCAACGAAGACACCTGCTTGGACGGCCTGGGCAACAGCGTTGTTCGAAGACTGGTCGAACGATCCACCGAGAGACATAGAGATGACAGAGCGGCTGACGCGGCCGGAGTTCTGCGCGTTGTTCACAGCCCACTGGATGCCTGCGATGACATCGGAGTTCGAGCCGGAGCCGTCAGATCCCAAAACCTTCACGCCAATGAGGTTGGCCTTCTTGGCGACACCATAGGTGTTGCTGCCAGTAGTTCCAGCACAGTGGGTGCCTTTGAAAAGGGTAAGGTAGATTAGCATGGGTGTCTTAGAAAGAAGGGGCAGAAGCCATGAGCATTTCGAGTGTCTCAGATGTCGCACTATGGCTAGTGTACCTGAGGAGCTTACCATGGCCGCTACCATCAGTGCTAGACTCTGACTCAACGAAGTTGGCACCAGCGCGAGCGCGGCCACCAAAGTCGCTGTGACCTGCATAGATACCAGTGTCGATGATATAGATGTCGGTGTTGGACCCGGCAGTGTCATCGTAAATGTAGACGTTCGAGCCCTTTGCCCTGTGGCTGATTCTACCCAAGCCCCATGTGGATGGGTTCTGCGAAGTCGTCGCACGCTCAGCGAGCTATAGAATGATGGTTAGCTGGGCTGGAATAAGACGATGATACATTTCTTCAACTCACCTGGCCAACCGGTGCCGTGGTGTAGACCTTCTTGTCTGGTTCGATGCTCTTGATTGCACCAACACTCTGAAGGAGATCGAGGACTCTGTCATCACCTTCGAATGCGAAGCCTTTGAAAGATCCAATCTCGTACTTGTGTCTGGGCGAGACACCAGCAAGGGTCTGAATCGTGGTCAAGACAGTAGCAAGAGGAGAGTCTTCGTTGACCTCTGCTATCCATCTGCCTGGGATGGTCTGTGCCGTCTGTCGTCGGTTGATGGTGGGCTCGCCGAAGACTGCTGGCAGAGCCAGGAGCAGGGCAAGAACCGACTTCATGTTTGAAGTTCGAGTGGGGGATCGAGGCTGTTGCGGTCTTGTTTCCCCGCGAAGAGAAAGTTGAGTGAGTGCTGATCCCAGATTGAGGCAGGATAGACGTTGTCTTTATAGACGTTCCCACCATCGATGGCGGTGTTGAGTAACAATGTGAACACAGCTAAGGCCGAGGCGCATATGCTGGTTGTCCTGGCCTTCATGACGACTGCATGGCCACTGACATTAAATTGCGCGCACGTTCGGTTGCACTCAACCTGATCAGCAGCGAGATGCGCTCGAGCGCCGATTGACAGCATGCACATCAGAAGCATAACGTCTTTCTCCAGCCGCGTCCTCACGGCAAAGACATCTTCACGGGGAGGATCCCGCCTTGACGTGCAGCGGACTCGCAGGCAGTGGTTCACATGCGCTCATGTTTGGCACATCGGTCTTAGTCGTTAGGGAGGATATTGACATGTCCGGCATTGGTGGTTGGCCATATGCAGGTGAACGGCTGCACGCATCGTTCGTTGGTTCGGAGCTTTATCGACTTGCTTCACTCGGTGCTCGCCTGACCTCTCAGGTCGAGATCTTAGCCATCTTGGCAACCGTTCATCCAACGCCGATCGAGGAAAGTGTCAAGACATTGCCAAGCTGAGCCGTTCCAACGTAAACGTTGGCTGGCGATGTAGCAACCACGCTGACCAATAGCAGGCAGGTCGTGTAAGCATCGTGTGAACTTCTTCGACAGACAACAGCTCTAGCTCGACCTGCCTGCCATTCGTGGCTTGGTCAGATCGCAACACCTGTGTAGCTCAAGCAATGCCAATACGTGCTTGTAGGTGTAGGATAGTAATAAAGTCGTGATAGTATGCTAGCCTGTCGCCTTTGTCGAAGCAGCAACACGGCCGATGGAGAATATAGCTGTGCTGCAGAGGCGGTATAGCAACGTTCGACGAGCGCTGCTGTCGATCCTTCCAACCTGCCTAAAGTAACACTTTTCCTGCCTAAAGTAACAGGCAATGTGGCAGCTCAGGCGGAGAAACAGCTCAACCCAGACATGCTCGCCGGCGCATGTGGTCGTTGTCTCGCAGTCGGCGTGGAAGCTGTGCACGCCACGGCCGAGATGGAAGCTGAATCTGTGATCGAGCCAGACAGTGACAATGGTGGGTTTCAATTAGGGCAGCAGTGTGTGTGTGTGTGTGTGTGAAAGAGAAAGAGGCGTGAAAGGCGTTCAAAGGCGTTTCTCCCAACCCACCCAGCCCGAGGTTTCACAAACGCGTCCCAGCGCCGCGGCACGAGGGCAGATCCAACAGCGACGTCTTTGATGATGCCTCCACAAGATATGGTGAGAATTCGTGTGCGATTACGCAGAAGGCTGATGGTTTGTCTCAAGTTATTCGTGCCTGCAATCCGAGCCGCCTTTCCCTCCGGCAATGCGTAGGATAGATGCCACAGCCAAGTCGACCGTTCGCTCCGTGCCGCGACTTCGACCGCCACGAGCAAGCCGCGTGCGTCGTTCGACAATCCGGCACTGATCAAAACCTAAGACCCGCCGTGCACTGTTGCTCACCGAGGTGATACTTCATTTCCTCTGGGAAAATTTGGCTTGTGAAAGCCCTCTGTAAATGCTGTCACGCGCTGTTCAAGGTGCTTGCACTAGTGAATGCGGACGGACACCTGCCCTATCTCGCAGCTATGGCCAAGCATAACGAGCACCTTATCGCCTCCCCTCTTTGCGCAAGTGCTGTGCCTGCGGGCCGCTGCTACACGGAGAATGAATAGTACCGAAGACGGATGTAAGACTTATTTCATAGCTTAGACCGATAAGCTGCGACGATAGCACTAGTGATTCTAATGCTTTGCTGAAGCCACGCTAGAGTACCTGCAGTCGCTTGACCGTGGCTATAGACATCAGTCAACAAGATCATGATACTTTCAGCTTTGCTGATCCTCTAGAACAGGAAGCTGAAGTAGGCAAATCCTTCAGCCATGTGTTGCAGCCTGTGGACCATCGGCGAGTAGCCCCTAGCCGCGTGTGACTGCAAAGCATATTGCTTTGTGTTCCTGCGCAAGCGCCGCGTGAGAGGACGACACCCTGAAGGACCGGCGTGCTCCGTGTCTGGCCGGAAGCTCAAGCTTAAGCATCAAAGGCATGTGAGCATGCACAAGGCTCGTATAGCAGCATTGTCAAGGCTCCTAAGCCCAAGGAGGAAGCTGGATATACAGTAAGGTCGTGCCTGACGCTGTTCAGATACCCATTGTCAGAGCCAATACAATCGCTCCATTCGAGTGCTGTATCGCTCGCAGAGCACGAGGGCGATTGAGCTTGCCGTCTCATGAAACCCGAATGCATTGCAGACCCGGACTGCCCACCCGAAAGAGTCCACAAGACCTCACGACTCTGTGACGAAGCAAGGCCCGCAATCACAGAACCAGAAAGGACTTGAATGAACCCGCGATAATGAAATTGAATGCCTGAACTAACCAAAGGAGTAATCGACGATTCGCCCACGGAGTTCATGCGGCGGCTCAGCATCAAAGGGCGATCAAAACACCTGGCGAGTAGCTTTGGATGTCGTGGACGCGGCATCGGATCGTCCACAGCTTTTGTGCAAAATTCGTTGTCGCAGTGCCATGGCTCATTTGCCGAAAGCATCCAGGGTAAAGATTGCACACCATCCCGAGTCCCAGATGACAACGTCATAGGTGAACCATGATATCTGGACGGATATGACGCTTCTTGTGCCAAGATCGTGATGCGGCGACCTCTGGATCAGCGGACATGGCCGGTACGTGGTATTGCTCGTGCAAGGGTGGTGAGGATATGTATAGACCCAAATCATGCCACAGCCTCTACGCTGGGGGTCTAACGTCTTGCGCTTGACACGGACATGCGGCGTTGTGACTGAAGCATGAGCAAGTGACTCTCGGGGTTGACATTCTCACTGTGGTCACCAGAAGGCTTTGATAAGTCGGAGGAACCGGACAGCTGATAGGATCATAGGTATGGATAACATTTCACCCAAGTGGGCGGTCACCGGAATCGGCGTCGGTGCGATGTGCTACATGCATATTACCAAGAAGAGAACATGCAATAAGTGGTCATACAGTACACGACGCGCGTCAAGGATGTTTTGGCTGCCGAGCATCCGCCGTTTCATCTGTTCGCCATACAACGACGCACGGCAATCCTAATAACAACATGGCAGCACATTATGCCCTGTCTTTCTTCAACACATCGACAACACCGCGGCAAGCGTTCACAGGGTAATCATCTCGTATGGATCATGCGTGCTTCCGACCATTAGCGTAATTACCCGGTATCCTCAAGATACTGCTACTACGCCACTCAATTACAGCCTTACTCTACCTGGATTCCACCGCAATACGGTCAGTAAGCAGGACCTGACATGAAAGCCCCCAAGTATCCCAAAGACCCGCCCCAGATGCTTCCTGACCCGGTCCTTCACCCACGCAATCGCACCAGGCGTCTCCTCCCACGCAGAAATGGTTCGCCTGAAGATATATATACCTGCATCTCCGCCTCACTCCCACTGCTACAGTACTCCAGCCCTTGCCGTAAAACGATCACCTGACTCTGCAATGGCTGGCCAGAAATCACAATCGCTCCGACGAACGGTATCGTGGCGGGCTCCGACTTGGCCTTCCGTCTCCTGTAGCCGGGAGGGAGTAATGTCACCGCCATCTTGAACTTCTTGCAGAATCTCCGAGTGGCGGGATACTGCTTCGCTGACGAGATTCTCGCGGATCGAATCGATCGGTTCTTGCGGGAGTTTGGCGGTCTCAGAGGTGGATTGAGATTGTCTAAGGGAGTGAAGGGGCTACGAGGAGGCGGAGCTTGACCAATGTCAAGCCGATGGTGTGGCTGAATTCCAGGAACTACTGGCATCTCATAAGGACTGCCACAGGTTCGAAAACGTCCTCGTCGTGGAGGTTGAGGAATGCGAGTGACATGTCGCCCTAGTCATGGTGGTCGTTGGGGTCGGAGATGAAATCGGGCTTTGTTCGCCTGGTTCTTGTCAGTCTATGTTCATCGCTTTGGCATGGGAGTGCTTCTGAACAACTATACATGTAGTCCCTAGTCTCCGACCAACCTCAGGAATGGCCTGGCTCCTTAAACGGGTTGGCCGGCATCGTCGAGTCACCAGGCCAGTTTCTAAGCCGGATGTCTACTTTGTCCATCAGAGTATGAGCTTTCTTCACTGGAATGCATTGAGTCTTGTGCGAGGGCCAGTGTGCTGCTTGGTGTTCATTCGAGCAGTGTCGTACTGCTTCGCAGTCCATGCATAGTGATGGGTTCTTATCGTTGCTGGCTTGCAGTGAAAGCAATGCTGTTTCTTGAGGAGAGCTGATACCTCAGCCATACTGCAGTGCTCTAGTATGCGTTGGAGCAGAGGAGTGGTGTTGAGGAGTATAGATGCAGCCAAGTTCTTGGGTTTGCGTCGTGGACGTGTAAAGTGCCGGCAAGGGTGCCCTTGTGTCACCAAAACTGACAGGTCCGGTGGAATGAGTGTTGTTGTAGGCATGCACCTGCAGACTGGCAGTCAAACCATCGCACTTGGTTGTACTGCTCTGTGTGTACGTCTCTCTCTCTGATCATTGGTTGTCAAAGTCTCTGCCGTTCAAGTATATACAGGAAAAGTCCACCAAGCACAATTCATCTGCAAGCAAAAGGACCACCCAAGCACGCTCACAGCTACATCAACACCCTCGCTGCTCAATCGTCATCAAACGTCGGGCAGTTAGAAGCTCGCGGTCATTATCGCGTAAAATTCCATCTCATTTCACCATACTACTTCCTTTCTCTTCAAAGCAAATCCGAAAAAATACTCGAGCACCCAAAATGCTGCTCCACATTCAAATCTCCCGGATGCTTCCAGCCATCATTCTGGTACGAGAAGATCGCACACTTGCTCCCGACCGTAGCGACGATACTGTCCACAGCAGCCTTCTGCTGTGCAACACCAGGAATCGCCGCACCGTTGGCGTTGCCTTCAGATGGCCAACCGGTCTCAAGACAATAAGACTCTTTCTCGCCATTGCAAACTTTGCTCAGATCATCCATCTGGCTCTTCACAAATTCTCCTGCATCATCGGCTGCTACACCACCATTGAAGAAAGGGTGCAAGTTTGCGGCGATTACGTCGACAGCCGCGCAGAAAGTCGACCCGTACTCTTGGATGATGTTGAGGGGTTCGGTGGTGGTGACGGGACCAGTGTATCCGGCAAGTTTGAAAGCAGATTTGACATGGCCGATGAATCCGGCGAGATCCGACGCAGAGCAGAATCCGTTGAATACCGCCTCGTTTCCTGCTACGACCATTTCGACTTGATCCCACCCGTTGGTCTTGCCCCAGGAGGTGAGCTCGGACAGCTGACTGTAGGCTGGTCCGAGGCCTGAGGCGTCGATGTAGATGCCCATGATCATTTTCATGCCGACTGAGGTGCAGGCGGCGCCGACATTTTCGATTCCGGAGCAGTCGGTCGCGTAGAGGCGGACGGTCTTGAAGCCCATGGCCTTGATGGCGGCGATGTCAGTGTGAACGGCGGCAGCGTCTTTGCAAGTACCGGACTCCGTATAGGGGGTGTAGGTCATGGCCCATTTATTGCCCGAAGGTGTTATGGGCGATTTACCGCCGTTGTTGGGAGATTCGGGGGCATTGTAGGATGGTGGAGCTGCTGGCTTAGCAGCAGGAGTCTCGGGCTTGGCTGCTGGTGCCTGTGGTTGAGCTTCTGGCGCCTTCGGCTTCGCAACAGGTGCTTCGGGCTCCTGAACTGGGCCCTCGGGCTTTGCAGCATAGGTCGTCGCGACAGGAGCAGCAGACGTGCTGCTCGAGCTGGACTTCTCCTCAGGCTTCGGGGCATAGACCGGCGGCTTCGTCGCCTCGGCCTCGCCTGTCGCCTCCGGGCGAGTGACGTAGATAGTCGCGGTCGTCGTTATGATATTCAGTATTGTTGTGGTCTTCGGCGGGCCGGCAGCGACCAGAGTAGCCTCGCCGTACCATGTCGTCGTGTAAGTCGTACATCCACAAGTTGCATTGTCCTTGGCCGGGACCGGAAACTTGGGAGTATCGTATGAGGGAGGAGCCTTGTGAAGCGCTGCATGTCGCTGATGCGCGTGAGGATTTCCAGCGCTAACCAAGCCCGCCGCGAGGACGGCTGCCAAGACTTTTGAGACCATTGCCGGGTCGAAAGTGGGTGAGAGCCGCTGAATGAGTGAAGCGACAATCTCAAGGAACGAGTGGTTTGCCTGCGGGCGTGTTGCACGGAGAGGAGAGAACAACAACGATGACAACGGACAAGGGAGCCCACCGACCTTTGAAGGCTTTGATTAAAGCGCTCTGATGACGGCCATTCCCGGCCATCGTGAACGGCCATGTTGTTAGGCTGCGATCTGCGAAGGATAGTTAAATGAGATCAAGGCCAAGCACTTTCGAATCTTTCGGAGCTCACGCTGTGAGTGGATCAGCTCCTTCGGGAAGGCGGGAAGCTGGAAGCCTATTGCTATTTATTGTACAGATCATGACAGAAACGGCCGATGCTTCTTCAACTTGCCGCTAGATCGAAAACGTGGTCGCGTGTGTACAGTGCTTGCAAGACATCATAGCCGAGGCTGATATGTCGCGTGGGTTTTCATGTAGCGAAGTCCAGATGAGAATCTGACAAGCGAGGTGTCGGAGGTGTCAATATCCAGAGCCTGCGATAGAACCGCACGTACGACAGGCATGGCCTGCCAGGCTTGGAATGGTCTCTTTGTTCTAGATCTCTATCGGTCGAGCCTTTGGTTCGGTCGCGTCTTTACCATTCGCTGCACATGGTTGCCATGCGACTGAGACAACGGACGACCTCATCATCGCTGACCTGTGGGAAGACCTCTCACATCTCACCACACTGCGCAATCACAACGTCTTGATTCGGCTTCTCCCTGGTGGTCCGCACATTCTCAATCTTCCTCACCACATCCATGCCGTCCACGACCTTGCCAAAAACCACATGCTTATTGTTGAGATGTGGCGTCGCGGTGCATGTGATGAAGAACTGGCTTCCGTTGGTGTTTGGGCCTGAGTTTGCCATGCTGAGAAGGCCGGGCTGGTCGTGGCGGAGATTGAAGTTTTCGTCCGCGAAAGATTTTGTGCCATAGATGGTTGCTGAGCCAGTGCCATCGCCGTTCATGAAGTCGCCACCTGGCGAGGAGTGTCAGCTGGAGTGCATGGTTGAAATGATCAAAGAGAAGGACCACTTGCCTTGAAGCATGAAGTCTTTTATCACTCGGTGAAACTTGGAGCCTTTGTAGCCTTGTGGGCGGCCTAGGTGGTTCTTGGTCTCTCCTGTGCAGAATTGACGGAAGTTCTATCGGAGAGTCAATATACTGTGATGATCAGTCCCTGTGAATAACATTCCTCTGCTGTCTTTGGTGTGACATCCGCGAAGAGCTCCATCTTAATGCGACCCAGAGGCTCACCGCCGAGTGTGACATCGAAGAAGACAACCGGATTCTGTGTTGCTGTCATTGTTGCGTTTGTGGTGAGATACTCAAGTTTGGATCGTGATGCTCGCGCATAGACCTGAGCGGCTCAATCGGCTAACTTCAATAGGAATCAACACGCAGACAAGCCAATGGATTTGCATTTTGTAGCGTGATTGGTTGAACGACCCTCGAAAGTGGCAGACGGAGAGGAGATTTCACGCTGAACACGAAACGGAGCAGGAGTAGCCGAGAGGTTGCGCAGCATGTTCGGAGTATGGTGCGCTTGAAGCACGGTCGCATGTAGCGCACAGCACCAGGAAATCTGTCTATTGCCTAGGGAATCGAGGTCAATCTTCGATGCACCCCAACCAAGTTTACTGGGAGTGTGCTTGACGTGCGACCGTGCGCTTCACAGGCGCAAGACATTTGCTTCCTCGAAAGCTGTACCACGACCCAATGCAACGGTTCGGCAACGACATCAGTCCAGATGCTGTCCGATGACATGACGGGTCCGTCACACGTTCTCGAAGACCTTAGAGGCAGTAGCCGCAGTGAAATGCCCCGCCCGTGCTGTCGGATGCAGTGATGATAGTTCGGGCTAAGCTCCACGTGCAGGCCACGCGACGGCACAGTCTTGGGAGCGAAAGACAGGCAAGCAACGAATTCCTTGTGTGTTCCCGCCGGAGAGATACGTAGCGGCCAAGTCCCTCCACAAGGCCGCCCGACGTTACATGCTCGTGCATCAGCAGACTGCAGTGAAGATAGGCAATTGATGGTGTTTGCGGGTCCAAGCGCTCGCTGTACCCGACGCTGCTCGCCGCGCCGCACTCCCCTCTCCTCCACCAGCTAGTGCAATGGAGCGCCTTAGGCTGGATCCGCCGTGTACGTAGTGCTCCGTCCGATTGGAATTCGCAGCATGACCTCTACTCTTCTCGCCAAACATCTCACAACGACTACGAAGCCTGATCGAGCACAGAAACGCGCAGGGCAACAGCAGCCTTTCCCATCTCCCGTCACAACGTCGCCACTGGTCCCGAAGGACCGACTGCTCGGCCACCGGAGATATTACGACCGATGGGTCCATAACAACGAGGAAGTGTGACCACTGACGCCGAAGAATTGCGCGCGCACGAGACGGCATACCCCCGGCGACGGCGACTGGCAACGACAGGAGGTGGGTTGGAGCTCGGGTACCGAGGACACGCGCATTGGCGCCGGGCGCAGGACAGCAATAGCAGCGCCACGCGAACATGTCGTTCTTTGGCAAGTTCAAGACGGGTTCGGTACGTGGCGGACGCCAAAGGAGGCAATGGCAGCGGCCGTGGCAGAGCGATATGGTGAGACAACACGTGCTGACAACGCAACCGCGCGCAGAACAATGCCGACTCGATCACCAAGTCGGCGCCTGCGAAGAAGGATCCCCACGCGCCGCAGCCTACGCGCTTGGAGAAACACCTTGCCGATGTCACTGGGCCCGTCCGATCGGATGGCAGTGACAAGTTCTTTGGCATGGAAAATGTATGTGCGGTGACCTGCATCAATATTGAGGTATTATGCTAAGCTAACAACACGGCGCAGTACGGCTCTACATGGTATGACTTGTCGCATGTCCCACCCGAGGCGCCACTAACACTGACACCACAGCTATTGTAACTCGATAATACAGTGTTTATACTATTCAGCGCCCTTCCGAGAAAACGTAATCAACTTCCCTTCCCAATCCATCGTCGAGGAACTCCGCCGCAAAGATACCAATGGCGCACCCTTATCACCCCGAGCCACATCGACGACACCTTACCCGAATCCCACATCGCCCGCGCGAAAGCCAGCGCAGAATGTGCCTGGGTCACCTGGAGCTGGCGTGATGGTCAAGCTGGAGGACAATAAGAACTCGCCTGAGGATAGGAAGAGATCGGCTTTGATGCAAGGGCCGGTACTGGACATGCAGTACGACAATTCGTTGAAGTACGGGATGGAGGAGTCTTTGTTCACGTCGCTGAGAGACATATTCGAGGCCGTCATTGAGCACAAGTCACGGACCGGTGTCGTGAGTCCACACAGGTTCCTGGAGATCTTGAGAAGAGAGAACGAGATGTTCCGAACCGCGATGCACCAGGATGCGCATGAGTTTCTGAACCTGTTGCTCAACCAGGTCGTGGACAACGTGGAGCTATTCGCGAAGCAGCATCCAGAACTGGCAGCGCATATGAATGGAAGTGCCGCGGAAAAGGCCCTGGCAGGCATGACAGTCGATACCGGTGGACTGAACATGCCAAAGGCTGGACTGGACACACATTGGGTACATGATCTTTTCGAAGGCCTCCTCACATCAGAAACACGATGCTTGACCTGCGAAAATACATCGCAGCGAGATGAAGCGTTCCTAGACCTGTCGGTCGATCTGAGCGCGCACACATCTGTCACATCCTGCTTACGAAAGTTCTCGGAGGAGGAGATGTTATGCGAGCGCAACAAATTCCACTGCGACAACTGTGGTGGCCTGCAAGAAGCAGAGAAGAGGATGAAGATCAAACGCTTACCACGGATCCTTGCGCTACATCTGAAACGCTTCAAGTACACGGAAGATCTTCAGCGACTGCAGAAGCTCTTTCATCGAGTGGTATACCCTTTCCACCTTCGACTATTCAACACGACCGACGACGCCGAAGATCCCGATAGATTATACGAGCTATACGCTGTTGTGGTGCATATCGGAGGCGGACCATATCATGGGCATTATGTGAGCATCATCAAGACGCAAGATCGAGGCTGGCTGCTGTTCGACGATGAGCTGGTCGAGCCCGTCTCGAAAGACTACGTGATGAACTTCTTCGGTGGCGAGCCAATACCCGGCATTCAGGATGCAAAGCAGCTGGCATGCGCTTACGTGCTGTTCTATCAAGAAACTACATTGGAGGCCGTTCTTCGAGAGCAAGACGCGGAGCACGGCGCTAACCAGACCACGCCAGTCAGGGTGTCCGACGTGGAAGCGTCGAAAGACAACCTCTCGCCGAACAAGAATGGGGGTGGTCTAAGCCACGCGCCTACTCCGCAGACTCCAGTGGCAGACGAAATGGAACACTTGGAGTCACTCGTCCACGCGGCGATATCACCAACTCTAGGCAATATTGCAGAGATCCCACCCATCGTTCCCGTCATGCCACAAAAGACGAAGAAGGAAATCAAGCAAGAAGAGAAAGAAGCAAAAGCCGCCAAGAAAGCCCAAGTCAAAGCCGAGGAGGACGCACGAATAGAACAGAGCAGGAAGCGACTGGAGAACAGGAAGAAGGAACAGGATGAACTCGCCGCAGTGATGGAAATGTCGAAACAGACTGCTGCGGCAGAAGCAGAATCGAGAGGTGATCCGCCGCCGAAGGAGAAGGGTGGTCACAGCAGGTGGCGGACGGGGAGCATGAGCTTGAAGGTGAAGCCGAGTAAGAGCCTCTTTGGCAAGGACAAGGATAAAAAGGAGGAGAAGTTTCCGCCCGTGCCGCAGAGACCGAATGGGACGGGGACAAGTCCGCCGACAGCAGATGGTGTGGACGAGAGTAATGGGCATACCATGACGAGTTTGCCGCAGCCTGTGCAGGAGGTCAAGAAAGAGGAAGAGAAGCCCAAAAAGAACCGCTTCAGTCTGGGGAGGAAGAGGTCGACTATGCTGAACTAGAAGTTCTCATGTCGAGACAATTCATCCCTTGCCACCAGCGAAGACATAGGGACGGAGGGTGATTGTTGTAGGTGATGCATGGAGACGGGTGATATGGGATTGTGCATATGGCGAGGCGGGTGGAGCATTTTCGTGGGCGCAAGGTGCTAGGCGCTGAGAACAGGAAGGCACACGATACGGAACGTGTGAATGACAGATTCTGGGGAGGGTATGCGTTTGGAACATCCCTCTTGTACCATACCTGTGGGTTCGTTTGAGATACGAGCCTGCGTAGCGCGGCCATGGTATGTCTCAATGTTGTGGCTGTGGTTGTGCTCTGCTTGTCCGCGGCTTCCTCGTCATCTCCCGCCAGCTGAAATGCTGCGCTGCGCCGCCCCTCTGCCTTTAGCACTGTATCTACCTCTCCCTTGTGCCTGGTTCGCTGGTCTCTGGCGCAGCAGCCTGCACCCATGAAGCTCTCCTTCGAGAGCTGACCACCATCCCACTGCGTGTCTCTTCCGACACGGCATAGCCCCTGGGACCGTGTCCGCATCTCTGACCATCATATCCTCTATTTCCCTCCATCCCACAGCCTCTTCATCCAAACGCAATCGCCCAAATGATAATCAGCACATTCAGAAAAATCAACGGGATCCTCATCAGCGTCCTCACTGAACTTATCAGCTGGATTATCTTCGCTTTCATCGATGCATCTCCCCCGCGTGGTCCTCCGCCGAAGGTGGGTTCGATGGAGCCGGAGGAACCCCAGCCTATGCGTGCGAGGAAGCGGTCTTCGGAGAGAATGGCGATCGCGTTGACGAGGAGGACGCCGACTGGGAGGGGAGAGTGTTAGATGGGGGGAGGGAGAAGGCAGAGGAGGGGGAGGGTGGTTGGTTGGTTTGTGGAGGCAGAGAAGGGGAGGCGACGAACCTTGGAAGAGACCGCCGAGGGAGAAGAGCATCATGGTCGCCATTGTGGGGTTATGGTGGTGTTATGGTGGTGGGGAGTGGGTCGGTATGTGTGTCGTATATGTGCTCGTGGTATGTGTCCTCTTCTGTCTGCAGGAAGCCACGTTGGCGCTCCCGGAAGCTGAGGTGCAAAGCCAATGTCGGCGCGCGTTCCAGTGTCCGCCGATGTTCACCACGCGTCTTCAACAAGACACACCAACATATGTCTATAGCACCACAACAGACCTGGCGAGCGCTGCAAATTGGCGCTCTTCGTGATCGGGAGAATCAGCGATCGAGCATGTCACGATCATTAGGTGAGATGGAAGATGACAGATAGACTGATCGAGCTGACATGTGATGGCAGGCGATGTGGCCCTCGCTCTTCTGCTGCCAACCTTGATTCTGGTCCATCTGTTGGTCTCGCCCTACACGAAAGTTGAGGAGTCCTTCAATATACAGGCGACACACGACATTCTGGTTACTGGAGTTCCCCTCACCAACACGACGGAAGTCTTGAAGACTTCCTACGATCATGTCTCTTTCCCTGGCTCAGTACCACGAACTTTCGTGGGTGCATTAGCATTAGCTGGACTATCAGGACCCTTGGTCCATTTCTGTTCTTCACCCCAGCAAGTCCAGCTGCTGGTGCGCGCACTTCTGGGCCTTGGCAATGCTGCCGCCCTATGGCACCTAAAGTCTGCGGTCGAGACTGCGTATGGCAAGACAGCTGGCAGGTGGTATGTCCTATTACAGGCAAGCCAATTTCATGTTCTGTACTATGCCTCTCGAACGCTGCCGAACATGTTCGCTTTTGGCCTGACAACTCTCGCCATGCGGAACTTGATCATGGTCAAGGCCGTGACATGGAAGACTCAACGAAGCGCGAAACGCAGGAGGCTGGCTCTTTACCTATTGACCGTCGCTGGTGTCATATTCCGATCTGAGATTGCTATCTTGCTAGCGGCTGAGACTGGTTACTTGTTGTTACAGCAACGTGTTTCCTTGACCAAAGAGGTCATACCTGCTGGCCTGGCCGGTGCATTGATTGGGCTTGCCACAACGGTTTCGGTAGACTCCTTCTTCTGGCAGCAATTCCCTCTCTGGCCAGAGTGGATCGGCTTTTACTACAATACCATTCTTGGCAAGTCTTCACAATGGGGCACCAGTCCATTCCACTTCTACTTCCTCAACGCACTGCCGCGCCTGCTGCTCAACCCGGCAACCTACTTGCTTTGCATTCCGACCGCACTTAATGCAGGACCAATAAGTCGAGATGTATTGATTCCTCAGGTCATCTTCATCGCTATCTACAGCTTGCTGCCGCACAAGGAATGGCGCTTCATTCTCTACACCATTCCTGCCGTTACAGCCGTCGCGGCTGGCGGCGCAGGGTGGATCTGGACGAGACGGGAGAAGACTGCGAAGTATCGGCTGTACAGCATTGCTCTTGTGCTGTCAACGTTGGCCTCTTTTGCAATCAGCCTTGGTCTTCTGTACATCTCAAGCCTCAATTACCCGGGCGGCGAAGCGCTTCAACGCCTGCACGACATTGCATGGCAGGCCAGGGATGCAAGAGCACCTGTGCGAGTCTATATGGATAACCTCGCATGTCAGACTGGCGTCACACGCTTTCAGGAAGTGCAGCCATATTGGCACTATGATAAGACCGAGGAGGAGCAAACACTGCTGGACCCAACGTTCTGGCAACAATTCGACTATGCACTGTCCGAGAACCCTGCACGGATCATTGGAGCATGGCGACCACTTAGTGTTGTGGACGGATTCGCTGGCATATCATTGAAACCAGAGGACGACGATGATATCTTGCCAATGCCTGCTGCTCTCGGCAGTGCTGGGCAGATGCTCCATAAAATCTACCACGAGTTTGCACTGGCCGCGCGTCAAAAGTTTACCAGAGGTTACTGGCCAGCTATCAAAATGAAGCCGAAGATCTATGTTCTGGAACGAGAATTGCCGCCAGCAGAGGTCAGAGAGAAGGGAGGTATTGTTCCACCTTAGATGTAATTCGAGACCCTTGCACATGTCGGCGATCTGGCAGCACAAAGAGCATAGAGGCACCTACTCTATCAAGTTACCATCGGGATCACGGCAATATACACTCCTCAACTTTCCAACGGCACCAGTCCGGTCCACAATCTCACCACCCTCAAGGATCTACATTCGCCTGCCATCAGAATCATGACATCGCCACAATACTGATCGGACTCACTTCAATCCCGTGCGACTTCCAAGATCCCAACACTTCTTCAATGGGATGGTCCGTGATGAAACACAAGTCTTCCGAGCCCGGCTGAGCATGACCAGCCTTCGGTTCGAACTGCTTTCCGGATTGGTGCAAATTGAGCTTCTGCTTGCCAAAGACGAGCGCGTGCCTCTCTGATCCCTTGGAAGAGAAGCTTTCGTGCTTCATGCCGAGGCGGGATGTGTAGAATTCGATGGTCTTGGGAATGTCTTTGACTGTCAAGACCACGTGGTCGATTGCTTTGACGGAGAATGAGGCCATGGCTGCTGCCGTTCGTGTCCACCAAGGAATTTCTATGAGCAGTGCTGTCTGGCAAAAGATCATTGCACTTATGATGTCTTGGCCGTGATCGGTACAGAGCTACGTCAGGTGCGGGTGGGGTCCGGGATCCAGGGCCTGAGTTACCTCAGTAAACTCAGACTCGCTCCAGGAATTGGCTTTGGCTTCGCCTAGCGCATGCGCTAGTCTCGCTTTACTTCGCTTTAGCTCGCTTCAGTACGGTTTAGTACGGTTTAGCTAATGAGATAGCCGGAGCGCTAATTCGCGTAGCGAGTCTAAGACTAAATAGGGCTATTTTAGTATATACGAATTCCGCCCTATATATAAATAAGCACTATTGCATTCGAAGGTATATTAAGACCCGTATAAATAGTAGTAAATAGAGTATTTAAAACACTACGTAAACTATACTCTTATTACGTACTAATGTTCTACTATAACAATATAACTATACTAGTATAACTACGAAGCGTACGATTAACTAGGAAGGTATACGTATAGTATACGGTACGATAGACAATTACGCGCTATATAATAGACTTAATAGTTATATATTAATGTCTACTAACTACCCTATGTAGGCCTGTCCGAGTTAGGGTGGTATAGAGTAGCGCTTATGTAAGTAGGGGTATTTGCCGGTCCCGGGACCGTGAAATCAGGTCACGTGACGAGCAGCGCAGTAGCTAGATAAACAAGAGGATTAGCGGACTTAATCCCCTATGCCCTCTACTCGAGAGGTATAAATTGAATTCTTGCCTTAATGCTACGCTTACAATACTTAACTACGTAGTATATATCTTAATAGCTATACTAGGTCTTACTAGCTTACCTAAATGTCCAATTAAACCTAAATGAAATCAGGGTAAGCTAGACCTAAGGGACCCCCTCTAAACCTAAGGTTAACATAACCTATTAGTCGTTAATATATCCTCCCCTATTACGAACCTATCCTTAGGTTCTAAAGCAGTAAGCCCGGGCACTACAGGTAGCGTAGTTAGTCGCTATAAGCTAAGGTAGTCTTATAGTAGCATAGTAGCTCACCCTATCATTTAGCTTAATATATAAGATGTTAGGTAATCCTAGGGCCTACTAGCGGCAGTTTATAAAGATCGAAAGTGTTAAGTTAAGACCTTATAGGATACGTAGTTAGTAGCGGAATGGAGTAAGAGATTAATCTTTAACTAGCTAATAGCCATAGGGCATGTAGCAATATATTAGGAACCAATGCGTTAATTGTGTTAGATGTCTATCTAAGCTAAAGGGGAGAGAAGGTGTCTTCCGACAAGCTAAGTTATCGTAGATGCCTTAGGCTATTAGATTATAACCTAACTATTAGCTCCCCTTAAGATGCTATATCTTAACACTCCTACTTATCTTATATAGGAGGTTATAGTCTACTCTTCTCCTATTAGTAGTATTTAGACCTCTATAACAGGTTAAGCTAGCTTACAAACCTCTAGAAGTATAGACTAGTCTTTAGCTTTATGAACCTATCTATAACTATCTTAGATGTTAGGGTGTACTTAACAGTAATAAGCCTTCTCTACTAAAGTTTCCTAATAGCATTGTAGGCAATGTTAATGTGCTTTGACTTTTTATAAACATGTGCATCCCTTACTAGGGTAAGGGCAGCTTAGTTGTTACCTCTTAATTAGACTAGTCTTAAGCTTAACATAGTCTCCTAGTTTCTAGTGATCCTTAGTTAATAGGAACAGTCTCCTACTAACTCTAGACAGTCTATCTCCCTTAGTAGTGAAGCTAGGAATTAGGATTGCTTTATACATGCATTTATAGCTATGTATTTAGCTTCTATTGTGGATGTTACTATAGACTTTTGCTTCTTACTTATCTAGGAGACTAGTGCCCTATAGAGGAAGAAGACATACCTAAGGATAGAGACTCTATCTACTTTGTCTATTGTATAATTAGAGTTATAGTATCTAACTAGGCATCCTTCTCTATGCCTAGAGAAGACAAGGCTAAGATTAGGATATAACCTTAGATATCTTATAATCTTCTTTAAAGCCTTTATATAGTAGGTAGATAGGTTACTTACAAATGAGCTTATCCTTCCTAGGGCAAAAGTAATGTCTAGCCTTGTAATTGTTACTAGCTATATCTATGTACTATTAATACTCTAGTACTCTGCCTTGTTACACCTCTTATCTATGTAGCTTAAAGGTTTAAGAGCCTTATAGCTGTCTATAGGTAAGTGTGTAGGTGCTGCCTTCTTATAGTTTATCCCTATCTTAGTAAGGTTGTCCCTAATAAAGTGTCCCTAGTTAAGTTTTAGGATTCCTCTCCTCCTGTCCCTTATAACTCTTATGCTAAGGATCTTTTTAGGTTTACTAAGATCTTTAATCTTAAAGACTTTGCTAAGTTCTCTTTTAAACTAGAGAACATCTATTAACTTTAGTATAGCAATTGGAATATTATCTACATGTATAAGAATTATAATCTCTTTTTCCTTATAAATGAGTAGGCATGGATCTACCTCTAACTGTGTAAATCTAATCTCTCTAAGCTTTAACATATAGAGTTGATTCCAATCTCTAGCTGCTTACTTAAGTCTATACAAGCTTTTAAGGATCTTAAACACTATATTTAGTAGAAGCTTAACTCCTAGTAGTAGTAACATAAAGATGTCTTTATAGAGGGTGCTTTCTATAAACGCATTGTTTATATCCACTTAGTAAAGATAGAGATCCTTCTTGTATACAATAGCTATAAACACCCTAAGGGTGTCCTATCTAACTGTAGGCGTAAATGTCTCTATAAAGTTAATACTAAACTTCTATAAAAAGCCCCTTATAACTAGCCTAGCCTTGAACTTTTTAATAGCTCTACTAATGCTTCTTTTAACATTAAAGACCTATCTTAACGTAACTAAGTTTGCTCCTTTTAGTAGAACAGCATTCTCCTAGGTGTTATTGCTCTATAGAGCATCTAGCTCCTTCTAGATTGCTTCCTTCTAAAGGTGTCCCTATTTCTTGTTATTTATAGCATTCTTATAGGACTTTAGAATTAGGATCTCTTACTTGTATGCAATAACTTCTATAGTTGCTATAAAGGCTATCTCCTTAACTTCTTCTAGGAATTCACTATCCTATAGTACTAAATCATCCACTAATTGCATAGCTATAAAGAAAGCTTAGTAGTAAGTAGTAAGGTTCTCTAAGAGGTCTATTGCTTCTCCTACTTTAGTAGCTAGTTTAGGTATAGGGACTATAGATCTTAGGGCTTTCTATTTCTATTTATAGCCCATAACATTATAGTTAGCCCTCCTCTTACTAAGGGATAATCTAAGAGTAGTTACTTGTGTCCTAGTAACATTCTTTTCCTAGAGATCTAGTAAGCTTATCTTAATTAACTTATCGATTTTCTGAAATTCCCCTATATTCTTTAGAGGCTAGGGAAGTTGCATAAATAGCTTTCTTAGCTAGGCTGTTACTAGGCTGCTCTACTGAATGATTAAATGGTAAATAGGTTGCTCTAAGAATATGTCCTTCCTTAGCCTCCCTAAGGGTCTCCTAGCTAGTACATTGCTTAATAGATTCAATTTTATAACATTAAGATCTATATTACCTCTAGGTTGGTCCTTAAAGAAGTCTGTATGTATGTGTTGTTTAACAGCTTTTATGTCTAGTTCCTAAAAGAGCTAAGCCTTAGCTGTGTTTTCAACGTATCTAATAAACACTGCTTCTTTACCTCTATTTATTAGTTTATTACTTCTTGCCTATTAAGGCTAGAATCTTGTATCTATGTAGACAATAGCTCTATATCCCTAAACCTTTAAATAGTTAATAGTTAGCTTAATACTATTAAAGGCTTTATCTAGTAAAACCTTGAACCTATTATAGTCTAGACTATTTAGTAGTTTGTTCCTTATGTAGGTTTAGGCTTCTAGTGCTTTAGGCCAGAATTTAATTAGCATCTTAGCCTCTTTAAGTATTGCCCTTATAGAGTCTTCTAAGGTTTGTATTAACCTTTTAACTAGTCCATTTTAGAGCGAGTTATATGCCTTAGTATACTCTAGCCTAATTCCTAAATCCTTCTCCTACTGCTTAACTAATGCAATAAGTTCCCTTGCATTGTTAAGCCTAACTACTTTTAACTATGCTAATAATTTCCTCTCTACCTTAATCTTCTAGTTCTAGAGAGCAACTAGAGCATCTTCTCTTTTCTTAAGAGGATAGGTCCACTTTTTTCTAGAGAAGTTATTAATAATCTTAAGCTAGTATTTAAACCCTAGCCTTAATGTTAGTAGTAGACTATATATGTTAATAGATATAAGGGCAAGTCTTTTAGGTCTTCTCTTAGTAACTTTACCTTTATACTTCTTTATCTTTACTATTAAACACACTCTACACTAGTAGAAGCTATCCCTAGGAATAGGAATAGGTTCTTTTAAGTCTATTACCTTATAAAGATTCTAGAGCAAGTTCTTCCTAAAGTATGCAAATCTTCTATACTAAAGCTACTACTGTTTTAGGTTAGTCTCTAATTTAGTAGTTACAAAGGCATTCTCTATTAGTAGTATACATAATAAGTAATGTGCCCTTTCTTATAGTAGAGGAGAAATCTTATTAATAAATAGAACCCCCCTAAGGAGCCTTGTCTAGACAACAGTTTAGCTAGAGGGGGATATAAGAGAAAATGAAGGAGGTTAGACACTAAACTGCTTACTAAACTGGTTCTAAGAAACTAGGTTTACCCCTAGCTTAGGTACAAGTAGAACATCTTCTAAAACAACTTTCCTGCTAGATCTCCTACTTATCTCTATAGTCCTAATATAAGTGGCTAATAAATGCCTACCTCCTACTTTGATCCATTTCTTCTTTATTAAGGGAGTTATAGATCTAAAGAGGCAGTTCTAGTTAGTTATATAGGATGAAGCATAAGAATTAAGTAACTACTCTAATAAGGGGAACTTGCCTTAGACTTCTATAGTTAAGTGAGCTACTTTATTATACTTATTATTATTAGACATTGTCTTCTAGGATAAGTTGCAGAAGTTAGGTAGCTCTTAGGTAGAGAAACCTTTCCTAGTCTTCCTTGTTTTAGAGGAAGGAGACTAGGCCTAGTTCTTCTAGAGTAATAGCATATTAGAGCTAAGTTTCTTTACTATTTTCTTAAGTTCCTCTATAGAGGACTTCTCTCTTAGTGTTCTTCTCAAAGATAGTAGTAGAGATCGTCTATTCTTAACATATGTTGCATTCTAGGAGGATAGTGCTTAGGAATGAGATCTAAGGACCTTCTTTGCCTTAGAGAGACTAGGGCAGTCCTTAATAAGATAGTCCTTCTTATAGAGAAGGTAGGAAAGTGATCTTACCTAACCTAAGGGCCTAACCTAGGTAGCTACTATACTATACTTAGCCTTAGAGCGATTCAATCTAGCCTCTTAAGCCTTAAGGATCTTTAAGGTCCTTTTATAATCTATCTTTAGCTAAGCTATAATGGTATCCCTAGCTATATAGTAGTTAGGTAGCAGTGAGCTTAAAAGCTAGGTTATTCTTATATTAGCTTTCCTATAGTGCTAGCCCTCTAGGTTAACATTAGCAATCCTCCTTCTAAGAGACACTAGGTGTGCCTATACAGATCTAATAGTGAACTCTTCACTTATCTCAAAGTTTATAAACTGTTTTGTAAGCTTATGTACATAGGTTAGTAACACCTAGCTATACTTATTCTAGAGATGCACCTATATCTTAGTAGCTTTTCTAGATTCGTAAGAGCCCTTAAGCTCAAATTCATCTTCTTCTATAATCCTACTTAGGATACTAAAGCTACAAGCTACATTTTATTTTGTCTATATTAGTGTATTAAGAATCTCTTTAATCTTAGTCTCTTCCTAGAGTTTTAGGTTCTTGCCCTTAATGTTGTTAAATAACACTTCTAACAGGTTATCAATTACAAAGAATGCTAACTAGCTCTCTATCTTGTATCTCTAAAGGTTGAACTATCTCTTCTAGTTGTCTCTCCTAAGAATTGGGATTTTAGTTCCCTTCTCTTCTCCTTTCTCTTAGTATAAATCTATAATAAATTGAATGTAATAAAACAAGGTGTATATGCTTCAAAGTCGTAGCTTAGGTCCTGCTAAGGCTTTTAGTATAGAATAGTAAGGTTCGTAGGTATAGATACTAAGGCCTACTTAGTAGGGTGTTACGGTTCGGTTCAGGAAGAACCCACAGCCACTCATTCTTCGGGAAGGACCGAAACTGAGCAGGTCGACTTCGCTCAGACTGATCAGCTCAGTGATCAGTTCGCTCAGTCTGCTCAGTGATCAGTCTGCTCAGTCTGATCAGTTACGCCAAGACATGGCACTATATAGACGACGCTTCTTTACGAGTAGATAGGAGCCTCGTGCTCAACTCAAATCAACACTCTTGTGTTAAGTTGCAACCTTGTAGTGAACTCTCGTTCACACTACTTTAGAGACATATCGAGGATCGACACTTCCTAGGCCACCCACGTGACGAGGGACAAGGCCCAACCGCAACATAGGGTAAAGAAAGAGCGGTATAGTCTCGGAGCTAGGATATAGGTCTATCTCTCCTAGTAGAGTTCTAAATGACTTACTTAAAGTCCTTCTTAATAGTATCTCGATGCAGTTCTGCCTATAGAGTGTCTTTAAGGTATTAGCTTATAGTAAGCCGTATAGAGTCCTTTTCTAGATTACCTATTACTTAGTATTAAACTAAGCTCCTTAATAGGATAGATAGAGTAGACTTCTGCTTCCTAGATGTTTTCTGCTATAATAGCAAGGGATACAAGTAACCTATACTAATATAGGTTACTCTTACTCCTATATAAACCCGGGCTTATAACCTGTTAAGTTAAGACCTTATAGGATACGTAGTTAGTAGCGGAGTGGAGTAAGAGATCAATCTTCAACTGGCTAACAGCCACAGGGCATGCAGCAATATATTAGGAACCAATGCGTTAATTGTGTTAGATGTCTATCTAAGCTAAAGGGGAGAGAAGGTGTCTTCCGACAAGCTAAGTCATCGTAGATGCCTTAGGCTATTAGATCATAACCTAACTGTTAGCTCCCCTTAAGATGCTACATCTTAACAGAAAGGATTTCTCTAATAGAGACCGTAATAGTAACGTTAATAACCGCGACTCGCGCCCGTCGTACTACGTTAACGTATGCTACGAAACTAGCAAGGGAATAGGTAGCTATGTTAGCATTAATCGAACGGGCTAGATAGTCGAATAATGCGAACGCTATTTATAAAACAAGTAAGTGTTAGTACTAGTAACCTAATAAATCTAAAGACGAGTCTATCGCGTAGCTAGAAAGTTAGTTAAGGAAAGATAAGTAACTATAAGAAACAAGTAAGATCTAAGGACTAGAAGCACCCGTACCCGAAGCATTAACTAGAACTAGAACTAGAACTAGAATCCAAATTAGAACTAGAACTAGAAACTAATACCTATAGGCTATAGCTATAGCCGGAAAATTAACTAGAAACTAGGAGCCTATAAACCCGCACTAACTACTTAGTTCCACTTATTCTTATATAACTCCTTTATCTAGACCTACTCGTTATCGTAGCTAATACTAGTCTTATTAGACGCGTCCCTAAGTAGCTAGCTAGTAAAGTTCCTATAGTAGTTACGGAAGAAGCTCTTATTACGCACTTTGCTTATAAAGCACATCTACTCGAGAGTAGTAACTAAGCTAAGCTGCTTGTCTATCAATTTTATAGCTCGGACGCGCTAATTATGCATCTTCTTATAGAAGAGCTCCGAGTCTAGGCGGACCGTAGCATTAAGCTACCTCCTAGCATTAAGGATAACTTCGTTGTCGTTCTAAGACTTTAAACCCGCTAGGGCATCGGATAGAGGGCTAATGCTACTAAGGTGTACGGCTGTAGGAAAAGGATGGCCGGGTACTAGGCGTCGATACTTAAACCCTATAGCGCTCTTACTTAGCGTCTTAAAGTCACGATAGAGGTCTATCACCTAGTGCATGCTCTAGCTTCTCTAGAGTTTAAGATAGTTATCGTCGCGGATCTCGATAAAGTAAGGCTTAATCTAACGTAGTATCCTCTTATGTACGGCCTACCTTATTAGAACGCCTATAGTAGTCACCCGTATTTGCCTAGCGCTTAGGTCCTCTCTAAACTAGCTAATGCTGTTCTTGCTTAGGTAATTCTAGACCCCAACCGAGAAGAAACGCTTAAATCGGCCGTCTTCTATATAGTCGTTAATCTAGCACTACTAGATAAACTCTCCGGCATTCCCTTTCTTATAAAAACCGTGTAAAAACTCCGGCCTACTAGTGCCCTCTAAGTTAAGAGAGTATAGCATGTTAAGCCGGTTACTAGTCTAGTAGTTTTCAATTTCGAGGTTTAAGTCGACCCTAGCATACTACACTATAGTGTTTACGTCACCCCCTAATAAGCCCTATTAAAGCTGAAAATCGTAGGCCTAGGGAAGGAGATAAACCGAGTGCAGTGTTAAGGGTGTAGCGCCACTTATAAGAGCTATAGCCCGGGGTCTTGTCGTATAATCTGTTAGCTTAGAGAATACTACATGTTCTAGTAGACGCCGCCGTTACTAACCTTATTCAATTCTCGTAGGTACCATCGGTATATATCGAATTCTCGACTTATCATTTCTCTAACTGTTTTAACCCGCGGTGCTAGTTTAGCGTTATTATACTAGTACAGCATGTTGCTATTAATGTAGGTACCGGTACTATTAAGATCGGCTTAGTTAGCTTCATCGATGCCGAATTTGTCGAGGATCTAGTTATAGTTAGTATACGTAACGATACTGCTCGTAGTGCCGACTTTACCTTGAACACGGAGGTAGCTAAGCGGGTTAATAGTCTTCTAACTACGCTTATTAGGGCGAAACCACGACCCATTCTTCACCTTAATAGCTAAAAAACTCTTACCTTTAAAGAGCTAGTCTTAGACCTTAAGCGCGCGCTTACATAGGGTATTAGCGGTAATACCGGGATTCGTAACGAAGTGGAGGGCCTTATAGTAGAAATCTTGAACATACTAATCGTACATTATAGCGCTAACCTTACTATCCCTCTTAAGAACGTCCGAGATAGCATATTCGAGTATCTTAAGGCCCGCCATCCGGTACTTAGGTAGCTAGTTAATACTATTTACATTAATCGAGTTTCTAAACTTAATGCTATAGTACCGCTCATTATAGGTGCAGTTAGCGCGCTTAATCCGGAGGGCCTCGTCTTCTTATAGGATCTAATCTTTAAAGACTAATACATCCCTAATTATAGCCGAAGGTAACATAGTAAGTATCGGATTACTATTCTTAGTTAAGGCCGGAGTGGATCGTAGGGTGCTAACCGGTGTCCCTAGCGGACTGCCTTCGCGTATAGGTGCGCCGTCTAGCGTTCGGTTAGGCGAGGATCGAGTAGGCGCAGTTATACCCTTACCTATGCTCTCGCCTATACGGAGCTACTTAAGTCGACTCGACTTACGACCGCCTCTCGATAGGACTGTAGGCTAGGTAGAGGCTAGTAGTAGAGTTAGCGTAGTACTATTTATACGTCCTTTACCTTTACTACCCGGTAGTGGCTAACGTAGCTATTACTAGCTAGATAGTCTAGGTTAATCTATAATATCCTCTAGGGACGCGGACTTCTTAGTAATAGTACCCTCTATAAAGTATAGAAGGCTATCCTTATAGACGGCTAGGCGGTGTCTTCTAATGATCTCCCTACTCTTAGCCGATTACGGATTAATGCTACGTGCTTTAGCCTCCCTGTCGCACCGGGTAAGATTACTAGGCTCTAGAATTCGCTTCCGATCTATGCCCTTACGGCCGATCCTTATACGCTAGATTAATGCCCTCTAGATTCTACTAGTAGCCCTACTGTAGTCTAGGTACTTATTAATGAAGGCCGTGAACTAGCGGCGCCCGCTGTTAGTACTACAAAGCTCGGAGATAACGCGTTGATTAAGAATCTTATTGTCTATCTACTATAGCTAGTAGCGGGTAAGCGTAGCTCGAAGAGTCTTCTCTCGGTTACGAATCTCTAAACCGGTCTTACGAATCTTACCGTCGATAGGAAACAAGACATCGAGCTTCTTATTACTAAGGAATTCATCCTAGTAGCTCTTACCTATGCTACTCTCAACTTCCTCGAAAAACAGGTTAACCTAGACGGAGTAGTCTTCGAACACCTTCTCGAAGCCCTTATAGAAGTCCTTTAACACCTTAACCCGCTTCTAAGGACTAAGCTCTCGGAACATAACATTAGCGGCGGACTTTGGCGTATTCGTGTTAGTAAGGACATACTTAACGTTATCCGGTAGGCGAAGGGACTCGAATAAGGTCTAAGGTAGGCGGGTAAGCCTAGTAACAGTACTAGTAAGCGCTGTACTCGAGCTAGCCGGGCGTAACGAAGGACTAGCTAAAGCTATAATAACTAGGACTCGCTAGCAGTAAGATCGTAAGAGCTAGCTATCTCGTAGTACTACTCTAGAGTATTAGTAAGCTTTAAAAGCTTAGTATCGGGGTAGGGGCTTTAAAGAAGGTTAAGGTCGTAAAGAGAGAGAGGCTAAAGAACCGTCTAATGTGTTAGTGGCTCTAGTAATAGTATTAGTGTTTAAAGGAAAAGAGAGGAAGTAGTAGGCAGTAAGCTACGCTTAAGTATGCCTCTTAGCGTATGTCCCTATAACCGTTATAAGGCAGCAGTGCCGAGACCGGTCTTATAAGTAGTAAGAGTAGTGCTATTAAGGTTACACTAAAGGTCCGATGACCCTACATATAACCGAAAACCAGTGCTAGTAACTACCTAGGTAAGCATTCGGTAGGGCATGCTACGCTATTACGTAATCCGATTTACCGGTCCCGGGACCGGTAAATGTAACTCTACTAACTAAGGTCTAACTAAGGTAAGAACACCCTATGAAGTGAAGTCTAGATAACCGAATCGGCTTAACAAACTAAAGGACATATGTAACACATGCCTAAGGGAAGTGAACTCCGTACGCTATTACTAACTAATTAGTTCTTATCCTCGATCCTACTAAACTGTGAAATTTCGGCTATAGAAAGGTTATAAGGCCTAACCTATAGCTTCTTAGATTCCGGTTTAGGATACGATCCCCTTTCGTTAACTCCTACAGGTAGTACGTCTTTGCCGGCGATAGGCTCGATCTCGTTTGAATTACTACTATCTTCGCTATTAGCGACGCTATTAGCGACTGACTTCTCCCTCCCCTATTACGAGATCGGTCCTATTATCCAAGTTTAGTACTCCTATAGTATCTAGGCGAAGCTCTAGAACTAGCTTAAGGTTTTCCCGTGCCTAAACACCCTTTATTAGCGTACTATTAAGTTCCTTAAGAATATAGGTACTAAATTCCCTAGAGACACTAGATACCCGATATAGACCTTACTATCGATAACCGATCTTGCGTGAGAAGTTATCCTTATATAGCTTATCGAATCTTATAATAAGGTCGCCCTTCTAGAAACTAATAAAGGTAACGTTCCGGTAAGAATTAAAGTAGTCCTTACTAAGTTCTCTTAGTCGCTTCCTTCGAGCATGTAGCTCTTCTAAACTAAGGTCTCGAGCCTAGAGTTAACGCGCACGTATAGTAAGTAGATCCTTAGTCGTTCTTACCGATCCCTATTAATAATTCGCCCACGTCGGGTACTTAACCTCAATTGGTAGAATCGTGCGATAGCTATATAGAACCTAAGCTAGCGTCATTCTAGTAGTACGACAGGTCGTGGTCCTATTAGCCTATAACACAGCGGGTACCTATTGCTCCTATCCGCGGTATGTATTCCTTATAAGCTTTACTAACGCTATAAGAATCGGACGGTACCTAACCTCGACTAGAGCATTAGACTACGGATAGTACGGTGATATTCGGATCCTTCAAACACTAAGTCCCACGAGTAACCGCTTAACCTTAGCCGTATAAACCGTAGCGTTATTAAGCACAATTTTAGTATAGTAGCCGTACCTATAGGAGACATCTTCGTATAGAAACTTAGTAACCGTCTTAGAGCTAGGAGGTGCCCTCGTTACTCTAGCCTCGATCTAGTTACTAAGTGCTTCGCGCGTAACTAGGAGATATCTATTTTTATGCACCTAGACGGGGTCCGAGTACCACTTCTTACTAATAACCTAAGGGCTCGATGAATGAAGCTTACTAGCGCGCTAGTTGCCCTCGCGAAACCGATAGGGAGTATAACTTCGAACCTACGTAGAGACATCGGCGAAGCATCCGTCCTAGTAATACCGATCGGAAATAAGGTTATACACGACCTTAGCGCTACGGTAACCGTGTCTCTTATGGCACTCTATAACGATCTCCTTCTAAGCCTTATTATCGTTAATTACAAGTTGTAACGGTGCTCCTCGGCGCTTCTAGAAGAACAGCAATTAGTCCCGGATAAAGAAATTAACGCTCTTCTTTACTAGTCGCCGGTACTTAGCACGGGTAACACTATCGGGCCGGGTCCTAGTTTCTATAACCTAAGTAAGTTACTAAGAGCTTTTAGAATATTAGTCCCCGAGATGTCGTGTTTTCTAGATTTTAACTAGATAGGTGTCGACCGGCTCCGGATACCCGAATAGCTTATTATTAATCATCCGGTCGACATCGTCTTCGTTAGTTTCCCTAGGTTCCTAAGGTGTAGAGGGCCTACGAGACAGGGCATCTAGGCTAGTGTACCTAGTCCCCGTAACGTACTTTACCTCGAACGTAAATAGCCTAATCTATACGACCTACCGGGCTATTACCGAGTTAGGCAGGTCCGAAGCCGGCCGGCTAAGTTACTATACAAGTGTCTTAGCATTAACCTTAAGGACAAAATTAACGCTAGTAACATATCTCTAGATCTTCTTAAGCCCCTTAAGGACCCTAAGGCATTCTCGCTTACTAGTATTATATCTAGATTCTAACGCGTTCTAGATTCCACTCTTATACCGTACCGGGTGACGCCGTCGAGTACTGTCTATTGATTCTTAAGAAACGATACATCCCCATCTAGTGCCGCTAGCATTAACTGAGATAAAGATAGACCTAGTACTAGGTAAGTAGTAGAGGGTAACTAAGGCTAGAGCCTATATAAGATATCTAGCAACCTCTTCTTTCGAGAACTGCTTATTTTCTGTCTAGGTAAACTCGGCGCCCTTCTTTAGTAGCTTATACATTAGTCGAGCGATAATAACGAACTAGGGGATCTATATCCGGAAGTACACATACAGCCCTACATAGGTGCGGACCTCCTTAATATAGGTAGGCGTAGGCTAATCTAGGATCTTAGCTACAACCTTTAGGTTAGGATAGCGACTATCCGGACTAGTAACGTACCTAATAATCTTAAGCTTCTCGTATAACTATTAGGATTTGCCTCTAGTAACCACCGCACTAGCTCTCTCTAGGTTAGTAAGAACTAGATCTAGGGAGACGATGTGCTTAACGACCTATCTCCTTAACCTAGGCTCTACTTCGGCATTCCTATAGTCCTTAGTTAGTCCCTTAATACCGATGTTATCGAGAAACGGCTTCGCTCGATGCGAGATATAATTAAGTAGAATCTTTATTACCGTACGCACGAACTAAGTAACTGAATTAGTAGCTCCTTAAGGTAGAGTCGTATTGCGTACTAGGCTAAGAGGGGTCATAAAGGCTGTTAAGTCCCGGTAGGACTTATCTAAAGTGATCTAATTATAACCTAAAAACAGGTCCATAAGTGAAGCGACTCGGTAACCGGTAAAATCCTCTAAGAAGCTATCCGTATCCGGTAGAATGTTAGTATCGCGCATAGTAACCTCATTTAGGAGCATAGCTAAGTTAATTAACCGATATGGCACATCGCTTCTAGAGGCATTAACCTTCTTTACGACTAGGAACTAGCTATTGGAGTATGCCCCTTATAAGTATTCTAGGATGTTGTTCTTAATCCGGGCTCTAATTATGCGCTTAACAATTGCCCTAAGACTTAGGTGTAACCGGATAGGGCGTGCCTACTATGGCCTATGAGGGACCGTGTTAATCTTCTAAGGTAGCATAACGTCGTGCCTAATTTGCCTTATGTAACTAAAATCCTAAGTAAGGACTGCCTCCCGGTTGTAGAGCATCTTATCGAATAAGGCCCTTTCTATTAGTAATAGCTTAATGCTAACCTTAATTAAGGTAAGTCGTTCTAGAGTAATTTGGCTACCTCGCTTAATACTTGAGAATTTCTTAGTTAAGTACTTCCTATCGAACGGACCTTGTCCTTTAGGCATCTTGGATTCTAGGTATAGTGCCCTACGCTTCTATTCTATATCTCCCTTAACTCGTGATTCTAGGCGTTCGTGAACGCTCGCGTCTACTAGCTTCTTTTTGTCCGCCTTACGCTTATACATCGTAAAGACCTACGGCATCCTAATGTTAGCTATATGTTAGCCTACTTGTTACTTCCGTACCTAAGCATTTAATGTAGATTGCCTTAGGATCTCGGAGGGCTAATCCCCTTAAACTAAATAAACGTTAGTAATAGAATCTCCCTCGAACGCGCCTATTCCAATTTCTACAACTCGTTCCTTTGTTCTAGTAGTCCTAAGCAACCCTAATAAGTGAGCTAAATGGTTACTAGGCGTTCGAGCCTTGCCGGGTTCCTATAGATGCGTCGTATCGTAGTCGTACCCGTTTTCCTTACTATAGCTATTTACCGGTTCCGGGACCGGTAAATCAAAGTCCGAGGTTTCTCCGAGATAGTACGAGAACCTTACCGATTTTATTAAATCCGGCTTTAGCGAGTCGGTAGGTAAAGCGCCGTAACTCAATTTACCCTTCTATTTCCCGACGCTTTTAATAGTTCTTAAAGGGTCTTACACCTATCCGAGCTAACTAGGGTAGTAAACATAACACTTTTACCTTTGCGGCTAGTAATAGTCCCCTCCTATGAACTATTATCGTAGTTACGGGCAGTAAGTCGCACCTTACGGGCCTACGGACGTCCTAGGATTGTTAGTAAGTTTAGATCCGAGGAGATAAACATGTCTATTTAGTATTAAACCCTAAATACCTAAACATCCAAATTGCCTATAACACCTTTAAACTAGGCCCGCCCTCTAGCACCTCGAAAGGTAAGCTAAGTACTCGACATTACCGGTAACCTAAACCTATAAGCGTTCCTCTAGCCGATAATATTCACCTCGGAACCCTCGTTAATTAGGCACCTAATCTAGTTCTTATTTATCCCGAACTCCGCTACTACCTAAGGACTAGGGACTATAGTAAAGTTATTAAGGACACTAGAGAGCCCGATTTTCTTAACGTCCTTATAGAGCTTAGTAGCAGGGACCGCTCCTTTAGAGTAAAGTATAGTTAAATACACTCCGACATACTAGGCCTAACTATCTTCGTGGAAGACCTCCTCATTATACTTAGGTTTATCTTTACAGGTGACTACTTGTCTAGTACGAACCTTAGGGTCCTTTCCTATAAGGCGTCGCACTATAGCGAGCTTCTCCTAAAGAGCGGGGGTGTTAGTAACGCGACCGAAGAGGGCAGCCTCGAACTAGCGACTATATCGAGACTAATCTTAGGCGTTTACATTAGGAAACGTTATCTAGAGGATCTAATTAATCTAGTAGATAATACCCTCTTCCTTTATAACCGGGCTATTACTAGCCGAACTATATTGTCGGACGTAGTTATTAATCCTTATAGTCTTAGCATTCTACATACGCTTCCTTTATGCGAAGGGGACGTTCACGGGACTAATAGGCATATCCTTAGGCAGTCCTTTATTAGTATCGTTCCCTAGTCTATTCACTTAGGCATTATTTCCCCTTCCTAGGGTTACCCCGGATTTAGCTAATGATTAAGTTTCGCTTATTTAAGTACTAACTTCGTCAATTATTTTAACCTCCTACTAGTTAATCTTAGCTTACTAGATCTCCTGTTCTAATTGTAGGCGAACCTTCTTAGTAGCCTTAGCTCGGGCTCGTAGATCCTAGGCTAAGGACCGGGTCCTCGGGTGCGGATTCTTTAGAATGCCTACGGGTGCCTTCCCTTTTACTTTATTAGACTGCATAGGGTAGGTAGATACCTCGTTAAGCTTGCCTAAGTCGATCGCCTACTCCGCTTCACTTTCTTCGAATAAGACCTAATATGTCCTAGCAGCCTTCTCCGTTTAGCTAGACCGTACGTCCTAAGGGCTATATTCTATTAAATGCCTAAAGTTAGGAGGGGGCTTAGAATAATTAGGAGGCGTGACCTTAGTTACCCTAGTGTAGTCCCTACCTATCTATTGCTTACGTAGTACGGGAATCTTATACTAGTTATTAAACTCGATCGGTCTATAATGTTCTTCGAGTAGAGGGAGCATATAGAGCAGTTTCGGTTTACTGTAGTCCCTCCGAAAGTTAAACTTAGCAGGACGCGGATCGCCTTCTTTCCCTAGATACTACTAGTTATTCGGGGCGAGGTGTACGTAGCCCCGGGATATTAAGGACCTTATCGCCCTATAGTTACTAGCCTAGTGCTTCGAACTGCTACAGTTGTAGTAATAACTATCTATCGCTTTAGACTGCTCGCGATTCTACGATAGGGGACGCTGTATTGCGTAAACCTATAGTTTAGTGTCTAGGTTATACCTCTCCGCTTACATAGAGCGTTAATTCTCGCTCGGGTAGAAGGCACCTGCGTCCGCGACGCGACCGCGCTAGTATACACGTATACTCATTTTAGCTACCTTCTAGATTAGATTATTATTAACAATAGTCCTAGAGGTGGCCTTCTTAAGCGTGTCAATTTTAGGCTTAAGGCGCGGCATTTGCTTTACGACTAAGCGGTGTAGCTAAGGTAAAGTAAGAGGGAAATCTATATACATAGCTTTCTATCCCTCCTTACTATCTACGATACTAGTAGCTTTATCGAGGATCCTCTAAAAGTCCCTAAACTTCTTAGGTTACTTTAGGTGAAGCCCGTAAGCCTTGTAGACCGCTTTCGCGACTGCCTCTAGCAATCCCTAAAGGAGAAGGCGACTCCGGGAGCTGTTATCCAAATCCTTAGGTTCAATTAGGTCACTTAAGGATATAAATAGGCGGATGAATTCCTTCACATCTTATTCTTTAGGCCTCTTGCCTTACTGTACCCTAACAATCTCCTTAAGATATTCCCGACTCCCTAATATCGAGTAGGCGTTAAACCTTACAAACTCTAATAAGAACGCCCTCCTAAAACGTGCCTTATTAGTGAGCCACCTAGGCAGCCTTATAACTACGCGCCGGATAGTAGTTTCGCAATTGCGCTTAAACCTGCCCTAGAAATCATCCTTCTTAATAGATGCCCGAGGCGGATACTAGTCTATTAGGTCGCTAAACCGCTCCTAGAACTTAGTAGCATTAGTGCCATTAAAGAATGGATTCTTAGCACCTCCTAGAGGTGGAAAGCGAGGGCTAGCGTTTTCCATTACTACTACTAATCGTCTAAAGAGGGCAGTTATAGTATCTATTCTAATTGTGCTGTTCGTTCCTACACCTATACCTAATTTAGCGGCGCTAGTTCCGCTTCTCCCTTCTTTACTAGATTTAGGTGTTTCCCCTTCCTCCGATTCTTCTATCCCCTTATAAGGGACAGAATCCCTATAGACCCCTTCCATTTTCGTAGGGTTCATAGGCTGTTCGTAGCCTCTACCTATGTCGGCAAAGGTACTAAGTTTTTCTAGTAATGTAGCCGTATCCATTGTTACGTAGTACTTACTTTAGAATGTACTAATACTAGTTGTTACTTAATAGGACCTTGTGACCGTAATTGTTACTAAATACCTTGGACCTTAAGTGTTTTCGACCTTAGCCAACCTTAACCGTGAACCCCGACCTTGAACCTTAACCTTGAACCTTAACCTTGAACCTTAACCTTGAGTGATAACCTTAACCGTGAACCTTAGACCTTAAACCGTGATTTTAACCTTACAAACTAGATGCTAATACGCTACCGGGTGTACACTTAATACCCCCCCCTCATTAACCACTAAAATAATGTCTACTAACTACCCTATGTAGGCCTGTCCGAGTTGTGGTAGTGTAAAGCGGCGCTTATGTAAGTAGAGGTATTTGCCGGTCCCGGGACCGTGAAATCAGGTCACGTGACGAGTAGCGCAGTAGCTAGATAAAACAAGAGGATTGGCGGACCTAAACCCCTATGCCCTCTACTCGAGAGGTATGAATTGAATTGTTGCCTTAATGCTACGCTTACAATGCTTAACTGCGTAGTATATATCTTAATAGCTATACTAGGTCCCGCTGGCTCACCTAAATGTCTAATTAAACCTAAATGAAATTAGGGCAAGTTAGACCTAAGGGACTCCTCCTCTAAACCTAAGGTCGACATAACTAAACCTAAGGTTAACATAACCAATCAGTCGTTAATACTACTACCTTCCTTCGAGGACGAGTATAGTATTAGGTTAGACTATTCCTTAGGACCTACCTAGATAGTAATAGTACCGATAACGCGAACGGAATCTTTCTATCTTACGGATACATTAAGAAAGTAATAAGAAGCGTCTTTAGCATTTCGAATAAAATTGCTACTACGGTACGCGTTATTTAGCATTTAATATAGAAGATATCTACTACTAACTACGCTACAAAATTCTAGGAGTACGCCTAGCTTACCGATTAGGACAACGAAGCACTTTAAGTTATATACTAAAGAGGACTAAAGAGGCAAGTTAAGGATAAATTAATAAGGGACGGCCGGGAGATTAATAACTTAGGTACCTTAGTTAAAGTTACAATCAATCTTAATAATAAACTCTACGAGAGAGCTCTAGAGCGACGATACGACTCTAAAGTATCCGGGAAAGCCGGATATATACTAGGCTACGATAATCGAAACAATAGAGGTTTTAGTAACGTTTAAGACAATAATAAGCTAAAGAACTATACGCTATACTATAGACTATAGCTAATAGAGCTCGACGTTACCAAAATAGGTCGTAAGATTAGGAATAGGGGTAAGTTTAGGCCTAAGAGTTTAAAAGGAAGCATTACCTACTATACCTATAGTAAAGAAGGCTATATAGCGAGGGATTGCTACGGTAAAATGAATATAGTACGTCGTAAGTAATTTAATATAATACAATAAGGAACTAGTAAACTCGAGAGTAGCGTTAGATTACTAGGTAATACTAACTATACTCGAGGAGTTGCGGAGAGAGTTAGTAACGGAAGTAATATACCTCTCCTAGACCCCTTATAAGGACGAGGAGGATACTAAGGTTACGAGAACCTACTACGATAGTTTAATATAATAGTACGAAGAGTTAACTACGAGATTGAATCCGAATCTCAAAATAGTTATAGAAGCCTTTATTAGCGATTCTATTACTAAGACTCGTATTAGGTTTATTACTCCGTAAAACTAGGAGTAGGGTATTAGCCTTAGTAACTACGAGGAACCCTAGGAGTAACGTATAGGTAGAACGCTACGCTCTAAGAAGTAGACATCGACAAATCCTACTTTAATAACGATAGGAGCGATAAGGAAAACTAAGACCTAGGATAGAACGGATCGTAGTTACCGGAACTGTAGGAAGAAAATTAAGAAACTACCGGGCTAGATACTATCGAGGAAGACTAGGATCCGGAAGAATTAAGCGAAGAAGATTCCTCCGAAGGAGAAGAGAGCGATACTAACGACGATAATAAACAATTAACCTTTACGATTGATGCACTAAAGAAACTATACGACATAATTATATACTTATAAAAAAGGCACGAAGAATTCCTACCTAAAATAAGCGGAAGACGAATACTATACTCTATTAAGTTTAATAAGACACTCGACACCCTACGAGTTATATGTTAGGGACCGCTGTACGTTATCCTAACTAGGCTTAGATCTTTATAGGGATGTCTCTCTCTCGTTAGAAAGGTAGTAGTCCTAAATAGTATATAGTAGTATACTTAAAATAAGTTAAGCACGAAGCTCCTATCTACTCGTAAAGAAGCGTCGTCTATATAGTGCTATGTCTTAGCGTAACTAATTAGAGTGAGTAGGCCGATTACTAAGTAATCTAATTAGACTAATTAGAGTGCTTACGCTTACCGTAATTATAGCTGTTTAACCTAATTACTCCCTATAGTCTTCCGCTATACTTATACTAGTTCGCTTAATAAGTAGTTAGGGTCTTCCTATACTATTCTATAACACTATCCCTCTTTTAGCTAGCTTCCGTCCCGGAAGCTATATAACGTTAACCCGATGCCTATACTTTACGACCGTAAGAATATCGTCTTCTTCCTTACTTCGCCGTCTTACCCTTTCCCGCGACATCTAACGAAACGGTATTAAAATAGCACCCTATTTAAACTGTCGTTCTTCCGTTTCCGGCGAGTATCCTAAGTGCATCGTTAGCCCTAGGTCTAGTAAGTGTTCCGAATATATACGTAAGGGTCGTCCTTATAACGTAAAGATCTCTCGTCCGTAATAGGAGCGCCTCCGCGATGTTAGGGAGAAGATTCGCTATAATATCGAGTCGCTTAAGGAAGAGGACGTTATGCTTCTTTAAGCGCTAGTAGAGAAGCGTATAAAGAAGATTCGTTTAAGGAAGCAGTTACGTCTAGCCGAACGTCGTGTCGACGACGCCGTTACCTAAGAGCTAGAGGATCTTAAGGAGGCTAAGAGCGTCGAGTCGGAGCTTCTAGGCTAAGAGGTCTAGAACGGTGTCGAGGTGCTCCCGTCGTCGTCCTCTCTCGAGGCTCCTCTAGAACTGTCGCCTCTAAACTAGAACCTCCTATTCCCTAGTTCCTAAGGCTTCGTTCCTTTCGAAGATTTTAGCTTTCCTAGTTCCTTATAAGTCGTTATCTAGTAGCCGTGTCCTTATATTACTATATTAACTTCTATGTTCTAGGTTATTAAATTAAGAAGCCGCTATTTAATACCTCGTCGTTAGGTCGTTTCCGCTAGGTAGATTTCGAGAAGAAGTCCTCGCATTCCTAGTATGTCGCCGTCGCCCGATCTATTACGTTAAATTCGCGGCTAATAATGTTCTTCTTTAGATAGTCTCTAGTATAGTAGCCTTTCTTTCTATATGTATAGTAAGTTAGATCTCTTATTAACTGCTTACTTCGTCCGCGCCTTTCCGTAGCGTCTAATTCTATTAGATCTCCGTAATTAGGGTTATAACTCCTAGCTTTAAAGCCCCCTCTTCCGCTTCTCGCGGGTCTCTAGAATCTAGGCTATACGAATCGGTCGTACCTTAAATCCTAAAGCCTTTCGTTAATCTCCTTTACTACCTTAATTATCGCCCCTAGCGTCGTAATAATAGCGTTTTGGGATAGTTCGGCTTTAACGTTATCCTTTAGCCCGAGGTAGAACTACGATTATAATGCTACGTCGTTCTATTCTAGGTCGGCGGTATATCCTTAGAATTCTAAGGCGTATAGCGTTATAGAAGTAGTCTATCGAAGTTGTCGGATATATCGGTCGGCGTATACCTCCTCGTTCGGTACCCCGTATAGATTATCGAGTTTCGTCTTAAACTCGTCGTAGTCGTAGAAAGTTTTTCGAGTTTCTGTTTTCGGTGTTTCTCCCTCGCCCTAGTTATAAAGCTAGTCCTTAAGGTATAGTCGGAATCCTCTAGCTACTTTTCCTCGTAGGAAGGATACGACGTATAAGACCTTAGAGGCCTCGCCTTAAAACTAGTGTACGTTAAAGTAAAAGTATAACTAAACCTATAGTTAAAAAGCCTCTAGTTTGTCCTTAGTCCCGTTAAACGTCTCCGGCGTAGACACCTTAGGTGCACGGTAGTAGTCCTATAAGTTTAGTATACTTATAGGAGTGTTATTGTTCTTACTACTTCCTATAATCGACATTTCGCTTATTCGTTCCGTAATGCTAGTTAACTATAGCTATTATCGTAACGGACTCCGGGTAGCGTCTCTCTCCGATATATATAAAGGGCCCTAGTAGTAGTGCTTAAAGTTGTTAGGGACCGCTATACGTTATCCTAACTAGGCTTAGATCTTTATAGGGATGTCTCTCTCTCGTTAGAAAGGTAGTAGTCCTAAACAGTATATAGTAGTATACTTAAAATGAGTTAAGCACGAAGCTCCTATCTACTCGTAAAGAAGCGTCGTCTATATAGTGCTATGTCTTAGCGTAACTAATTAGAGTAAGTAGGCCGATTACTAAGTAATCTAATTAGACTAATTAGAGTATTTACGCTTACCGTAATTATAGCTGTTTAACCTAATTACTCCCTATAGTCTTCCGCTATACTTATACTAGTTCGCTTAATAAGTAGTTAGGGTCTTCCTATACTGTTCCGTAATAGTATAGCCTAGGGATACCTACTTATAGAGACAACTAAGAATCTAGTAACCGCTATTATAGAACGACTACCTATAGAAAGTAGAGTAATAGGTACCGGATACCTTATACCGTTAGGAATATTCGTATTAAACGAATGACGTAATATAGTGTAATACGTACGCGCGCTCTACTTAGAAACGTAGAAGATCTAGGAACGTTACTAAAGATAGATACGGATATAGAAAGGATCGCGCTAGGTTTAGGCGGAGGCCTCGAGACACGAAGCACGACGTTTTATATACGAATAGGGAAAAGGATTAACTCCCTAGGAGTAAGCGACTAAAGGGAGTTATATAACATAGAAAATACTCGAGTATTACTAATAGTAGAAGCAATCTTCTAAATATAAGTAATCGTTAATAGTTATAGGACTAAGGTTATAATTAATTCCGGAGCAAGCGGGAATTTTACCTCTGAAACATTTATAAGGACTAAAGGGATCGTAACCTAAAAGAAAGACGAAGGGTATAAATTAATCGCGGTAGATAGATTATCCTTACCTAGTATAGAGCGAGAGACGATACCGCTACTACTAGTAATCTAATCGTACTACGAGGAGATTATCTTAGATATTACTAACATAGCTAGTTATAACATCGTACTAGGTATGCCTTAGTTAAGAAAGTATAATCTAGTAATCGACTAGAGAAAAGGAGTACTTATATTTAGGGAATGCGACTATATTATCGATATTTAGCCTACGTAGCGGTAGCGTTCGCTAGTAGATAAGGTAAAGAGACAGCTAAATAGAATATAGCTTACGCCGAATAGAAGGATAGAAGAACTACCTTCGACCGGGATAGACACTAGCGTAGGGCCGCCGGGTTACGAAGTTACTAGTAGTAATAGAAGTAACGCACTATCGAAGGATACTAACATCTTAGAGTTAAGTATTCCTAAGGAGTATCGTAAGTAGTCGCGACTCTTTAAAGAGGAAAGAGGCAAGGACGCCTTACCTAAGTACTAACTATAGGATTATAAGATAAACATTTAGCTAGGGAAAGAGCTATTATAGGGACCCCTATATTAAATGTCTAAGAAAGAGCTATAGACCCTACGAGAATAGCTAAGAGAGAAGCTAGCTAAAGGATAGATAAGAAGATCTACCTTAAGTATAGGAACTCTATATATGTTCGTTCTAAAAGTAAACGGGAAGTTGCGACTCGTATAAGACTATAGGAAGTTAAACGAGATTACGATTAAGAACTGATACCCGCTACCTAACATCGAAGAAGCGTAAGATAGATTAACCGGATTAGACTAGTATACGAAGATTAACGTACGAGATGCCTTCTACGCTATATAGATAGTAGAAGGAGAAGAATAGAAAACCGCTTTTAGAACAAGATACGGACTTTACAAATTCTTAGTTATACTAATAGGATTAACTAACGCACCCGTATCCTATTAGGACCTTATTAACGAAACACTTGGAGACCTACTCGACGTATACGTTATCGCTTATATAGACGATATATTAGTCTATACGAAAGGATCCCTCTAGAATTATATAAAGCAAGTCTAGGACGTATTCGAACGACTTACGCGTTTAGGATTTAAGACAGTACCCGAGAAATGCGAATTCTATAAGAAAGAAGTTAGATTCTTAGGCTTTATTATTAGTACTATAGGGATAACGATCGACCCTACGAAGACATAGTTAATTAGAGAATAGCTAGAACTAAAAACAGTTAAGGACGTATAATTATTCCTTAGACTAGCGAACTATAACCGGAAATTCATTAAGGACTACGTAAAGATAGTAGCACTAATAACAATACTTGCAAGAAAAGACGTTACCTAGAAATAGGGAAAGGAACAGATTAAAGCGTTTAAGAAACTTAAGGAATAATGCGCATTAGCCCCTACACTTCGACTATTCGATAGTAGTAAGGAAGTCTACATCGAGACCGATACGTCTAATATAGCAATAGGCGCGTGTCTAACATAGACACACGATAGGTAGAGACACCTAGTAGCCTATTATTCCCGGAAAATGACTATAGCGGAATAGAACTACGACATCTATAATAAAGAGCTTCTAGCTATTGTTGCTACTATATAATATTAGAGAGTATATATCGAGGGCCTACCGAAGTTAACGATTCTTTCTAACTATAAGAATCTTACGTACTTTACGACGACGAAAGAACTTACCCGAAGGTAAGCCCGCTAGTCGGAGCTACTAGGGTAGTACAAGTTCGAAATTAAATATACTCTAGGAAGAGAGAACGGCCGCGCCGACGCTAAGTCGAAGAAGCGACTATATAGAAGGAAAAGAACTAGTACAATATAAAATATTAAAGACAAACCCCGACGGAAGTCTTAGTATAAACACGAGAGAATTTAATAACATCGTACGGATACTAGGCGATAAGGACGAACAATTCCCTATATCGTAAGGAAAGTACTAAGTACTAAAGGATCGAGAAGAAGAATATATACGACAATATTACGACGGACTAACTTATAGACACCCTAGAACTTTAAAGACAATAGACCTAATATAACGTAGCTTCTTATTTCTATAGATAAGACTTAAGGTATTACGCTACATTAAATAATACGTATACTACTAACGAAACAAGGCGGCGAGACATACAAAATACGGTCACCTATAGTTTAGGACACTACTAACAAAACTATAGGACGAAGTTATAATAGACTTTATTACGAAACTCCTACCGTTAAGAGACTAAGTTACGAAACAACTATACGACATAATACTAGTTATAGTTAATAGACTTATAAAATACGTACACTTTATTTCTATATTAGAGACATATAATATAGAGTAGCTTAGATACCTCGTACTAGATAGACTTATCTAATACTCCGGATTCCCTTAAGCGTTTATAATAGATAGAGATAAGCTATTTACATCGAACTACTAGAAGACGCTTATAGGAACGATCGGAATTAAACATAAGCTATTAATAGCATATTATCCGGAGATAGACGGATAAACCGAAAGGATGAACTAAACGCTAGAACAATACCTACGATACTACATTAACTATGTATAAGACAACTAGGTTTTATTACTGCTACTAGCGTAGATTGCACTAAATAACTATAAATTAGAGACAACTTTAACGACACTATTTTATACGAACTTTAGGAAAGATCCTAACCTATTTAGAACACCTAGATCCTATCTATAAGCCGAAAGAGCGATCGTAACAGCGGATACTCTTAAGGAAGTATATAAAGAAACACGTAAGGCGATCGAAGATATATAATATAAACTGTCTTAGCAACGGTAAGATACGAGAAAAATAGCACCTCTACTAAAAGAGGGGGATAAGGTCTATCTCCTTATAAAAAACTTAAGAATAAGAAGATAGACTAAGAAAGTAGATTACGTTAAGGTCGGACTATTATTTATCGACAAAGTTATAGGACTTGTTAAGTTAAGACCTTATAGAATACGTAGTTAGCAGCGGAGTGGAGTAAGAGATCAATCTTTAACTAGCTAATAGCTATAGGGCATGCAGCAATATATTAGGAACCAATGCGTTAATTGTGTTAGATGTCTATCTAAGCTAAAGGGGAGAGAAGGTGTCTTCCGATAAGCTAAGTTATCGTAGATGCCTTAGGCTATTAGATTATAACCTAACTATTAGCTCCCCTTAAGATGCTACATCTTAATACTCCTACTTATCTCACATAGGAGGTTACAGTCTACTCTTCTCCTATTAGTAGTATTTAGACCTCTATAACAGGTTAAGCTAGCTTACAAACCTCTAGAAGTATAGACTAGTCTTTAGCTTTATGAACCTATCTATAACTATCTTAGATGTTAGGGTGTACTTAACAGTAATAAGCCTTCTCTACTAAAGTTTCCTAATAGCATTGTAGGCAATGTTAATGTGCTTTGACTTTTTATAAACATGTGCATCCCTTACTAGGGTAAGGGCAGCTTAGTTGTTACCTCTTAATTAGACTAGTCTTAAGCTTAACATAGTCTCCTAGTTTCTAGTGATCCTTAGTTAATAGGAACAGTCTCCTACTAACTCTAGACAGTCTATCTCCCTTAGTAGTGAAGCTAGGAATTAGGATTGCTTTATACATGCATTTATAGCTATGTATTTAGCTTCTATTGTGGATGTTACTATAGACTTTTGCTTCTTACTTATCTAGGAGACTAGTGCCCTATAGAGGAAGAAGACATACCTAAGGATAGAGACTCTGTCTACTTTGTCCATTATATAATTAGAGTTATAGTATCTAACTAGGCATCCTTCTCTATGCCTAGAGAAGACAAGGCTAAGATTAGGATATAACCTTAGATATCTTGTAATCTTCTTTAAAGCCTTTATATAGTAGGTAGATAGGTTACTTATAAATGAGCTTATCCTTCCTAGGGCAAAAGCAATGTCTAGCCTTGTAATTGTTACTAGCTACATCTATGTACTATTGATACTCTAGTGCTCTGCCTTGTTACACCTCTTATCTATGTAGCTTAAAGGTTTAAGAGCCTTATAGCTGTCTATAGGTAAGTGTGTAAGTACTGCCTTCTTATAGTTTATCCCTATCTTAGCAAGGTTGTCGCTAACAAAGTGTCCCTAGTTAAGTTTTAGGATTCCTCTCCTCCTGTCCCTTGTGACTCTTATGCTAAGGATCTTTTTAGGTTTACTAAGATCTTTAATCTTAAAGACTTTACTAAGTTCTCTTTTAAACTAGAGAACATCTATTAACTTTAGTGTAGCAATTAGAATGTTATCTATATATATATAAGAATTATAATCTCTTTTTCCTTATAAATAAGTAGGCATAGATCTACCTCTAACTATGTGAATCTAATCTCTCTAAGCTTTAATATATAGAGTTAATTCTAATCTCTAGCTGCTTGCTTAAGTCTATATAAGCTTTTAACGATCTTAAACACTATGTTTAGTAGAAGCTTAACTCCTAGTAGTAGTAACATAAAGATGTCTTTATAGAGGGTGCTTTCTATAAACGCATTGTTCTTATCTACTTAGTGAAGATAGAGATCCTTCTTACACACAATAGCCATAAATACCCTAAGGGTGTCCTATCTAACTATAGGCGCAAATGTCTCTATAAAGTTAACACTAAACTTCTATAAAAAGCCCCTTACAACTAGCCTAGCCTTGAACTTTTTAATAGCTCTACTAATGCTTCTTTTAACATTAAAGACCTATCTTAACGTAACTAAGTTTACTCCTTTTAGTAGAACAGCATTCTCCTAGGTGTTATTGCTCTATAGAGCATCTAGCTCCTTCTAGATTGCTTCCTTCTAAAGGTGTCCCTATTTCTTATTATTTATAGCATCCTTATAGGACTTTAGAATTAGGATCTCTTACTTGTATGCAATAACTTCTATAGTTGCTATAAAGGCTATCTCCTTAACTTCTTCTAGGAATTCACTATCCTATAGTACTAAATCATCCACTAATTGCATAGCTGTAAAGAAAGCTTAGTAGTAAGCAGTAAGGTTCTCTAAGAGGTCTATTGCTTCTCCTACTTTAGTAGCTAGTTTAGGTATAGGGACTATAGATCTTAGGGCTTTCTATTTCTATTTATAGCCCTTAACATTATAGTTAGCCCTCCTCTTACTAAGGGATAATCTAAGAGTAGTTACTTGTGTCCTAGTAACATTCTTTTCCTAGAGATCTAGTAAGCTTATCTCAATTAACTTATCGATTTTCTGAAATTCCCCTATATTCTTTAGAGGCTAGGGAAGTTGCATAAACAGCTTTCTTAGCTAGGCTGTTACTAGGCTACTCTACTGAATGATTAAATGGTAAATAGGTTACTCTAAGGATATGTCCTTCCTTAGCCTCCCTAAGGGTCTCCTAGCTAGTGCATTGCTTAATATATTCAATTTTATAACATTGAGATCTATATTACCTCTAGGTTAGTCCTTAAAGAAGTCTGCATGTATGTGTTGTTTAATAGCTTTTATGTCTAGTTCCTAAAAGAGCTAGGCCTTAGCTATGTTTTTAACGTATCTAATAAACACTGCTTCTTTACCTCTATTTATTAGTTTATTACTTCTTGCCTATTAAGGCTAGAATCTTGTATCTATGTAGATAATAGCTTTATATCCCTAAACCTTTAAATGGTTAATAGTTAGCTTAATATTATTAAAGGCTTTATCTAGTAAAACCTTGAACCTATTATAGTCTAGACTATTTAGTAGTTTGTTCCTTATATAGGTTTAGGCTTCTAGTGCTTTAGGCTAGAATTCAATTAGCATCTTAGCCTCTTTAAGCATTGCCCTTATAGAGTCTTCTAAGGTTTGTATTAACCTTTTAACTAGTCTATTTTAGAGCGAGTTATATGCCTTAGTATGCTCTAGCCTAATTCCTAAATCCTTCTCCTACTGCTTAACTAATATAATAAGTTCCCTTGTATTGTTAAGCCTAACTGCTTTTAACTATGCTAATAATTTCCTCTCTACCTTAATCTTCTAGTTCTAGAGAGTAACTAGAGCATCTTCTCTTTTCTTAAGAGGACAGGTCTACTTTTTTCTAGAGAAGTTATTAACAATCTTAAGCTAGTATTTAAACCCTAGCCTTAATGTTAGTAGTAGACTACATATGTTAATAGATACAAGGGCAAGTCTTTTAGGTCTTCTCTCAGTAACTTTGCCTTTGTACTTCTTTATCTTTACTATTAAACACACTCTACACTAGTGGAAGCTATCCCTAGGAATAGGAATAGGTTCTTTTAATTCTATTACCTTATAAAGATTCTAGAGTAAGTTCTTCCTAAAGTGTGCAAATCTTCTATGCTAAAGCTCCTACTGTTTTAGGTTAGTCTCTAATTTAGTAGTTATAAAGGCATTCTCTATTAGTAGTGCACATAATAAGTAATGTGCCCTTTCTTATAGTAGAGGAGAAATCTTATTAATAAATAGAACCCCCCTAAGGAGCCTTGTCTAGACAACAGTTTAGCTAGAGGGGGATATAAGAGAAAATGAAGGAGGTTGGACACTAAACTGCTTACTAAACTGGTTCTAAGAAACTAGGTTTACCCCTAGCTTAGGTACAAGTAGAACATCTTCTAAAACAACTTTCCTACTAGATCTCTTACTTATCTCTATAGTCCTAATATAAGTGGCTAATAAATGCCTACCTCCTACTTTGATCCATTTCTTCTTTATTAAGGGAGTTATAGATCTAAAGAGGCAGTTCTAGTTAGTTATATAGGATGAAGCATAAGAATTAAGTAACTACTCTAATAAGGGGAACTTGCCTTAGACTTCTGTAGTTAAGTGAGCCACTTTATTATACTTATTATTATTAGACATTGTCTTCTAGGATAAGTTGCATAAGTTAGGTAGCTCTTAGGTAGAGAAACCTTTCCTAGTCTTCCTTGTTTTAGAGGAAGGAGACTAGGCCTAGTTCTTCTAGAGTAATAGCATATTAGAGCTAAGTTTCTTTACCATTTTCTTAAGTTCCTCTATAGAGGACTTCTCTCTTAGTGTTCTTCTTAAAGATAGTAGTAGAGATCGTCTATTCTTAATATATGTTACATTCTAGGAGGATAGTGCTTAGGAATGAGATCTAAGGACCTTCTTTGCCTTAGAGAGACTAGGGCAGTCCTTAATAAGATAGTCCTTCTTATAGAGAAGGCAAGAAAGTAAGCTTGCCTAACCTAAGGGCCTAACCTAGGTAGCTACTATACTATACTTAGCCTTAGAGCGATTCAATCTAGCCTCTTAAGCCTTAAGATCTTTAAGGTCCTTTTATAATCCATCTTTAGCTAAGCTATAATAGTATCCCTAGCTATATAGTAGTTAGGTAGCAGTGAGCTTAAAAGCTAGGTTATTCTTATATTAGCTTTCCTATAGTACTAGCCCTCTAGGTAAACATTAGCAATCCTCCTTCTAAGAGACACTAGGTGTGCCTATATAGATCTAATAGTGAACTCTTCACTTATCTTAAAGTTTATGAACTGTTTTGTAAGCTTATGTACATAGGTTAGCAACACCTAGCTATACTTATTCTAGAGATGCACCTATATCTTAGTAGCTTTTCTAGATTCGCAAGAGCCCTTAAGCTTAAATTCATCTTCTTCTATAATCCTACTTAGGATACTAAAGCTGTAAGCTACATTTTGTTTTGTCTATATTAGTATATTAAGAATCTCTTTAATCTTAGTCTCTTCCTAGAGTTTTAGGTTCTTGCCCTTAATGTTGTTAAATAACACTTCTAACAGGTCATCAATTACAAAGAATGCTAACTAGCTCTCTATCTTATATCTCTCAAGGTTGAACTATCTCTTCTAGTTGTCTCTCCTAAGAATTGGGATTTTAGTTCCCTTCTCTTCTCCTTTCTCTTAGTATAAATCTATAATAAATTGAATGTAATAAAACAAGGTGTATATGCTTCAAAGTCGTAGCTTAGGTCCTGCTAAGGCTTTTAGTATAGAATAGTAGGGTTCGTAGGTATAGATACTAAGGCCTACTTAGTAGGGTAAAGAAAGAGCGGTATAGTCTCGGAGCTAGGATATAGGTCTGTCTCTCCTAGTAGAGTTCTAAATAACTTACTTAAAGTCCTTCTTAATAGTATCTCGATGCAGTTCTGCCTGTAGAGTGTCTTTAAGGTATTAGCTTATAGTAAGCCGCATAGAGTCCTTTTCTAGATTACCTATTACTTAGTATTAAACTAAGCTCCTTAATAGGATAGATAGGGTAGACTTCTACTTCCTAGATGTTTTCTACTATAATAGTAAGGGATACAAGTAACCTGTACTAATATAGGTTGCTCTTACTCCTATACAAACCCGGGCTTATAACCTATTAAGTTAAGACCTTATAGGATACGTAGTTAGTAGCGGAGTGGAGTAAGAGATCAATCTTCAACTGGCTAACACCTATAGGGCATGTAGCAATATATTAGGAACCAATGCGTTAATTGTGTTAGATGTCTATCTAAGCTAAAGGGGAGAGAAGGTGTCTTCCGATAAGCTAAGTCATCGTAGATGCCTTAGGCTATTAGATTACAACCTAACTGTTAGCTCCCCTTAAGATGCTACATCTTAATAGGACTAGTTAATTACCGCCTACGACTACTACTAGACGCAAAAATCCACCTAGTCTTCTATATCTCTAAGTTAGAACCCGTAGACGCTAAAACACCCTACTAGGAAAGCTTCTATTTCAAGCTAGAAGTAGAAAACGAATTTAAAGTCGAAAAAATCCTAGATAAGAAAGGTTAGCGATACCTTGTTAAGTAGAAAGGATACGACGAATTAGAAAATACCTAGGAACTAAAACAAAACCTACAAAACTGTTAGTAAAAGATCCGACAATACTAAAAATGGGTCCGCCGATATAACTAATAATAATCGATCTCTCGGCCGACGAGCGACTAGGGTAGGAATCGAACCTACGACCTTAAGAGTATAGATAGCTTACGCTCTACTACTAAGCTACCTAGCCGATTAATAAGAATAGGGACATAACTTATAAATAAATACCCTAATAAGTCTCTACCCCTAGGGACTCGCCCTAAGGCTCCGCTCTAGAAAGCGACGCCTAGTCGTTTACGGGCATCTCTAGGATATCCGAGAAAGAAACTAGCGAAGGCGACACCTCTACCCCCGACGCCCGCTTAAGAGACGCTAGCTCCTCGCGCGCCTCTTCCTCCTCGAGCTCCTCTAACTCCTTAGCGACGGCATCGTTGGTACAACGCTTAGCTAATCGTAGCTGTTTCCGAAGACGGATCTTACGTATCTTTAGCCGCACCTCCTCCTCTTTAATCCTCTTAAGCTCTAGCTTAAGATTATCGCGCGAATCGCGCGAATCGCGAAGACGTTCCTACTCCGGACGAGAAAGACGTATATCGCAATCCTTATAGCCTTTTCGAATATAGGCCGAACACTTTCTAGACCGAGAACCTACGATATACTTTACTACTACGCCCGAGGATCGAGACTTCTAACAATTCGTACATAGAGCTATTTTAATACTAGAAATTTTAGTATCCTAAGCAAGTCGTTAACGGCGTTTATAGGAGGAAGAAGACATAGTTAACTATTACTATAAGAAATAATAACGGCTTAAGAAGCTTCGGGACGAAGCTAGGCTAAGAAGGGGATAGTGTTACGGAACAATTCCTATAGACCCTAGAATTATAACGATAAGACAAATACGTAACTTATCCTACCTAAGCGCTTAGACTTAGGGCGATTAGACTGCTTATACTTAGACTAATTAGACTACTTATACTTAGAATAATTAGACTAATTACCGAGATCTACGAATCTCCTTTATATTTAGGAACGCTAAGGACCCCTTATAGTTTTAAGGCGTTTAACTTACTGTTTAATATTACTGTTTAGAATACACTATATCCTAACCTCTACCTTACTACTACTTAGTCTTTATAAGACAAGACAGCTACTGCTTTATTACTCTCCCTTAACTTCTTATCGGCCCGAGAACAAACCCGATTAAGCTTATCTTCTTAACTTGTAATATTATTAGGTTATACTAAACCTAACACGAAGTTAATAATTCTTTCTAACTATAAGAATCTTACGTACTTTACGACGACGAAAGAACTTACCCGAAGGTAAGCCCGCTAGGTAGAGCTACTAGGATAGTATAAGTTTAAGATTAAATATACTCTAGGAATAGAGAATAGCTACGTAGACGCGCTAAGCCGAAGAAGCGACTATATAGAAGGAAAAGAACTAGTGTAATACAAGATACTAAGAACGAACCCTAACGGAAGTCTTAGTATAAATATAAGAGAATTTAATAATATCGTACGGATATTAGGCGACAAGGACGAACAATTCCCTATATCGTAAGGAAAATACTAAGTACCGAAGGATCGAGAAGAAGATTATATACGATAACATTACGACGGACTAATATATAGACACCCTAGAACTTTAAAGACAATAGACCTAATATAACGTAGCTACTTATTTGTATAGATAAGATAGAAGGTGCTACGCTATATTAAATAATACGTACACTACTAACGAAACAAGGCTACGAGATATATAAAATACGGTTACCTATAGTTTAGGACACTAGCGATAAAACTATAGGACGAAGTTATAATAGACTTTATTACAAAACTCCTACCGTTAAAGGATTAAATAACGAAATAACTATATAACATAATACTAGTTATAGTTAATAGACTTACGAAATACGTATACTTTATTCCTATATCGGAGACATATAATATAGAATAGCTTAGATACCTCGTACTAGATAGACTTATCTAATACTATAGATTTCCTTATACGTTTATAACGGATAGAGACAAGTTATTTATATCGAACTACTAGAAAACACTTATAGGAATAATCGGAATTAAATATAAGCTGTCGATTGCGTACTATCTAGAAACTAACGGATAAATCGAACGGATAAATTAAACACTAGAGTAATACCTACGACATTATATTAATTACGTATAAGATAATTAGGTTTTATTGCTACTAATAGCGCAGATCGTACTAAATAACTACAAATTAGAGACAACTTTAACGATACTATTTTATACGAACTTTAGTAAAGATCCTAACCTATTCGGAATACCTAGATCCTACCTATAAGCCGAAAGAGTAATTGTAACGACGGATACTCTAAAGGAAGTATATAAAGAAACACGTAAGGCGATTAAAGATATATAACAAAAATTGTCTTAATAGCGGTAAGAAATAAGAAAAATAGTACCTCTACTAAAAGAGGGGGGTAAGGTCTATCTTCTTATAAAAAACCTAAGAATAAGGAGAAAGACTAAGAAACTAGATTACGTTAAGGTCGGACTATTTTTTATTAACAAAGCTATAGGACTAGTTAACTATCGCCTACGACTACTACTTAACGCGAAAATCTACCTAGTCTTCTATATCTCTAAGTTAGAACCCGTAGACGCTAAAACACCTTACTAAGAAAGCTTCTATTTCAAGCCGGAAGTAGAAAACGAATTTAAAGTCGAAAAAATCCTAGATAAGAAAGGTTAGAAATACCTTATTAAATAGAAAGAATACGATAATTTAGAGAATACCTAGGAACCGAAGGCGAATCTTACGAATTGCCGCTAGCTACTAAAAGATTTCTACCGTTACTAAGTAGCGGAAGCGCGCTATCGATAGGTTCCGCTACTATACTATCGAGAAAACCCTAGAACCTATTATCGGTAAAACTATCTATAGTACTCCGAGTTAGAGGACTTAAGGTAAGACCGGAGTTAGGTATAGGTTTAAGTAGTAAGCCCTACGCTACTAACTCCCGATCCGCCGCTTCTTCCTCCTCGATCTCTCGCTCCTCGAGAGTACGACCCTCCTCTACCTTCCGGTTAATAGTATTTAATTGTTTCCGAAGACGTATTTCCCTCGTATAGGCTCCGTAAGCGCCTCCTTAGCCCGATCTAACTCGGCGAGGAGTTTCCTCCGCTAGTCCCCGAGCTTTTTCTACTCTACCTTAGTTACTTTCGTATCGTACCGCGCTATATTACTAAGATAGCAATAGAAACACTTCCTAGACGAGATATATACGCGGTATACTAAGTTGTTCTTCGTGTACCGAGAATAAGGCTTTATAACTTCTTCTCCGAGGCGATAGACGCGGTTCGCGCAATTCTTTCGTTTTCGGGTAGATAGCGCGTCGGAGGACAAGATAGAAGTAGGAAGAAGGGAAGACATCCTTACTTACGAGTAAGGTAGGAAACATTAAGGTTAAGACTAGTCTCGGGATAAGACTAAGCCGGAAGGGAGATAGTATTACGGTCTAAGTACGGTAGGCCTAAGGCTCCCCCGCGCTAGTACGTAACGATACTAGGATCCGTGTCTCGTAATATAGATCCCCTATATAGAGGATCTATTGCTCCCTCGATAGATACTATAGACCCTTTAGATCTATAAGATCCGTAGATAGACACTACGTGTAAGGGGTAGCCTAGTAGCTAACCCTTACATATAGCCTTATATATAATATGCGGTCGCGACCGGCTACTAAGCCGCACGTAACACGTATACGTACACCTTGCGACGCGCGATGCGTCCTAAACAAAAGACAAGAATTAGTTTATCTACGACTAGTAGGTCGTAGGCGTGCTATATATTACGACATCCCTTAACAGTTCTAATTCTTCTCTTCGTTATAATCTATACACGCTATAGAGTCCGAACGCGACGATAGCAGCGCTACGCCTACGGCTCCCCTAAGCCCTAGGGCCTAGTAATAAGCGAGGCGTGTAGCCTTAGTCGTAAGGAGGGATGCCCTTTGGGTAGAGGTTAAGGAGAAGGAGATATAGAGGGAGATTAAACAGTTAGAGATCTTACGGGACGTAAGCGTGCCGCCGGTAGGCCCTTAGGGCGAATCTAGCGGAGAACTATCCCCTACTCCCCCTCCTCTATCTATAGTAACTAACGATAATATCGTAGCTCGAGGCGCGGTCGTATCGCATACGACACGTTTACGTCTTAAAGAACCTACGCCTTTTAGAGGGGACTCGATTAAGAAAGTACGGGTATTCCTAAGGGAGCTCTCTCTTATCTTTACCCTCTTAGGCGGCACGTATGCGACGAACGAGTTAAAGGTCCTATATAGGGTTATGTACCTAAGCGGAGAGGCAAGTGAGCGATAGTACGCTAACTATAGCGTCCTTAACCTTAAAGGGTATATATACTAGGACTTTAAGGAGTTCTATCGAGACGTATACGGTAACCCTATAAACCGCGTGCTTAACGTAATGTTAGAGTATAAGGCGGTGAAATAGAAGGACAACTAGACAGTACGTTAGTTTACGACTAAGCTAGATGTTATAGAGGATTAGTTAGGGGACTATACGGAGGCGTAACGCGTACGACATATACTCGCTAAGCTTACGCCTAGCCTACGGTTCGCAATCGTTAAGTTTTATAACATCCTAATAACTAGAGAGGAACTAGTAATCCTAGCTTCGCGTATTAAAAGTACGGAGCATAGTAGCGGAGGGCACGACCGCGGGCAGTATAGTCGCCGTAGGCGAGAGACTAAGGGCGACTAAGGGCGAAGCGATCGTAACTCGAAGTAGTAGAAGTATAGTTAGACGTCGCGCGACCCGGGTACGAGTCACTAGCGGGACGCCGGCGGATCGTCTATAACCTTCGATAGGACTAAAGCGGAGTGCTATAGATACTATAAGAAGGGTTATATTAAGACGGATTGCCCAAATAGGCACCTATGGAAGGACCGTAACGCGTAAGCGGTTCGTAGGGTAGACGCTACGAAGGCTCTAACTAAGAAGGGCAGCGACTAGGGAAAAGGTTGTCACGGGCAGCCCGCGACCCTTCACTGACGATGCGTCGTCCCGGGTGAACCTCGGACCTTCTGCATCGGGACTAGCGGCTTGGCGTTAGCTTAAGTACCCGCCGCGCCTCGCGCTCCTCTTTCATAGCTTCGTAGAACAACAACTATCTCATTCGGACCCTTTGGTACGCGCGCCCTTACAGTTTGTTCTACCACCCTACCCAGATCACGGATCTAGGTAAGGGACGCGTAACACTCAGAACAGACAACAGAACGCGCACGGCGCAATAGCAGAGTCGCGCCGAGTCGCACTCGACACAGAACACGGCAAGGCGCAAAGGCGCAGATGCCTAGAGAAACTAACGCAGCAAAGACCTCGACAGGTCGCGTTGACACCGACAACATGTCCCAGGACACACAGGCACAGAACGGCATGCCGCCACCGGCAAAGCCACTAGGCAAGCGTACACGCACCTCTCTTTTCCCCGATCTTTCCTCTTTCCCTCAGAGTCAGACTCAAGGAGACGACACCCGGCGAGTCACAGTAGACACCGGTGCCGCGCTTCAGCAAGAGTTGGACGAGGCTTACGAAGAGGCATCGGACAGCGAGGCAAAGGGAAAGGTTGACTTCACAGATCTCTTCGAACCGAAAGTCCTCCAAGAGGAGGGCCAAGAACATACGGTCTTCACATCGCTCGACGTACCCGAACACATCGCCGCTGCCGACTTCACAGATGTCGAGCTAGACGACCTCGTCGAGTTGGTCAAGGACCACCCGAAGACCCTCTATGACTTCATCCTACGTGGATTCAACACAGCAGTGATGAAGGGTAAGCAGCTCAGTGTACTCGAGCGCGCGAACGCACATCAGAATAGCCAGTACCGCACCCTGTACGCCGAATACGACCGCATTCATGGAATGCTGCAGACCGAGAAGGCCGCTTTGAGCAAGATGGCCCGAGACCTCAAGGACAAGAACGCCGACTCTACTAAGGCGCAGGAGCTTCGGAAGAAGTATGATGCTGCGAACGACCTATGCAAGAAGTTCGCCGACATCACGAATCAAGAGAAGAAGAGGGCTCGAACAGCCGAGAACAAGAACAAGACACTACAAGACGAGATCACCCAGTTGAAGACTCGCCTGCAGGCAGCAGAGGACAACAACAATGCCCGCTGCTCACGCTCTCGAGGCCGCACCCATTCGCGACCACGCTCACACCGCTCCCAATCACGCCCTGTCCTACGTGAGACTTCCCTTGAAGCTCTCCAGCGTCAGTATCGTGAGGCAGTGGGCGGCGGCGGTGGAGGTGGGGACGATGGCGATGATGACGACGACTCGGGTGACAAGGACAATGACCAAGGACGCAACAACCGACCACTGCCGCGTCGCAACGAGCGTCAAGAATCACACCGCACTGCTAGAGGCCGCAGCAACCGCACACAGACACCACTGGTCGACCTGCCAGAGCGCCTCCTCAACATCGACGACTTGCTGGATCGCAATATGAAGATCGGCAAGGGCGTGCCAGACCCACGCAAGTTCAAGAACGACGAAGAGCCCACCTACGACAGTTGGTACACCAGTATCCTACTAAAACTGACAGTGGCGACCTTTCGCACCGAGCAGGATGGCCTGCGCTTCTTGTATGGCTGGACTGATGGAGAAGTTCAGAAGACCATTAAGCCGCGCATTCCCATCCCCGGACATCTGGCCTACAACGAGTTCAAGACTGGCGAAGAACTGTTGGACTGGATGACTCGACAGTATGGCGCTCGTAATGAGGCCACCAAGGCTGCAGTGGACATTACGAGCTGCAAGCAGCAACAGAAGGAGACGTTTGTCGCATTCCACGCCCGCTACTCGAAGCTGCGAGCGTGGATGGACTGGAGCGATGAGACGGAGCTTATGTTGTTTCGAACCCGTCTAAATCGCAAGTACTATGTCAAGACCTTCGGCGACCGTGAAGTGGATCGCCGCCTACACAGCATGCTGGACGTCATCGAGGAGTGCACCGCATTGGACGAGAGCTTCTACGAGACTGAGCAGCTGTACCCTCAAGAGAGCCGTCCACGTGGCAATGGAGGCAACCAGAACCCCGGCAACCAGACCCAGGGCGACACTGCTGCTGCCGCCGCTGCTGGGGCTGCTGGCGCTGTCGTGCAGCGTCCACCACAGTACGCCGGCACCAAGAAGAAGGAAGACTTGCCAGCCTACCTTCAGAACCTTACACCGCTCAACCGTGAGGGCCGTGAGGAACTGAAGAAACAGGGCAAGTGCTTCCGCTGCCGCACTGGACTGCACGTGTCAAGCAACACCGAGTGCCCCATGTACGGCTACGACGGCGATTACCGCCCACCGCGTCCACGCAAGGACCCGAACCTCAGCTCCCTCGGCGCTGAGGGAAATGGCGAGACCGCTGCCTAAGCGTGGCAGACAGTGGTCAACCGAACATCCAAGGACAGAAAGAGCATGAGATTGAGAGACACAGAGTGCAAGAGATGGACTATGAGGAGGGGGAACTGAAGATATCAGCCTGCGCGCTAGAGCCGCAGCAGCCAGATGTACACCCTCACATAGTCCTGCCAGTAAGGATACAACATGAAAAGGCAAGAGGCCTTGTAGACTCTGCTTCCACCTCTCTCTTTCTGGATTGGAAGTTCACACGCAAACATATAATACCCTTATCCCCTCTGGTAAAAAGCAAGAACCTGACCCTGGGCAATGGCAAGTCTAGCGGCCGACGTATCACCCATGCAGCCCTGGTTGATGTCGACATCAAGGGTCACCGCGAGCAGATGCTATGTTACGTCACCGACCTTGAATACGACGTCGTCCTTGGCCTGCCATGGTTGAGTGCTCACAACCCCGACATCTTCTGGGAGACCGGCGAAGTGGCTTTCAGATCGGACTACTGCTTTGGTCACTGTCTTCATAACAAGACGTCGACAACCGTACAGTCACTGAACCACCAACACCGTGCTCGCAAGGACACAACGAAATACGGACCGGAGCCCTTCACTAGTGAGTCAGGGGGATTCACAGCAGGAGGGGCAGAATTGAACGTGTCATCCATGGACCTGGATGATGACGGAGAGGTTGAGTGCATTGAAGTCACGCAACGAGCCTGGGAGATGTACGCGCACCGGCCTGGGGCCAAGTGCTTCTACGTCCTGCCCACGGGTGAGGAGTGTGACGAGAATGGCAACCTAAAGCTGAGCGCAATGGCAGCTGATGACCTGGATCAGTTTCTGAACAAGGAGTTCAACCATAACCCGAAGGAAAAGCTGCCACCAGAATATCATCATCTGGCAGACACCTTCTCGGCAAAGGACCATGATGTGCTGCCACCGCACAGACCCGGCATCGACCATGAGATTCACATCAAGCCAGATGGCCCGCAGGAGCCGCCATATCGCAAACCCTATGGTCTCGCTCCGCAAGAAAACGAGGCCGTCAAGAAATGGATCACTGAGCAAGAAGGACCTGGCAAGATCAGACCAGCAGGGCAGAAGACAAGTCAATCCCCGGCACCTGTGCTTGTGGTGCGCAAGCCAGGCGGAGGACTGCGAGTGTGCATCGACTACCGCGGGTTGAATGCAATCACTATCAAGAACAGATACCCGATACCGTTGATTCAGGAGACGCTAAACCGCATGCACGGCAAGAAGTACTTCACGAAGCTGGATATCGTCGCAGCCTTCAACAAGCTTCGCATTGCAGAAGGGCACGAATGGCTTACAGCATTCGCTACACGGTATGGCGTGTACGAATGCCTCGTGCTGCCATTTGGCCTTTGCAATGGTCCCGCATCTTTTCAGTCTTACATCAACAAGGTGCTGCAAGAACATCTAGACGACTTTGTGTCAGCCTACCTCGACGATGTGCTAATCTTTAGCGATACGCTCGAAGAGCACATCGAGCACGTGAAGAAGGTGCTCACGAAGCTGCGCGACGCTGGGCTTACAGTGGACATTGACAAGTGTGAATTCCACCAGCAGCGGGTGAAGTACCTTGGCCTAATCATCACGCCTGAGGGCATTGAGATGGACCTAGAGAAGCTCGAGTGCATTCAGACCTGGGAAGCGCCTTCCAACCTGAAGGACGTACAAGCTTTCTTGGGATTCGCCAACTTTTATAGGAGATTCATCGAGGCATTCTCGAGGTTGGCGGCACCGCTGACAGATCTGACCAAATCAAATGGGCCAAGTAACCACAAGAACCGCAAGGTCAACTGGACACCAGAGTGTCAGCGGGCATTTGATGCACTAAAGGCGGCATTTAGCAAAGCTGGGATGCTTGCGCACTACGTGCCAGGGCGACAGACGGTTGTCGAAACGGACTCCTCCGACTTCGTCAACGCAGGCGTGTTGTCGCAATACGATGAGAACGGAGTACTGCATCCTGTCGCGTTCTACTCGAAGAAGCTAAGCCCGCAAGAGTGCAATTACGAAATCTATGACAAGGAGCTTTTGGCAATCATTAAGGCTTTTGAGGAATGGCGGCCAGAGCTGGCCTGTGAGGGTGACGATGACACTATTGAACCAGTCAAGGTGTTCACTGATCACAAGAACCTCGAGTACTTCATGACCACGAAGCAGCTAAACAGGCGCCAAGCGCGCTGGGCTGAATTCCTGTCACAGTTCAACTTTCGAATCATATATCGACCAGGTGTCCAGGGAACGAAACCTGACAGCCTCACGAGACGCAGCCAGGACCTTCCGCAGGGGGTGGACGATCCGCGTAATCAGCATCAGCACCAGACGTTGCTGCCGCCTGAGCGATTCCTTAAGATCGACTCGATGCGCGCAACTATAGAGGACGTAGCTGAGGAGACTACACCACTGAACCTAGAAGCCACAGAGTTCACACGAACAGCAGCCACTGCTGCCGAGCCGCAGGCGGAGTCGGTCCAGGACGCAATACGAGAAGCCGAACTCGAATACCGCATGACAACAGCCTATGCCGTGGATACAGAGTTGAATGCAGCAATCAAGACACTGCAGAAGGGGGATGCCATCCCTACACTGCTTCAGAAGGCTAAGGTGCACCCAGTGCACTGCAAAGTAGAAGGTGATCTACTGTACGTACGCAATCAGTATGGTGGATGGAGCCTGTGGGTGCCGGATGATCGAACACTGCGCACTCGCATTATCCGAATGAACCATGACCCGCCAGCCGCAGGACACCCAGGCAGAGCACGCACCTACGAGCTCGTGGCACGTGAATTCTACTGGCCTGGCTTGGCACGGTCAGTGCGCAGGTACACCGGCAATTGCCGGCCTTGTCGCACGACGAAATCTCTGCACACCCAGCCACCGGGTTTGCTGCACCCACTTTCGGTACCAGAAAGACCATGGCAACACATCGCAGTAGACTTCGTAGTCGACCTGCCACCGAGCGAACTCGACGGCATGACCTACACTAACATCATGACTGTCACAGACAGGCTCACGAAGGAAGTGGAACTGATACCTATTGGCGCTATGACAGCGCAGAACGCTGCAAGGTTGTTCCTCAAGCACGTCTTTTGCCGACACGGCTTCCCTGACACTATCACTTCAGATCGCGGCAAGCAGTTCATAGCCACCTTCTGGAAACGCCTGTGCAAGATGCTCCGCACAGAGAGGAAGCTGAGTTCTTCCTATCACCCCCAGACCGATGGGCAGTCAGAACGTACTAACCAGGCAATGGAGCAGTACCTACGAGCCTTCATCAATGAGTCGCAGAGTGACTGGGCAGAATGGCTCCCCCTGGCCCAATTTGCAATGAACAACCACGTGTCAGAGACTACGGGTGTGTCACCATTCTACGCCAACCTAGGCTACAACCCCGAGTTCACCGAGCGCATTGATCTGCAAGCCGGTAAAGACCGTAACCTCACGACTATCCAGCGACTCGACAGCAAATCAGCTGAGGCGTTCGCCCGACGGATCTGTGAGCTGCATCGCAACCTTCAAGAGAACATGCGAATGTCACAAGCACTTCAAGCGGAAGCAGCAAACAGGCACCGCAGCATCTCGCCAGACTACAAGGTTGGCGACTGGGTGTATCTGAGCACGAAGAACATCCGCACGACACGACCGTCGAAGAAGCTCGACCGCAAGTACGCCGGCCCATACCAGATCACGGAGGTTATGCCGGCGAAGCTATCATATAAGCTGAACCTGTCTGATGCCCTTGCAGGACTAGACAATTGCTTTCACACGTCACTACTTCAGCGCGCTGACAGCCCCGATCTCCTACCGCTCGAGGGACAACGGCTGGCGCCACCCCCAGCCATCACGATTGAACCAGACACGAGAGAAGCCGAAGCTGCAGCAGACGTTACCGCACCAACACTCGAATACGAGGTGGACAAGATCTTAGACATGTACACCCGCAAGAGGGCTGGCAAGGTGAAGAAAGGAAAGAAGCGCAACGTGGACACTTGGTACAAGGTGCGCTGGACAGGATATCAGGATATGGAAGATGGAGAAACCTGGCAACCAGCTGAGGACTTGCTTGTGAAAGCAGCCGCCGCTCTTGCAGACTTTCACCATAACCGGCCGGAGTTATCCACACCTGCAGGCTTTGCAGCTCCATCCGACTGGTCCCCACCAGACAATGAGGTGCTCGGACTCAACACGATCAGGGTCAAGCAAGACACCGTCACGATTGAGCCAGCCGGAGCCTTGCCTCTGATGGAATCGGGTCAGCGCATGTTCACCACGCACCGCTGCACTGACCAGGTTACGAGACAGCCCGTCGTCACAACTGAGGTCACCGGCGCCAGCCGTCCTCAGCTCTGCGATAGCACAGGCAGTTGTACCGATGCTTTAGTAAGACCTGCAGAGCCTGCAATGATACCCAACCTTAGTCACAAGGATCAGACGCGAGTGTCCGCCGAAGACAGACTTAGGTCTAGGTCGGGCCAGCTAGCCAAGCAATGCGAGTCTAAAGCAGACACCGCAGCGAAAGAGATGTGCGACGCGGAGATTGCAGTGAAGGAGATGGACGACGATCTGGAGGATGACTGGACGTTTGCACGGTTATGGAGCTCGACAGGCAAAGGTGACAAGTGGCCACACAAGACGGAGCAAGTGAATAAACGAATGAAGGAGCGACACGCTCAGAGGACTGAGGCGACTTTTGAGAGGGGGGGTACTGTCACGGGCAGCCCGCGACCCTTCACTGACGATGCGTCGTCCCGGGTGAACCTCGGACCTTCTGCATCGGGACTAGCGGCTTGGCGTTAGCTTAAGTACCCGCCGCGCCTCGCGCTCCTCTTTCATAGCTTCGTAGAACAACAACTATCTCATTCGGACCCTTTGGTACGCGCGCCCTTACAAAGGTAGAGGATTAGAAGTAGGTCGCTCCTAAGTCCGAGTTTTCCTAAAGTCGACCCTTTAAGGCGAGTGGATGTGTGTCTAGCGTAGCGACTAGGGAAAAGGTAGAGGACTATAAGTAGGTTACTCCTAAGTCCGAGTTTTCCTATAGTCGACCCTTTAAGGCGAGTAGATGTGTGTCTAGCGCGTTACTTACGAGGCGTAGTCGAGACTCGTAAGGGCTTTCGCGAGGCCACGTTTCTCCTAGATAACTATACGGATCTTAGCCTAGTGTCGTATAAGTATGTACTCCGACATTAAATGTAACCTATTAATAGGGTAAGGCTACCGAAGTTAGAGTCGTATGCGCATAACCTAGGGTATTACTACGGCGCCTTTACGGTTCGGCTACGACTCGCTAATAACGCGGGAGTAGAGCGCGTAAGTGACGCTATCTACTACGCGGTACCTATAGGTAGGCTATTAGTGATTTTAGGTAGACCCTAGCGGCATCGTAATCGGATAGTAAAGGCCGATAAGGATAACTAGTAGTACTACGGTGTAGAGACGCCTACGGTTTAGTAGCGTGACGCACGCGAGTTCCTTAAGGATCTCGAGAGCTTAAAGCAGGTTTATGCGATAAGTGTTCGGGCTATTACTATAGTAGTACCTAAAGGAGAGGGCCCCTCGTAGCCTAAAGAATTTATAGACTTCCGAGATATATACGTACCTAATAAGTAGGCGAAGCGTAAGATGCCCGACGGGGTTAAGTATGCGATTAATCTCGTTAAAGGAAAGAAACCCCCTTTTAAGCCGCTGTACTACTAGTCCTTAACTAAGTTAGAGGCCTTAAAGGAGTACCTTACGTAAGTAATAGAGAAGGGGTAGATTAGGCGATCCGTAAGCGAGGCGGGTGCGCCTATCCTGTTCGTACTAAAGAAGAATAGTACTCTTAGGCTCTAGGTAGATTATAGAGGCTTAAATGAGGTTATAGTAAAGAACCGATACCCCCTACCCCTAATTAGCGAGACGCTAGATAGGCTATTAGGTTCTAGGTTCTTTACTATAATCGATTTAAAGGACGCCTACTATCGTATCCCTATTAAGCGAGGCGATAAGTAGAAGACTACGTTTCGTACGCGATACGGACACTACGAGTACCTAGTAATACCGTTCGGGTTAACTAACGCACCGGTAACCTTTTAAGGGTATATTAACAAGGCGCTAACCGGCTTAGTTAATGACATTTACGTAGTCTACCTAGATAATATCCTTATCTATAGCGAGACGCGTAAGGTACACGTACGAGCCGTACGCGAAGTACTTACGAGGCTACGGAAGTTTACTCTGTTCGCAAACCCTAAGAAGTGTCACTTCTTTTAGGAGAGTATAGAGTTCCTTAGGTTTGTCGTAAGCGCCGTAGGCGTGTCGATAGATAGGAGTAGGGTAGCCGCTATCGAGGAATAGCCTACACCTAAGACCTTTTATAAGGTCTAGTCCTTCCTTAGGTTTTACAACTTCTACCGGCGTTTTATAGAAGGATACTTAAGGGTCTACAAGCCCCTAACGGACCTACTAAAGGGATCTAAGGACGGTAAGAAGTAGGGCCCTCTTACGTAGACCTTAAGCGAAGAGTAGGCGTTTCGATAGCTTAAGGCCGGATTCTTAGGTGTACTAATACTTAGGCACTTCGATCCTACGCTACGTACGCGAGTCAAAACCGACGCGTTAGGTTTCGCGATCGTAGGTATTATATCTTAGCTATTTAGGACTAAGTAGCACCCAATTGCCTTCTATTTACGTAAGATAATACTAGCCGAGTGTAACTACGAGACGCACGATTAGGAGCTACTTATAGTAGTTAAGGCTTTTAAGCATTAGAGGCTATACTTAGAGGGCGCTATATATACGGTACGAGTACTAGTCAACTACGCTAACCTATAGGGCTTTATAATAGTAAAGTAGCTAAATAGGCGGTAAGCTCGATAGGCTACGTTCCTATAGTCTTTTAATTTTATAGTAGAGCATCGGCCGGGTAAGACTAACCTAGCCGACGCGCCTTCGAGACGTAGTAACTACGTAGCCATAACGTAATAAACTTCGAACTTGCTACCTACCTTATAAAGTAAGCTATCTTTCTAGAAGGAGTCTCTAGAAGGGATAAGCGAGCCAACGGTAAAGCGCGTACTTACTACCTACGAGGCGATGTAGGGCGACATAGGCGCGGTAATAGTAGTACGGAGAGGTAACCTTCCCTATTAAGACAAGCCGTCGTTACTAGTAGTAGTGTGCGCTACAGTAATATAGGGTTAAGCTTATAGCTCGACGGGTAAGTTAATCCTACTCTTAATAAAGATCGCGTAGTAGTAAGACAACTAGTGTATCGTATACTTAGTATAGGCGCTAAGCGCGAGGGACGCTAAGGGATAGTATGTAAAGGATAACCTTATGTACTACGGAGACGCGATCGTAGTACCTAGGGATTACGTAATTAGGTCGCATCTAATTCGCATATACTACGACGACGTCCTCGCGGGTTACTTTAGAAGGACTAAGACTAAAGAGCTGTTACGACGTAATTATTAGTAGGACTCACTTAGTACGGACGTAAAGTAATACGTCTAAGCCTATAGAACCTACTAGGGTTTAAAGGCTAAACGCTATCGACCCTATAGTAGGCTATAACCGCTTCCTAGACCGGAGCGGCCGTAGTAGGAAATTACTATGGATTTCATTACGGACCTACCTCTAAGTACGCGAGCCGGTTACGTCTATAATACGATCCTAGTAATAGTCGATCGCTACTTAAAAATGAGCTTATACATCCCGACGACGAAGACTTACATAGCCGTAGAGCTTACGAGGCTCCTACGAGACGAAGTCGTACGATACTATAGTGTCCCGTTAGGCATAGTAAGCGACCGAGGTCCGGTCTTTACTAGTCAGTTTTATAGTAACTTCTACTTTAAGGCGCGTATAAAGCGTAAGCTATCTACGGCCTTTTACCCTTAGACTAACGGCTAAACTAAGAGGGTAAACTAAACCCTCGAATAATATCTTCGTTATTACTATAGTAATAATTAAACTAAGTAGGCTAAGTAGCTTGTAGTTACTAAATTCGTAGCTAATAATAGCATCTACCTAATACTACGTATAAGTCCGTTCGAGATAGCGTACGGTTAGCGACCTAAGATTGCCCCTATACTAACTAGATCTCGAGACGAGACCTAGGGGGGAGAAGTACTAGTAGCGGTAACAGCTACGAGTCGTATACGAAAACTACGCGCTACACTCGAGGAGCGATAGAAGGCTATAGTAGAAAGCTAGGCTCGCTACTATAACAAGACCTACTAAGCTAAGACCTACCGCGTAGGTAACTTAGTCCTATTATTAACGAAGAACCTTAAGTTAGTAGTGCTAAAGAAGAAGATAGGTCCGAAGTTTATCGGCCTATACCGCATTACGGACGCTGTCGGTTCGTAGGCGTACCGCCTAGCGCTACTAGCCGACTTAAGGCTCTATAACGTCTTCTATATCTCTCTCCTCGAGCCGTATATCGGTAGCGATAAGGATAGACCCGTACCCCCTCTAGCTAATAAGGACGGAGAGTATAAGGTAGAGGCAGTACTAGATAGGCGTAAGCGTAAGGGTAAGCTGCAGTATCTAGTCTAGTAGAAGGACTAGCTAGAGGAGTATAATAGCTAGGAACCGGCGGAGGGCCTCGCGAATGCGGATCGCATAGTAGCCGACTATAAGGCGTTAAGGAGAAGTAAATGAGACTAGCATAGGAGCACTAGAGTATAAATAAAACTTTTCTTAACTATAAATAAAATAAAAGCTAAAGAGTAGCGCGCCTACTAGGGGCTACGTAGAGTAGTAGTAGGCGAGGAGCCCGCGAGTAGCGTGTAAGGCGAGCGCCTCAGTTGTCGTTACGTAGTAACTTAGGTAGAAACGCCTAGTCGGCGGCGGTAGTATTAATGTTCTACGCCTATAGGAACTAGGACTACGGTTAGTAGGGTATACGTATACGAGGAATATACGACTTACGGCGCGGCCGAGTTCGAACAGCCTATTAAGGGCGCGGTTCTACTCCTACTAGAGCGCGAGGGCTTCGGCGGCGGGGGCGGCGGTAGTAGTAGCGGCGGTAGAAGCACGTATACGGGTTTCCCCGGTACGCTTATACTTATAGGTATTAAATTGCCTAATAGCCTATAGAAAGGGTTAGCCGAAGCATAGGAGACGTACTAGAGCCCCCGTACGCGAGTAGTAGTCGACTCGTAGGAGCGAAGTAGCGACTTACCTCCGTAATGTCGTTACCTAGCTAGGCACATAGGTAGATCTACTCTACTAGCTCCTACTACTAGAGGTCTGTAGGCGCCTAGCCTATTATGGCCGTAAGGAAGTCGCGCTAGGAGCGCGCGGCGCGTAGGCGGCTTACTAGCGAGGCGATAGCGTAGCTAGTGTTAGGTACGTAGCTATGTCTATTACGCCTATAGCGGCTACACTTCCTTAGGAGCTCGCCGGTAGTAACACTATTATAGTTATCGGCTTCGTCTAGTAAGTAGTTAGTATACAAATCGTAGGCGGCGCGCGTAGAGACTTACCCCTAACGAAGTATAGGAGGTACCGTATGTATATATTAATCCGCTACGAGAGCTTAGTAGCGGGCGAGGGCGTTAGTAGCTACAAGGGTAATGCTAGTCGCTTACGACTACTAGGCGTTCTAGGTGCGTTACGTACTAGAGCCGCCTAGCGGCGCTCGTCTTCTAAGGGGCTAGTAGTACTATCGCTACTAGTACTACTAGAGGAGGCGGAGCGGCTAGAGAATAGCGGCGAGGAGGGCCCGTCCGACATAATAATAATAATAATAATGCTAGCGAGGCGCTTACGGTACGGGTGCGGTGCGGGTGCGTAGTAGTAGTGCGACGAAGGTAGTACGCTAGGGAACGTACTACGAAATAGGGCTAGGTTAGGCTAGAGTTTTATACCCCTAACTAGCTACGTCGGTATAGTAACTAAGCCTTACTTACCTACACCTACATAACGATACGTACGTAACCCGCATGTAGGCCGTATAGTAACTATAGTTCTAGAAGTACGTAGGAGCCTCTGCGTAGCAACTAGCGAGCTAAGGACAGCTCGCACGGGAGGGGAGGCAATTGTAAGGGGTAGCCTAGTAGCTAACCCTTACATGTAGCCTTGTATATAACATACGGTCGCGACCGGCTACTAAGCCGCACGTAACACGTATACGTACACCTTACGACGCGCGATGCGTCTTAAACAAAAGGTAAGAATTAGTTTATCTACGACTAGTAGGTCGTAGGCGTGCTATACATTGCGACATCCCTTAACACTACGGATCCGGACGATATATTCCTTTATATTTAGAAACGCTAAGAATTCCTTATAGTTTCGATACATTTAACTTACTATTTAATATTACTATTTAGAATATACCGAAACTTAACCTCTACTATATTGTTTCTTAAGTCTTTACAAGACTAAGATACTACTGCTTTATTACTCTCCCTTAACTTCCTATCGGCCCGAGAATAAACCCAATTAAGCTTATCTTCTTAACTTATAATATTATTAGGTTATACTAAACCTAATACGCGCCTACTAAACATAATATACTACTTTTAATAATAATAACTCTTACTTATTTAGCCTAAGGAATCGAATAGGGGTAGTAGTATACTCGTAAGAGGCGTTAGTAGCTTACTAGCTAATATTACTTTAAACTATATAAAGTCGGTTTTATATTCGAGGATGTACTTTATATATAACGCGCTATCGGATCGTTACGTTCTCGACGCCGTTGTAATCTCTACTATCGGCGCTATTATTTAAATCTATAGGAGCTTAGCCGGGCGTAGTAATCGGTTACTATCGCGTACTAAAATGTAGTAGTAGTGCTATATAGCTTTAAGCTACACTAAAACAAGCCCTATTCGATCTTAGACGCTTCGCTAAGGCTCGCTAGTACGGAATCACCCGATTAGCTAAACGGTGCTGAACCGTGCTAACCCGTGATTATCGGAGCTAAACGGTGCCGAGCCGAGAAAGAAGCGACTGAGCTTGCTGAGGTAAGGCCTGAGGCAGTCTTCACTACATTGCGCGACTATCTCTACGGCACAACCACAACGAACACGCCGGAAGCAGCTTCGTAAACGTCGAGCAGGTCAACTATTGCGGCCTTTGATTTACCCCTAGTCTGCAACGCCATGGTCACTCGGGGGGTCGCTATTCATCTGGCTCGTAGCTCGTCACCCGTCCGGTGTTGTGAAACCAATAACTCCAGGGTCTCATATCAGCAAGCAACGGTCGGAGATGGGAGTCAAAACAGCCTTGGGCCTCAAGGTCAGAACTGGAGCTCTCGCCATAGCAAAGTTACGGTGAAATAGCTAAAGTCCCTTGCAAAATTCCTGCTGAGGCCTCGGGGTTGCCTCTTCCGGCATGGACCATATACATGAAGCGTTCATGCACTCACGATAAGGACGCCGTGCGACGCACGATCGCCGACGTTGCTCAAAGGACACTCCAAGACTGTGGCGCGCTATCTTGGCGATAGCTCAATGTCAACCTTTCGACCTCGACATGACTTATCTAGCAAGCACTATCACGATCCAAGATAGCCAGATCCCTGCTCAGTCTCATGGCACGAGCGACTTTTCCATTATATAAGTACGCGGTTCCTCAGAGCTCTGAACAAAAACTAGCACGGAGTTCAGACAAAGAATTACCCCGGATTGAGAACCAATTTCCGAGAGCCACTCAGGTGAATCGTGTATAGCTCCCATGTTTTCCCCATGACAGACGCCTCACGCCGTGAAGACATGCTTGCAGTCTACACAGCCTTTACCATTCGTAAGCGATGGCCAGAAATGCCTCAGCCATCCGATCGCTTACGATGAGCCAACGAGACAAAGCGAGCAGCAGAGATATGAATCCCACGGCGTTTCCACAAGCATGATAGTCACACCATCACAACTACCATCAGCTCAGCCTAACTCACTGTACACTATCCAACCAACCAACCAACGATAACGAAATCACCACCAACAATGTTCCCACGTCTCCCAAGTCCACATCGAATGCCGCGCACGCTACACCTTCATCGTCGAAGCCCGCTTCCCCTCCGGCGCCATTTTCAACCTGGGACACACTTCTCCCGGTCAGACTACTGATACGACCTTTGAGAGTGCCGAGAAGAAGGGGGAGACGGTAAGTCTTGCGAGCGCTGCGAGCATGTTGCCATTCCCTGTGCTCCTTCCACCCTTCAATCCTGTGCTCTCGCTCACACAGTTCGAAATGTGGGCCGGCGGCGCTGGAGTCGTCGACCGCTGGGGGTTTGACAGTCCGATCAAAGCGGGTGATGAGTATTACGTTTAGGATCCGGACTCGGCGTGGAAGTTGAGGATTGTTTGGAAGGGGCAGGCGGGGTGTAGGCCGAAGGTGGAGGTGGTTTATGGGACTTTTGTAGAGAGTTATGGGGGAAGGGAGGGAGGGGTCGGGGGAGCAGCGAGGACCAGGAGAAGAAGTATGCTTGTGATCAATGTGGTTTCTTGATGTGCTTGCTACGCTCGTTTTGTAGATGTCTGTATGTGGAATAATGGTAATGGTAATGGTTCGATGAAGGTACCTGATGTGGAGGAGTATCCTTGTCGGAGGGTTGTTGATGTCGATGTTATGGGCTGAGTCTTTGATGATCGTGCGGATCATGGCAGTCGAATATGGACCCGCCATTGCAAGACTGGACCGCAGGGCGTCGGCCTCAGCTCAGACCTGGTCCACGACTCTTGTTGCTACCGAGCGTCTCCACGACTTCAGATCAGTGTGATCATACCCTGCAGCTCCGACCCGTAGCACTCCACACACCCACACCATGTTCACCCCAATGTCTCACACCATGATCGAAGCTACACGGCAAATTCTCAAAACAGTCATACAACACATCACGTCCCTCCAGAGAGTTCACGACCCTTCGATGACTTCTTTGACATTCTTACGTGGTTCGGCTTGAGCCTAGCTGGAATACGGCCCTCGGACAGTGACAGTATTGCATACACTTTGTCCCGCTTGTTCCGACAATCAAAGTTCGTGGTTGCCAGCAGCATCTCGACAATACCTTCGAAGGGAAGGCAGCCGATTGAGGTTTCGCCTGCATTGCCACAATTCTGTCGTGCTGGTGACGACGAGACAATCTGCGTCGCCGGAAGCCGCTGTCGCATCGATATGCTCCGGTAGCCAGGATGAGCTTCAAGGAAGGGCGCTGCTGTTAGCACAAGTCCATGCGTAACATCCGGATCCAGTCGGTGAGGATTGCCGAGCTTCGACAACACATGCTAGGGAGCCTGAAGACATAGAGTGCATTAAGCCGTCGGCGTTGCAGTGGTGCCGCCACGGAGTACGGGGCATCTATCGTTATGCGGGCACAAAGTATGCCCGTTCCAGCGGTTCTCTCGCGCTCTCCCACGCCAGCCAATCTGACCTCGTTGTCCTATGCCGTATGTTAGCAGCGGAGAGGGTAGTCAGACCACATGAACATACGGTAGCAGCCCCATTCCGTTCACCTTCCAGATGCCCAACGCGAGGGCGAGGATGTTGCATGCCACAAATGCCAGCTTGACCAAGATCATCTGCTCCCGGTTGCCGTCGCTCTCCAGCCTCGAGAAGGTGTTTTGGATGTTCAGGATGGCTTGGATGGGCCCCTTGAACAGCATGAAGACCATCATGATGCTGAAGATCTGCAGGCTGTTGCCCGTCATGTACATGCCGATGGCGTTCATGGGCAGCTGCTTTGCGGGCGCGAGCGCCAGTTCCCACGCCTTCTTGAGCTTCAGGGTGTCCATTTCCTCGGGTGAAGGAGCCTTGCGTGTGGTGACTGCCTTGTCCTTTGCTCTGCCCTTCTGCATCGTGCTAACAAGCGTATTGGGGGTGAAGCCGGGCGGGTCGGCGAAGTTGGTCTTGGGCTTGCTGGGCGGGGCGGCGTTGGCGTTGGCGTTGACGTCGACCAGCCATTGCGGCGGCGGTGCTGGGGCGAGTCGAGTGGACATGGTGGGTGAGGGGTTGGATGGCAGGAGTTGTACAGGAGAGGATCATGTTGCGGAACTTGGTGGTCGCCGGGCAATAGTTCTGCCTCAGTCTAAGCAGCTTCACAGCTCCCGGGGGATCGTCAGCAACCACTCGCACGCACGCACGTGAAACAAGGTCGACTCTGCGCTGCAAGACGTACAGGTTTCATTCCCTACTACATCCTGCTCCCCCTTCTACCACATCGACACACCGCTCGCGACCTTGCGATCAAGCGCTGCCGCCGAACAACATTGAAGCATCAAGCCGCGACACCAGCATCACCAGCGTCACTATCATCCTCATCATCCCCATCATCCCCAACATCCCCATCATCCCCCGCACGCGCGAATCACGACGGGGCGCCGCCTGCGTATCGTATCACTCTCGACACACGGCTGGTTCAACAGGAGGATCGATGCAGGAGCGATAAGGACGCAACAGAAGGCCCAGCTTGGTGAAGGGTGACGGGTGACGGGTGACGGGTGACGGGGCAGCAGAGGCTGGGCAACATGAGTGCCGCAGCGGGTCAAGATGCGAAGTTCTTTGCTAGGGTATGATATGATATGATATGCTCCTCACCCTACACTACTACCATCACCCCCCCCCCCCCCCCCAAGCGATGCCTGTGTCTAATTTTCGTTTCGCACACAGGGCAAAGTCGCGGAGCTCAAGCTCGAGCTCAATTCCAGCGGCGGCAAGAAGGACAAGAACTTCCTCACCAAGAGGATCGCCCTGAAGAAGATTGTGGCCAATATGACGATGAGCAACAACGACATGGCGGCTCTCTTCGCCGACATTGTGGCATGTATGGGCATACCCCACCTGGAGATCAAGAAAATGTGCTTCTTGTACTTGGTCAACTACGCGCGTCTGAAGCCCGAGATTGCGCTGAAGGCATTGCCCATCCTGCTCCAAGATCTGGAAGATCCGAACCCCCTGATGAGAGCCCTGGCACTCCGCACACTTTCCTACATCCACGTGCGACAGTTCGTGGAGGCGACGGTAGATCCTCTCAAACACCTGCTCAAAGATGCCGACCCCTATGTGCGAAAGACCGCAGCGTTCACCGTGGCCAAGATCTATGACCACGACCGGCATCTGGTCGAGCGCAGTGATCTGATCGACCGACTCAACCTGATGCTGCGTGATGAGAACCCTACGGTCGTCGCATCATCGCTGGCCGCGTTGATGGACATTTGGGAGCGCAGTGAAAGCATCAAGCTGACCATCGATTACGCGAATGCCAGCAAGATAGTGCAGATCCTTCCCGACTGCTCAGAGTATGTCGACACTGTTCGAGCCATCCCTTGACCAATACTGACCATCGACAGATGGGGACAAACATACATCCTCGAAGCATTGACATCCTACGTACCTCAAGATACCCAAGAAGCCGCAATGCTGGCCGAGCGAATTGCTCCACGACTATCGCACACGAATTCCGCCGTCGTGTTGACGTGCATACGAGTCATCTTGTACCTCATGAACTACATCAACGACGATCGACGGATCGCGAACCTGTGCTACAAGCTCAGCCCGCCACTGGTCACCCTGTTGAGCAAAGGGTCCGAGATACAATACCTGGCACTGCGTAATGCGCTTCTGATCTTGCAACGACGCCCGGAAGTGCTGCGAAACGACATTCGTGTCTTCTTCTGCAAGTACAACGATCCCATCTACGTTAAAGTCACCAAGCTGGAGCTCATCTTCATGCTGGCAAACGAACGCAACATCCGAGAAGTGCTCACCGAACTGCGAGAGTACGCCACCGAGATCGATGTGCACTTTGTGCGAAAGTCGGTCCGAGCGATTGGCAAGCTTGCCATCAAGATCGAGCCTGCCGCCAAACTGTGTATATCGACACTGCTGGACTTGGTCGCAACAAAGGTGTCGTACATTGTCCAAGAAGCGACGGTCGTGATCAAGAACATCTTCCGAAAGTACCCAAACCAATACGAATCCATCATCTCGACGTTGTGCGAGAACCTTGACTCGCTGGACGAGCCGGAAGCGAAGGCCGCCATGATCTGGGTCATTGGGCAATACGCCGACCGCATCGAAAACTCAGAAGTCCTGCTGGAAGACTTCCTCGACAGCTGGCCGGACGAGACGCACGAAGTACAGCTCGCCCTCCTCACCGCAACCGTTAAGCTGTTCATCCAACGCCCCACCAAAGGTCAAGACCTTGTACCCAAAGTCCTCAAATGGGCGACCGAAGAGACCGACAATCCAGATCTCCGAGATCGAGGATATATGTACTGGCGCCTGCTGAGTAGTAACCCCACCGCCGCCAAGAGCATCGTCATGGGCGAGAAGCCGGCCATCACCGCTGAAAGTGAGAAACTGGATCCCATCACCCTCGACGAGATGTGTTTGGTGGTCGGGACACTGGCCACCGTCTACCTCAAACCCGTCCAGACAGTCTTCAGATCTGCGCGACCCCGGAAACTCCAAGAGAGCCCCGCACTGCAGCGCGAAAAGCTCCCTTCATGGCAAGCGGCGCAGGCAGCCCGGGTCCTGGCCGTCGAGAACGCACCGAATGGGCGATCGCAGAATCCCGACGTTCTTGACGAGGCTGATGCGTACTTTGCCAGTGTCGGGTCGCAGGGTATCGCCAACGATGGCTTTGCATCGAGTCCCGATCATACGGGAATGGTGGATGGAAGCCAGATGTATCAGGTCAACGCGGGATCTGGACTGGGCACAGCGCGGCCGATGATGCACGTGCATAATGGCGAGGGAGATTTGCTGAGCTTTTAGGTAGTAGCTATTCCAATGACATGTCGTGAGGCGATGCCATGCGATATCCCTTCGGAGGCCCTCTCGGGTTCTGATCGATGTTTGGGATCGTACGAAAGGCTGTGTGAGGCTGTCTTGCACTACTGCTGGGTGCCCTTATCCGGCAGGCTCGATACCAGTCGCCTGTTTCTGGTCTATCTACAGGTCTCACCTGGCCGACATGCTCCCTCACTGGCGTTGAGTTCTGACTGTACAATCACAACCTGGCCGTTACAGAAGTTAATGCTCGCCCCCCACAGAGTCCTGCAGCTCCCCTTTTCCTGGAGTGCGCGTACTTCAAATCTTCCCAAAAGATCCTCCGAACGCACGCCATCGGCTGCATACCACTGTCCTTACCATGGCCCGACTTATCCAGCACACACGACTCGTTGCATACACGATCCTATCGATCGCCCTATCGCAGGTCCGTGCCGGCTTCGACATTGGCTTCGGCGATGACTCGGATCTCACCAACTTCGTCACCCGCCCAGAGATCAAAGTGCCCGTCTTCGAGGTACGGAACCACAAACCAGAGAAGATCACACCGGGCTACTGGTTCGTTGCCGCCTATGCCTTCATCACGCAGCAAAGTCAAGCTGCCCACTACTACCAACCGTGCCAGAGTGGACCAACAATCTATGATGGCGAGGTCAGGCCACTTCCGTGAAGCTCATCAAACGCTCGGACTGACGCGCGACAGGGCAACCTCGTCTGGAGCGGAGCTTGCAAAAAGAGGAACCAAAATACGTGCGACTTTCGTGCCTGGGACATCAATGGGACCAACTATCTATCCGCCATCTACACCCCTTACGCCGGCAACAACGACAGCGATGGCCATGGCGTCTTCATGGACAACGCGTACCATGACTTGCATGCGATTCGTAACCCGGTCACGATCAGCAACTTCAACATGCACGAGCTGAACATTGTGGACCAAGGGACCCGGGCTATCAATCTTGTATTCAACCCGGTCAAGCTAGAGCTCAAGGACCTGAAACAGCCTGGCGCCGGCTGGGTAGCAGACATAGGGTTTCGAGAGACCGACCTGGCTACCGGCGAGACGACGTTTGAATGGTGGGCTGCGCAGGGGGGACGTGTGAGCCTCGCCGAGAGTAAGAGGCCGCCGGAGAACTTGAAACGACAGTACCCGGCTTCATGGAACTGGTTGTAAGTTGATGATGCTTTCAGGAACTCCGACGATGTGTCACGCTAACGCGAAGCAGCCACGGCAATGCTGTAGAGAAGAACGAGGAAGGAGACTATCTACTATCCTCCCGCTACCTCGACACGATTTTCAAGATCTCCGGCAAAAACGGCACCATTCTCTGGCGACTTGGAGGCTACAACAGCAGTTTCGACCAAGACTTCGAGTTCAGCCGCCAGCACGATTCGCGATGGCTGCACAGCGGAAAAGATAAAGAGATGGTCTCGTTTCTCAACAACGCCGCCGACGACCAAAGCACCAACTCCTCGAATGGCATGGTCTCTCGAACCTCGTCCGCCATGATCGTAGAACTCGACCACACCAAATCGCCTCCCACAGCACGGATCCTCCGCAACATCCTTCGACCCGATGGCCGCTTATCTCGCCTGCGAGGAAACCACCAAGTCCAACCCAACGGCAACTCCTTCGTCTGCTGGAGCGAGAACGCCTACCTCTCCGAACACGCCCCCGACGGCGAGCTCTTGATGGAAGCAGCCTGGCGCAGCAAACGCTTCGTGACCTACCGCGGCTACAAATTCAACTTCACCGCCGCACCGAGCGAGGCCATCGCAGCCAAAGGGTTCACGTACGGCACCTCCGCCGCGAAAGCCACCACGGTCATCTACGTCAGCTGGAACGGCGCGACTGAGGTCGTATCCTGGCGCTTCAAGTCCGCGCCTGGACCGCACAGGAGTCCGCAAGCAGAGACGCTCGGGACGAAGAACAAGACTGGCTTCGAAACTCAGCTGCAGGTGGACAGATATCACCATACCGTCTTCGTCGAGGGTCTCGCCGCGGATGGGACGGTGCTGGGGACGAGTGAGAAAATTACGATCGTCCCCAGACTGGAATGGGAGAGTGTACAGCAAGGACTCCTGGCTGTTCCCGTGCAGGATAAGAACGATCCGGTCTTTAAGCCCCGTTTCGGCTCGGAGAAGGAGCGCCATCGCTTTCCTGCAGACCACTTCGTAACCGACGTGACTACACCCGAGACCGACAGCGAAGCCAGCGGCGAAAGCGAAGACGGAGGTGAAGGCGGCGTCGATACTGGTGTCACGCACCACATCGAACCTGATGCCGACGGGCCCGATCCGAAGAATGTCAAGGTCCAAGCGTCCGTCGACGCGAAAGTCGAGGCTCTCAAGTTCAGAGCGCAAGAATTTCTCGCGCACCCTACTCGCAGTCGGCTCATGATGTGGCTACTGGGCGCGAATGGTCTTCTGATTGGGACGGTTCTGGCGTTCTGGAGGCCTGGCTATTACAGGCGGAGCTCGTCGAAGTTGGGGAGAAGGTTGAGGAGGGCGTGGAGTCCGAGCAGTAAGAGTGAGAAGAGGGGGGTCGATTCAGACTGAGGATCGCTCTGGTTACTGATTAGACATGCGTTCTGTGCGGGCGAGGGCACAGTTGGACTATCGGCATTTCCTCGTGTCGAGGTTTTTCATAAGACTAGCGTCTAGCGTCTGGGATAATGGATTGTGGAGAGGTGTATCATGGCATTCTCGCATGTGCAAGTAATCTTCTTCCATCCATTCACAATCACATACGACCTTCCTCGTCTTCCGCCACGGCTGTGACATCGTCCCATAGGTCCTGGACTAAAAGCATCCACTGCTAAAAGCAAGCACGACACGAGCCTCTCGTTATCGGCGTCAGGTCGTCATCACACTCCAGTGCATCATCATCACAACACATTCATTCCACATTCTGTCCCCCAACGAGCCCCCACCCCCAGCATCAAGGCACCACCACGGCCAGTAAACGACCCTCGCATCCTCCCTGAACCATAACCACGCTCTCAGATCCCGAAGTAACGGAGCGACGATGCACGAACTATGCTCTCGCTCTCCACTCTGCTGCAACGACACGTGTCCACGCCCGCGAAACGTGGTTCTCGAAAGTGCAATGAAGGCACCGAATTTTCTCGGTGCCGCGATTATTCCTTGCCGGCGAACAATGCAAGCTGGGTGAAACTATGAGGGTTCAGCGATGACGGCACTTCACGTGCGCGATGGGGAAACGGGCACGAGAAGTGGACTGATGTTAGATTCCAGGACTATAGTGTATATCTTCGTCACAAGATATTCGGGCTCAAGGTTGTCTTACTCTTAGCGCTCTCCATGCCGCTGGCGTTATTACCTGGGCCGCCATGAGGTCTGTCTGTCTACGGGATGGCTTCCGCGACAACGAGCGATACGTGGGCGTGGTTCTCCTGGATCAGTCGATCTAACGAACCGCAAGGTTGACCATTGCGGTGACGGAGAAAACAATGACTGACGATGATGCGAATTCCAGCCAATGCGAAGAGTGCATTCTTCGGAGTTCGTGATGGTCTCCTTGGAAAAGGATCTGATGAGGTGCTGAATCTGCGGCTCGTGTCGCTGGCGACAATGGGCCTCCGACAGCTAGCTGCTTCGATCGTAGCATACCTCTTCATCAGTATCTTGCACTATACTGCTCGCTTGGAATTGCCAGAATTAAACAGGCTGTGACGCGTGAGGATATGGTCGTCTCGGTCGGTAGCCACTTCTTTCTATCCGACGGCCTATAGCCATGTGATTGAAGGTAGTGTTGTCGACGAATTCTCGGTGTCCGGAGTATTGCATGACTGCAAGAGTATAACGTGCTGCATGCACGATTGATCAGTAATGGGGATCTCAATGTGTGTTTATATGTCTCATGGGAACATGCCAGGGATATTATTGTAGGACTTACTAATCAAAGGGTGAAAGTACCCTGTCCTGTTCCCACTTCAGTAGAACCTCGTGGCAGTCGGCTTGTAAGGGCTTATTTTGAGCAGCCATCTTTCCCCATCGTCCATTGCGGCATCGATAATGGCGGTTTCCTTCCCAGCGTTCTCGCAATCCATGAGGTGTGTCATGTCCGCGGTCCAGAGACCTCAACAAAAGCTTCAGCTGATGTGACCTTATCGCGGCAGCATCAAAGTCAAAATCCAGTGTTGTAGCATGTTGTGCCGTGAAAGTCCCCCGAAGACTGCTCCTCGAGCTGTTGTCGGATAGCCCATTCCTCAGGACCATTGCGACGCGGCAATGTCATGATGCGCCACATACGGATTCGTGCTGCGTAGCCCACAGGCTGGTGGTATCCCTTGAGACTCCTTAAGACGGGAGCCCAGAACGTCGAGTTCAGCCAGCCATCACCATCATAGGCGTTTTCGCGAACTAGGAACCGCCACCACAGAGAGACCGTCTCCTTGGCACGGTCAGCAGAGACTTTGAACCATTCGCGATGCTGTCGACCTGATGGTCTGCAATGGCACGTGTAGAGTCCGATGAATGCGCAGATCGCGGTGCACTAGCTGTTCCAAACGATCAAGCTCGGATGCGTTCGTGAGCGGTGACTGGTATATCAAGATCGTGCGAGGGCGGCCATGATTACGTCTCACGTCCTGAAGCCTTCGGGCCACACTGTCTATTGTCTTTCCGAGCTTGACATGTCCAGAAACTGGGTCGTAGAAGACGTACATCCGCCCTTGTCCCAGCCACGGCTGCCGTACGAGCTGCTTTAGCAGAAGGGTTCGCACGCTCCTGTTGTATACTGGCCAAGGCATGCTGGACCTGGTAAACGAGTAACCGGTATACTCTTGCTCGAAATGAGATCGGAGTCGTTGGTCCAGCGCCGGTTACTGTTTATGTCTGCTGCTTGGAACCCAGGGTGTATGCTGTGCTTCTACCTCTTGTGTTGTCGATATATGGCCTTTGAGCCTCTGGATATCTTGCTGTGATTGGGTGCCACTGCGTACTGTTGTGTGTCTGAGCGCTCAGTGAGCTAAAAATAAATGCTTGAAGCCAGGACCTAGTGCTCGCGGCAGAGCACATGACGGAGTAGGCTCACACTGAAGTCATAGCAGATCACTCTAATCAGAAGCACATACCGACTGAGGTGACTCTCTGGAAGCCACGACAACCTCAAAGACTGCTGATTTGCCAGCGGAATGTGTGTACTGTGGCCACATGTGACTGCCTGGCCTTAGGGCATCCTGGCAGCAGCCTCTCCGCCGACGTCTCCCGGTATTGGCTCGTTCGCAGCCAGACAGACTGCAGTAGCATAGTCACCATCGTGACTGATGCTCACTTTGGCGACTTGACCGACGAGCTCATGGAAGAGAAGCCGAGACGGCAGACATTCGCGGCTGAATCCATTGAACACCAAAGGGTCAGGCTGGGGAGTGGCATCATCTTGGTATCTCCGCTGGACCTCGTCACTTATCAGAGCATAGACACCTCGGCCTTCGTCCTCCATTGTCGGTTGTTGAAATATCTCAACATCTCGCAGAGTCAGCCTACGATGGTTCACGGCTTTGATGACTGCCTCCTTGGCTGCCCATCTATGAGAAGCCTACGAATCAGCTGTGTGGTTCATCGTCCGCTCAGGCTCTGACCGACCTTCCAGCAAGATACTGAGAGATTTTGCCAATGTCCTTGCTCATATGAGTCTCGTCATTGACGAACTTATGGAAGAAATCATCTTGCTCCCTGATCGTGAAGATCTTTCTCACGAATGGCAGCAGCGAGGCATTCTCGGGCTTCCTGGTGACAAGCGAGCGGATACGTGAGATGCAGCATATATCTGTGCCGATGTCCAGAGCGAAGGGAAATGGTCGAGGCGGCATCGTTGATGAAGATGTTGTTGCAATGGAACAGCGATCGAGGAGAGAGGTCGTTCCAGTATGGTTAGTCGGCGTACGGAACGATCCGCGAGCCCTTCTTGTAAATAGGTATTTGACGAGTACAAGCTTCTAGATTGAAACGATAGGGTGGATTAGTAACCCTTATAAATTGCTATAGGGTGTAAGACTATCTAGCTATAGAAACAGTATAATATAGTATATATGTGCTAAGTCCTAACTAATATAGCTATTAGTTACCTAATTTATAATACTCCCCCTTTAGACTAACTACTATAAAGGCAGTCTAATTAACTTAATATTACCTATATTACTATATTAATCTCGAACACCTTTACTAGCTTTAGATACTAGATTAGCTATAAGTAGGTATATACTAAGGATAGCGATCTTATTAGATCTATATATATAAGAGATCTTTATAGACCTACTTTTAGACATATTTAGGCCTTATCTTTCCGCTTTTAGAAGTAAATAGAAGGTTTTCTCGGCTTAAGAAGGCTCTTATAGCTATGTAGTAACGTATAGACCTTATAAGTATATATAAAAGAAGCTAGTTCTATACTAAGTAACTCTCTCTACTTTATACTACTTTGTACCTCTCTTACCCCCTTCTAGACTAGTATATACACTAATAACTACTATACGTATATTCTTAAAGCTTTTTAAGAAGCTTTAGTAAGATATACTATATATATAATAGTATTTTAAGGGTATTTACTAACTTATAAGTAGCATTATAGTAGATATTATTAAGTAGACTCCTATAAACTAGTTTAGTAGCACTAGTAATATCTTTAGTAGTAGAACTAGTTCTAGTAACGGTAATAATCCTAATAAGCGTCCTCCTAGTAATAGTAGAAAGGGCCTACCTATATCTATTAGGCTCTCTAAGCGTAAGACCCTTATTAAGGCACTTAGACTAGTTAAGCAGATTATCGATAGTAAGCGCAAGATTACTAAGAGGAATATAACCTTATAGCTTACTATAGTATCCCTTAAGGTTACCTTCTATAAGAAGAAGCTTCTAACTACTAAGGGTAGTATTACTAACCTACTAAACTAGGGTTAGATTAACGCGGCTACCTAGAACTTCTATTATATAATAGTCGATCCTTAAGGTCGTATCTCTAATACTATAACTATAAACCTTAATAGTAGTTAGAACTACCTTCCTACCTTATAGGCTTCCGCTATAGACTATCTTATTTAGTACTTTAGTAGCGTATATAACTGCTATAAGGAGAGATCTAACCTTCCCTTTACTAGCTACTATACTATTCTAGGATAGTTTAAGGGCTACTATACTAACTACGCTCTTAATAATTACTACGATAAGTATAGCTTTTTCTCTCTAAGGACCCTATAGTAGAGTACTACTAGTCTATCTAGAACCTACTAGTAGCTAGGTATAGGTTATACTCGATCTACTAGTACTACCTTCTAGGGTAGTATATAAGCTAGTCGCTCTCCTCCTATTATACGTAGTAGTCCTCTACGTAAGGGCTTCCTATCTCTAGTTCTATATTCTCCTAGTATAAGCACCTCTAGATATAGTCTTTAGATGCTACCTACCTAGCTTATCCCTAGCGATATAGACTAGCGCCTAAGTATCCCTAGGGCTCCTAGTAATAGTTCTAGAACTGTCCTACTTAAGATCCGCCTCCTATTCTCTAACTCCCTCTCTTAGGATAAGGTTACTATACTAATTTATTAGTTTCTATAGCGTCTTAGTACTAATAACAACTTTTAGGAGGGTGCTATAATTAACTCGACTTCCTATAAGAGGGGTTCTACAGGCTCTAGTAGTTCTAGTAGTAAGTAGTAGTCTAGAGGGTGTACTTACTTCGGGTCTTAGTAAGGTTCTTAGGATCTAGTTAGGACTAAAGGATAAAATAGCCGTTATAAGTAAGGGCGGTCTACTTCTCTATTTCCTTTTGCTTTTTAATACTATAGCTCCTTAGGATTAGAGTCTATAATAATAAACTAGATCTTGCCTTAAAAGGTAGTTCTAAGGTAAGCCTCTCTATAGTCTAGTTATATAAGTATAGTAAGATATACAATACTATAAATAAATCTAGCCCTAAAGGCTAATAAATAAAAGCTTTCCTTTACTATCTCCTAACGAATAAAATATTGCTTTATAAATACTTATAAATAAATAAAGATCTTACTATATATAAATACAAGTATAGTTAACTCCTAGAAAACTCCCTTAGAGGATATAGTTTAGTAACTTTAGTTTTATAAGCTAATCTATAAGCTACTATATAGTAGGGATGTACTTAACGATAATTAAGCCTTCTTTATAAACCTGTCTATAAAAGTGGTTCCTAAGTCTAATATACTTAGTTCTTTTATAGTTAGTATAATCTCTAACTAGCTTAATAGTAGACTAGTTATCTATAAAGATCTTAAAGGCTTAAGCCTTATAGTTAGTTATTTTCTAGGTTTTATAGAGTAGATTTCTTAACTATATTACTTCCCTATAGCATTTAGTTAAGGCTATATACTCTACTTTAGTGCTTAATAGCACTATCTCTTTCTATAGGTTAGACTTCTAGATTATAGGACCTCTAGCTATTTTAACTAGGAGTCCTAAGGTTAATCTACCTATTAGATCTCTAGAGAAATTAGAGTCTATATAGATCTCTAGCTTTAGGAATTATGTCTTTCTAAAGATTAGGCATTTGTTAATTGTTCTAGCAATATATCTCTAAACATGCTTTACTATAGTAATATGCTCTACTAAAGGATTAGCTAAGAATTTAGCTAAGTAGTTTATTATATAGGAGATGTCTAGCCTCGTCTAGTTAGCTAGGTACTAGAGTTCCCTAATTAATATATTAAACATATTGTAATCCTATATATTATATTGCTCTTTATAAGCTTTATATAGGCGGTTAAGGGGATACTTAACACTTTTAGCTAAGTCTAGGCTATGTTTCTAAAGTTTCTCTAAAGTATAGTGCTTTTAGGAGATATAGAGATCTCTATTCTTTTTACTCTTTAGTTATATACCTAGGAAAAGGTTAGTATTAACAGTTTTAATAGAGTACTTGTTCTTTAGTCTAGCAATAAACTTATTAATCTTCTAATTACTATTGCTAAAGATCTAAAAGTTATCTATATATAGGAGAACTAAAAGATTCTCCCCCTAAAAGAGATATATATTAGAATTAAGTCTCTTTAGGCCTAATTCTTCTAGAGCTTCCTTAGTATTATAGTACTAGAGGTTTGTAGCTTATTTAGTCTAGAAAGTCCCTTCTTAATTTCTAGGACTTTGTTAGATAGGTCTTTCTTAATAAGCTCTACGCCTTCTAGTAGTTTAATATATAAAGGTCTATTAATGTTAGGGTTTATAAATGCTGTTTTAACATTAATCTATCTCCTCTTCTAGCCGAGAACTATATATAGGGCTAGGAGAATTCTGCTTATTAGTAGCCTTAGGGTTAGAGTAAAGGTCTTAATATAGTCTATACCTTACTTTTAGGTAAATCCCTTAGCTACCTATCTAGCTCTACGCTTCTTAATAGACCTATTAGGAAGATACTTATAGTATAGGACCTAACTTCCTATAAGTAGTTTCCTACCCTTAGGGACTTTCTATAATAGGATCTATATAATATATTCTATGTCTTCTAAGGAGTTAAATTCCTTTCTAATTGCCCTAATCTATTTAGCTCTATTAGGTCTATTTAATGCTTTAGTTAGGGTAGTAGGATCTATAAGCTTCCCCTTCTTTATATTATCTATAGCTAATATAGCAAATACTTTCTTAAGTTTACTATAATTATAATTAGATCTATTCTATCTTAAACTTCTCCTTATTAGCTTAGGATAGACCTTAGCTTATTTAGTCTTTTTAGGCTTATAAGTCCTATCTCTCTATTACGGTTTTAAAGAACGAGAGAAAGAGAGTCCCGTAAGATGCGTACTAGGAATATAGAAACTAGAAGACAAGGTCTAATTGCTTAGACCTCTAACGCGATTAGGTTACGTACGCGACCGTAGCGAACCTATATAGTCGAACACGTAAAGCTAGGTAACTAGACGACTAGACGACCGGTCAACTAGTCGAATAGTCGACTATAGAGTTAAGATATAGCAATGTCTCCTTTGTATTTAGGAACGCTAGAAACCCTTATAGTTCTAATACGTTTAACTTATGTTACTATCTTACTAATTAGAATATACTCTTACCCTAATTATTTATCTTCGCTTAGCTTACTTTAGCCTCTCTAAAGAATACCGCTACGTAACTTAACTTATCTCTCTTTTAAGACTAGCCCTAGAACGAGACATAATACTTTAAACGCCCTGAGGATAAGCGCTACTTAAGTAGCTAGTAGGGGGACACCCGCTCCTAGCAAAGTAGGAAGCATCCGCCGTACGCTACTACGATAGACCACTACGAAGGACGATAAGTCTAATAACGATAACGAGCCTACTCTAAGGAAGAACGACGTTAAGGCTACTAAGCTAGACCTCTTCTATAGAGACAGGGCTAAGTTTAACGACTAGGTTAATTAGATAGATATATATCTTATGTTTAACCTTGTCGATGCTAATAAAAGAACTATCTTCGCTATTACGTTCCTTCGCGGAAGCGCGTAGATCTAGATTAAACCTTACCTTAAGGAATACCTTAAAGGTATAGGACGATAAGACCCTACCGGAATGTTTAGGAGCTATACCCTCTTTAAAGAAAAGATAAAATTAATCTTTAGGACCTCGAACGAAGTTTAATAGGCTATACGAATTATTTAACACCTAAAGTAGAAGACGTCTACTTTAGAGTATACCGCTAAATTCGAAGAATACGGACAGATTACCGGATAGGACTAGACGGCGTTAATAACTATATTCCGACGTAGGCTTTAGGATTCCGTTAAGGACGAGTTAATAAGACACGGGGGATAGATTACTAACCTCGAAGAGCTAATAAAGGCGTCGATCGACATCGATAACTAGCTCTAGGAACGATACTAGGAAAAGAAATACGACTCTAAAGTAGGAGGTATAGTAGGATACGCTCCGGATTGTAGACCCTTGGGAGAGTACATTACGAAGGGAGAATTCTTACGATAAAGCTAGCCCTACTATAGAATATAGCTAATAGAACTAGACGTTACCTAACGAGGACGGAGGATCGATAAGAGTAGGAGCTACGGAAAGCCCTTTAAAGGAAAAGGAAAACTTATATACTATGCCTATAGTAAGGAAGATTATATAGTACGGGATTGCCGCGGTAAGAATATAGTGCGCCGCGAGCAATTTAATATAATGCAACCCCGAACTAGTAAATCTAAGAGTAGCGTTAGATCTCGAGGAGATACCGACTATACTCGGAGAGTAGGGGAGAGAGCTAGTAATAGAAGCACGACGCCTCTCCTAGACCCCTTAGAAGGACGAGGAGGATACTATAGGCAGTAAATGGTAGTCATTCCATTTAATGCGAAGAACTAACTACGATAGTTTAACATAATAACACGAAGAGTCGACTACGAGATCGAATCCGAGTCTCGAAATGGTTATAGAAGCCTTCATTAGCGATTCTATTACTAAGACTCGTGTTAAGTTTACTACGCCGCGAAGTTAGGCGTAGGGTATTAGCCTTAGTAACTACGAGGAACCCTAGGAGCGACGTATAGGTAAAACGCCACGCTCCGAGAAGTAGATATCGATGAATCCTACTTTAACGAAGATAGAAGCGATAAAGAAAATCAGGACCTAGGATGGAACGGATTATAGTCACTAGAACCATAGGAAGAAAGTTAAGAAACTACCGGGCTAAATACTATTAAGGAAGAATAGGATCCGGAAGAATTAAGCGAAGAAGATTCCTCCGAAGGAGAAGAGAGCGACACTAACGACGACAACGAACAGCTCACCTTTACGGTAGATGTACCTAAGAAACTGTACGACATAATTATCTACCTATAAAGAAGGCACGAGGAATTCCTACCTAAGATAGGTAGACGAAGGAGGCTACACTCTATTAAGTTTAACAAGACACTTTACACCCTACGAGGCATAGCCTAGGGATACCTACTTATAGAGACAACCGAGAATCTAGTAACCGCCGTTATAGAACGACTACCGATAGGAAGCCGAATAATAGGAACCGGATATCTTACACCGTTAGGAACATTTATATCGAATAGATTACGCAATATAGTGCAACACGCACGCGTACTCTACTTAGAAACGTAGAAGATCTAGGAACGTAATAGATTACAAGTGTGGACATAGGGTAACGGGCTATAGGTTCTAGCCGAAGCCTCTAGGCACGAAGCATAGCGTACTAAATACCATTCGGGAAAAGGATCAGCTCCCCCGGAATAAGCGACTAAAGGGAGTTATACAATACTTAGGCTTACGCATCGACATTAAATACAGTTTTCTAGACATAAGCAATCGTTAACGGATATAAGACTAGTGTTATAATCGACTTAGGAGTAGCGGGGAATTTTATCTCCGAGTCTTTTATAAGAAGAAACGGGTTAGCTACCCTAAAGAAGAAATAGGGTTACGAGTTGATCGCGGTAAACGGATTATCGTTACCTAGCGTAGAATGGGAGACGACACTATTACTACTAGCTATCTAATAGCACCACGAGAATATTACCTTAGATATTACTAATATAGCTAGTTATAACATAGTATTAGGTATGCCTTAGTTAAGAAAGTACAATCTAGTAATCGACTAGAGAAGAGGAGTACTTACATTTAGGGAATGCGATTACGTTATCGACATTTAGCCTACGTAGTAGCAGCGTTCACTAGTAGATAAGGTAAGGAAACAGCTAAACGAGATATAGCTTACGCCGAACAGAAGGATAGAAGAACTACCTTCGACCGGGATAGATACTAGCGTAGGGTCGCCTGGTTACGAAGTTACTAGTAGTAATAGAAGTAACGTACTATCGAAGGATACTAACATCTTAGAGTTAAGTATTCCTAAGGAGTATCGTAAGTAGTCGCGACTCTTTAAAGAGGAAAGAGGTAAGGACGCCTTACCTAAGCACTAACTATAGGATTATAAGATAAATATTTAGCTAGGGAAAGAGCTATTATAGGGACCCCTATATTAAATGTCTAAGAAAGAGCTATAGACCCTACGAGAATAGCTAAAGGAGAAGCTAGCTAAAGGATAGATAAGAAGATCTACCTTAAGTGTAGGAACTCTATATATGTTCGTTCTAAAAGCAAACGGGAAGTTGCGACTCGTATAAGACTATAGGAAGTTAAACGAGATTACGATTAAGAACCGATACCCGCTACCTAACATTAAAGAAGCGTAAGATAGATTAACCGGATTAGACTAGTATACGAAGATTAACCTACGAGATGCCTTCTACGCTATACGGATAGTAGAAGGAGAAGAATAGAAAACCGCGTTTAGAACAAGATACGGACTTTACGAATTCTTAGTTATGCTAATAGGATTAACTAACGTACCCGCATCCTATTAGGACCTTATTAACGAAACACTTAGAGACCTACTTAACGTATACGTTATCGCTTACATAGACGATATATTAGTCTACACAAAAGGATCCCTTTAGAATTATATAAAGTAAGTCTAGGACGTATTCGAACGACTTACGCGTTTAGGATTTAAGATAGTACCCGAGAAATGCGAATTCTATAAGAAAGAAGTTAGATTCTTAGGCTTTATTATTAGCACTATAGGAATAACGATCGACCCTACGAAAACACAGTTAATTCGAGAATAGCTAGAACTAAAAACAGTTAAGGACGTACAATCATTCCTTAGACTAGCGAACTACAACCGGAAATTTATTAAGAACTACGTAAAGATAGTAGCACTAATAACGATACTTACGAGAAAAGACGTTACCTAGAAATAGGGAAAGGAACAGATTAAAGCGTTTAAGAAACTTAAGGAATAATGCGCATTAGCCCCTACACTTCGACTATTCGATAGTAGTAAGGAAGTCTACATCGAGACCGATACGTCTAATATAGCAATAGGCGCGTGTCTAACATAGACACACGATAGGTAGAGACACCTAGTAGCCTATTATTCCCGGAAAATGACTATAGCGGAATAGAACTACGACATCTATAATAAAGAGCTTCTAGCTATTGTTGCTACTATATAATATTAGAGAGTATATATCGAGGGCCTACCGAAGTTAACGATTCTTTCTAACTATAAGAATCTTACGTACTTTACGACGACGAAAGAACTTACCCGAAGGCAAGCCCGCTAGTCGGAGCTACTAGGGTAGTACAAGTTCGAAATTAAATATACTCTAGGAAGAGAGAACGGCCGCGCCGACGCTAAGTCGAAGAAGCGACTATATAGAAGGAAAAGAACTAGTACAATATAAAATATTAAAGACAAACCCCGACGGAAGTCTTAGTATAAACACGAGAGAATTTAATAACATCGTACGGATACTAGGCGATAAGGACGAACAATTCCCTATATCGTAAGGAAAATACTAAGTACTAAAGGATCGAGAAGAAGAATATATACGATAACATTACGACGGACTAACTTATAGACACCCTAGAACTTTAAAGACAATAGACCTAATATAACGTAGCTTCTTATTCCTATAGATAAGACTTAAGGTGTTACGCTACATTAAACAATGCGTATACTACTAACGAAATAAGGCGGCGAGACATACGAAATACGGTTACCTACAGTTAGGACACTACTAACAAAACTATAGGACGAAGTCATAATAGACTTTATTACGAAACTCCTACCGTTAAGAGACTAAGTTACGAAACAACTATACGACATAATACTAGTTATAGTTAATAGACTTATAAAATACGCAAACTTTATTCCTATATTAGAGACATATAATGTAGAGCAGCTCGGATACCTCGTACTAGATAGACTTATCCGATACTACGGATTCCCTTAAGCATTTATAACGGACAGAGATAAGCTATTTACATCGAACTACTAGAAGACGCTTATAGGAACGATCGGAATTAAACACAAGCTATTAATAGCATATTATCCGGAGACAGACCGATAAACCGAAAGGATAAACTAAACGCTAGAACAATACCTACGATACTATATTAACTATATATAAGACAACTAGGTTTTATTACTACTACTAGCGTAGATTGTACTAAATAATTACAAATTAGAGACAACTTTAACGACACTATTTTATACGAACTTTAGGAAAGATCCTAACCTATTCGGAATACCTAGATCCTATCTACAAGCCGAAAGAGCGATCGTAACGACGGACACTCTTAAGGAAGTGTATAAAGAAACACGTAAGGCGATCGAAGATGCATAATATAAACTGTCTTAGCAACGGCAAGACACGAGAAAAATGGCACCTCTACTAAAAGAGGGGGATAAGGTCTATCTCCTTATAAAAAACTTAAGAATAAGAAGATAGACTAAGAAACTAGATTACGTTAAGGTCGGACTATTTTTTATCGACAAAGTTATAGGACTAGTTAATTACCGCCTACGACTACTACTAGACGTAAAAATCCACCTAGTCTTCTATATCTCTAAGTTAGAACCCGTAGACGCCGAAACTCCCTACTAGGAAAGCTTCTATTTCGAGCTAGAAGTAGAAAACGAATTTAAAGTCGAAAGAATCCTAGATAAGAAAGGTTAGCGATACCTTATTAAGTAGAAAGGATACGACGAATTAGAAAATACCTAGGAACTAAAACAAAACCTACAAAACTATTAGCAAAAGATCCGATAATACTAAAAATAGGTCCGCTAATATAACTAACGACAATCGATCTCTCGGCTAACGAGCGACTAGGGTAGGGATCGAACCTACGACCTTAAGAGTATAGATAGCTTACGCTCTACTACTAAGCTACCTAGCCGATTAATAAGAATAGGGACATAACTTATAAATAAATACCCTAATAAGTCTCTACCCCTAGGGACTCGCCCTAAGGCTCCGCTCTAGAAAGCGCCGCCTAGTTATTTACGGGCATCTCTAGGATATCCGAGAAAGAAACTAGCGAAGGCGACACCTCTAACCCCGACGCCCGCTTAAGAGACGCTAGCTCCTCGCGCGCCTCTTCCTCCTCGAGCTCCTCTAACTCCTTAGCGACGGTATCGTCGGTACGACGCTTAGCTAATTGTAGCTGTTTCCGAAGACGGATCTTACGTATCTTTAGCCGCACCTCCTCCTCTTTAATCCTCTTAAGCTCTAGCTTAAGATTATCGCGCGAATCGCGAAGACATTCCTACTCCGGACGAGAAAGACGTATATCGTAATCCTTATAGCCTTTTTAAATATAGGCCGAACACTTTCTAGACTAAGAACCTACGATACACTTTACTACTACGCCCGAGGATCGAGACTTCTAACAATTCGTATATAGAGCTATTTCAATACTAGAAACTTTAGTATCCTAAGTAAGTCGTTAACGGCGTTTATAGGAGGAAGAAGACATAGTTAACTATTACTATAAGAAATGATAACGGCTTAAGAAGCTTCGGGACGAAGCTAGGCTAAGAAGGGGATAGTATTACGGAATAATTCCTATAGACCCTAGAATCATAACGATAAGACAAACACGTAACTTATCCTACCTAAGCGCTTAGACTTAGAGCGATTAGACTGCTTATGCTTAGACTAATTAGACTACTTATGCTTAGAATAATTAGACTAATTACCGAGATCTACAAATATCCTTTATATTTAGGAACGCTAAGAACCCCTTATAGTTTCGAGGCGTTTAACTTACTATTCAATATTACTGTTTAGAATACACTATAAGCTAACCTCTACCTTACTACTGCTTAGTCTTTACGAGATAAGATAGCTATTACTTTATTACTCTCCCTTAACTTCTTATCGGCCCGAGAATAAACCCGATTGAGCTTATCTTCTTAACTTGTAATATTATTAGGTTATACTAAACCTAACACGAAGGTACGAAGAATTCCTACTAAAGTTCTTAGGGAAACGATACCTAAACCCTAATGAATTCGATAAGATACTCGATACGATAAGGGGTATAGTATAGGGCTACCTAACTATAAACAATACTAAGAACTTAGCTAAAGCGGTTATCGAACGACTATCTATAGGAAGCCGAATAACGGATACCGGATACCTAATACCGGTAGGAACTTTTGTCTTAAACAAACTACGAATAGTAGTATAGTACGTACGGGCTCTCTACTTAGAATCGTAGAAGATCTAGGAATATAATAGACTACAAGTATAGATATAGGGTAATAGGCTATATGTTCTAGCTAAAGCCTCTAGGCACGAAGTATAGCAAACTATATACTATTCGGGAAAAGGATTAGCTCCCTAGGAATAAGCGACTAAAGGGAGTTATATAATGCTTAGGCTTAAGTATCGATATTAAACATAGTTTTCTAGACATAAGCAATCGTTAACGGACATAAGACTAGTATTATAATTAACTTAGGAGTAGCGGGGAATTTTATCTCCGAGTCTTTTATAAGAAGAAACGGGTTAGCTACCCTAAAGAAGAAATAGGGTTACGAGTTAATCGCGGTAGACGGATTATTATTACCTAGCGTAGAATAGGAGATAATACTATTACTACTAGCTATCTAATAGCACTACGAGAATATTACCTTAGATATTACTAATATAGCTAGTTATAATATAGTATTAGGTATACTGTTAAGTTGAGACCTTATAGGATACGTGGTTAGTAGCGGAGTAGAGTAAGAGATCAATCTTCAACTAGCTAATAGCTACAGGGCATGCAGCAATATATTAGGAACTAATGCGTTAATTGTTTTAGATGTCTATCTAAGCTAAAGGGGAGAGAAGGTGTCTTCCGATAAGCTAAGTAATCGTAGATGCCTTAGGCTATTAGATCATAACCTAACTATTAGCTCCCCTTAAGATGCTACATCTTAACACTCCCACTTATCTTATATAGGAGGTTATAGTCTACTCTTCTCCTATTAGTAGTATTTGGACCTCTATAACAGGTTAAGCTAGTTTACAAAACTCTAGAAGTGTGGACTAGTCTTTAGCTTTATGAACCTATCTACAACTATCTTAGATGTTAGGGTGTACTTAATAGTAATAAGTCTTTTCTACCAAAGTTTCCTAATAGCATTGTAGGCAATGTTAATATACTTTAACTTGTTATAAACATATGCATCCCTTACTAGGGTAAGGGCAGCTTAGTTGTTACCTCTTAATTAGACTAGTCTTAAGCTTAACATAGTCTCCTAGTTTCTAGTGATCCTTAGTTAATAGGAACAGTCTCCTACTAACTCTAGACAGTCTATCTCCCTTAGTAGTAAAGCTAGGAATTAGGATTGCTTTACACATGCATTTATAGCTATATATTTAGCTTCTATTGTGGATGTTGCTACAGACATTTGCTTCTTGCTTATCTAGGAGACTAGTGCCCTATAGAGGAAGAAGACATACCTAAGGATAGAGACTCTATCTACTTTGTTCATTGCATAATTAGAGTTATAGTATCTAACTAGGCATCCTTCTCTATGCCTAGAGAAGTCAAGGCTAAGATTAGGATATAACCTTAGATATCTTATAATCTTCTTTAAAGCCTTTATATAGTAGGTAGATAGGTTACTTACAAATGAGCTTATCCTTCCTAGGGCAAAAGCAATGTCTAGCCTTGTAATTGTTACTAGCTACATCTATATACTATTAATACTCTAGTACTCTACCTTATTACACCTCTTATCTATATAGCTTAAAGGTTTAAGAGCCTTATAGCTGTCTATAGGTGAGTGTATAGGTGCTGCCTTCTTATAGTTTATCCCTATCTTAGTAAGGTTGTCCCTAACAAAGTGTCCCTAGTTAAGTTTTAGGATTCCTCTCCTCCTGTCCCTTGTGACTCTTATACTAAGGATCTTTTTAGGTTTACTAAGATCTTTAATCTTAAAGACTTTACTAAGTTCTCTTTTGAACTAGAGAACATCTATTAACTTTAGTGCAGCAATTAGAATGTCATCTATATGTGTAAGAATTATAATCTCTTTTTCCTTATAAATAAGTAGGCATGGATCTACCTCTAACTGTGTGAATCTAATCTCTCTAAGCTTTGACACATAGAGTTGATTCCAATCTCTAGCTGCTTGCTTAAGTCTATACAAGCTTTTAAGGATCTTAAATACTATGTTCAGTAGAAGCTTAACTCCTAGTAGTAGTAATATAAAGATGTCTTTATAGAGGGTGCTTTCTATAAACGCATTGTTTATATCCACTTAGTGAAGATGGAGATCCTTCTTGCACATAATAGCTATAAACACCCTAAGGGTGTCCTATCTAACTGTAGGCGCAAATGTCTCTATAAAGTTAATACTAAACTTCTATAAAAAGCCCCTTATAACTAGCCTAGCCTTGAACTTTTCAATAGCTCCACTAATGCTTCTTTTAACATTAAAGACCTATCTTAACGTAACTAAGTTTACTCCTTTTAGTAGAATAGCATTCTCCTAGGTGTTGTTGCTCTATAGAGCATCTAGCTCCTTCTAGATTGCTTCCTTCTAAAGGTGTCCCTATTTCTTGTTATTTATAGCATCCTTATAGGATTTTAGAATTAGGATCTCTTACTTGTATATAATAACTTCTAAAGTTGCTGCAAAGGCTATCTCCTTAACTTCTTCTAGGAATTCACTATCCTATAGTACTAAATTATCCACTAATTGCATAGCTATAAAGAAAGCTTAGTAGTAAGTAGCAAGGTTCTCTAAGAGGTCTATTGCTTCTCCCACTTTAGTAGCTAGTTTAGGTATAGGGACTATAGATCTTAGGGCTTTCTATTTCCATTTATAGCCCTTAACATTATAGTTAGCCCTCCTCTTACTAAGGGATAACCTAAGAGTAGTCACTTATGTTCTAGTAACATTCTTTTCCTAGAGATCTAGTAAGTCCCTAATTAGCTTATCGATTTTCTAAAATTCCCCTACATCCTTTAGAGGCTAGGGAAGTTGCATAAACAGCTTTCTTAGCTAGGCTATTACTAGGCTGCTCTACTGAATGATTGAATAGTGAACAGGTTGCTCTAAGGATATGTCCTTCCTTAGCCTCCCTAAGGGTCTCCTAGCTAGTGCATTGCTTAATAGATTCAATTTTGTAACATTAAGATCTATATTACCTCTAGGTTAGTCCTTAAAGAAGTCTGCATATGTGTGTTATTTAATAGCTTTTATGTCTAGTTCCTAAAAGAGCTAGGCCTTAGCTGTGTTTTTAACGTATCTAACAAACACTGCTTCTTTACCTCTGTTTATTAGTTTATTACTTCTTACCTATTAAGGCTAGGATCTTATGTCTATATAGACAATAGCTTTGCATCCCTAAACCTTTAAATGGTTAATAGTTGGCTTAATACTATTAAAGGCTTTATCTAGTAAAACCTTGAACCTATTATAGTCTAGACCATTTAGTAGTTTATTCCTTATGTAGGTTTAGACTTCTAGTGCTTTAGACTAGAATCCAATTAGTATCTTAGCCTCTTTAAGCATTGCCCTTATAGAGTCTTCTAAGGTTTGTATTAACCTTTTAACTAGTCCATTTTAGAGCGAGTTATATGCCTTAGTATGCTCTAGCCCAATTCCTAAATCCTTCTCCTACTGCTTAACTAATATAATAAGTTCCCTTACATTGTTAAGCCTAACTACTTTTAACTATACTAATGATTTCCTCTCTGCCTTAATCTTCTAGTTCTAGAGAGCAACTAGAGCATCTTCTCTTTTCTTAAGAGGACAGGTCTACTTTTTTCTAGAGAAGTTATTAACAATCTTAAGCTAGTATTTGAACCCTAGCCTTAATGTTAGTAGTAGACTATATATATTAATAGATATAAGGGCAAGTCTTTTAGGTCTTCTCTTAGTAACTTTGCCTTTGTACTTCTTTATCTTTACTATTAAACATACTCTACACTAGTAGAAGCTATCCCTAGGAACAGGAATAGGTTCTTTTAAGTCTATTACCTTATAAAGATTCTAGAGCAAGTTCTTCCTAAAGTGTACAAATCTTCTATGCTAAAGCTCCTACTGTTTTAGGTTAGTCTCTAATTTAGTAGTTACAAAGGCATTCTCTATTAGTAGTGTACATAATAAGTAATGTGCCCTTTCTTATAGTAGAGGAGAAATCTCATTAATGAATAGAACCCCCCTAATAAGCCTTGTCTAGACAATAGTTTAGCTAGAGGGGGATATAAGAGAAAATGAAGGAGGTTAGACACTAAACTGCTTGCTAAACTAGTTCTAAGAAACTAGGTTCACCCCTAGCTTAGGTATAAGCAGAACATCTTCTAAAACAACTTTCCTACTAGATCTCCTACTTATCTCTACAGTCCTAATATAAGTGGCTAACAAATGCCTACCTCCTACTTTGATCTATTTCTTCTTTGTTAAGGGAGTTATAGATCTAAAGAGGCAGTTCTAGTTAGTTATAGAGGATAAAGCATAAGAATTAAGTAACTACTCTAATAAGGGGAACTTGCCTTAGACTTCTACAGTTAAGTAAGCTACTTTATTATACTTATTATTATTAGACATTGTCTTCTAGGATGAGTTATATAAGTTAGGTAACTCTTAGGTAGAGAAACCTTTCCTAGTCTTCCTTGTTTTAGAGGAAGGAGACTAGGCCTAGTTCTTCTAGAGTAATAGCATGTTAGAGCTAAGTTTCTTTACTATTTTCTTAAGTTCCTCTATAGAGGACTTCTCTCTTAGTGTTCTTCTTAAAGATAGTAGTAGAGATCTTCTCTTCTTAACATGTGTTATATTCTAGGAGGATAGTACTTAGGAATAAGATCTAAGGACCTTCTTTGCCTTAGAGAGACTAGGGCAGTCCTTAATAAGATAGTCCTTCTTATAGAGAAGGCAAGAAAGTAATCTTGCCTAACCTAAGGGCCTAACCTAGGTAGCTACTATACTATACTTAGCCTTAGAGGGATTTAATCTAGCCTCTTAAGCCTTAAGGATCTTTAAGGTCCTTTTATGATCCATCTTTAGCTAAGCTATAATAGTATCCCTAGCTACATAGTAGTTAGGTAGCAGTGAGCTTAAAAGCTAGGTTATTCTTATATTAGCTTTCCTATAGTACTAGCCCTCTAAGTCAACATTAGCAATCCTCCTTCTAAGAGATACTAGGTGTGCCTATACAGATCTAATAGTGAACTCTTCACTTATCTTAAAGTTCACAAACTGTTTTGTAAGCTTATATACATAGGTTAGTAACACCTAGCTATACTTATTCTAGAGATGCACCTATATCTTAGCAGCTTTTCTAGATTCGTAAGAGCCCTTAAGCTTAAATTTATCTTCTTCTATAATCCTACTTAGGATACTAAAGTTGTAAGCTGCATTTTATTTTATCTATATTAGTGCATTAAGAATCTCTTTAATCTTAGTCTCTTCCTAGAGTTTTAGGTTCTTGCCCTTAATGTTGTTAAATAACACTTCTAACAGGTCATTAATTGTAAAGAATGCTAACTGGCTCTCTATCTTGTATTTCTAAAGGTTAAACTATCTCTTCTAGTTGTCTCTCCTAAGAATTAGGATTTTAGTTCCCTTCTCTTCTCCTTTCTCTTAGTGTAAATCTATAATGAATTGAATGTAATAAAACAAGGTGTATATGCTTCAAAGTCGTGGCTTAGGTCCTACTAAGGCTTTTAGTGTAGAATAGTAAGGTTCGTAGGTGTAGATACTAAGGCCTGCTTAGTAGGGTAAAGAAAGAGCGGTATAGTCTCGGAGCTAGGACACAGGTCTGTCTCTCCTAGTAGAGTTCTAAATGACTTACTTAAAGTCCTTCTTAATAGTATCTCGATGCAGTTCTACCTATAGAGTGTCTTTAAGGTATTAGCTTATAGTAAGCCGTATAGAGTCCTTTTCTAGATTACCTATTACTTAGTATTAAACTAAGCTCCTTAATAGGATAGATAGGGTAGACTTCTACTTCCTAGATGTTTTCTGCTATAATAGCAAGGGATACAAGTAACCTGTACTAATATAGGTTGCTCTTACTCCTGCATAAACCCGGGCTTATAACCTGTTAAGTTAAGACCTTATAGGATACGTGGTTAGCAGCGGAGTAGAGTAAGAGATCAATCTTCAACTAGCTAATAGCTATAGGGCATACAGCAATATATTAGGAACCAATGCGTTAATTGTTTTAGATGTCTATCTAAGCTAAAGGGGAGAGAAGGTGTCTTCCGATAAGCTAAGTAATCGTAGATACCTTAGGCTATTAGATCACAACCTAACTGTTAGCTCCCCTTAAGATGCTATATCTTAACATATACCTTAGTTAAGAAAGTATAATCTAGTAATCGACTAGAGAAGAGGAGTACTTGTATTTAGGGAATACGATTATATTATCGATATTTAGCCTCCATATCGATAGCGGACGATAGTAAATAAGGTAAGGAAACAGCTTAATATATTTAAGCTTACGCTAAATAGAAGGAATTAAGAACTACCTTCGACCGGGATAGATACTAGCGTAGGGCCGCCGGGTTACGAAGTTACTAGAAGTAATAGAAGTAATACACTATCGAAGAATACTAATATCTTAGAGTTAAGTATTCCTAAGGAGTATCGTAAGTAGTCGCGACTCTTTAAAGAGGAGAGAGGCAAAACCGCCTTACCTAAGTACCGCCTATAGGATTATAAGATTAACATTTAGCTAGGGAAAGAGCCTCTATAGGGACCCCTATATTAAATATCTAAGAAAGAGCTATAGACCCTATAAGAATAGCTAAAGGAGAAGCTAGCTAAAGGATAGATAAGAAGATCTACCTCTAGTATAGGAGCTCTATATATATTCGTTCTAAAAACAAACCGGAAGTTACGACTCGTATAAGACTATAGGAAATTAAACGAGATTACGATTAAGAACCGATACCCGCTACCTAATATCGAAGAAGTATAAGATAGATTAACCGGTGTGACGGCCCATGGCCGCCCTAAGCAGGTGCCCTTACAACCGGATCGGACTAGTATACGAAGATTAACCTACGAGATGCCTTTTACGCTATACGTATAGTAGAAGGAGAAGAATAGAAAACCGCTTTTAGAACAAGATACGGACTTTACGAATACTTAGTTATACTAATAGGATTAGCTAACGTACCGGTATCCTACTAGGACCTTATTAACGAGACACTTAGAGACTTACTCGACGTATACGTTATTGCCTATATAGACGATATACTAGTCTATACGAAAGGATCCCTATGTTAGGTTTAGTATAACCTAATAATATTACAAGTTAAGAAGATAAGCTTAATCGGGTTTACTCTCGGGCCGATAGGAAGTCGAGAGAGAGTAATAAAGTAATAGTTGTCTTCGTCTTATAAAGACTTAAGAAACAATATAGTAGAGGTTAGGTTTTGGTATATTCTAAATAGTAATATTAAACAGTAAGTTAAACGTATCGAAACTATAAGGGATTCTTAGCGTTCCTAAATATAAAGGAGATTCGTAGATCTCGGTAATTAGTCTAATTATTCTAAGCATAAGTGTAAGGACCGTAAGGCTATAAGGGGATGTCGTAATATATAGTACGCCTACGATCTTCTAATCGTAGATAAACTAAAGCTTACTTTCTTCTATAGACGCTATACGCGTCTCCTAGTGTACGTATACGCGTTACGTACGGTATGCTAAGCCGGGTATAGCCGTATTATATATAAGGGTTAGCTATAGGCTACCCTTATAACTACCTCCCCTTCTAGGACAAGCTACCCTTAGCTCGCGGCTTTAGGAGGTTTCTATATAAGTAATCTATCTACTTCTCGTAGATTCCGTTACTATGCGACCCGCCTACGGGTCTCGTACGTGTCGTTATTAGGGTATAGGTAGGTATAAAGTTATAGTTACCGGGTTAACTAACTCGAGGGTTTAAGAAGCGTACCCTCTCCCTCCTTTTCCTTCTTTTCCCTTATACTACGTTCTCGTAGCGTACCGTACCCGCACTACTAGCAATCTACTAGCTCCTCGCTAGCGACTATCTAGCGACCCGCTAGTACTACTATAGCTTTAAACGAAGCTATCTAAGACTAGCTCCGCTAGGAGGCCCTTATAGGGGGCCTATTAGTACTACTAATACTATTACTAGTACTACTAGTATAGATGTCTAGCGCGCTCGGCGCACTAGATACGCTAGCGAAGCGTAAGTTTAGTATACTAGGGCCGTAGACCCCTAAGTCCTTACTAGCTAGGCGCCTAGGTATAGACATTAAGATATGTATACGTTATCTCCTATACTTCGTAACTAGTAAGTATTCGCTACGCTCTTTACTTACGATACGCTTACTAATAGTATAGTAGACGAGTAGGATACGTATAATAGTATTACTACCGGCGAGTTACTTAAGAAGTATAGGCGCTATAGAGACATTAGGTACCCCTACGTTAGTAACACTAGCGTCGCTATCGCGTAGCTAGTAGCTCGCCTACGCGCCGCTCGCGCTTAGCGCGATAAGCTTATCTAGGGGCTTAGTAACCCTATTACTAAGTAAGAGTAGGATACTCTAGACTAGTAGTACGAGGTCTACGCCTAGCTAGGCGAGTAGATCTTAGAGGTAAGTACTACGCCTCGCTAGCGCTCCCTACGCTCGCCGTGTACGGCGTACTATCGCTCCCTATGTGAACCGGCTAACCTCCTCCTAGGCTAAGAGGCAGTTTAGTACCTATAAGAATAAGCGTATAGGCGACACCCGCGTACGCTTCGCCGGCGCCTCTACTACTACTACCCCCTCCTCCGCCGCCGCTACTACGTCCGTAGTTCTATAGTAAGAGTAGAATAGGGCCCTTAATAGGCTCTTTAAGCTCGGCCGTGCGGTAAGTAATATACGTGTCGTATACGTGTCCTATACTAACCGTAGTTATAGTTCCTATAGGCTAGAAACATTAATACTACTACGGCCGATAGGGCCTTCTTACTACTAGCCCTACGGGGCGAGTATAATAAGGAGGATAATAAGGATAATAATAACGAGTAATCGCGCGCTCTACGTATATTAGCCGCCTACTACGCGCCTATCTTTTATTTACGTAGCGCCGTAGCGCGCCTATAAAAGCTTATTTTTGAAATAAATACTCTTCTCTCTACTCTTCTCTCTCCTTACTTCCCACTCTAATGTTATTACTATCGGGGGTGTTTACTTAACTAAGTAAGCGAGCCTTTTAGTCCGATAGAACATACTATAGGTTAGTGTCTTATATGTAGGTTATAGCTAATTTTACTATCGGGGGTAGAGGCTACCGTTAATATAGATACTGTCGGATAGGCCTCCCCCCCGTGTTATTAGTAAAAAGAGGAGGTTGTGTCTAAAGGGTAAGGTCCTTATATCTAGCTACCGAAGGGTTAAGGCCTAAATATATAACCTATACCCTTATTTTAGCGCCTTATACGGCCTTCGTAGGCACCTTATATTCGACTACTATACGCGTGTTATTATCTCGTTCTAGGGCTAGTCTTAAAAGAGAGATAAGTTAAGTCACGTAGCGGTATTCTTTAGAGAGGCTAAAGCAAGCTAAGCGAAGATAAATAATAGGAATAAGAGTTATATTCCAATTAGTGAGATAGTAACATGAGTTGAACGCATCGAAACTATAAGGGTTCTTAGCGTTCCTAAATACAACGGAGACTCGTGTGCTATCCGGTGTTAGGCGTCCGTCTATCCACTCGACCGGTCGCCTAGTCGTGTAGTCGTGTACGTCTATACGCTACTTCTACGGTCGTGTTCGACTATGCACTAAGCGCGCGGTCGTGCACGTGACCCGGACGTAGGGTCCCTTCCTCTTCCTAGCGATTGGTTCTTGTCTTCTAATTCTTCCTCCTATGCCACGTCCTGTACCGTCCTTTATCCGAACCGTAATAACGCGTAGCCTTCGTGGATCCTTCCGCCGGCTTACACCGTCTTCGCTAACGCCTTATATTTAGCTACTATACGCGTAGCATTCGCGAGTCCTTATACTAGCTCCTAGCTATTATACTCTTCTAGCTAGCCCTTCTATCGTACTAGGTACTACACTTTATCCTTATACTTACGCTTTCCTAGTACTACCTCTACTTTATATTCCCCGTCCTTATTAGCGAGGGCTATAGTGCCTCTATCCTTCTCGCTACCCGCGTACGGCTCGAGGAGGGATATATAGAATACATTATAAATTCTAAGTTAGCTAGTAGTACTAGGCGGTACGCCTACGAACCGATAGCGTCGACAATGCGGTACGGTCTAATAAACTTCGGACCTATCTTCTTCTTCGGTAATGCTAACCTTAGGTTCTTTATAGATAATAAGACTATATCGTCTACGCGATAGCTCTTAGCCTTATAAGTCTTGTTATAGTAGCGAGTCTAATCGGCTACTACGATTTCCTAACACTTCGTAAGCGTAGCGCGCGTCTCTCGTATACGGTTAACTAAGTCTACTACTACTAGTACCTCCCCTTCCCGGATCTCGCCTCGAGATCCTATAGGTGTTAGGGTAATCTTAGGTCTCTAACTATACGCTATCTCGAATAGGCTTATACGTAGCGTAGGGTAGACGCTATTGTTATATGCGAATTTAGTAACAGCTAGCTACTTAGCCTACTCTATCTAGTTCTTACTATAGTAATAACGAAGGTACTATTCTAAGATTTAGTTTACCCTCTTAGTCTAGCCGTTAGTCTAAGGGTAGAAAGCTATAGATAGCTTACGCTTCACCTACGCCTCGAAGTATAAGTTACTCTAGAACTTGCTCGTAAACACTAACCCGCGGTTACTTACTATGCCCGCTAGTATACTATAATACCGTACGACTTCGTCTCGTAAGATCCTCGTAAGCTCCGCCGCTATATATGTCTTAGTCGTAGGAATGTATAAGTTTATTTTAGAGTAGCGGTCGACGATTACTAGGATCGTATTATACACGTATTCTCCTCGCTTACTTAGCGGTAGGTCCGTAATAAAATCTATGGTAATTTCCTACTGTACACCGTCTAGCCTAGGTAGTAGCCGTAGCACGCCGTAGGATCGATAGCGCCTCGCCTTCGAGGTCTAATAAGCCCTACAGTTTCTAACATACTCCCTTACTTCCTTACTAAGTAATTCCTACTAGTAATAACGTCGTAGTAGCTCTTTAGTCTTTACCTTACTAAAGTACCCTACTAGTAGGTTATTATAATATATGTAGAGTAGCTATACTCTTACTATATAATCTTCGGGTACTATAATCGTGTTCCTACGATAGACTAACCCGTCTTTTATATACTAGTCCTTAGCGTCCCCTTCGCTAGGCGCCTACGATAAGTATGCGACGTACCTATCGTCTCTTCCCTATACGATTTTTATTAGTAGTATAAGTAGTTTACCTAGGCCGCCCTATATTATTATAGCGCACACTCTTACTAGTAGCGATCGGGTCCCCTACGGCTCGTAGGCTCCTACTGCTATTATCGTCGCCTTATCCTATATCTTCTCGTAGGTAGCGGTTACGAGCCTTACTATAGGCTCGTCCTCTCTTAATAGGGATTCCTTCTAGAAAGATAGCTTACTTTATAGCGTAGGAAGCAAGTTCGACGTCTACTACGCTACGCGTACGTAGTTACTACGTTGCGATAGCGTATCGGCTAGGTTACTCTTCTCCGACCTATACTCTACTACGAAGTCGAAAGATTATAGAAACGTCGCCTATCGAGCTTACCTCCCGTTTAGCTACTTTACTATTATAAAACCCTATAGGTTCGTATAATCGACTAGTACCTAAACTATATACGATGCGCCTTCGAGGTACGGTCGCTAATACTTAAATACCTCTACTACTACTAGTAGCTCTTAGTTATAGGTCTTATAATTGCACTCGGTAGGTATTATCTTACGAGAATAGAAGGCAATTAGATACTACTTAGTCCTAAATAGCTAAGAGATAATGCCTACAATCGTAAAACCTAAGGTATCCGTTTTAACCCTCGTACGTAACGGAGGATCGAAGTGCCTTAGGATAGGTGCTCCGAGGAACCTAGCTTTTAGCCGTTAGAACGCTTACTCCTCGTAAGCGGACTATATAAGAGGCCCTTACTTCTTGCTATTCTTACATCCCTTTAGTAGGTCTATTAATAGCTTCGTAATCCTCGAGTACTCTTCGATAAAGCGCCTATAGAAGTTATAGAATCCTAGGAAGGATTAAACCTTATAAAACTCGTAGGCGTAGGCTATTCCTTAATTACGGCTACCCGGCTCCTATCTATCGATACGCCTACGACACTTACGATAAATCCTAGGAACTCGGCATTCTCCTAGAAGAAGCTATACTTCTTTAGGTTCGTAAATAGGGCGAACTTTCGTAGCCTCTCTAGCACCGCGCGTACGGCTCGTACGTGCTCCTTACGCGTTACGCTATAGATAAGGATGTTATCTAGGTAGACTACGTAGATATTATCTACTAACCTAGTAAGGGCCTTATTAATATACCCCTAAAAGGTAGCTAGTGCGTTAGTTAACCTAAAAGGCATAACTAAGTACTCGTAGTAACCGTATCGCGTACGAAACGTAGTCTTCTACTCATCTCCTCGCTTAATAGGAATACGGTAGTAGGCATCCTATAGGTCGATTGTAGTAAAGAGCCTAGCGCCCTATAGCCTATCTAAGGTCTTACTAATTAGGGGTAGTAGGTACCGGTTCTTTACTATAATCTTATTTAGGCCTCTATAATCTATATAGAGCCTAGGAGTGCTATTCTTCTTTAGTACGAATAGGATAGGCGCACCCGCCTCGCTTACGGATCGCCTAATCTACCCCTTCTCTATTAATTACGTAAGGTACTCCTTTAAGGCCTCTAGCTTAGTTAAGGACTAGTAGTATAGCGGCTTAAAAGGGGGTTTCTTTCCTTTAACGAGATTAATCGTATGCTTAACCCCGTCGGGCATCTTACGCTTCGCCTACTTATTAGGTACGTCTATATCTCGGAAGTCTATAAATCCTTTAGGCTACGAGGGGCCCTCTCCTTCGGGTACTACTATAGTAATAACCCGAACACTTATCGTATAAACCTACTTTAAGCTCTCGAGATCCTTAAGGAACTTGCGTACGTTACGCTACTAAATCGTAGGCGTCTCTATACCGTAGTACTACTAGTTATCCTTATTAGCCTTTACTATCCGATTACGATACCGCTAGAGTCTACCTAAAATAACTAACGGCCTACCTATAGGCGCTATATAGTAGATAACGTTGCTTACGCGCTCTACTCCTATATTGTTAGCTAGTCGTACGCGAACCGTATAGGCGCCGTAGTAATACCCCTAGTCCTACGCGTATAACTCTAGATTTAGAAGCTTTATACTACTAATAGGCTATATCTAGTATTAGAGTATATACTCGTACGATACTAAGCTTAAATCTATACCGTTATCTAGAAGAAACGTAGCCTCGCGAAAGCCCTTACGCGTCTCGACGGCGCCTCGTAAGTAACGCGCTCGACTCGTATCGACTTACCTTAAGGGGTCTATATAGAAACTCGGACTTAGGAGCGACCCTTACCTAGTCCTCTACCTTTTCCCTATTTACCCTTCTTAGTTAAAGCCTCGATAGTTTCCAACCTACGAACCGCTTACGCGTTACGGTCTTTCTATAGGTGTCTATTTCGGCACTCCGTCTTATAGTAACCCTTCCTACCGTAGCCGTAGTACTCTACTTTCGACTTCTAGCTAGTTAAAGACGAGCTACCGGCGTCTCGCTACTAACTCGCACCCGAGGCGCCCGGTGCTTAACTCTACTTCTATTACTTTATACGATCGGCCCGCTTATATACGTCCTTAGCTTTACGCTTACGATGTATATACTACCCGCGGTCGTGCCCTCCGCTACTACCTCGGCGCTCGGTACTTTCGATACGCGAGGCTAGGACTACTAGGTCTTCTCTAGTCGTAGGGGTATTATAGTAGCTAACGATAGCGGACCGTAAGCGAGGCGTAAGCTTCGCTAGTAGGTACCGTATACGTTACGCTTCCGAGTAGTTACCTAACTAGTCCTCTATAATATCTAGCTTAGTCGCGAACTATCGCGCTATCTAGTTATCCTTCTATCTCGTAACCTCGTACTCTAATATAACGTTAAGCACGCGATTTATAGGATCGCCGTATACGTCTCGGTAGAACTCCTTAAAGTCCTAGTATATATACCCTATAAGGTTAACGGCGCTATAGTTAGTATACTATCGCTCGCTTACCTCTTCGCTAAGGTATATAACCCTATATAGGACCTTTAATTCGTCTATCGCGTATATAGTGCCTAAGAGGGCGAAGATAAGTAAGAGCTCCCGAAGGAATACCCTTACCTTCCTTATTAAATCCCCTCTAAAAGGCGTCGGCTCTTTTAGACGCGGTCGCGTCGTATACGCTACGGCCGCGCCTCGTACTACAATATTATCGTTAGTAGTTATAGAGATAGAGGTAGGGGTTATAGTAGGGAGGTAATCTTCTCTCCTCCCTCCTATACGCTCTAGAGGCGGTACGCTTATAGCGCGTAAGATCTCTAGCCGCTCGATCTCCCGCTATATCTCTTACTCTTTAATCTTAGCCCGTAAGGCCTCTCTTCTCGTAACTAAGGCTACACGACGCGCCTACTACTATACTCTAGGGCTTAGGGGCGGCGTAGGCGACTTGCCGTTATATACGTCGCGATCGGGCTCTATAGCGTATATAGATTATAACGAAGGGAAGCTTTAGAACTATAAGGACCGTAAGGCTATAAGGGGATGTCGCAATGTATAGCACGCCTACGATCTTCTAATCGTAGATAAACTAAAGCTTACTTTCTTCTATAGACGCTATACGCGTCTCCTAGTGTACGTATACGCGTTACGTGCGGTATGCTAAGCCGGGCATAGCTATATTATATGTAAGGGTTAGCTTGTTACGGTATGACAACACCGCAAAGGAAAACATCCTGGCACGGGTCACGTGCAAAAGATGTATGCGCGACTGTTACGGTATGACAACACCGCAAAGGAAAACATCCTGGCACGGGTCACGTGCAAAAGATGTATGCGCGACGTCCGCGACGCCTGACTGGGGACGACTCGTCGCGCATAGCGCGAAAGACGTACCCGCGACATGAGCGACGTCCGCGACGGTAGCGACGAGCGCACTTGTCGCAGAAGGCGCACATGGCGCGAAAGGACAGCCAAGACTGGCAAATCTCCTTTGTATTTAGGAACGCTGAGAATCCCTTATGGCTTCGACTGCGTTCAACTCATGTTACGATCTCACTGATTGGAATACACTCTTACTCCAATTATTCATCTTCGCTCAGTTTGCTTTAGCCTCTCCAAAGAATACCGCCACGTGACTTGACTTATCTCTCTTTTGAGATTAGCCCTGGAACGAGACATAACATAGCTATAGGCTGCCCTTATAATACTACTACTACGAATAAACTTTATTATAAAGAGAGACTTCCCTATCTATGTCCTAATAACGATAGTAATAAGGTCCGGGTATCTATATAGCCGAGTAAGCTCTCTTCCTTTATCCCTACCGTAAGTAGTATAGGATTAATAGTAGTGTCGATAAAGAGAAGACTTTTATAAGTTACTTAGTTTATACGCCTAGCGGGCTTAAATAACAATCTCGAAAGCCTTTTACCTTACTATTTATGTCTTAGGTTAGGCGTCCTCGACCCTACTGTCTTCTTAGACGTTAAGCTTAGCTAACCGCTTTCTAAATACTACCTTCCGATATCGTGTACCTTCTATCCCTACTTATTTTTGCTTAGCGGTATACCGTATACCTAATCTTTTCTCTAATCCCTATAAAATATAGCGGTATCTCCCTAATTAATTATAATCCTAACGTTTTTCCGAACCTCGATTATTTCCGTCTAAAGATATCTTACCTATACTCCTACTATCTTACCGCTGCTACACGACTCTTAAACTTCGCTATAGCCGCTCTAAACTCTACTCCTTCCGCGCTACGGTTCTAATTCCTTTAAGCTATAGATCTTACTTTAAGTCTACTAGCGCGTGAATAATTAAGCCGCCGGTGAGTTACTTCTATAGGGACAATTATGTCGTTTATTACTCCTATAGGGACTTATAGGGATGTAAAATTTCTACTATAGGGATACTTTATAGTAAGTAGTTTACCCTTATTACGACGACCGCGCTTGTATTCTACACTATATAGACAGCCAATATAGACGTGTATTATAACTAATAGACCCTATCTCATTACGTCTTGTACTTAAAGTAAATAGGTTATAGGTCCGCCCCCGTGTATAGCTAGTTATATAGTGGTCTTTCTTCTACCTTCGTAGACATAATTAAGACACACATACATACTATACATTAAGTCTTGTTTCTAAGTTTGATTATCTGTAGCAACAATAGCTACCTATGTTGTAGGTACAAAAGTTTCACTTTTTGCGCCTGCAAATTCCTACCCCCTGTCCTTTTGCACCTTTATATATAGGTGCTGCTGCAAGACCGAAGGCTGCTATAATGTGTCCCCATGGCAGTAACTTGGCATCCCGATAAGTCCCTACGGGAGTAATTTTTAAAAACGAGTCCCTATAGGAGTAATAAACGCCATAATTGGCCCCATGGGAGTAGTTCGCCGGTTGAGCGGCTAACTTCCTTCTGTATCAGGAGAACGATTCCATCGTCCGAATTGAGCTTCATGCGAAGCATCCAGGGAGTGTGCGCATTTCTGTTGACTGAGACGTGATCGAGGTCGTCTAGACGGCCGTTGGCGCCAAAGTCAGTGGAAGCTGTATGATTCCAAATGGTCATATGCGACTTACCACAAGACTCGGAATTTTATAGACCGTCCTCAAAGAGTCTGAGACGTATGCGACTTGAATTGAGAAAATCTCGCGCCAGGCTCGACGGATCTGTACAGCGGCTAGCAGGTCGAGTACAGGAATTTCGATGAGGATACTTTTGAGAAGCTCGTGTGTGCTGGAAGTGGGAGTCTGTGCTTCGGGAGGGCGGTGGTAGCACGAGGTGTTGGTGCCATGATATTGTTTGATTGCGCCGTGGAGGGTGCGAGGCTTGGCAATGAAGCTATAAGATCCTTTCCATCTCGACGCATTATCGATTGAAACGTGCCTCGATATACATGTTAGACTAAGTGTCAGAGTAGTTAGCAGTCTTGTTAAGTTTTGCGAGGTTGAGGGAGAACATTCGACGAAGAGGAAAGGAATATTGGTAGAGCTGCATGTGATGCGCACGGGCCTGTTCGATTCGTGCAGCTTCTGCTCGCGGCCCGAAGACTACCCTCCGGCTTCTTGCTAATCAGCTCTTACACCGTGTCGCATCTCCGCATCGCTTGTATCCATACGGACTCTTCCGCTCTCACACCAGAGCACGATGACCACCATCCAAAGCGACGTAGCGGGTATGTCACCGGACAAAGGCAACCTTCGAGATTCGCCAGCACAACGAGCACTCTTCGAGACATACGAGCTCATCGGCGCTATTCTTATCAAGCTACCGCTACTCGACCTCCTCTTCTGCTACTAGATCTTACAAGGCATGGGAGAGCACATTCGAGAGCTCGCAGAAGATCCGGAAGCTCTGTCACATATTTATCGTAAAACATTTCAATAAGCCTATACTTTTTATAAATTATATTACTAATGTTAGAAAGCAGGTTACCACAGTAAGTATCTGCTGTTATCGCTGCAGCGACGGACACCCTGATGCCTTATTGCAGCCTACGAAGGCGAAACCAAAGGCGTCAGGATCAACAACATCCGAAAGCGCAACTCACCAGGGATATTCCGCGCCTCTCTCAAGCCAAAAAAACATATAATTCTCGTCCTCTCCCTGTCCAACTACCACTACGATTGGACCGGCTACGCTCTTACGACCGCAGCCAGAAGATGCGCATTGAATAACTCTCACTCACAACCTGGAAACACGCCCACGACATACCAGCTGACCACTTCGATGCCAAGATCGGGAGTACCGTGAGGGTGAAGTGGCACAATCGCGATAACAATCTGGTGGACGAGCGCACGCTAGATGTAGAGGGACCTAGGCCGTGGCTGGAGCCAGGTGAGGCAGGAAAGGGACGGGGATAGTGGGAGAAAGGAGACGTGACGTTGTTGCACTTCTTGATCGCTGGCGTACGCCAACCAACCAGCGAGGACGCACAATTTGAGGCGACGGACCCTCACAATGTGGCAGAGTCATGTCGGGCCAAGCAGTTGGGGCGGGATGAGGGGAAGTCTTGAACGATGCGCTTCTTCAGCGGTGAGGATGTAGCGTCTTTGCGTGGATGGAAACAGGGAATGACTGCGCGTGGTCGCCTAGGTGGTCCACTTCATTCGTGATCAGCGCCATCTCTTTCACACAATGGACCTCGACCTTCAGAATCCGGGCGCCTCAAGCCACGCTAATAGCGCAGCTGAGGCGCAAGGGCTCCGAATCACTGCTAAGTTGTCAACGACGTACTCGCCAACAACAACGATTGCCTTTCCCCTACACCCTTTCCCACAAATGTTCGGAACCCTCCGCAACAAGATCTGGTCTTCCAAACCTCACTTCACACCATTGGCAGTCTTTGTCGCTTTTGGGCGCAGGCAGCCCTAGCAAGTAAGGACCTCGATGTGTGAACGGAGTGGTAAGTTCTCCGCCATGTCACGCAGATCATACATCCTGAGCGGATCCCACTGAGAGACAGGTTATTGTCCTGCGTGGCCGGTGATGATGGGTTGCGTCGTGGGCGTTGGAGATCGTTGGTCTGGTCAAGCATCCTAATGTATCGCGGACATGGAAGTTGTTTCCTGTAGGTGATCGTTCGATTCCACGGTTTGGCACTGTGGAGGTAAAAGGGCCGATAGAGAAATGTTCTGAGATGCGCTCGCTATGTATATGGTATTCTATCTCATGTTATCATCCACCTCGTTGAGCTGAGTACAATGTGAACGCCGTACGCCATGCTTCGATCCAATGCTTCTTGTGCTGCTGTACAAATATCTCACGCCTAGTCTCTTCCACTACAACTCCTTCTCCGTCTTGTGCAACCCCCTCTTCTCTTCCAACCCCGCCCCTCGTCCCTCCGCATCCTTGCCCACCGCCTTTGGCCCGCCGACAGCCTCAAAAGCCTTGTGAAAGATCCACTCCGTGGCATGCTCGACGGGCTCATCAAACATAAACGGCAACGCCGGCACAGCCGCGAGTCCCAACCCAATAGGTCCCCATGTCCGTAACCGAACATTCTTGACATTCCGCATCGCCCTTCCTGAATACCTCACAATCGAATGGATCGTCAATGCCGGCAGACCCATACTAGCCACACTCTGGAACACAGCCCTCTGCGCCATGACCGCACGATAATCCTCAATCGCCGGCACACCCCGTCCTGGATTCGCCGCAACAGCAGCTTTATCCTCATCCGTCTCCGGATTAAGCACCCGCTGATTCCGCACCCTCGCTTTATACCCCTCATAGCTGACATCGCCAATAAGGTATGCCCAACTCACGCCATACGCGCCCCTTACTAACCACGGATGCGCAATCGGTCTGAAACTCTCCCCAATATCTGATGTATACGCAACATATCGATGTGCGCTGAGCATGATGGTTCGAAGGCGGGATGCGTAGGCGGCATAGCGGACCGAGGTGTCGGTGGTTTCTTGGCCTTCGCCTGTGGAGAGGACTTCCCAGGATTTCTCTTCATCGTCGAGAGTCTTTTGGAGGTATGCGGGGAGTTTTTGGCGGGGCAGAGGCTTGGAGAAGTCGGGACGGGTTTCTGCGCGTTCGTGCGGGATTGTGTCGAGTTTGTCGAGGTCGTTGGCGGTGAGGGAGGTGGTATGGGAGCGGGTCAGGTCGTCAGCGGCGGTTTTGCGGTCGCGGGACATGATGAAGGTGGGGTCGGTGTATTAAGTTATCGTCTATGGTTGTTATTACATCCAGATGGTAGAATATAGTGCAGCTGTGACGTATCAGGGCAAGCTCGAAGTCCTAGTTCTAGGGCGGTGGCCTAGGCTTACAAAACCGGCAAATACGCGTATTCGAAATCCTCACTCGCTACACTCGCTCTTCCTCAACAACTATTAATAATACTGCTGCGACTCGCTAACTGCTGCGACTCGCCATTGTCGCACAATAATACTGCTGCGACTCGCTATTGTCGCCTACAATCGTAGCGAGTCGCGGCGGTATTGTCGCTTCCTCCTACTGCGCAGGTGAGTTAGGCTCCTTAATAATAGTAGACAGTAAGTATTAAGGAGCTTACCTCACTTACTATTGTCACATTATAGCGGCGGGTATATTAACTTCTACTACTATTACTATTTCTTCGACTCTGTACTTATCGACATATACAAATCTAACTATAGACGACTTACTTAGCGATATTAGCCTTAGAATAACGATAACGATAGCGATAGCGATAGCGACAGTACACCTAATCTACGCTTACCCTTATAAACGCGGTTATTACTATAGCTTACGATAGCGTAAGTGCGATTCCGACTCGTTAGGCGTACGTAGGTAGACTAATGTTTAAACCTATAGTGCATACCGCCGCCCTCGTACCGCCAATACCGACGATTTCTACTACGTAAGCGAGTCGACATAGGTACAATAGCTAGGAGACTCGTAGAAGATAGATAAGGGTAGTATAAAGGTTACGAAGAATAATTTGCGCAAGTTCGACTAGGCTAGCCGTATTATAGAGACTAAAGAGGGTATGTGTCTTATAGTAGACTCGCTATACTATATATACTAACTCGTATTAATAGGTAAGCCGGCTTAGACGGACTGCGATGCGTATAAGAGAGCTAGTATACGCTATATAGTCTTTACTACTAATACCGACAAGACTTACGCGTATTGTAAGCGTTACGCGAAGGCTCGCTATAACTCTCGTAAGTTAGTTAAGGAGCCTAGCGAGTCTAACGAGTCTAGCAATAGTTTATTTAAGGCTATCGAGGGTGTTTTAACTACTTCTAGCGAGGCTAGCGAGTCTAGTACTCGCCCTACTAATAATATATCGACTCGCTTAGCCGCGGCGGAGGATCGTATTTAGCAATTAGAGGGTACTATTAGCCGCTTAATTGAATTTATTAGCGGTCTACTAGGTAGCGAGTTAGTCGCTAAATTTCGCTCTTAGTAATAATATAATATTAAGTAGTCTACCTCCTATCTATATACTACGAGTCTATACTTCCCTCTACTTTTTCGGTCTTAGCTACCTCGTGGATAGCTCAATAATAAGCCTATTTCTCGGTACCTTTATACGCTAGTTGTCGTTAAGTAGACTCTAAAGCAATAGCTACGAGTCTAGCTACGAGTCTAGCTACGAGTCTAGCTACGAGTCTAGCTACGAGTCTAGCTACGAGTCTAGCTACGAGTCTAGCTACGAGTCTAGCTATATAATTATCGAAGTACTAGTTACTACTATAGACTCGCTTAAGGTACTAGTTGCTACTATAGTCTCGCTTAAGGACTCCTTCTTAATCTCTCTAATTTGACTCGTAGCTAGACTCGTACGCTCTTCCTTTACCTTCTTAACCGATACTTCGCTAGCTAACGTACTTACTAGCTTATTGCCTAAACTTTTCCCTATAAACACTAAATTCTACTATCGAGAGGGGGCTCTAAACTCCGTTAGCTACGGAGACAAAGACGAAGAGAATTAAGGGCTACTAGCTATAAGATTAATACACTCTAGAGACTCGGCGATTAGAGTTATAGCATGTCGATGCGGTAAGCTACGACTCGCTAGACGCTTCTCGCTCTAGCTTACTATACTCGCTAAACGAGAAGTAGCCTAACTCGCTATAGTAGCCTAGCGAGCAATGCCCTAATCCGCTAGACGTACTATAGTACTCGCTACTATACTCGCTCGCTAGTCCTTAAGCTTACGCTCGCGTCGGCGGTCCACGTCCTTTATAAGTTCGCTAAGACTAGCTAAGGACTCGTTACTACTCGAGTCCTCTACTACTCCTCGTCTATATAGATTGTTTAAGGCTCCGCGACCTTAGTTAACCTAATACGTAACGTTAACTAGTACTTCTCGCCTATCCTTCGCGTTCTAGACACCCTTAGTATACGGTATTAACATGTCCTCGAGATCTCGCTCTCGTAGGCTTAATTTACTTAGAAGAATAGGTGCATTATCTTTAGTAGCCTTTACGAAGAGGAAGGGCGGTATAGCATAAGGACGTATAAGCTATAGGCCTAGCTTATCCGCGCCTTCTTAAAAGACGAGGTTATAAAGCTAGGTTATCGTATCTACTACTTTAGCTAAAGACGACTCGTAGCAAGTCTATCGTCCGGTAATTTGCTACGCGCTAAGGAGCTTATACGGCTAATACTCCTATGTCTTAAGGTCCCCCTTACGTTTAATAGTAAACGGCACCTTATATAGCTTAACGGATATTATTAGGCTAGGTCCCCTAGGCGGTTAAGATAGCTTTTCGGCTTTACCCTAGACTAACGAGATAGGAACACTTATACTACGAGCCTTAACAATACTAGTCCGTGGGCCCTAAGTAGCGCTCGATAACGGGTTAATTCTAGCATTACTAAGCTAGCGAACATAAGTCTACTTATTACGAGCGAGTACCTTATTAGCCCGACTATAGCTACTCGCTACGAGTAATGTATAAAGACCGTATCTAGTAGTGCCGTTCGGTTTCGAAGGGGTCTCGGTACTAGGAATCGGCGATAAGGGTAAAGGCGGACTCGTTACGGACTCGCTAGGCTCGATAAAGGCTAGGTTAGGTATACTACATTTACTACACCTTAGTAGATAGCCGTAGACCTCGCTATGAACTAGAGAAGTCTTTACTAACTTATGCATGCAAAGATCGTCCTAAGTTAAAGCTAACATAATGTTAGAAGTAGTAGGAAAAGACTCGTAGGAAAAAGGACGTAGGACGTAGACTCGTTACTATATAACCTATAATGGCTTACCGGCTTAAGCAAACAAGTCTATTGTTCGTTCCGTTAGCTCTAATCCGTTAAGGCGAGTAGGCAGTATGTACTTAGCGAGTCCCCCTCTACCTCGGAGATATTACGTAGTCTCGTTTCGTAGATACTAATAGGCGTAGACATACAATTTCTTAGGGCCTAGGCTAGGGCCGGCCTCGCTACCGTCTAGTGTTAATAGATAGCTAGTAGCAGTAAGCTTCTTATTAACCTACTCTAGCGTTAGAGGCGGTAAGTATGTAGTAAGGTCTATAAGGTATTAGCTATAGGATTTATAGACTCGGTTAAGTAGAAGTAGTAGCGAGTCTATACTTAAGCTATAGCGAGTCCGCACTTAAGCTATAGCGAGTCCTCTCTTAGCTAAGCTAGGACTCGTAGCTATAGTAGCGCTAGACTCGCTACTATAGACACCCCGGATTAACGTACCGTACTAATCGACTCGCTCCTTCTACTAGCGAAGCTCCTCGTCCTTAGGGTTAAGTAGATGCCTACATAGTCGTGCTCCTTTTAACTCTAGGTAGTTATATAGGATATCCGGTATACCGTTTATATGCGATTCTAGGTTATAACGACGGATACGATAGCAGTTCCACTCGTTAACGAACGATAATATAACACTTCGAAGGATTAGAATATAGATAGTAGCGAATGCTATCCTATCTACGGCTAATGCTTCCTTAAAGAGTCCTATTATAATATACTAATTAAAGAGGTCTCTCTAGCGATTAAATATAGCCTTAGTACCCTCGCCCTACTAGTGTTCGATAGTTTAATTGCCCTTACTTAAGGTGTACTAGAAGGCCTTATCGAACGTAAGTAGATTACTAGCGAGTCGCTCTTAGACTCGTAGATAGGTATCGGCTAGTATAGGCGTCTTAACGCCCTAATTAGATCGTACGCGATTTAGCACCCTACTACCGTAATATATTACTCTAACGTATTAAGCAAATATAGAGAACTTCGTCTTCGCTATAGGCCCTATGTAGTACTAGATAACCCGCCGAGAGTAGACGTTAATATAAGCGTAGATCTATATCTTAAAGCGCTCGTATTTTAGAAAGGTATCGATTAACTAGACGTCGTTAGGACCTTCTACTTTTAGCCTCGTATACCGCGGTGTTATAGGGTCTCGCATTATAGGATTACGAGAGATAAAAGGGACAGGGTTAATCGCACGAGCGAGTATCCTAATACGGTCGCTAATAAAGTTAGCGAGTCTAGTCTACGAGTCTATAGACACCGAGTCTATAGACACCGAGTCTATAGACACCGAGTCTATCCTACCGTCTAATAATATAATAACTCTTACGTAGCTCTCTTACTAGCTTACGATAGCCCTAGTCTTACTAATAGCTACTGCTTATAACTTCCTAAAGGACTCGCTATATCTTAGGCTCTATAGCTAGAGCTTATTCTTTACTAAGACTACGCTTTAATCTAATAACTCTTCGTAGCTCTTAATACTAGCGAAGGGTAAGGTCGAATCTATCGAGGCGGAGGATAGTATAAGACTCGCTATCGTCGAGGCTATATTTCTAGAATAGTTCCTCGACTCGCTAGCGTAGCTCGGCCTAGCGAGCCTAATTATAAGCCTAATTATCCTCGCGAGTCCCTCGCTACTCTACGATTCGCCAGCGGAGGGTCCGTTCGCTAATTCGAACACCGTAGAGATTAAAGAGGTTGTCTCGAATAGCTGCCTATGTGAATTTAGCGGCAGTCTATAGCTCGATATCGATGCGAAAGGGCTCTAGATCGATCGCTAGACGTAGCATTGTATAAAGCAATGTAGCGAGTGTGCTGTTAGACAAATAGCGAGTCTGTAAGACAAATAGCGAGTCTATAATAATGAGGATTGAGGATTGCGAATTTTGAATGCGGGTATTTGCCGGTTTTGTAAGCCTAGGCCACTGTCCTAGCTCCATGTCGGCGGGATTCGGCTCGCAGCGAAAGATGCCGACCTCATATTCTAGTTCTACCTTTGAGACGCCTGCAGCGACCTCTGTACCTACAGCCATCACCCGTACCTCACCACCGAACACCTCCCACATCTCCACACCACACCGCAACGATGGTCCAATACTACCAAATCGCAGGCCAGAAGGTCGGCTCCCATGTTGTACGCATCCCTCCTTGCACGACCGCCAACGCCCCTTGAGTGCGCAATGTCACGGACCAGCGCAAACAGCTAGGTGATATGGTATTGGACATGTGGCTAACTAAGCTCCTACAATCCAGCTCTCAATTGCGACCCTTTCCACATTGTTCATCGGTGGCTGGGCCATGAGCGGCGGCAGCAAGAAGCCCGCGCAGCAAGCACCTCCCATCAACGCCAGCAGCAAGGACGAGGAGAACTTCATACAGTATGTTGCACCAGGGAGAGCGAGCGTCATCGAAGCGACGGGAACGATGCGCACGGTACTTGGAACTAACACCCGATCCACAGACAATTCTTGAAGGAGGCAGAGAAGGACGAGAAGAAGCACTGAGGTGGAGGCCACGAGCAAAAGAGTCAGGATCATACCATAGAGGCTGTGCTGGGAGCAAAGAGTCGAAGCAGCAGGATCGGCTTGACGAGCTGTGTGACGTGTATATAAAAACCCGCCATGGAGCTGAACTTCTACTCAAGCCATCTGGCACATCTCTCCATGTCTCGGGCAAGGTCAGCATGTGTGCTGAAGAACACAGACACCTTGGTCTCATTACACCAAAGCGCCTATGCAGAGTTTGGCGCAGAAGCAGAAGTGGTTGAAACGATATCGGAAGATTGTGGATGAAGAAGGCAGAAGTTGGAGCACGATATGAGGGGGTTGGAGGGGGAGGTGCGGACGAATGTTGTATGAGTGCTGTTTGAGCCGTATGGTTTCCTGATTCGACCCGGGCGCAGAGCTCTGGCGCATAATACCAATTGATCGCGTGAGCTATTAACACAACGAGCTGTCGCATGCCTCGCACTCAATGATGGCTGGTGCCCACGCGCTCCATCGACACTACAGCTTGAAAGGCTTCGTCCCGTTGCTCCATCGAGCAATCCCCTGAACTATTGTTTGCTCGACCATCGTCAAAGCCATGTGCTTTATTTCCACGAGCTTGGATACTTGTAGTGGCGCTCATGGTGCCCTGGTCGCGGACCTTGGTCCGCTGGCCTGTCTCAAGATGCTTCAGTGAGCTTCTTTCAAGCTCGAGACCAGTATCTCTTGTGAAGTGTTGCACCACGCGCGGCAGCATATCTTGCGGTCGCAGTCCACGTCTACATTCACTAGATTGGCGAGCATGTCGGTCAATTTGACGATTACACTACCATTTCAGGTCGTGTCCGCACTTGGCAAAGGCGAGGTACTGGATTCTGAGCGCATTGACCCAGGTCTTGAGGAGGTTATCACTTATGCGCTGAAAGATGGTGCTAGCGAGTGTGCTCATCCGGAACCCCTCCAATAACGCATAGCCGCAGGCCCTCGACTTGAAAGAGTGACAGTGAAGACGAGATAAGCTCTATAAGTGGCAAATATACTGCTGTACACTAGACAGAATTACTGCATACCCCGAAATATGGATAGCGCGGAATACTAGGCGTATGCTCTTATGCGCTGTTGCTAAGAAATACTGCATTACTTTGCTGCTTTCGAACCAACATGCTTTCATCAAAGACTCGTTGCATGTTTGTGCCTAGTAGTCCCGCCCGATTAACGTGTGAACTGGTGCAGTTGCCTTTTGCGAATGCGCGCATCACGTTCTTCCGGATCTGATTGAAGAGATCGCCACATACTCGACGAAATTTCCAAGATTCGGTAAGTTAACACCTATAGGGACAATTATGTCGTTTCTTACTTCTATAGGGACTAATAGGTGTTGTATTTAGGTATTTGACGAGTACAAGCTTCCAGATTGAAACGATAGGGTGGATTAGTAACCCTTATGAATTGCTACGAGGTGTAAGACTATCTAGCTACAGAAAACAGTGTAATATAGTGTGTGTGTACTAAGTCCTAACTAACATAGACCTTGGTCACCTGATTTACAACACTCCCCCTTTAGACTAACTACTATAAAGACAGTCTAATTAACTTAATATTACCTATGTTGCTGTATTAGTCTCGAACACCTTCACTAGTTCTAGATACTAGGTTTCTACTATAAGCAAGCACATACTAAGGACAGTAATCTTGTTAGATTTGCATGTATAAGAGACCTACTCTTAGACACACTTAGGCCTTATCTTTCCGCTTTTAGAAGTAAATAGAAGGTTCTCTCGGCTTAAGAAGGTCTAGCTAGGCAGCAACGTACAAACCTCGTAGGTACGCATAAAAGAAGCTAGTTCTTTACTAAACAACTCTCTCTGCTTTATACTACTTTACACCTCTCTTCCTACCTTTTTAGACTACTACATATACTTATATACCCTAATAACTACTATATATACATTCTTAAAGCTTTTTAAGAAGCTTTTAGTAAGGTATACTATATATATAATAGTGTTTTAAGGGTGTTACTAACTTGTAAGTAGCATTATAGTAGATGTTGTTAAGTAGACTACTATAAACTAGTTTAGTAGTACTAGTAATGTCTTTAGTAGTGGATCTAGCTCTAGTAACGATTAAGATCCTAATAAGCGTCCTCCTAGTAATAGTAGAAAGGGTCTGCCTACATCTAGTAGGATCTCTAAGCGTAAGACCCTTATTAAGGCACTTAGACTAGTTAAGTAGATCATCGAGAGCAGGCGTAAGATTACTAAGAAGAATATAACCTTATAGCTTGCTATAGCATCCCTTAAGGTTACCTTCTATAAGAAGAAGCTTCTAACTACTAAGGGTAGTATTACTAATCTACCGAACTAGGGTTAGATTAACGCGGCTACCTAGGATTTTAATTACATAATAGTCGACCCTTAAGGTTGTATTTCTAACACTATTACTATAAACCTTAATAGTAGTTAGAACTACCTTCCTACCTTATAGGCTTCCGCTATAGACTATCTTATTTAGCACTTCGGCAGCGCCTACAACCGCTATAAGGAGAGATCTAACCTTCCCTTTTCTAGTTACTACACTATTCTAGGATGGTTTAAGGGCTGCTGTACTAACTACGCTCTTAATAATTATTACGACAAGTGCAGCTTCTTCTCTCTACGGACCCTATAGTAGAGTGCCGCTAGTCTATCTAGAACCTACTAGCAGCCTAGTGTAGGTTATACTCGCTCCGCTAGTGCTGCATTCTAGGGTAGTACATAGTATAGTCGATCTCCTCCTATTATGCGTAGTAGTCCTCTACGTAAGGGCTTCCTATCTCTAGTTCTATATTCTCCTAGCATAAGTACCTCTAGATATAGTCTTTAGATACTACCTACCTAGCTTATTCCTAGCGATGTGGACTGGCGCCTAAGCATCCCTAGGGCTCCTAGGAATAGTTCTAGAACTGTCCTCCTAGAGCTTCGCCTCCTATTCTCTAACTCCCTCTCTTAGGATAAGGTCACTACCTTGATTCGTTAGTTCCTATAGCGCTTAGGCACTAATAATGACTTTTAGGAGGGTGCTATGTTAAACTCGACTTCCTATAAGAGGGGTTCTAGAGGCTCTAGTAGTTTTAGTAGCAAGTAGTAGTCTAGATAGTATACTTGCATTAGGTCTTAGTGATTTAGTTAGGGCTAAAGGATACAATAGCCGTTATAAGCAAGGGTAGTCTACTTCTCTATTTCCTTTTGTTTTAATACTATAGCTCCCCTAAATTAGAGTCTATAATAATGAACTAGATCTTGCCTTAAAAGGCAGTTCTAAAGTAGGCCTCTCTATAGTCTAGTTACATGAGCATAGTAAGATATGCGATACCCTAAATGAATCTAGCCCTTAAGGCTAATAAATAAAAACTTTCCTCTACTGTCTCTAAACAAATAAGATATTGCTTTATAAATACTTATGAACAAATAAAGGTCTTACTATGTACAAATGAAAGTGTAGTTAGTCTCTAGAAGCCTCCCTTAGAGAATGTGGTTTAGTAACTTTAGCTTTATAAGCTAATCTATAAGCTGCTATACAGTAGGGATATACTTAACTACAATCAAGCCTTCTTTATAAACATGTCTATAAAAGTGGTTCCTTAGTCTAATATGCTTAGTTCTTCTATAGTTAGTGTAATCTCTAACTAGCTTAATAGTAGACTAGTTGTCTATAAAGATCTTAAAGGCTTAAGCTTTGTAGTTAGTTATTTTCTAGGTTTTATAGAGTAGATTTCTTAACTATATTACTTCCCTACAGCATTTATTTAAGGCTATATACTCTACTTTAGTGCTTAATAGCACTATCTCCTTCTATAGGTTAGATTTCTAGATAATAGGACTTCTAGCCATTTTAACTAGGAGTCCTAAGGTGGATCTACCTATTAGATCTCTAGAGAAATTAGAGTCTATATAGATCTCTAGCTTTAGGGATTGTGTTTTTCTAAAGATTAGGCACTTGTTAATTGTTCTAGCAATATATCTCTAAACATGCTTTACTACAGCAATATGTTCTACTAAAGGATTAGCTAAGAATTGGACTAAGTGGTTTATTGCATAGGAGATATCTAGCCTAGTCTAGTTAGCTAGGTACTAGAGTTCCCTAATTAATATGTTAAATAGATTGTAATCCTATATGTTGCATTGCTCTTTATGAGCTTTATACAGGCGGTTAAGGGGATACTTAACACTTTTAGCTAAGTCTAGGCTATGTTTCTAAAGTTTCTCTAAAGCATAGTACTTTTAGGAGACATAGAGATCTCTATTCTTTTCACTCTTTAGTTGCATGCCTAGGAAAAGGTTAGTATTAACAGTTTTAATGGAGTACTTGTTCTTTAGTCTAGCAATGAACCCCTTAATCTTCTAATTACTGTCGCTAAAGATCTAAAAGTCATCTATATATAGGAGAACTAAAAGATTCTCCCCCTAAAAAAGACATGCATTAGAATTAAGTCTCTTTAGGCCTAATTCTTCTAGAGCTTCCTTAGCATTATAGTACTAGAGGTTTGTAGCTTGTTTTAATCTATATAGTCCCTTCTTGATTTCTAGGACTTTATTAGATGGATCTTTCTTAATAAGTTCTACCCCTTCTAGTGGTTTAATGTATAAAGGTCTATTAATGTTAGGGTTTATAAATGCTATTTTAACATTAATCTATCTCCTCTTCTAGCTAAGAACTATATATAGGGCTAGGAGAATCCTGCTTATTAGTAGCCTTAGGGTTAGAGCAAAGGTTTTAATATAGTCTGTCCCTTGCTTTTAAGTAAACCCCTTTGCTACCTATCTAGCTCTACGCTTCTTAATAGACCTATTAGGAAGATACTTATAGTATAGGACCTATTTTCCTATAAGCAGTTTCCTACCCTTAGGGACTTTCTATAATAGGATCTATATAACACATTCTATGTCTTCTAAGGAGTTGAATTCCTTTCTAATTGCCCTAATCTATTTAGCTCTATTAGGTCTATTTAATGCTTTAGTTAGGGTAGTAGGATCTACAAGCTTCCCCTTCTTTATATTATCTATAGCTATTGCAGCGAATACTTTCTTAAGTTTACTATAATTATAATAGGATCTGTTCTGTCTTAAACTTCTCCTAGTTAGCTTAGGATAGACCTTAGCTTATTTAGTCTTTATAGGCTTATAAGTCCTATCTCTCTTCCTCTTACTAATATATAGGGCAGGGTAGAATAGTGTTATAGCCTAATTAGGGTCTTCTTACATAGCTAGGGCTATGTCTTCTTAGTGTAGTTCTTTAGACTATAAAGTCTAAGGCTTATGCTCTATAGGGGATTGTTCCTAGAGCTAGGTGTGCTCTATAGGAGATTGTTCCTAGAGCTAGGTATGCTCTATAGGAGACTGTTCCTAGAGCTAGGTATGCTCTATAGGAGACTATTCCTAGAGCTAGGGGGATATGTCTCTAAATAGTAGACGTGAATCTTCTGTCCTATGCTCCCCCTAAGACTAACCTTAGTTAGGGGAGTCTTATTACGAAGCCCTTTGTGTTTTAGGTTAGTTACTATGCTGCTATAGCTCCCCCTCTAGCTACATAGCTCCCCTTAAAGGTTTATAGGGTTAGTAACTCGCTTCTAGCTCGTATAGCCCTTTATAAGGCATATAAATACCTTTATAGTAAGGGTCCTTAGGATTATTATAGGGGTGTCTAAGGAAGGTAATCTCGTTATCTAGGACAGTATGCTTATTACTAGTAGCAAGCTAGGAGCTCTTAACAGTCTACCCTATCTACTCCCCCTAAGCAACCTACTTGCCTATAGGGATTTAGTATTGCGAGTTCTACAAGAAATCTTTATTAAAAGTTATATAGGGGGAATAGTTCATCTTATAGACCCATTTTCCCTTCTCCTACTATAGCTTCCATAGTAGGTAGTTAGTTAATAAACTACCCTAGAATCCTATATGCTACTATATGTCCGCCCTTATAGAGAACTTTTTAGACTTAGTGTAATTGTCGTTATGTTTATATGCTTTACATCTAAACCTCCTTATATTCCTTAAGTCTATCTCTTTAATATTAATGCCTAGGTCCTTCTTAAAGTTAATCTATAGTACATTTTTTATTGTTAAGTTAAAGAGGCGGTTCGTAATATAGCATACAAAATCTATAGCCTAGGGCTAGAGGTTCTATAGTAAGCTAGAGTCTATAAGCATAGCTCTAGCCTTGTTAATAATAACTTTGTTCGAAGCTTTAGCAATTCTATTCTACTTAGGTGTGTATAGTAATGCAAAATCCCATCTAATTCCTTTATGTTAGGCATATGTTCTAAGTTCAATGTTGTTGAATTCCCTACTACTATCTAAGAACTAGATCTTAGGTTTCTTCTTATAGTAGTTCCATATTATAGTAAGCCAAGTCTTAATTACTGTTAGAGCATTACTTTTCTTTAGAAGTAGCAAGTACTATCTTATCCTAGTTTTAGCACACGTAAGCATAAGGCAATATACGTAACTATTATAAGAGAGTAGAGTGATTAGACTAACTAGGTTAGTATGGATTTCATCTAATGCCTCTAGTGTAGGTCTCCTAGGGATTCTTAAAACAACTCTTTATAACCTTATAAGCTTACAAGTCTTATAGTGCCCTAACTCTACAGTATTAATATCTTCTAGGCCCTTAACTACTTCTTTTATAGCATTAAGTAATGTGCTCCTAATATGCCTAAGCCTTTAATACCATCTATAAGGGGCGGGCCCCTATTTCTTAGCATAGGCTACGCCTATGCGTTCGGATTACTTTCCGACACCTTTTCTTCGGACAGCGTGTGACTTCTCCTTTCTTCCATATCGAACTTATTATAAACTTTATAGAACTTTAGTGTATACGTCGTTCACCCGTAACACTATCTAACTATGTTAGTTCTTAGCTTAGTAAATGTAAGAGCAGCAAGTCCTTTTAGTACTAATCTATCTTTATCCTTCCTAGAACCCCTCTTTACTATAAGGTCCCTAAAGACAATGACATTTTTTATTATCTTAACTAAGTCTATAGGCTTGTCCTTCTAGAATAGCATTTTAGATGGTCTATCTAGGTAAACTCTATGTTTCTTATATAGGAGTTCTATAGAGATTAGTGTTGTATCTAACTCTAGTAAGTAAAGCACATTACGAAGGAGGAGGGTAGTCTCTTAACTAAGATAGTTCTTTATAACCTACTCTAATTCTCCTTTAGTTATAAGAGATCCTTACCTAACGGCCTATAAGAAGTATGTAGGCCTTAGTCTTAGCCTAACATTCTAAAGGTCTATAAGATTATTATAGATATAGAAGGATGTGCCTATGTTATAGACTTTGTCTATTAATATTAGGTTTAATGCGGTAGCTACTGTCCTTCCTATGTACACTAGTTATGCAACTGTAATAGCTACTCTAGACCTCCTATATAGTTATCTCTAGTCCCTATCACTATTAGAGCTATGCTCCTAATTAGATAATAAGTCTAACTAGTTCTTAATTGCTGTAGCAATCCTCTTCCTAGGGGATTTACTACCCTTTACCTTCTTTGCCCTATCCTTTAGGGTGTCTTTACCCTTCTTAGACCTGTTCCTAGGATTCTTCTCTAGATGCTACTTATAGTAGTTTGCGTTAGTATGCTTATATAAGCACTGTATACACTGCTTATTATTATTCTTGCTTAAGAATGCTCTAATAAAGCTATTGCTAGGCTTGTAGGTAGTAGGTACTTGCTCCTTCCTAAGAGTTATAAACATTCTCTCTAGGGTAGTTAATTCTAGGGGATTGTTGTATCTCTATGTCCTAAGCTATTCGACATAGTTTAGACCTTTAATAAAGTATAATCTATAGATACTATCTAGGAGGACAAAAAAGGATTTAAGCCTTAACTTGTTATTAACTAGGGAAGATCTAATAAATTGCTCTATAGCAGTCTTATTGTTATTCACCTATGCTTAAAAGTCTTTATAGTACTTTAATGTATTAGGTCTTGCAGCATCTAGTTTAATATGCCTAACTGCCTTTAGAGTGTTATATAGATTAATTATAATAACTAGCTTATATGTTGCCTTAATTAGATTATACAATTCCTTAGCTAACTTGTCTATATCTCTAAAGTTTAGCCTTAGGGTAGAATCCAATCTAGCTATAATAATGCTATATGCTTGTATGTCCTCTTTCTTCTATCGCTTGTAGGCAGCTTTATATCCTACACTACTAGTAATGTCCTAAGGGGCTTCATTCTAGGTAGTCTTATCTTAGACATTCTTAGTTACATCTTAGGGTTAATTATAAGCTGCCCTATTTAGAGCGTACTTTAGGTCAACTTAGTCTAGATTATAGATTACGTATCTAACTAGATCCTTCTCTAGCAGTGCGCTAATTAGCATAGATTTCTATGCCTAGAACTGCACGCCTTTCCTAAGCACCTAGTTGTCCTTAGCGGATCTTACTAGGTTACTAGAGGTGTTGTTTCTAAACTCTATACCTAGTCTAGCTCTTTTAGATGCTATACTACGGTACTAGTACTTAGTGCCGATCTCCTATAGTAGTTCTTAAATCGATTAGGCAGTTGTCCGTAAAACAAATATAGGGTCGAGTCTACTAGCAAGGTAAGCTAATCCTGAATAGAGCTTCGATGACGATTTAGGTTTCAAATTGGATAGGTAGAGGAGCACCCGGGCTTATAACCTGTTATATTTAGGTATTTAACGAGTACAAGCTTCTAGATTAAAACGATAGGGTGGATTAGTAACCCTTATGAATTGCCACGAGGTGTGAGACTATCTAGCTACAGAAAACAGTGTAATATAGTGTGTGTGTACCAAGTCCTAACTAACATGGACCTTAGTTACCTAATTCACAACAATAGGGATGCTAAATTACTACTATAGGGACACATTATAGTAGCCTTTAGTCTCGCAGTAGCACGTATATATAAAGGTGCAAAAAGTAAGGGTTTTGCACTTGTAACATAGGCAACTATTGTTACTATAGATAATTGAACTTGGAAACAAGATATGTGTCTTAATTGTGTCTACGAAGGTGGAAGAAAGACCGCCATATAATCACCTTGTATATAGGCACAGACCTATAACCTATTCACTTTAAGCATAACCCGTAATAGGATGGGGTCCGTTAGTGTAATATATAGTAATGGCTGTCATCTGCCTCGGAGTCCGCCCTGGGATGCACGTTAGGTATGATCATAATGCCGTCCGCCCTCGTGCCAGCGATTGTGCTAAAAGGCACGAACCACTGGCGCGCCGGCATGACATCGAGCTCTGGTGAGCGTCATGCTGCTTTCGCAAAGGATACAAGCCATCAACCTCATCATTAGCAGCATTCTCTATTCACGTCCACGAGTTTAGCTGTGTCGATGAGGCTACATGTATTCTATTGAACCCGCTGACGTCATCACGAAGTATGACCTGTTACCATGGCACTTTGGGTTAGTCCCTTCGTCCACCACAGGTGTTTATGGACCGTCCACTAATTTCTTCTTAGCGGAGTGGTTAACGCGGTATGAATGCGGTGTCTATCCATCGTTTAACACCGAGACTGACTGCGTTTCAGATGCCCTGCTATTCTGAGATCATCTCGAAAAGCATTCTAGGCATTTCCTTGTAAGCTACTGCTTTGCAAACCATTAGGCAGAGCAATTTCTAACTGGACAATAGCGGGAGCGTGTGTTCGAGTGAGTTCAATCGACGTAGTCGATGCCTTGCAAGGGCCTCTCTAATCACATCAATAGATCACACAGGTGTCGTTAGACGTTGAACTAACTTTTTGGCCCTCTTGTCCTGAACTCTCAGCCTTCTTCTGAGCTACTCAATGTGAAGGGCTCCAAAGCATCACGGCATTACTCTTTTACTGTCCGCATGTCCCTCTCCTGGTGAGATGTCGATTTAGTGGTCGAAGACCTGTAGGTTGGGCCAAGGTCAACTTTTACATATTTCAGTCAAGCTGAACGTTGACCACAATTTTGCAGCGATAGACATCACGTCAAGTATCTACGTACTGCCAATACGATGCAAAAAATAATCCAATGTTCTTGTGATGTTGTGGGCTTTGAAGACATCTTTCTGCTTCATGAGGGTGCCAAGACCTACTTCACCACCACATCACGACCCACACAACCATACGCATACGCAGCATGATCTTGACATTGTCACGACTGTTAAAGACATCTCGATAGATATGATTCGTCACAGCACCTTAATTTTCCCTTCTGTACTATCATACACACATCACCACATCACAGCTCATCATGATCGCTCTCCGCCTTCTTCTCCTCCTCGGCCTTCTCCTTCCCAGCATTCATCAACCTCTCATACTCCTCATCATCGATCTCCTCCAACTCCATCTCCATACCCTCAGGCAGCTTTCCCTTCAGCGCCTCTTTCATCAACCTCTCATACTCCTCATCATCCATATCCTCTAACATTGTCTCCATATCCTTAGGCAGCTTTCCCTTCAACGACTCTTTCATCGACTCCAGATCTGGAATCTCGCCGGCAGCAGCCGCCTCGCTCGCTGCAGACTTGACAGCCTCAGGATCCACCTTAATCTCCTCTGCTGGCAATGTGGAAGCTTCCACAACCAAACCATCTGGAATGCTCTTCTTCGGTGAATCACCCATTCGAATCGCATCAACCCAGTCCTCGAGCTTGGTCAAGCTCAGCTCTCCGCCGGTATAGTGTCTCCACCAGCCACGTTTGCCGTTCGTCGCGATGACTTCCACATCCGACGATGACAGACCCAGCTTACTGCGAAGTGCGGCGCCTTCAGTGTTGACAGATGCGACCTGGTAGAATGGGAAGAGGTTGCGCTTGGCTTGCTCGTGCTTGTGGTGGAGTTCACTCAGACTTGTGATAGCTCGAATGGTCTTCTCGGAGGGAATCTCATCCTCCGGAAGGATCGCCAATACACAAGTACCAGCCTTGTCGTTCAAGCACTTCTGCTGCAGCGAAATTCCATCCTGCAACGATGTGATCGACTTGGCAGTCTCGATCTGAATGGGCTTCTGCGCAGTCACTGCTGGCTTGGGCGAGTCTGTTGGGTCGTCCACAATCGTCTCCTCTGTCTGGGTCGCTGCCTTGGTCTTGGCCTCCTCCGAAGCGTGAGACGCAGAAGACTTGACAAAGCTCGACGAGGCCTTGGACGCTTTAGCCTTGTCCGTACTCTTGGCCTTCTCCTTCTTCGGTGCGGGATCTGGGTTCGGTGTAGCTGCCTGTGACAAGAACTTTACAATGGCATCCTTCTTAAGCTCGCCATCATACGTGATCGGGTCCTTGCCGTCTCCAGGTAGCAGCACAAGTGTCGGAAACTTGTCTACGCCGAATGCTTCGACGGCCTCCGTCTCTTTGTCCCTAATCTGCGCGACATCTAGCACTCCCAAGAAGTCGATCGCCGTTGCCTTGAGCAATGCACTCACACTGCCCTTCTCTGTGAACAATATAGCCTTAGGACCCGCCTGGGCCACCCAAGCAGCATAATCGGCATCCTTCAGCTTCTTGACGTGGTTCGGAATCTTATCTATCACAGCGTCCACGATAGCCTTCGCGGCTCTTGGTCCGTTGTAGTCCTCGACGATCGGCTTGCCTGGCTTCTTGCCCGGCTTAACGATCTTCAATGTTGGAAAGCCCTGCACGCCCATGGTGCCGCAGAACGCCTTGTTGGTCTCCTCATCGCAGTTGACAGCCGCCACTTTGGCCAGTCCGACTAATGACTTGGCGGCCTTTTCGTATGCGGGTTGCAGGTTCTTGCAGTGTCCACACCATGGTGCGTAGAACTCAACGATGGCTGCGTGGTTCGACTTGGCGATCAGTCTGTCATATGAGCGGCCGTCGACTTGCAGGACGGGAGATGATTTGCTGTAGAGTGATGCATTGGCGGCTGGGAGGAGGAGGAGAAGAAGAAGGAGAAGAAGAGGAGATGCTGCAGCTGCCGCGAGTTGGGACTTGACCATCGTGGTGTTTGTTGAGAGTGTGTATATGTGAGAGGAGGGTGTGCTACTGTGTGCAACGGTGTCAAGAGGTGAGCATATTCATATGAGTGCTGGTCGCGTATAGGAAAGTTGGCATGTTTTGCAACTTGCAGCAACAACAGCTAGCTGTTCGTCTGTTGTCGGGCCGGGGGTGAGCTTTCGGCTCGGCGCGAGGATGACCAACTCAGAGTGCCCGCACATGGCAGGCAGGCGGAGACATTCACTCACACGTTCTGCCTGTACATAGGCTTTGCATTGTCACAAGCCCCGTCCGTCTGGGTTGATCAAAAGCTGGGGAGAGAGTAGCTATAGCGCGACACACGGCGAGAAACAGCAACATCATGGCGGCGGCACGACTACCAGCAAAGCTCAAAGCAGCCGCTCCCGATGTCGGACGATTCGCGACCAGAGCAGCACAGCTCGAGAAGTTCAGGCCGATAGTGTCGTATTGGTGTATGCCAACACTCAAGTGACAGACGACGTACGGCCGACTGATGATGGCTGCCAGGCGAATACTACATGCTGCAGAAAGTCCTTGAGAACCAGCTGCACACCACCGACGAAGAATGCACCACATACGCCGTCCAGCTGATGGACAAGCTCGAACACTACAAGGCGGAAAACAGCACAAACGATGCGGTCGTGGACGATGTGGCGGCCAAGGCCTACGTTGAGAACTTTGCACTGGAAACGTTCCACAAGGGCGACGAGGCGCAAAGGAACAACAGGGTGACCAAGCAGACGGCGGACACTTTTCAGGCAGCAGCAACATTCATGGATCTGCTAGGCATATGGGGTCCTTTGGAGCCAGAGTTCCAAGCGAAGAGCAAGTTCGCAAAATTCCATGCGCTGCGCATAGCGAAAGCCATCAAGGCGGGAGAAGATCCGAATGCGTCGAATCCTGTGATAGAAGAGCCGGCTCAGCCAGAGGGCGCGTCTATGGATGATGTTCTCGAACAGGAGCTGAAGAATCTTGAGGACGATGCTGGCGTCTACAAGCAGCCAACTGTAGAAAGTGCGGCTGAAAGCAGACAGCCATCGCGACCACATTCGATCATGCAGAACGACGTGCTACACCCGCCATCTTTGCCGACTGGCGGCACCCCGCTTCCGCCTCAAGCAGAACCCGACGTGTCGCCCATAGAACAAGCAGAAGATGTCAGGAGTCGAGCCGGATCAATAGGCGGCGGCTACTTCCCGGCAGTGCCTGGGGAAGTTCAACCAACAGATGCGCCACCAAACGTCAACAGCATTGCATCAGTCGACCAATCACCATCAGCACCATCCACATTTGCGACTTCGGATCCAGCTGACTTTTATGGACAACCTCAAGCGCCACCAGTTGCACCAAGTCCAGGCAGCTTGGGCATTGGAACACCGAATCGACCCAACGCGCCAACACCTCATCAGATGCACGCTCAGCAACCGTCCGCTCCACCTGTACATGCGCCATCACCAGCAGTGCCTGCCATACCACCGCAGCAAGGTCATGCGCCACGTGCACCCCCAGTCATAAGTACAGGACCGCCGCCAGGAGGATATCGAACAGACGACGACTCGATCATGGCAGCGCAGAAGCACGCCAAGTGGGCGATATCTGCCTTGAACTTCGAAGATGTGAACACCGCAGTCAAGGAACTCAGGATTGCTCTCAACAGCCTTGGCGCAAGCTGAGTGCATGCCGTCAATAGAAGCATCACATTACTTTGCCAGGAGCTAGACTAACAACTGTCTGCATCATGGATGGCGAACTGAGTGCTTCACGGACATAACACCATGCAGTCTGCTGTCTCATATCTACGGCAGCAAGCACGTTGTGCACGATCCGAGCTATGAGCTCCGCCAAGCATGATCGCCACAGCTACTCGCTTGTCGATCACGTCGTGCCAGTAGGCTTCTGCGCCATCGGTATGTTTACTATACCAAGAAGTGCTCGACTCTATAGCAATGGAAGCACGCGAAGCTCTAACGAATGAAGTCGAGTCGCAGGTGACTATGCTGGCTGTAAATTGCCTTTCCTGGATGGAAGCCACTGACTGCATGCCTATGGCAGCTGCAACATGCATGAACATATAAGTATACCATGCCTAAGCACGAGAGACGTACGACGTAATTGTCACCACAAATCAAGATGCATCTCTCCACCCTCGTCTCTCTCACCACCCTCTTCACCACTACCCTCGCCGCCACAGGCTTCTTCAACGTCCTCTCTGTCAACCTCGCCGGTCTCCCCAAATTCATCAACGATAACGGCATCCATATCGGCAAACAAAATGCCGCTGCCATGATCGGCCAGCGCTTAGCCCGGTATGCTTTCAACGCAATCCAAGTCCAAGAAAACTCCAACTACCACGAGGAACGCTACGCCGCAGACAACCATCGCTTCCGGACCGACACTTCTGGTGGTGTGCCCTATGGTAGTGGCCTGAGCACCCTTGCCAACTTCGGCTGGCGCGATTTCAGGAGATTACGCGGGACGACTGGTACATCGACAAAGGAAATTGTCTTACACGGAAAGGCTCCACATTCACGAGAATGACTTCCGCCAATGGAGTCAAATGGATTTCTACAGTTTGCGCGCGGACGCTGGAAGCGATGACGATGACGAGGCCGCTAGGCGAAGCAATATCCAGCAAGTTGCGGACAACGTCGATGCCCTACAAATAACATCAGCATCTGGGAACCCAGAACGGCCTCACGGACGCGCGGGTGCAGTTTCAATATGGTGGTGTTGTTTCCAGCACTGCCCTGAACCTAATGCAGATAAAAGCTGTTAGACATTGAATAAGCTTTTGTATAGAAGTGGAAGTGCAGTCACGTTGACGGAAACGAGTCGTTTATATTACGGATATGTTCCTGCGAGCGGATGGGAGTGTGTTGAGTGATCATAATGCGGTACTTGTGGGATTTGAATATAGCACGGTTCAGATGTAGCAGGAGAGTGTGACGAAGGTGGACAGCATAGCACTCTCTGTATACTAAAGTCTGATGTGAATCCTTGCAGAAGCACCGGCAGCTACCGTCGCTCTTCAGTCGCCTCCCACCACAATGGACTGCAATTCAAGTCAGCCATTATCCCAAGCATAGCGTCCACGCAGCGTATCATCATGACGGCTTTTCTGTCGTAGTACTATACTGGCAGTACGAGCGGCTCACCCATCATGTAATCCAGCCTTTCACGATTCTCCAGCGCTCATCGTCGCTTCCTGGTCCACACAGGCAATACACTAAAAGTCTGCTCGCATTCCGTGAGAGTAGTTGTCTTGGCCGGATCAGTAGTTGGCGAAACTGTGCAAGGAGCGAAGCAGTTGAGTGGAATGGTTTCGACCTGAAGTTCACAGCCGTCGCAATCAGGAAAGAGCCATGCGGTGTGGGCTGGGTACTGGGGGCAGCATTCGGACTCTGTGTAGGTGGCGGTGGTGGTGCATGGTGCGATGTGTTCCGTTGCTGAAGCGTTGGAGAGGGCGGGGGCGAGGGCGAGGACCATGGCCACGATGGTGAGGAGGGTGGGTTTGGTGAGCATTTTGGTTGGGTGATGGGTGATTGTTGCTTGTCTGGAGGAAAGCGTTGAATGCTTGTCAGGTCTGTCTTAACTAGTCGGGTCTCGAGGTAATTTCTTATAGCTATGGTTAGCAAGAGCTGAAAGTGTTTCCTGCCCTACTCCTGAAAGCGGCGAGGGTCAAGTCACACATGCACGCCGGTGAAGTAGAATTTGTTCCAATCGCTTTCGTATTCGATGACGGATTGTACCCTCAGCTACCACTACTGGGTAACGCCAAGGCTCCTTAGTATGCTCGGGCACTCCGGATTTATGCTTATAAGTATCACCACCGCAGGTGCATCGGATCAAAAGGAGAAGGAAAAGGATGGTGATGACACGGCAGTACATTTTTTCGATGTTACAGTCTCCACTAATCAAGGAACATCCCGCGTTCAGCTTAATATTTCGTTGGCTTCGGGCTTGCTTTGCATGCCCCCACGGTCGTCTCAGTCGCCGTTGGGCACATACAGATACCCACGCCTGTAGTGGTTGTCGTCGTCAGGGCGCATCCCTTGCAGTCGATTCGGCTCGTTTTGGTGGTTGCATAAGTGTGTCCACAGTCGCCGCAGCCGTTGATGATATGAGTGGCAGTCGTGGTGCATTTTGTCGCAGAGGTAGTAACAGTGGCGGCACACGCAGTGGCAGTGCTCGTGAGCTTCGAGTCCGTCACTGGAGGGGATATGCATCGGCATTGTGGTGTAGGTTCGTATTCAAGAGCACATCCATAGCAGTTCGTATAGGACGTCGTTGTGTGTGCAGCGATAGTTCCGCAGCACGTGAAGGATGTCGGCTTTATCGTCTTTGTGCAGGACGCCTCTCCTACGTAGTCGGCACCCAGCACGGATGGCAGTGTTGCCGTAGCAAAGGTGAAAAGCTGATATACCTTCATGATGGAGATGGTACTATGGCGATGTCGTTGATCGCGCTGACGACGGATCTTTCTGGCTTGTTTTTGGCTGACTTCTGAGGCGTCCTCGCCCGCTTCTTATGCCTCGTGCTTGCGTCACGTCGTAGAGATACATGCATGTTGCCAAGCACAATATTCCATAAGAAACAAGCTTCAACAGGAGTCCGATCACCTTACCTTTCGGGAGGGCCTCGTTCGTTCGGACCCCGTTTCTTTACTCGGCTCCAATTTAAGAACTGCCTATATCACCGCTTCGGATGCCAAGTCGAGCTACACTCCCCAGCATCTGCATAGCTGTGTGTCGAAGCAGTATGATTGACGGACGCTGTACCATCCTCCAACAGTGGCTTGACGTGTGAAACCATAAGCATACCTGCAAGTCCGACCTGCGTTTCAGCTGACTCGTTGCACAATGTCAAATAAGCAGTTATACCAGCACCGCTTCGACTACTATTTCCAAGACAGGAATATGATGATCATACCGCGTTTTGTCTACACGTGCTGGGAGAGAGTCCCGGGTCACTGACTTTAGTGGCAGGGGACATGGGTCGACTTCGCTACTTTCCGCTCCAAAGGGGGCTCAGCTTGGCAATAGCTGCTACTCGGCGTTGATGCAGGACCACTGTGTAACAATTCTCTCAGCTCCGAAGTAACCGAGAGAGGGAGGCGTGTTCCGGGTCTCTGGTACCTGGCCGAGCCAGACTATTGATCCATTCTGGCGGCCATGCCGTGGACTCCTACGTGCACATGGCATTTTCAGGGCAAAGGTGAGCAAGACCATGGGAAAGGGGAAGGGAGCTAGAAGGACGTTGATGATTCTTCTTGCCCTTACAATAGAGCCGAGGTTGAAGCGAAGGACGCCAAGACATATCGACCCATTCGACGTGACCTTTAGACGCGCCTTGGCCAACATCACCTTCCCTCGCACAATGACAACAACGTCGATGCCATCTGTTGTCAATGCTTGCAGGAGAAAGTACTCTATCTCAAACGCCGCATCGCGTTCACAAACATCTGGGTACGCCACATACGCCACGCTGGAACGCTCGCAAGGCCACAGGCGGCACAACACAAGTCATGATGCCGTACAGTCTCAGTCGAACCTGATTTTGGCCGTCCCAACGACTGTGCCATCGACCAGAACGCTCGTCTCGATGGTGCCACTCTTGGCCCCGAAGTTGAAGTCAACATCGAAGTCGACTTTCCATTCTTTCGAACCAACCCAGCGATATTTGTGGCGACTATCCATCTTCTCGAGCTTCTGCTTATCAAGCACGACCTTGACCCGGCCAACTTTATCAACTCCTGGTGCACGTGATCAGCAAAGCACTTACTGTCGAGATCATGGCACTTACCATCTGAGAAGGTCCAGTCAGGAGCTTCGTCAGCTGGACAGCTGTAGAGATTGCACGTCTCGCGAAGCTCTGTGCCCTCCGGGAACACTCTAGAGTACTGCGTAGACCGCTTCTCATCCGCCCCGAGTTCCGTGCCCTACCAGAGTCAGCATTCCGGAGGGACATGGCGACACCGCACGACGATACCTTCTGAATGAGCCAGTGGACCCTGTCTTTACACATCTTACTTCGATCCCAAGGCCAGATGACCTGATGATCTTCCGGATCGACTCCTTCACGAAAGGGCAAAGCCAGACCGATGCCGTAGTGGCGACGACATCGTCGAACTCTTGGTGCGGTTCCCTCAAGACCGCGCACCGCGGCGCCACGCAGGATTGCCGCTTGGCTAGCACAATGTCAGAACTTTCCACCGTGTTTGTCGTGTCGAATGCTTACGGATTTTGGCCGACGAGGACACTTATGTCGTGCGGCGATTTGCACCATTCCTTGATACTCTCTTGCAGATAGTGCGACTCTGCGAAACCGCCCACCAGGATCAGGCGCTGCGAATAGATCAGCAACGGGTCACTTTCGTCGTGGTCCAGCACTCACGTTGACTCGCTGTCCTTTGGACGCAACTTGTTCTACTTGCTCGCTGATGAGCCCGATGATACTCTGTACGACCGGGGCGAACAAGTCCTCGATGTCCTGGCTAGTAAGAATGACACTCCCGTCACCAGAATCGTACCAGTCGGGTTTATCGACCACGTCCATCTGGATTGGACCGAGTTCTTCCGGAGGCGCCTGGTTCAACGAGTCGTATCGATATGACCGCTTGACGCGGTCCCAAGCGGCCAGGAAGAAGCCTCGACGATGCAAAGGGACTCGTTCATATGACTCCCCGAAGCGCCTAACCATGAGAAGGTGGAGATTCCGATCCAGATAGGTCGAGCCACATTTTGCCCCCTGTCCTACTACGACCTCATCAAACATCAAGGACGGGGACGTCTGCACGATATTGTATGTCGTGATGTCGACAGTCCCGCCGCCGCAGTCGCAGATCAAGATGTTCTCACCTTTGCTGGGTGGATTCGGTGCACCGGGCTTGATCCTCTCCTTCAAAGTCGCTATGGCTGCTGCCTCGGGCTCCGTGATGATGTCTATGCTATCGCCAGACCTCGAGCCGAAGCCGGCAAGCTTAGCTGCCGCCCTGGTATCCATCTTGGCTCGCTCGGACCAGGATGCAGGCACTGTCAACCAGCACCTCATCGGCGTGGCGGCCAGGAAGTCGGAGCCCATCTGGGCAGAGACCTGCTCCACCATATGCGAATAAAGCTTGGTCAAAAAGTCCTGACACACCTCCCTTGGTGTCCTTCGAAAAGCTCCATCAGGAACGTGCAGTATCCCACTATCAATAGCACTCTGCAGGTAAGGATCGTCATGAGCCATCCGCTCAGACTTGGCGTCCAATAAGAGCTTAGTCCAGGCACAAGAGACCATGTCTGGACCTACACCGAATCCCCAAGCATCTCTTGGCGTTCTCTTGTGCTGGTTCTCTTTGGCGTATGCCATACGCGTTGGTACCTTCCACGAACTCTGTGTTGAGTTTGAAGGCCAAGAAGAGATAACTTGAACATCATCGATGCTGGACTTATCGGTCGTCACAAAGCTGATACCTGTAAAAGTGTAAGCACTGAACAGACCACTTCGACATGTCTGGAGGTCCCCTACCAGAAAATGTCGTTCCATAGTCGATGCCGACCACAAGTCTATATCTGCTGTTTTGCTGCGACGGCGTGGACTTCTTACTTGTTGTAGCGAAGGAGACATGTCGATTCCCGTCTGAACGCATGGTGCTCTTGGACGCTCGCATAGTTGAAGAACAGCGAATGGAACACAGGTAAGTCGTGGCACACGTCCAATGGTTAGAGTGCAAATTGGGCAGCCTATAAGTGCAGATTCATGTTCATGTCCTGCAGCGCGTTGGGGCTGAGCGCCTGAGGCCGCCCACACTACACGCCAAGCGCTTACAGCTGCGCAGCTGAACAACCAGCCAGGCATCATGCAGAAGCCACTTTAAGCGAGCAAGCTCAGCCTCTTCCAGTCGCCTCCACGTTGCTAATCAAAACAGGCCGCTTCGCCCTTTGGTCTCTCGCCGCCTGCGTGCACGGCTCTCGAGCAAATATGTCTGTGAGCAGGAGTCCTCGGCCTCCGTTGATGAGCAGCTCCTCTGGGTCGATACAATATGAAGTCAACACCCTGGATCCCATCATTCATACGGACGGACAAACGACGCGAAGGACCTACCAATACCCTTCGGATCCACGAGTGATCGTAGTGAACTCTCGCACGGAAAGGACTTCAGCACCGGCTAGTCGTCATGGCTCGAGCAGCAGAGGTTATGCTAGCCGCAAAGGCTCTTCACATTCTGATGGCACCGTCATTATCGACCACAACCGAAAGCATGATCTCAGAGTGGTAGAAATGCACCAACATACGCGCAGTGTCGAAGATGAGAACAATAAGCTAAGGGAGCATATCGCCGAATTGAGTGCCAGGAACGATCAACTCGAGCAGGAACTGCAGTTCTTGCAGGAAAGCCGTTTTCAAAGGATGCCAGATGCCCGGTATACGCCGATGGAAGACTCCAAGATTCAACATGAACTAGAAACATTACGCGCCTCGATCACAAGGACTGGGAAACGCTATGCGCTGACGGAAATTGATCAGTCGAGCTTCAAATCCATGAACGAGCTGCAAGACCTTCACGAGATTGTCATGGAGGTGGCATCGATGTCTGCATTCCCTGACAGTTCGGCATTGCTCGAGGCAATGGGCGGTGATGCAGCTCTTCCAAGGCTGCTATTCACAGCCATGCTTTCGTGGTTTGTACACCACCACTTTCTCCATAATCCATTCTTCTTCGTCAAAGAGCATGACGACTGTGTCTGCACAGACTGGGCAGAATTCTTGGATGACGCCTTCTGCAACGGCTGGATGGGTAAGCAACAGTCTACCCTGCTAGAGAGGCTTTTATGACTGACACCTCCGCCAGCAAATCCGTCACAGGCAAACATATGGCGATCAGACACATTGCGCCATCTGTTCCCGAGCAGCGACCACGACAGAGGCTCGCGACGACTTCATGCCCGCGGTGACACTCTTATCAGGCAAGCAGCCCAGCTAGCTGCCCGGCTGTTCGCACAAGGTCCAGCTAGGCTACTCTTAGACGAGATGACTGGCGCAGCCGAGAAGAGCTATCAAGACGAACTTGTGTGCCTCTTCGACAAGGCTGGAAAGCTGTCAGTAACACTCTGGCGCGAGAGACTCGCATTCGAGTGTCACTACATCCACGATCTTGCTACACAGCGGTTTGGCATCGACAGTCCAGAGATGCAAGCACA